>OU342600.1:0-1200000 GCA_910589645.1 Tinea semifulvella
ATGGCGTCCTTAAACCATTCGGCTCCTTCCTCCACGTCGTCTGGCTCGCTACCAGCCACCCACGACTGCACGATCGAGGCTTCCACCAGCAGGTCTCTGTCGAGACGCTTTAGAGCCCATCGGGGAAAAGCAGGAGTGTACCCTCTTGGGCGGCGAGGACTCGGGGTTGAAGGCGCGGTGGAGACGTCGAATCTGATGTAACGATGATCCGACAACGTCTCCACCCCGTCCAGAACCCTCCAGCCGCGAGTCCAACGCACGACAGACGGGGACGCGAATGTCACGTCCACGATGGATCCGCCTTGCTGTCGCACGCATGTGTTGACCGATCCGTGGTTCAGAACGCACAGACCGGCCATCGCCGCCCATTCCTCCAGAGCCTCGCCGCGAGGAGTAGTCCTGGGAGATCCCCACGCCGTGGATTTGGCGTTGAGATCACCCAGGAAGAGCACGTTTCCAGACGAGAATCGGCCGACAACACGGTCGATCTCGTCAAGAAACGCCTCGAATTCGGCGAGACTTCTGTTGGGGGAGAAGTACACTCCTAACACGAGTGTTTCACCCCACAACGCCGCCACGAAACCCTGCCCGCTCGCTTTAGATACGAGGGGCAGGGAATCCGCGATCTGACGTTTTATTATGACCACCGAGCCCGAACGGTCCCCCAACCAGTCCGGAGATCCGGGAGGAACAAAGTAGGGCTCGGCGGCCACGGCCAGCTCTATTGACCACTGCGCCATGCTTTGGATCAGGAGATCCTGGGCACCGGCGCAGTGGTTGAGGTTCGACTGGAGGAGGCGATGATAACCTATACTGGCGACATTGTTTCCATCGCCTCCTCAGCCTGGGCCGGATGGGCCGGTGGGGCTGCCGCTGCGGGCGGAGCTACCACGGGCAAGGCGACGGCCGCCCGAGTGGCGACCGTCCCCCTGCCCGCGGTTTTCTTGGCGAAGGGACACCCTTGGGTGCCCAACGCGTGCTCGGCCTTCTTTCCCTCCGCAGCACACAGGGAGCAGCGGGGCGCAGCCGTGCAGGCCGCCCGCATGTGTCCCTGCATACCGCAGCGGAAACATTCCGCGCTGCGGTCTACTGCGGAGGGACAGCGTGCCGAAGCATGCCCCACCATGCGGCATTTATAACACCGCAAGGGTTTCGGCTCCAACGGCACCACTCGCGCCGAAACCCAGCCCACCTTTATGCGGCCAACCGCGACAACTTTATTTGCTGCCGCCACCGGACACCTAACGTGTGCCGATGCGGCACCAAAATCAGTGACGCGGACCTGACTAACCTTCACGTCAGGCACCGCGCACTCGCCGACGCCCGCGACGGCCGCCGCCACCTCCCCCGACTCGACCGAGTCATCCAGACCGACGACGCGGAACTCCGCGCACTTCATCGGTCTGGTGACCCGGACGAAACCGTCTAAGGGGAAGATCGCACGGATCTTCTGTGCTAGGGCGTCCGCCTTGTCGCCACTAGCAGCCCCCGCGATTTCGAGCATCCGCCCCCCCGAGATGGACTGGCGAAATTTTACAGAGGGGATGCCAATCTCCTCTAGATTGACACCCCTCTTGGCCTGATCCAAGACCGCCTTGTAAGTGACGCCCTTGGCCAGGCCTTCCGCCGTGATATTAATTATCACCGCCGTCGTTCCGGGGGGGCGCGGGCGCCGGCTCCGGACTCTCTTTTTCTTTTGCGCCGGTGTGGGCGCAGGAGCAGCCGCCGGAGCCGAGAGAGCAGCGGCGGACCGAGCCGCCTGCTGCCTCTTTTTCCTCCTTGTGTTCCGAGACACTACCTCGGACCACGTCTCCGGTCCGGTAGTGTCTCGGGGCCTCTCGGCCGGAACACTCGCCCTCGGTGCGGGCACTGGAGCCGACGCGCTCGCAGGAGGCGGCGGGCCATCTTTCCGTCTGCCTAGAGGAGGACGGACAGGTCTCATTGGCAAGGCGGCGGTGCCCAGATCCACTCGCAAGGAATCCAGGCTCGCCTCGATTTTCTTGCCAATGAAGACAGTCAGCGTCCTCTCCAGGGACTCCGTCATGGCGTTGAAGCGGGAGTCAGTGCTCTCCGGCTCTTCGGCTCTCTCCACGGGGCGCATCCTCGGTGACGGCGGCGGCGGGGGCAGCTCTTCAGGGCGGCACATGGGAGGGGAAGGAGGAGGAACCGAGTTCCTCCACTCCTTCATCTCCTCCCTCATAGCCGCCATCTCCTTACGGAGATCTTCATGCTCGGCGGTCAGCCGGGCGTTCTCCGCCCGAAGCCTCTCGACTTCGTCGGAGGCCGTCCGGCCCCGCAGCTCATTGAAAATCTCCGTCATGGAGAACACCGCTTCATTAAGGGCCTTCACGTACGTGCCCTTCAGGTGGGAGCTGGTCCTGGCAACGGTTTCCACGGACTCCACGTCCGTTCGAAACCGCTCCAGGAGAGCACCGGGATCGTCCTTCGCCAGAGATACTGGCTTCCGGGATCTCAGCACTCGCGCGCTCGCCGACATACGTGCGACCTCCGCCTCAGCGTCCATCTGGAGCTCCTCCCTCTTCTGTTTCAGGTAGGCCTCCTTGGCGAGGGCGACACCGATGTACTCCCCTGTGGTAGGGGGTCGGCCTCGCCCGCGCTTAGCCACGCTAAGGCTCCTTCTAGAAGAGGGGCTCCCGCTGTCGTCATCGTCGGAAGTCGACGAGAGGCGATCGCCCTTCGCGCGCTTGGTGGGGCGGCGGACTGGATCGTCCCGCCAGAGCCGTCCGCTCGAACCCCGCTCCGCAGTGTCGGTGCCCTCCGCACTTGACACCTCCACCATCTCCACCTCCTCGCTGCTGGCCGGTGCGCGTGCAGACGCGGCCTCGCTCTTCTTTCCTCCTCGTCCTTGGGTTTTTTTGGTCTTTTTCATATTTGGTCCCACGAGTAAAAACTTTGGGTATCTACTTAAAACGCAAATCCAGCTAGCGACAGGTCCACCTCCCTGCCACAGGAACCCCCTCGCGGCTGCACGACACGCTTGGGGTTGAGGGATTTTTTAGAGTGGTTTTAAAGTTGCTTCCACTTGGGCCAGGCGGTTAAGCCAAGCCCGTCGTTTCCCTGCTGAAGCTGCGCGAAATCGTAAGACGTGACTACGCTTCCGCACAGCTCCATCAGGGAGCTACGACCAACGGTGGCCGGAAAGGTAACACCTTCCCGAACCTGTCCGACTGCACAAGAGTACAGCCAGACCCGCCGCTATTCCTCCGCAATGCAGAGGCGCTTCGCAAGGGCCACCCGGACCCCGCGGAACACTCCGGCGGAGGCCAAAGGAGCCAAGCCCCTTCGCCAGTCCGACTTACACAGCCAGACCCGCCTACGTCCACTCGAAATCTACACAGAACACATTGAGGCCGAAAATAAATAATTGAAATTTTGTTGGCGGAGCGCGTAGTTCCGCCACTATCCCCCGTCCGCACCACGCACCTACCAAAGAGGTGGGCCCGCGGAGGGGTGGTTGTGCTCTGTGTAGATCTCGGGACTTCATGTGCGTGCTTTTCACTGCAAAAAGATTTACAGCGAAAAGCACGCACATTTTCTCCTCAGTGGCCAAGCCACCCAACCAACCGGTGCGACCCATTCGCCACTCTGACCAGAGGGCATCGGGGCCAGCACCGAGCTCATTCGCCCCCCTAAGAACTCTGGGGGCATCGGAGCTGCTCTCCGCACCAACCGCCAGACTGGAACTTGGCAGTCGGTGCTCCTCCTCGTACCGATGGCCTGACTGTGTACTAGGCCATCGATACTCCTCCTTCTTCGGGGCCAGATTGGGACTTGACCCCGAAGACTCCCGACGCCCCTTGGACTAGAGTCCACCAAGCGGACGCCGGGGAGCTCATTCGCCCGAACTGTCGACGGCATCGGAGCTGGCCCACTGCCACTGCAGAATCCTTTTCCTGACTCTTACAGGATCCCTGGATTTTGGGCCTAGGGAGTGGTGGTATTCTTCAGCCGCCACCACACGGCGAAACCTAACCTAACCTAACCTAACCTAACCTAACCTAACCTAACCTAACCTAACCTAACCTAACCTAACCTAACCTAACCTTTTTTTTTTTTTTTTTTTTTTTTTTACATCAGGAAATCCCTACCGGATACCCCCCCCGAGTCGGGGGACAGGGGGGAGGTTATGTCGGGCTCGCACCGACTAAAACCTGATGGTGTTCCTCAAGACGCCTTGTGTTGATGGCGGACGGCGGGGAGCAATATGCAAACGACCACCGCCCGCCGGCGTCGCCCGCTAGTGTGCGGGCGCCTTCATGGCGAGGAGGGAGAGAGAGAGCGAGTCTCCTCCCTCGCCTTCGGAGAGGCGCGCGGGAACAACCGCGCGCGCCGTCTCGTGGGGCCCTATGCGAGCGATGTCACCCCCCGTGACACCGCTCGGGCCCCTCAGGTGGTCAGGAGGGCAGCGTATTGCCGCCTCCTGCGCTGTCTTCTCCTCTGGCGGAAGGGAGGGGCGTTCGGATCTTCTTCCCGCTCCCGTTCCGCCGCCTCCTTCTGGAGCATGGCGTGCTCACAAAAGGAGGCCACAGCGTCCCAAGACGCTTCGCTCGCTACCATCGATTTGACTACCGATGGTAGCGAGAGATCGCGTCCCACCTGATTGACGAGGACACTGCGGAGCATGCTCATCGCGGAGCAATGCTCTAGGACATGTTGCGCAGTGTCCTCGACGTTTTCTCTACATGCTAGGCATGTGGTGGTCGGCTCTCGTCCGATGCGACACAGATATCTGCCGAAGCAACCATGCCCCGACAGTACCTGCGTCATTCGGTAGGAGAGCGACCCGTGCCGCCTGTCCACCCACCGTTTAATAACGGGTCGGACTGCCTCGACAGTCCTGCTTCCAGCCGTGGCATATCTCAGCCTTCTTCTCCACCGCTGCAGCAGGAGCTGTCGGGCGAGGAGCTTCCGCGCGCGCGGCGGATGGTCTGTGCGCCTGTGGTAGGCCTCAGCCCAGACCACCGCCTCTAGGTCCCACGGGGGGGACGCCGCCAGCAGGCAGGCCGCATCATGGGAGATGGTGCGGTATCCTCGTATCACCCTGACGGCCATAATCCGCTGCGGTCTACGCAGCAAAGCGGAATTATGGCGCGCCAGGGTGTCAGCCCATATCGGGGCCCCGTAGAGGGCCATGGACTTGACCACTCCCAGATACAGCCTGCGGCATCCCACATCCGGTCCGCGGACGTTGGGCAGCAACCGCCCGAGGGCGGAAGCCGCGCCGACCAGCCTGGGGACCAACTGCGCAAAGTGCGCGCGGAAGTTCCAGCGGCCATCGAGGACGAGTCCCAGGTACTTCATAGTGGACCCGACCTCGATGCGGGCGTCGTCAACCGTGATGCCGGCGCCCGAAGGCGGCGCGCGCCGGGGGCCGTGAAAACACAAAGCCTCCGACTTGTGCAGCGCGACCTTCAGGCCCAGCATCCGTATCCGACCGACCACCACAGTTGTGCCAACTGCTGCCAGTAGGGCAGACTCGTTGTAGTCCTCCGCCCGGGCCAGGATCAGCGTGTCGTCTGCGTAGCAGGTCACGCTGATGCCCGGGAGGAGTGCACCCCGCAGTACCCAATCGTACCCGATGTTCCACAGGAGCGGACCAAGAACCGATCCCTGTGGAACACCGCGCTTCATCTCCCTCCTAACGATGTTTCCGCATCGCCCCTCAAAGACAATGTGTCTGTCACTCAGGTAGGACCCGATTACCTCTTGCAGATAAAGAGGCACTCCATGATATCGGAGCGCCTCTTTAATGCAGCCCCAGGGCAAGGAGTTGAAGGCGTTGGCGATATCAAGCGATACCGCCACCGCGACTCCGCCCCGGGCAACCGTCTCTTCCGAGAGGGCCTTTACTCGACCAATAGCGTCGATGGTCGACCGGCCCGCCCGGAATCCGAACTGCATTTCACTCAAGTCGGGTCCCACCGATGTCATGTGCTCGACGAGTCGACGAGCAATTATTCTTTCGAATAACTTGCCGATCTCGTCGAGCAGCACGATGGGGCGATACGCAGAGGGAGAGTCTGCGGGGCGCCCTGCCTTCTGCAGGAGCACGAGTCTGCCCACTTTCCACTGGAGGGGAAACCTTCCCGACTCGAGACACTGTTGATACAGTCTCCCGAGCCGGTCCCCGAGGGCTTCTAAGGCCAATACCCAGGCCCTGCCAGGTATACCGTCAGGCCCAGGTGCAGTGTTGCGCCTGAGCTTAGCGACGGCGGAGACGAACTCCGCGGGAGTCACTTCCGGCACCGCAACCCGGACAACTTCCCCCGCTCGAGCCATGAACGGGGGCGCGTGATCCGCTCCCTCCACAGGGAAGAGGGTGGACACGACGCTGTCCAGCAGTTGCGGCTGGAGACTCTGGGTGAGAGGAGGCGCCCATGCGCGGAGCCTGCCACGCACCGAACGGTACGGGCGGCCCCATGGGTCGCTGTCCAGAGTCGCCAGCAGTTCGTCTCGGGCCTGAGTCTTGGCCTTGCTGATGGTCAGCTGCAGCTCCTTCCTGAGCTCTCTGTAGGAGTCGTACAGCTGAGCCTCGATCGTGGGGTCGCGATGGCGACGCCTTCGGTGTCTGGTGAACCGACGACGAGCCGCAGCACACAGCACTCGCTGCGCGGCGATCTCGTCGTTCCACCAGTACACTTGCCTCTTCGGAGGTCGGAGCCGAACTCGCGGCATGGACGCGTCGCACACTTGCGTCATGGCGTCCTTAAACCATTCGGCTCCTTCCTCAACGTCTTGTGGCTCGCCACCGGCCACCCACGACCGCACGATCGAGGCTTCCACCAGCAGGTCTCTATCGAGACGTTTTAAAGCCCATCGGGGAAAGGCAGGGGTGTGCCCTCCTGGACGGCGAGGACTCGAGGCTGTCGGCGAGGTGGAGACGTCGAATCTGATGTAGCGATGATCCGACAACGTCTCCACCCCGTCCAGAACCCTCCAGCCGCGAGTCCAGCGTGCGACAGACGGGGACGCGAACGTCACATCCACGATTGACCCGCCCCGCTGTCGCACACATGTGTTGACCGATCCGCGGTTCAGTACACCCAGACCGGCCATCGCCGTCCATTCCTCCAGAGCCTCGCCGCGAGGGGTGGTCCTGGGGGATCCCCACGCCGTTGACTTGGCGTTGAGATCGCCCAAGACGAGCACGTTTCCGGACGAGAATCGACCGATTACTCGGTCGATCTCGTCGAGAAACGCCTCGAAGTCGGCGAGGCTTCTGTTGGGAGAGAAATACACCCCTACCACAAGGGTTTCCCCCCACAACGCCGCCACGAAACCTCGGCCCCTCGCCTTGGATACGAGGGGCAGGGAGTCCGCGACCTGACGCTTTATAAGGACCACCGAGCCCACAAGGTCCCCCAGCCAGTCGGTGGATCCGGGAGGGACAAAATAGGGCTCGGCGGCCACGGCCAGTTCGATCGACCACTGCGCCATGCTTTGGATCAAGAGATCCTGGGCACTGGCGCAGTGGTTGAGGTTCGACTGGAGGAGGCGATGATAACCTATATTGGCGGCACTATTATCATCGCCTCCTCAGCCTGGGCCGGTTGGGCCGGTGGGGCTGCCGCCGCGAGCGGAGCATCCACGGACATGGCGACGGCCGCCTGAGTGGCGATCGTCCCCATGCCCCTGACTTTCTTGGTCTGAGGGCACCCTTGGGCCCCCAGAACATGCTCCGCCTTCTTGCCCTCCGCGGCGCACAGAGCGCAACGGGGTGCAGCCGTGCAGGCCGCCCTCTTATGCCCCGGCTGCCCGCAACGGAAGCAGTCCGCAGTGCGGTCCACCCCGGAGGGACAACGGGCAGCAGCATGCCCCACCATGCGACACCTAAAACATCGCATGGGTTTCGGCACAATGGACACTACCCTCGCCGAAACCCAGCCCACCTTGATGCGGCCCGCCGCAACAACCCGATTGGCAGCAGCCACCGGACACCTCACGTGCGCCGAGGAGGACCCGTAGTCCGCGACGCGGATCTGGCTGACCTTAACATCAGCTTCCGCGCACTCCCCGGCACCCGCGACTGACGCCGCCACCTCCTGCGGCTCGACCGAGTCGTCCAGGCCGACGACGCGGAACTCCGCGCACTTCATCGGCCTGGTGACACGGACGAAACCGTCCAGCGGGAAGACTCCCCGAATCTTCTCGGCAAGGGCGTCCGCCTTGCCACCGCTGGAGGCCCCCGCGATCTCCAACATCCGCCCCCCCGAGACGGCCTGCCGGAATTTAACCGAGGGGATGTCGAGCTCCGCGAGGTCGACACCCCTCTTGGCCTGGTCCAAGACGGCCTTATAGGTCGCGCCCTTGGCCAGTCCTTCCGGCGTGATCGTTATGATCACCGCCGTTGTACCGGGGGGGCGCGGGCGCCGCTCCCTGGCTTTCCTCGGGGGCGCCGGAGCTGGAGCAGCCGCTGGCGCCGAAGGAGCTGCCGCGGACCGAGCCGCCTGCCGCCTCCTTTTTCTTCTCGTGTTCCGAGACACCACCTCGGACCACGTCTCCGGACCAGTGGTGTCTCGGAGTCTCTCTGCCGGCACTGAAGCCGGCGCGCTCGCCAGAGGCGGCGGGCCAACATTCTGTCGACCCAGAGGAGGGCGGACAGGCCTCATCGGGACAGCGCCCAGATCCCTTCTCAAGGAGTCCACGCTGGCCTCGATTTTCTTCCCGAGGAAGACCGTTAAGGTCCTCTCCAGGGACGACGCCAATTCGTCGAACCGGGAGAGGCTCGGTACTTCCGGCTCGTCCGCCCTACTTCCGGGTCGCGTTCTCGGCGACGGAGGTAAGGGCACCTCTTCAGGGCGGGGCCTAGGAGAGGAAGGAGGAGGAACCACCACTTTCCTCAACTCCCTCAACTCTTCCTTCAGCTCCGCCATCTCCTTACGGAGATCTCCGTGTTCGGCGGTCAGCCGAGCGTTCTCCGCCCGAAGCCTTTCGACTTCGTCGGAGGCCGTCCGACTCCGCAAATCTTCGAAGATCTCCGTCATGGAGACCATTGCTTCATTTAGGGCCCGGACATAGGTGCCCTTGAGGTTAGTGCTCGTCCTGGCCACGGTTTCCACGGACTCCACGTCCGTGCGAAACCTCTCCAGGAGAGCACTGGGGTCCTCCCTCGTCATGGCCACAGGTTTCCGGGCCCTCAACAGGCGAGCACTCGCTGTCATCTTCGAGACCTCCTCCTCGGCCTCGAGCTGCAGCTGCTCCCTCTTTTTCTTGAGGTAGACCTCCTTGGCGCGGGCGAGGCCAACGTACTCCCCGGTGGTGGGGGGTCTGCCTCTCCCGCGCTTGGCCACACTCAAGCTCCTACCTGTCGACGGTGTCTCACTGTCGTCCGCCGAAGAGGACGACAGGTGCTCCTCTATGGTGCGCTTGGCAGGGCGGCGGACAGAGGCATCACTCCAGAGCCTTCCGCTCGTTCCCTCCTGCGCTGTGACGTCGACCGCCACCGGGTCGTCCGTCACCTCGACGAGGTCGTCGTCCTCCGTGCTGCTACCACAGCTGGCCGGTGCGCGTGCAGACGCGGCCGTCTTCTTCGTCTCCTCGCTTCTCGCCTTTTGGGATTTTTTATGTTTTTTCATTTTGGTTCCCACGAGTTATAAACTTTGTGTATTGACTCAAAAATTTGAGTGCAGCTAACGACAGGTCCACCTCCCTGCCGTTGAAACCCTCTCGCGGCTGCACAACACACTTAGGGCTGAGGGATTTTTTATAGTGGTTTTTAAGTCACTTCCACTTGGGCCGGGCGGTTAAGCCAAGCCCGTCGTTTCCCTGCTGGGGCTGCGCGAAATCGTAAGACGTGACTACGCCTCCGCACAGCCGCAACAGGGAGCTACGACCAACGGTGGCCGGAAAGGTAACACCTTCCCGAGCCTGTCCGACTGCGCAACGCACAGCCGGACCCGCCGCTATTCCCCCGCTAGCAGGGGCGCTTCGTGAGGGTCGCTGCGACCCTCCGGATTGTTCCGCGGAGGCCGAAAGGTGCAATGCCCCTTTCGCCAGTCCGACTGCACAGCGGCACAGCCAGACCCGCTCTCGCCCAAAGGCGGACGGGAGGACAAATCAGTGTCCCCCGTATTTCCTACAAACGACGGGAAGGCTAGGCCTTGCCCGTCCGCCTGACTGCGCAACCATCCACACAGCATCAATATATAACAAGTATAATAATTGAGCTGTGCTATGGCTGCGCAGCCAGACCCGCGTCCCTCCCCAAGATCTGGAGAGACTACACCAGTCCTTGAAATCTACACAGAATACAAAATACAGGCCGAAAATACTTTTAAATTTAAATTTTGTTGGCGGAGCGCGTAGTTCCGCCACTATCCCCCATCTGCGGCAGCACACACCTGCTAGAACAGGTGGGCCCACAGAGGGGTGATTGTAATTCTGTGTAGACTTCAAGGCATGTGCGTGCTTACTCCCTGTAAGTAGTTACAGCGAGAAGCACGCACATTCCCTCTTCCGTGGTCGAGACCACCCAACCGACCGGTGCGGCCCATTCGCCTCTCTGGGCATCGGGGCCAGCACCGAGCTCATTCGCCCCCCTAAGGACTCTGGGGGCATCGGAGCTGCTCTCCGCACCAACCGCCAGACTGGAACTTGGCAGTCGGTGCTCGTCTTCGTACCGATGGCCTGACTGTTTACTAGGCAATCGGTACTCCCCTCTCTTCGGCAGCCAGAATATGGCGTACTACCTAGTGCTCATTGTGCATCACTCGACGCGCCGTTTCAAGAGGCGTCCAGCAGTACCAGTGTGACTCTGATAGCGTGTATGTGCGCGCGTCCAGACGCGTTCAGGTGACTTTGTCCCGGGTTCAGTTGGGTTTTTGCGGCGATTTCCGCATTTTTTCGCAGTTTTTGGTGTATTTCTCGGAAACCAAATCTGCGAGGTGCCAATTTTCTGGTACCATTGGACGCGCCGTGACGAGGAGTACACCAAAAGAAGATCTTGAACCCGGCGACGCGTACGTACGCGCGTACAGACGCGTTCAGGTCACTTTGACACGTGCCGCCAGTTTTGCTCCCGGACGACATAGAAATTTTTTATTGACACTGAATTGTCGGCGCCGTCGAACTTCCTTGAAAGGATACCTCCAGATCACCGGAGGCTCGAAACCGGGATTAGCACGGACAAAAAATTGACGAAATTTGGGAAACTTACATCTGGCTCATAGGAAGGACCCCATAACTCTGGAACAGAATCGTGGACCCCCTTCTTTTATTCCTTGACAAATAAGACGACATCAAGGGGCACCCCTCCTAAAAATTTGACCGTGCTACGACCAGGGACGGGCTTCTGGTAAAGGAAGCAAGCCGGCCAGACGCAATTTTCTCGGGAAAACAATAACTTTGCCGCTTCCTAAAGCCTGCTGTAGGGGCCAAGTAGGACAGAGGGATACCTGGAAAGGGAAAATAGGGAACATATATTTAGTACTTGTTATTACTTACCTGGACCTGGATCCTGGACTCTGGACACTGGACCTTGCAGACTGGAACAAAGGAGCTGCAACTGAAAACTGAAAAACAAAGAAAAAGTGTAGACAAGTTATTAATATATTATTAATAATATTATTATTATTGCTGTTGATCTTAAAGACTCTAAGTTCCCTTTAGGGGGAAAGAAAATATACTTACCTGGAGCCTGGAAGAAGAACCGAGGAAAAGACACCATCTAAAAAAAAAGAAAAAGAAAAATAAATAGTGAATAAAGACTCGTTGGTTAAAGAAAGGCTGACATAGCTTTAAGTTAGAACTAAAAATATATAATCTTAATTTAAATTTAAGCTAGAACTAAGCAAAACAAAAGTTCTTAATAGACGAACCTCCTCCTATCCTGTAATTGTAATAAAGTGGGATAAAAACTTTCACTTTCACTGTCACACCTCTGTTACAAGAGTTACAGTGTAAACAAATAATAATATATAATAAATAACAAATAAATAAATATACACGCCTCTCAGCCTTCTCACTTATCTCATTTATTCACATTTATACTTACATTTATTTACATTTATATTTATATCACAGTTATATCTATCATAATTCACACATTATTTATATCACACCCACCCATCTTACATTTATATACTCATATTCATATCACACATCAGACTATTAATATCACATTCATCCATCTCATCTCACAATTATACTCACATTAATATATATCACATTCACACATTTATTTATCATATCCATCCATCCCACACTTACCTCTTTCACACACTCACAAATCATCACAACTTACAGGATAGTAGAAGCCCTTTTTTAGCTATAGTTTTAAGATAGATAGTATTATTGTATTTAATTATTAATAATAATAATAATTGAATATAATATTAAAATAATACATATATTAATATAAAATATATAAAATTGACGCAGGTTTGTCTATTGACAACCTGTGTATTTGTAGTATTAGTGGCCAAACATTAAAACAATATCATAATTAAATTAATAAAAGCTTAAAGCTTAGATAATTAAATAAATTAAATTAAATAAGCTTAGGTCAGTTCTTCTGCTTTGTCCCAAGCTGGACTATTGTGAGGTTTTTACGACCTCACAAGTTTTTGACAAGTGCAGAACATTTTCCGCTAGATTGACTTATAATAATAAGACCACTATTTTTATTTACAATTGACAACTACTTAATTATTTAATTAATTATATCCTTATTATTATTGATATATATTATTACCTTAATAAAAAAATATTATTTTATTTTATTCTTTTACTTATTTACATACTGACATAGACAATATATTATATATTACTATATAAAATTTTTATCTTATTTTATTTTTACTTAACTTTTAACTTTTTACATTTTAGACGCGTCCTCTGACGATAAATAGACATGTTCGGCATCCGGACGCCGCCGGCTAAGACAAAGGGGGCCGACAAACCGGATCCCCCCATGACATTGACGACTGACGAGCCGAGGGCTGGACCCTCGACAAAACCTGAGGCCCTTAAGGTGAGGAGAAGCATTGGCGAGTGGGAGGCCGGGAAGCCGGGCAGCCAGCCCAAGCCTGCCACCCCCCCCAAGAAAGCTGTCCCAAACTCAACCTCTGGAACAAAGGCGAGGGTGGCTCCGGCGCAGGTGAGTCGTGCGTCGACTGAGGCTCCTGAGAGCCCGCCAGAGCCGAAGTTCGCGGATAGGTCGGCCGAAGCTAAGGCCTGCCTGATCAAGGCGAAGTCGGCCCTTGCGGGTTCCAGGAACCTCAAAGCCGACATCAAGGCTGACGTCACACAGGCGCTGGAGCGACTTTACGCCCTGGTGAAGGAGGCGGAGAAGCCGGACAGAAAACCTGGAAAGGAGAAACAGGAAATAAGGACAGCTGAAAAGGAGACTGGGGAAAAGGAGAAAATGGAAAAGGAGAAATTGGGAGAGGAGACCGCTGTAGAGGAGACTCCGACTGCGCTGATGCGCTCTCTGATGGAGAGCATGGCGGAGCACGGGCGGCAAATGGCAGAGTGCAAACAGCATACTGCAACATTGGCCGACCAGCTCCGAACGTGCTCTCTGCCAGGGGTCGCATCGGCGCAGAGGGCGTCCTATGCCACTGTGGCCGCTGGTCAAGGACGCAAAGACACGGCAATGTATTCCATTGCTGTGTCGAGCGAAGGTGACAGCAGCGGCCAAGTGGTGGAAAAAATAAGGACAGCGGTAGAAGCCAGGACCTCAGGTATTAAGGTAGAGAGAATGAGAAAGATCCGGGATCAGAGGGTGATCCTGGGCTGTTCCTCAAAAGAAGAGATGGATAAAATTAAAAACAAAATCAAAAGCTCAGGATCGACCCTAAACGTAGAGGAGATAAAGAATAAGGATCCACTAGTGATTCTCAGGGACGTCATGGCGTACAACACGGATGATGACGTCATGACGTCTTTGAGAACCCAGAACACAAATATATTGCGGGATATAGGTGAGGACGACTGGAGGGTACAAATGAGATATAGGAGAAAGACCCGAAACCCGCACACCTGCCACATGGTGCTCCAGGTCTCTCCGCGGATCTGGCAGAGACTGACCGACGCAGAACGCGTCCATGTTGACCTACAGCACGTGCGTGTGGAGGACCACTCACCATTGGTGCAGTGCTCGCTCTGCCTAGCGTATGGCCATGGACGTCGTTTCTGTAAAGAGACTGAAAAGACATGCAGTCACTGCGGAGGCCTGCATCTGTGGGCGGACTGCCCTGACCGCCTGGCTGGCGCTGAACCGACGTGCCGAAACTGTGCACGTGCCAATCTGGTGCCATCTACACACAACGCCTTCAGCCAGGAGTGCACAGTACGGCGCAGGTGGGACGCGCTAGCCCGGGCGAGCGTCGCTTATTGCTAAGGGCGCCCCGGGTGCAGGGAAGATCAATTACCGCGGAGTCCCTACCAACGAAGGCCACTACCTCGTGATCCAAGCGAACCTCCAGCGGAAAAATATCGCCACCGATGAACTAATAATCGAAGCAGGAAAAAGAAAGGCGTCCTTAGCGCTGATCCAGGAACCCTATGTGGGAAAGGCGAAAAGTATGAAGACCTATAAAGGAACGAGAATCTACCAGAACACTGGACTGGACGAGGGGCCTGTGAAGGCGGCAATCGCGGTCTTCGACCGTGATTTGGACGTCACACAGTTCCCTAGTCTCACCACAAATAACATCGTAGTGGTGAGGGTCCGGACCAGTGCTTGGGAGATTGTCGTAGTATCCTTCTACTTTGAACCGAACCAACCTCTGGGGCCATACCTGGATCATCTGAAGAAAGTTGAGGACGAACTGGGCTCCAGAAGATTTCTCATCGGTGGAGATACAAATGCAAAGAGTACCTGGTGGGGGAGCAGGATAGTGGATCACAGAGGGGAGGAACTAAGTGGGACACTAGACGAGATGGGCTTGCAGGTACTAAACCAAGGAAACACCCCAACCTTCGACACCATTAGGGGAGGTAAGGCTTACACTAGCCACGTCGACGTCACGGCTTGCTCTCCGGATATGTTGCCACTGACAGAGGCATGGATAGTGGATGACGGCGTCACGAGCTCGGACCACAATGCAATCACATTTAAGATCAGGTTGACCAAAGCCAATGGCATGAATATAGAGAGAACCACAAGAAAGTTTAACACCAAAAAGGCCAAATGGACCCAATTTAGTGAAGAACTCACTAAAATAAAGAACGAAATGGGCATAACTAAGGCGATGGTGGATGAGGTCAACCAGAGGGAATCGTTGGATCAAATTGTGGAAGGGTATACGAGCGCGATAGAACAAGCAGGCTCCGATACGATACCGAAAAAGAGATCCAACGAAAAACTTACCTCGCCATGGTGGTCCGAGGAACTTGCGAAACTGAAGAAGGACGCTGTCACGAAGAGGCGACGTATCCGATGCGCAGCACCTATCCGGAGAGCGAGGGTCGTCGACGAGTACCTGCAAGCAAAAGAAAAGTATGAAGAAGAAATTAAGAACGCTAAAATAGCGAGTTGGAAGGGATTTTGCGGTAAACAGGACAAGGAGGGAATGTGGCAGGGAATCTACAGGGTCATAGGAAGGACCTGCAAAAGGCAGGAGGACATTCCCTTGACCCTGGATGGTAAGGAACTGGATATGGAAAAATCGGCACAGGTCCTGGCGGAAACTTTCTACCAAGAAGACCAGGAGACAGGGGAGAGGGAAGACCACCGGAAGATGCGGGAAGAGGCCGACCTGGTGAACGGACCGGGTCATGATGGAAAACATGACCCCCCGTTCACTGTGGTCGAACTAAGGTCCTCTGTGGAGTCCTTCAACCCGAAGAAGGCGCCAGGAGCCGATGGATTCACCGCCGATATTTGCCGGCACGCTATTTATAACGACCCAGAATCTTTCCTTGCCCTGACAAATAAGTGCCTGGAGTTGGGGCACTTCCCAAAGATCTGGAAGGAGGCAACGGTGGTAGTCCTACGGAAGCCTGGAAAGGACGACTATAAGAACCCTAAGTCATATAGGCCCATAGGACTACTACCGGTGCTTGGAAAGATTCTGGAGAAGATGATCGTAGGTAGACTGAAGTGGCACCTACTCCGTAATTTCAGCCCGAGACAGTATGGTTTTATGCCCCAGCGCAGCACCGAGGACTCCCTCTATGACCTAGTGAATCACATACAGATTAAAATTAAAGACAAAAATATAGTACTAATGATATCACTGGACATAGAGGGAGCCTTCGATAATGCCTGGTGGCCCGCAATTAGGGTGAGGCTGGCGGAGGAGAGGTGCCCCATCAACATCAGGCGGTTGATGGACAGCTACCTGCAGGACCGGCAAATACATCTACGTTACGGCGGAATAGAGCACACCCGGAAAACGACCAAAGGGTGTGTTCAAGGATCCATCGGCGGTCCGGTTCTTTGGAACTTACTTTTGGACCCACTGCTGAGGGGGCTTGGACAGCGGGGAGACTACTGCCAAGCCTTTGCTGATGACGTAGTCCTAGTTTTTCACGGCAATACGGCGCGTACAGTACAGGAGCAGGCCAATGCTGCCCTCGCGTATGTTCGGGAGTGGGGTGTCAGAAATAAATTAAACTTCGGGCCACACAAGACCAAGGCCATGGTATTAACCAACAAATTAAAGTATGACACACCACTTCTGAGCATGGGCGGGGTCGACATTGGCCTGTCCCAAGAGATTAAAATTCTGGGGCTCACTATTGACAGTAAGTTGACGTTCAACGCCCACGTTGCCGACGTGTGCAGGAGGGCGTTGAATGTGTATAAACAGCTGTCCAGAGCCGCCAGAATAAGCTGGGGCCTCCACCCGGAGATCATTCGCCAAATCTACACGGCGACGGTGGAACCAGTGGTACTGTACGCAGCCGCCGCCTGGGCGGGTGCCGCTGAGAAACTAGGAGTGCAAAGGCAGCTCGCCGCTGTCCAAAGAGGATTTGCACAGAAGTTGACGAGGGCGTACCGAACCGTCTCCCTCAATTCGGCGCTGGTGCTGGCTGGGATACTGCCCCTCGACCTCAGGATACGAGAGGCAGCGGCCCTGTACGAGGCCAGGAGGGGAGTACCACAGCCAATACTAGCGGGAAGGGAGGTGGAAAGGGTCGCTGCATATGCCGACACTCCTCATCCGGCGGAACATATGAGCCTGGAGTTCATGTGTCTGGTAGACAGAGAGCAAGTAGACCTGCAAAACCAGCAGCAGGCACGCGTCTATACCGATGGCAGCAAGATTGGGGGCGGAGTCGGAGCGGCATTATCCGTATGGAATAATGTCGCCGAGATGAAATCCCTCAAGCTAAAGCTGCCATCGTATTGTACGGTCTACCAGGCGGAACTCCTGGCCATATGCGAAGCCACGAGGATGATCCTAGACGGTGTTTGGGAAAGCTGTGGCATATACAGCGACTCGCGGTCCGCCCTGCAGTCTGTTGTCAACAATGGCACATCCCACCCCTTGGCAGTGGAAGCGCGTTTAAACCTGCGTAATGCACGTATCCAGAACAAGGAAGTATCTTTGTTCTGGATCAAGGCCCATGCCGGTCTGGCAGAGAACGAGCGGGCTGACGAACTCGCAAAGGAAGCCGCGCTGAACAACAAGCGCAAACCCGACTACGACCTGTGTCCGGTCTCATTCGTCAAGCGACAAATCCGAGCGAAGTCGCTTGTCGAATGGAACCGGAGATATAAATCGGGCCATACCGCCGGCATAACTAAAATCTTTATGCCGGACGCGTGCGAGGCTTTCAAAATCGTCAGAACGCTCGAGCCGACTGGAGTGCTTACGCAGGTGCTTACAGGGCACGGTGGGTTCTCCGAATACTTGAATAGGTTCAAGTGTAAGGAGAACCCATCGTGCATCTGCGAGCCCGGTGTTCCAGAGACCGTGACCCATATTTTGTTCGAGTGTCCAGCCCACTGCCACGACAGACTCTGTGCGGAGAATATTCTGGACTTAAAGATTGACAAAGACTCCGTATGTAAAATATTTGCTGACAAAAGCAAAAGAACTGACTTAATCGAGTTTTGCACAAAAATAGCAGTTAAGGTTATAAATAGAAATAAATAGCATATCAAAGTTATGTGCCTGTATATAATAGTATATAATAGTGTTATCATAACGTAAAAATAGAATAGAAAATAAGATAAGTTAAGTTAAGCTAATTTTAAAAGTAAGTTTCTAAATTTTTTGCATGCCTAATTTAAGTTTTTAATTTTCACCTGTATCTAATCTAAGTATTTCATTTTCATTTACTATCTATCGATTGTTTATATATCACGCTCATAATCAAATAGTAGCCCTTATCATGTACAGTAGATAAAAATACTCTCTGAAATAAAAACATCAGAGGACAAGAAAAAAAAAAAAAATAAAAAAAAAAAAAAAAAAAAAAAAACCTAACCCGAAACCTAACCTAACCCGAAACCTAACCTAACCCGAAACCTAACCTAACCCGAAACCTAACCTAACCCGAAACCTAACCTAACCCGAAACCTAACCTAACCCGAAACCTAACCTAACCCGAAACCTAACCTAACCCGAAACCTAACCTAACCCGAAACCTAACCTAACCCGAAACCTAACCTAACCCGAAACCTAACCTAACCCGAAACCTAACCTAACCCGAAACCTAACCTAACCCGAAACCTAACCTAACCCGAAACCTAACCTAACCCGAAACCTAACCTAACCCGAAACCTAACCTAACCCGAAACCTAACCTAACCCGAAACCTAACCTAACCCGAAACCTAACCTAACCCGAAACCTAACCTAACCCGAAACCTAACCTAACCCGAAACCTAACCTAACCCGAAACCTAACCTAACCCGAAACCTAACCTAACCCGAAACCTAACCTAACCCGAAACCTAACCTAACCCGAAACCTAACCTAACCCGAAACCTAACCTAACCCGAAACCTAACCTAACCCGAAACCTAACCTAACCCGAAACCTAACCTAACCCGAAACCTAACCTAACCCGAAACCTAACCTAACCCGAAACCTAACCTAACCCGAAACCTAACCTAACCCGAAACCTAACCTAACCCGAAACCTAACCTAACCCGAAACCTAACCTAACCCGAAACCTAACCTAACCCGAAACCTAACCTAACCCGAAACCTAACCTAACCCGAAACCTAACCTAACCCGAAACCTAACCTAACCCGAAACCTAACCTAACCCGAAACCTAACCTAACCCGAAACCTAACCTAACCCGAAACCTAACCTAACCCGAAACCTAACCTAACCCGAAACCTAACCTAACCCGAAACCTAACCTAACCCGAAACCTAACCTAACCCGAAACCTAACCTAACCCGAAACCTAACCTAACCCGAAACCTAACCTAACCCGAAACCTAACCTAACCCGAAACCTAACCTAACCCGAAACCTAACCTAACCCGAAACCTAACCTAACCCGAAACCTAACCTAACCCGAAACCTAACCTAACCCGAAACCTAACCTAACCCGAAACCTAACCTAACCCGAAACCTAACCTAACCCGAAACCTAACCTAACCCGAAACCTAACCTAACCCGAAACCTAACCTAACCCGAAACCTAACCTAACCCGAAACCTAACCTAACCCGAAACCTAACCTAACCCGAAACCTAACCCGAAACCTAACCTAGCCCAAAACCTAGCGCAGCTTTATCAAGCCTTCAATTGACTGGTTATTGAATCAACGTTTTCCAAGTGGCAAATTTCCAACGTCAATGGGTAGCGTCTCTGGCGACAGATTGGTGCATTAGTGTCATGGAGCACCTGGTTTTGTACCGGCCTTCAACGGCCAAGTCACACAACATTAACTATAATAATAAATAAATCGCAGTAAGGAACCTTAGACTTGGCACGACTTTGTCTAGATTTCATTACTTTTTAGTGATAACAAGCCGCTCCATCGAGACTTGGTTATTTTTTTACAGAATGTTTTTGGTGGGATTTCACTTCTTCTTGTAGAAACGTGCGCATATTGATTTATTTTATTAGATTTTCTTATTTGATACAGTTTTTTTTTCTTTTTAGGAGTAGTTTTTTTTATTATTACAAGTCTTTCTTTTCTTTTTTTCTGATAAAAGCCAGTCTTATCCAGAGTTTTCCTTAAATTTTATTTATATGCGTATTAAAAACAGAAGGGGAGGCATTCGGCCAGCAGTGGGACGCTATAGGCTAGATTAAATTAGAGGATGTGTCCCACTACGCTGGATTTTTGCAATGACAGTCGATTTTTTTATGTTCCAATAGTAGAAGGGGGCATTACCATATCTCTAATACAGCTGAGACCAGCCGAGGGTTCGTCATCAGATACTTCAGACCTTCGATTTTTGACTGATGTCAAATTTGATAATGACCAAGTTAAATATTTTTTGTAAAGGCGGTATGTCGATCTCTAATAGTTTGGTAAGGTAAAGGTAATATTTATTTTATTTGAATATTGTTCTGCAAGATTTTTTTCTTGTTGATTTTTTACACACGCTAAGCTAATCACGCACTAAAGTAATTAACTTTTTGTGGTGTTTAGCTATTGGCTTTGTTGATAATACAGGTATTCTATATGTATCAGAAATAGAATCTCGCAGCTGAATCATGTCAGATAGTTGGTGGTGGAGACAGGTGGAGAGCGGATATAGATAAAAAGCTGTCATTTTAAGAAGACATCTGTAGACTATCTCCGACAGATACCATCCGCCACTTCAAGTGTGGCGCGGAACTATCTCTATCCGGTCACCTGTTCCTACGAGAGACCACTCACTATAGTAACAAGCGTCCTTATTTCAAATTTTTGTCAAAAACGTGAACAAAATATCACTATCGGGACCAAAATAAGACTTGTCCGTAGTCTTATATTCTCCATATTTCTGTATGCTGCCGAAACCTGAACACCTAAAGATAATTAACTCAATAGTCAAGGCTGCATCACAGTCAACATCAGTACAAGATGTCCTATACATACCCGAAGGTCAGGGATAAAGTAATCCTCAGCACTGAAGAGAACAACACAAGGTCGTCGTCCCTTGCAGTGAGTTGGAAGTGCACAAATTGAAATGGATAACTTAAAATGAAATAAGCCGTTTCAATGTACGTCATAGTCGAGTAATCCTGGCAGTGAGTTGGTCGTGATGATGACGGAGCCCGTCGTGATGTCTGCGAGATGCTGCGTGTGAGTCACGGCTTCCTCTCTCCTATCTGCAGATAAGAGTGTCAGATAGTCAGATAGCGGCGCGTGGCGATAATGTAAACTACTCGGTTATAGGAATCAGATAAGACTTCAAGTAACTATCGAAGTATGAGGGCCTTCGGCTTTGGATTCCTCCAATACCAAATTCAAAAGAACTAATTTGTGACAACGCTATTTCACGTTACGGTGAATAAAAAAATAATATTTAAAAAAATTGCTGCCTAGAGCCTATATTAATAAATGATTGACCGCTTTAGTACGACCGTCATGTAGCGGCACCGTAATTTCGATAGGAAACTACTATAAATCGTAAGGAATACAAGGAAAAAAATTTGTCGAAGGAGATAGCATTTTATTGTTTATCCGTGCGGGTGCGGGTGCCGGGTGCCGGGTCCCGGGTCCCGGGTGCCGGGTGCCGGGTGCCGGGTGCCGGGTGCCGGGTGCCGGGTCCACTGTCTAAAGAGTGACGATTAGTAGCAGAATTACAAGGTAATAGTCGTATTGAGTCTCGTGCATGCATTTAATAATGTCCATCAACAATGGCGCGCGACCCATCTACACTAATAACTTAATTTAGTTATGAACAAACGTTGTCCATGATTCCGTGCGCCAATACAGACAAATACAACTCGACATCTCGATTCAATATATAAATGTGACATCAATATTTTGTTATTTACCAACATATATTAATAGCTTTTTTTGTTTAAAAGACTAGTAATGTTTACTTCCTCTAACACTTATTAGAGGTAAAAAGTTGGGGAAAACAAAAAATAAAATCTCAAGTAAACATGATGGATATTGTTTGAGCATAACAACAAGTTCGTTACGTTTCCGCTACTGTCCGCGGATCTGAACATCGATTATGTCGAAAGTCACGATCTGCACTTGTCGGAGAGATTGTCACAACT
Source organism: Tinea semifulvella (assembly GCA_910589645.1). Taxonomy (NCBI): domain Eukaryota; kingdom Metazoa; phylum Arthropoda; class Insecta; order Lepidoptera; family Tineidae; genus Tinea; species Tinea semifulvella. Next base: position 22,099 of record OU342600.1, read on the forward strand.
TCCGCGGTAATGTATTTATAATGTGAAGACGCCGACCGCCGAGATGCGCGTGCGCCGACCGATAGCGACACATACTGACTCATATCGCGCGTACATATACAGAACGCATTCATCTCCGCAGTCAGTTGGCACCCAGCTCCGTGACGTCGCGCCAATGTCATTACCGCTCTCAGTAGGTGCGAGCTAACCGTCACAGACAGACATACAGATAAACATGGGCGCAGAGGGAGTGTGGTTCGCGTGGGAGTGGGTCGTGTTCGTGGTGTTCGTGGGAGGCAGCATCGCCGCGCCCCTCTGGAAGGGAGGAGGCGGCGGGGGTAAGCAGGAGGGAGGCCGGCGGGGGTACGTGCTGGCCGGCGGAGTGTCCACCGCCGCCATGGTCATCTCGCTCACTCGCGGAACTCTCGGGGTGCGCTCCTTTCTCGGTCAGTATGCACACTAGTGATCACACACGGTACGGAGCGCTCGGTCGAGAGTACTGACGCCGTGCGCTTGCAGGGTTCCCGTCCGAGCTGGTGTACTACGGCGCGGCGATGTGGGAGACCATGTACGGGACGGCGCTCGCCCTCCCGCTGGTGGGCGCGCTCCTGCTGCCCGTGTTCGTGCCGCTCCGTCCGCTCTCCGTCTACAGCTACCTGCAGGAGCGGTTCCGGGGCCGCGCGGCCGCCCGCCTCGCCGCCGCCGCCTTCCTCTGGCGCCAGCTGCTGCACCTCGCCGTGACCGCCTCCGCGCCCGCCACCGCGCTCGCCGCCGCGCTGCGCCTCCCTCCGACGGCCGCGGCCGTGGCGCTGGGAGTGCTCGCCGCCGCCGCCGCCACGCTGGGGGGACTGCGCGCCGCCATCCGCGCGGACGTGCAGCAAACCGTCGTCATGCTGCTGCTGAGCGCCGCCATCCTGCTGCGCGCCACCGTGCTGGCGGGCGGCCCGCTGGAGGCCGTGCGGGTGGCGCGCGAGGGCGGCCGGCTCGACTTCTTCTCCGTGACGTGGGACCCGCGCGTGCGAGTCGACACTTTGTCGGCCGTCGTGGGCCAGCTGTTCGCCTCGCTCTCGGTGTTCGGGTGCCAGCAGACCTTCGTGCAGCGCTACTGCAGCATGCCGAGCCGCGCCGAGGTGCGGCGCGCGCTGTGGCTCGCCGTGCCCGTGCTGCTCGCCACGTTCTCCCTGTCGTGGCTGGTCGGGATCGCTCTGTACGCGGCGCAGGCTTGCGACCCGCTAGCGAGCGGAGACACCGCGCACATGGACGAGGCGCTGCCGCACTTCGTGGCGACGCAGATGGCGATTCCGGGCCTGGCCGGACTGTTCGCGGGCGCGCTGTTCACGGGCGCGCTCGGTATCCTGGTGTCCAACATCAACTCGCTGGCGACCGTGACGTGGGAGGACTTCCTGTCGGCGGTGCCGGCGTGGAGCGGCGCGAGCGAGTCCCGCCAGCTGGCGGCCGTCAAGCTGCTGGCGGCCCTGTACGCAGCGGCCATCGCGGGACTGTCCCTGGTGGCGGGGCGCGCCGGCGGCGTCATCGAGGTGTCCGCGCTGGTGACGTCGGCGACGGGCGGGCCGCTGCTGGGCGGGTTCCTGCTGGCGGCTCTGGTGCCGGGCGCCTCTGACGCGGGCGCGGCGAGCGGCATGGCGGTCTCGCTGGCGCTGACCTCGTGGCTGGCGGGCGGACACCTGCTGGCGGGAGGCACGCACCGCGCGCCGCTCCCGCCGAGGGTGGAGGGCTGCGGGAACGCGACGCTGGTGGCGGCGGGCGGCGCGGCGGCGGCGAGCCTGCAGGAGGTGCCGCTCGCGTACGGCCTGAGCTACATGTGGTACGCGGCGCTGGGCTCGCTGGTGTGCGTGGCGGTGGGCTGGCTGGTGTCGCTGGTGTCGGCCCGCCGCGAGTACTGCTCCTCGCTGCTGCACCCGCTGGCGCTCCGCCTGAGCCGCGCGCTGCCGGGAGAGCCGAGACGGTTCACAGATGACGCGGTCGCGTAGTGTCGCCGCTGCACTCACTAGTCATTAAAATACAAATTGTGATACTAATTTTAAGGTAGTGAAGTAAGCATTCGTAATTATATCGTCGAGTTAAGTTGTTAGTTTTATTGTCCGGTCATTGTTTACCTATCTGCTAAACTGATCTTCAAATGTCATTTTAAAAACCTGTTTATAGAGATGTCACAGCTTCAAAATAAGTAGAAATGATATTGAAAGTGACGTCATGCTAAGCAAACCCCAACATTAAATCTCCATTGTGTTGGAAACACTTATTAGAAAGAGATCATAATGATAATAAAGACTAAATTAAATAATAAATATCAATCGATGGTTTAGAATTAATTTGGTTTTGTTTGCCTGAGTACAGTTGTTTTTTTTTTTTGCATAATTATTGTGTGGTGATAAACAAAATCTCGATAGAGTCGAAAAATTTATATTTCAAAGCACGTTGGAAAAACAGGGCAGTCTCAAATCGATGACTCTATAATAATATAAGTATTGTGTATGTAGAATACATTGAACTCCAAACTGCATTTTAACTTACCTACATATAGATAAAATTATCGATAAAGCTTATACCATTTAAGAAAGCATCTACCTACGTACAAAACACTTTACTACGCTTACGTTCGAAGTGTTTAGAAGTTCGGCAACATAGTGTGGAGCCCTCAGTCCGCAGTCCACATATCCTGATTGAAAAAACGACAAAATAAATTCTTGAAAGCACTAGAATACTGCACTGGGAACGAGCTCTTAAGTTACAAGGTAGCATCTTTACGTTATAAAGTTAATTCTTTGCAAAATCGCTGTTTTTTAAACGATTCCATGTTTCTGTACAAAATAGTGAATAATCCGTAGACTCTTTTAGACAATGTCACGTTTAGAATTTATGCAAACAACACAAGTTATCCAAAAAACTCTTTCTAAGACGAGCAGTAAAACTATATAATGATTGCTTGGTTGACGTGGACATATCTGCTTGGTTGACGTGGACATATCTGCTTGCTCAAAGTCCGTGTATTTATTTATTGTTTGTATTTAAATATTTTTTACTTTCTTTTATGGTTTAATTGTATTTTGAAAATGTAATAAGTATAGTTCTCTTTCACAGTTTTGGTACTCCAGGTCTAATTATATGTATATTGGTATTGTTTGTTATATAAATTGTATCAACTGTTTGATACCATAATAAAACGAAATAAATATATATATATTGTATCTGTGCTATGTGTGAATTTAGTATAAAATGGCACTTGTTGTAAATTCTTTGCACAAACCTAAAAAAAGTTTTTTATGAGACATCTGTTGCAAATTTTTCAAACTATTTCAATTTGTTGTCAATACTCGTACTGGTTTACCGCCTACACATCAGCAATCATCAGTTTCATCCATGTAAGGCATCATCACGACCGTGTCCCTTCTGGTGTAGTCAGAAACTTTACTATTGGCTCATCATGACAAGTGGCTAGCTCGTCGACTCTAGCGTACCAAACTCAGCGGACCAACATGGAACGCGATAAATCGTACTATGGAACATGGACTGCACAAGATCATTCATAGACAATAACTTGCTCACTCTTAAGTTAATTATAGCAAAACTAAATGCTTTTCTATTAAAAACGCACAATGAATAATTCTAAAGTCAAAATCTGTAAGTAACATGTTTACTAAACTATTAAGATACCTTCTAGATTGTATATTGTATAAGATTTTGTAAACATGTTGACTTGCTTAATTAAATAAATAAATATAAACATAGTATAGTGCATCTTTATTGCATATTCATATTGATCTCCAATTTGATGTAACCTCAACCCTTATTACTGATGTTCCAATACATATCTCGTACATACACCTACTTTATATTTATTATTGTATACATTACACTTTTATTTATTTATTTAATTCCTATATATGTACGACATACTTCACACATCATACCTACACATGAAAACACAAACATAACCAGTTTGTATTCTTACTTCTAACTTGTTTTTGTCGTTTAATAATTAATACTAACAATCGCCTCCACTAAAGCTAGTCCTCACAAGACAGGATGTCCAGACTGTGTCCAGATGTGTGCAGACCAGGGGCCTAATTCTGACGCTTCCGACTTGCGTGTCGGTTCGAAATATTCGGATGAAAAGCGACAGATCTCCAGGAAACTGTCAGTTTCATTCTGGCAAATCGAGTGGACCGGAGATTCATGTCGACGGCGCGAGTATCGGGGCCCAGACATGTATTGTTGTTACGACGGCGCGAGTATCGGGGCCCAGACATGTATTGTTGTTACGACGGCGCGAGTATCGGGGCCCAGACATGTATTGTTGTTACGACGGCGCGAGTATCGGGGCCCAGACATGTATTGTTGTTACGACGGCGCGAGTATCGGGGCCCAGACATGTATTGTTGTTACGACGGCGCGAGTATCGGGGCCCAGACATGTATTGTTGTTACGACGGCGCGAGTATCGGGGCCCAGACATGTATTGTTGTTACGACGGCGCGAGTATCGGGGCCCAGACATGTATTGTTGTTACGACGGCGCGAGTATCGGGGCCCAGACATGTATTGTTGTTACGACGGCGCGAGTATCGGGGCCCAGACATGTATTGTTGTTACGACGGCGCGAGTATCGGGGCCCAGACATGTATTGTTGTTACGACGGCGCGAGTATCGGGGCCCAGACATGTATTGTTGTTACGACGGCGCGAGTATCGGGGCCCAGACATGTATTGTTGTTACGACGGCGCGAGTATCGGGGCCCAGACATGTATTGTTGTTACGACGGCGCGAGTATCGGGGCCCAGACATGTATTGTTGTTACGACGGCGCGAGTATCGGGGCCCAGACATGTATTGTTGTTACTAACACCTTTTACTTACCGTTTTTATTTTAATATTTTTTTACTTATCTTATTTTATTTTATACAGTTAGGAAAACTTACAGCTAAACAATACTTAAATATAAAGAAAAAAGATTAAGTAAGAAAGGGCTAATAACAAGTTTTCACAGAAATAAATATTGAAACATAGATAAAACTTAACACTGAGTAGACTATTACAAAAAGAATGAGATGATATGAGGCAGAATAAGACAAAATAACAATAGAAATAGAACACTTATACAGATCGGCTTAAGGCATTTGTAAAGTAGTCCTGAGTCAAGCCACGTCGGGCAGCGGCTGGGGTAGTACATGATATGTCAATATGTGAGCAATGTTTATTAAAATAGATGTTCTCCAGATGAAAGCATTCTGCATATAATTATTGGATACAAATGGGATGTAAAAGGTATCCCTGTGACGTGTTTTGCAGAGTGTACTAAAAGGTATATTTCCTAGAATATCTGGACAGTCGACCTTTCCTCTTATGACACCCATAAGATATGACACGTCGGCGAATTCCCGGCGTTTTACAAGAGGTAAGATATGGTGGCGTTTACATTTTTCCAAGTATCCTGTACGGTTCTGGCGCGTCCTGAAGCTAATGTACCTCAGAAACCGCCTCTGCACCCCTTCGATTCGATCTATGTTTTCTCGTATCTAGGGTTCCAGACCACAGACCACACTTTGTACTTGCCCTTTAAATTAATTGAATAAAATAAAAACTCGAGAAATATCACAAATAAATGATTGTGTCTCGAACTACATTATTGAAATAATTTTATGATTGAGACATACATAAAAGGAAATCTTTTGCGGACATAACGACTTTAACAGTCGGGACCCATTCTTGGGAACATTTAATTCAAATTTCTTATTTGAGTTTTAATTTATTTACAACATGAATACGCGGCTCTCGACGACATCATCCGAAGGGCTCTTGTCACTGCTGGTGTACCCGCAATCTTAGAACCCTCTGGGATTGTGCGGAGCGATGGCAAGAGACCCGACGGAATGACTGTTGGGCCGTGGAAACTTGGCAGATCTCTGGTGCGGGATGCGACGTGTGTAGACACATAGCTCCATCTCACATCCAGGCGACCTCGTCAGGCGCGGGGAGAGAGGCGACCTCCTCAGGCGCGGGGAGAGAGGCGACCTCCTCAGGCGCGGGGAGAGAGGCGACCTCCTCAGGCGCGGGGAGAGCGGCGACTTCTGCGGACCGTCAGCGAGGCGCTTGGCCAAGGAGTTGTCAAAGCGGCTGACAGAAAGGGCTGGAGACAGAAGGCTGGCAATTATTTCTGCCAAAGGGGAAATATTGCCAGTCTCCTTGGGACTATCTCGGATGGGACATTTTTTATTGATAGTTTAGTTTATTTTTAATTTTATTATTTAGGTAGCTTTTAATTTATATTTAATATATATTAATTAACTTCGAATAAAGTTATTTATTTACAATACTATAGGTAGAAAGTTGTTGAGGCATGCGGGAAGGAAATAAGACACAGTATTCTGTAATAATGTATAATTACTAAGACTAGGCAACAATATTTGGTTTCAGGGTTTCTGTCGGTGGATGGAGGAGTACAGGAACGACCCGCGAGGGGACAGCACCGTGTCGTACTTGTATCTGGAAACACAATACTATAAGTTACATAACGCCTACAAACTAAGCGAGGCAAGTTTTACTGAGCCATAGCAGCTCGGTTACTGAACAACAACAACAACAATAACAACAACAAGGTTTCGGGAAATGTGTTTGTTTGAGTGTAACGCACGAGTGTCGCGATGCTTGCTAGGACGCTGTGTTCTAGGGGCTGTAATGATGGGGCCCCGCCACATGTCCCGATGGGGAGCCCGCCACATGTCCCGATGGGGCCCCGCCACATGTCCCGATGGGGAGCCCGCCACATGTCCCGATGGGGCCCCGCCACATGTCCCGATGGGGAGCCCGCCACATGTCCCGATGGGGCCCCGCCACGTGTCCCGATGGGGAGCCCGCCACATGTCCCGATGGGGCCCCGCCACGTGTCCCGATGGGGAGCCCGCCACATGTCCCGATGGGGCCCCGCCACGTGTCCCGATGGGGAGCCCGCCACATGTCCCGATGGGGCCCCGCCACGTGTCCCGATGGGGAGCCCGCCACATGTCCCGATGGGGCCCCGCCACGTGTCCCGATGGGGAGCCCGCCACATGTCCCGATGGGGAGCCCGCCACGTGTCCCGATGGGGAGCCCGCCACGTGTCCCGATGGGGCCCCGCCACATGTCCCGATGGGCAGCCCGCCACATGTCCCGATGGGGAGCCCGCCACATGTCCCGATGGGGAGCCCGCCACATGTCCCGATGGGGAGCCCGCCACGTGTCCCGATGGGGCCCCGCCACGTGTCCCGATGGGGAGCCCGCCACAAGTCCCGATGGGGAGCCCGCCACGTGTCCCGATGGGGCCCCGCCACGTGTCCTGATGGGGAGCCCGCCACATGTCCCGATGGGGCCCCGCCACGTGTCCCGATGGGGAGCCCGCCACATGTCCCGATGGGGAGCCCGCCACGTGTCCCGATGGGGCCCCGCCACGTGTCCCGATGGGGAGCCCGCCACAAGTCCCGATGGGGAGCCCGCCACATGTCCCTCTCACTCTCACCAAACTTGAGATGCCATGGATGTACTCGTATGTAATAGATAGATTTATTTTGGTTTTAGTGAAGTTTGTATGTGACCACCGTACCTCGGGGGCTCCGCGGTGGGGGGGGCGTCTGCGAGGGACACGCTCTTGGCCGGCAAAGGGGGAGGGGGCGGCTCGGGGTCGGAGTCGGTGGTACCTGGAGAGGAACACAACATATATAACTATACTACTATTATACGAAAGAAGCTTTGTTGTTAAATTAAATGAGTCTATATATATTAGTGTCCTTGGAGTCCCGAGACCGACAAAGTCCTTTGAGAAGAATATTCGTAGAGATAATGTTGGCAGACTTCCAGATGTTAGGAAAGGGTTCCAGAACCGAGCGGTTCGATAGCAGATATGGGCTGAGCAAGAACCGTCCGACCCTGGACCACTAGACCCCTGGACCCCTGGACCACTGGACCCCTGGACTAGCAGTAACCTATTTTTGAAACGAGATTCAGACCGACGGGGCTTGTCTCAAAATTTACTATAAAATTGGGGATATTTCCTTCCAAATTTGCATATTTCGAAGATGTATATTGAACTTCCAAACCACAATCAAGGAGCCAAACATATTGACTTAACATACTCGTATCTATTATAGAAGTTAAAGTCAATATGTTTTGCTCCTTGATTGTGGTTTGCAGCTTTCTGTTCGTTTTATATTCACAAGAAACATTTCTTTTGTAAAATGAAAAGGTTTTGTATATCTGTGGAGTTGCCCCAAACAATGATTCCATATTTTAACCATGAGTGTGCATGTGCATAGTCTGCAGGAGTTAGGTTTAATGGGTCTGCAGGACCGACAGCTGGAAACCACTCACACATACAGACGTACCCGAGGAGTTCCTGTTGGAGCTGCAGCCCGGCGGCGGGAGGCGCGCCGACAGGGGGCGCGGCGGGCGGGCGGCCGACAGCTGGAAACCACACACACGTACAACAAACAATCTATTCGTAGTGACCTATTGTAAGAGTGGATTTCATTCGGATAAGGATGGACGAAGGTGAAGGAGGAAGAGCGCAACGTATTCAGACTAGTACTTTATAATTGCAGTATCGTGTTGTAAATATGAATTTGTTTTAAAATATGTAATTAGAACTTTACGATATAAGATATACATATTTTGAAAATAAAAATCAACCAAAAATACTATATTAGAATCTTGTAGATATATCTAAAGTCAGATATATGAAGCGCATTTGGATTTAGCTTATAAAATTGTGGGGAAACAAAAAAAACATCAGAAAGTAAACAAAGTCGATAAAAACAATTATTTGTATATTTTTTTCTGTAATATTTATTTAATTTTGATAATCATTGATTGATGATTTATTTAAACTGTAAGAGAAAAAAAAACATCATGACCTTGCTTTTTATAGTCGCCATGTCCGTTCATAAGCAGGACATGCAGTTGTGTTAATGATTATTGCGACTTGGATCCATTTATATTATCTCCGACAGCTACACGACGCATTCTTACGAAACGTTTTGCCAGTGGTTCTCATCAATAGTATTATATTTACATATATTGTAAATTTATTGTTAAGTTTATTTCACTTTTATAATTTCAGTATTTTTTTCCATTTTATTGTTTTTATTAGGTTTATATAATAATTATTTTTAATATTTTTTTTTAGTTTTTTTTGTTCTATGTTATGTAGTTTATTGTTCTTAGTTTTAGGTTTAGGTTGATTTTACTTGTGTTGTTATTGCAGCGAGCACCACCTAATTATGTAATTTTACCTATCGGTGGCAACTTGTCAATAGCCATACACTGCCCATATGTACTGTGTATATATTTTATGTATCTAGCTGTAAGTTGTGCTTAAACATTAAATAAAAAAAGTTCTTTGTAATTTCTGTCAAATTCTTAATAAAATTTGCGACTATAACACCCTGTTAAAAAAAGATAAATATAGTATTTCCTATAAATTTGATTTCAAAACTCACCTCTTGCCACAATTCCCTAAGCGGTGCTGCATCCACTTCGTTAGTGGACGAGGCGGGGGTCAGCGTACCGGAGCTGGGCAGACTGGAAGGGGTCAGGGAGGGGGTCAGCGAGGGAGTCAGCGAGGGGGTAAGCGAGGGGGTAAGCGAAGGGGTCAGAGATCCAGCGGTGGGGACAGTGTTCCCCGTGTACCACTGGCTGGTGCCGCTCATGATGTCGCTCTGGAAAGATTTCAAAATAATCTGACTAAAGAAAAACATTATTAATTGAAGTTATTTAGTTCCAGCAAAATATAACTTCGGATTAAGGTATGATTTACCTTGATTTTGTCAAAGCTTCTGATCAAGTAATCCGAAACAAATTATTAATGAATATATATTATCTGCAGAGGGATAGGTTTGTACATACATCTTTCAAACATATATCATGGGAAATAAAAGTACAACAAAACAAATCAATTTTTACCTTACTACTAAATCTCATTTTTTGAACTGGTATCCCACAGGGAAGTGCCATCACAAAAAAAAAATGTAAATAAAAAAATCATTATATTTATTTATATTAGTTGCATAAATTGTCCCTTTCCATGTTCTGGAAGGCTCATCTTCAGCAGTGGAGCTGTAGGCCAAAGTGTTCTAGAGAAAATATAATAAGAAGCATATAAAGTTACCCTTCGTGCACGCAGTTTGTCCCTCTTCTTGTGCAATGTCCCGGCGCCGCTCGGGATCGTGTACCTGACATTAATTAACTCTATTTACTTGTATTTCGAGGATTCTCATTAACAAAAGTTACGGATGTTTGCTAACAGCTTTTAAATTGCAACTTTTTCAATTTACAGTTTTAATTTTTTAACTAAAAATATATTAAAATAAACAATCCGGATTATGCAAACGTCTTCTTCGCGATACCATACCAAAAGAATACATTTTAGTGATCGATTTTACAAAACTGCTGTCAATTGTAACTTAAAAACAAGAAAATGCCTACCCAACTGAGCTGGAAAGAAAATGTTCGTTTCTTGATCAGTACAAGGGTATGTCACGAAGCCCCATTGTGTCATTGTTATGTCACGCAGCCCCATTGTGCCATTGTTATGTCACGCAGCCCCATTGTGCCATTGTTATGTCACGCAGCCCCATTGTGCCATTGTTATGTCACGCAGCCCCATTATGTCATTGTTATGTCACGCACACATAACAAGGAAAATGTCTCGAATTGCACATTCGGCATTACCTTAGTTTATTTTTTTTTGTTTGTTACTTGATTTCTCATATCGAAAGTTGATATTTAGTTTAATAAAATGAAAACCTAATTAGTTTTATTTTGTATCCCAGTGACCTGGCTGTCGGCCATGATGTCAGTAGTGCGATCTCAATGTTTCCCGAACGAACAAGATACAATATAGTAATGGTACCCACCGATACAATATGGTATCCGCCGATACAATATGGTATCCACCGATACAATATGGTACCCACCGATACAATATGGTATCCACCGATACAATATGGTATCCACCGATACAATATGGTATCCACCGATACAATATGGTATCCACCGATACAATATGGTATCCACCGATACAATATGGTATCCACCGATACAATATGGTATCCACCGATACAATATGGTATCCACCGATACAATATGGTATCCACCGATACAATATGGTATCCACCGATACAATATGGTATCCACCGATACAATATGGTATCCACCGATACAATATGGTATCCACCGATACAATATGGTACCCACCGATACAATATGGTATCCACCGATACAATATGGTATCCACCGATACAATATGGTATCCACCGATACAATATGGTATCCACCGATACAATATGGTACCCACCGATACAATATGGTATCCACCGATACAATATGGTATCCACCGATACAATATGGTATCCACCGATACAATATGGTATCCACCGATACAATATGGTATCCACCGATACAATATGGTATCCACCGATACAATATGGTACCCACCGATACAATATGGTACCCACCGATACAATATGGTATCCACCGATACAATATGGTATCCACCGATACAATATGGTATCCACCGATACAATATGGTATCCACCGATACAATATGGTACCCACCGATACAATATGGTATCCACCGATACAATATGGTATCCACCGATACAATATGGTACCCACCGATACAATATGGTATCCACCGATACAATATGGTATCCACCGATACAATATGGTATCCACCGATACAATATGGTACCCACCGATACAATATGGTATCCACCGATACAATATGGTACCGATACAACTTGTTCCTAAATACTATACTCCACTATATAATTACCTTGTAAATTGATTCAACGATGTCAGCAAAGTTCGCTTCGTTGGAGTTCTGGGGAAATATGTATGTATTGGTGAAGATAATGTTACTGCTAACTTAATTAGGTGCATGAGGAGAAGTAAAATAGCTAACGGTAACAACCGTAAAGTATTAATAAAATACTAGGAACTTTTGTAAATTAAAATCATAATCAGGAGGAGTAGATAAACCGTAAACAGTAATCCCGTTAGATATATGAAAGTTTCGAGTGTGGGTCCGATGTCGCCGACCTTGGGTGGTGTTCACTAAGTCACTAAACTTTACATTTTCTAAGAATAATCTTCAAAATTCAGGAATATACTTCGGGTATAAGAAGAAATTTAAATATCTCCTCACCCGTTAATGTTGTCCTCCTCTTCGACGCGCTCCTCTCCTCGGAGCTGCTCCTCGAGGAGACTCACGGAGACGTCCAACTCCTCGTCTTCTTCCTCCTCCTCCTCTTCCTACCGGCAGGTCGTTCAAATATTAAATCGACATATCGTTCATCGTACTATCGACAAAAATGGAATCCGATTATAATATAAAGTCACTGCGGAACCACTGACCTCCACCTCTTCCTCTCCGGGCAGCACGTACTGCTGCATGCGAGCGCAGCACGCGGACAGGTGCTCGTGCAGCTCCCGGAGCTCGGGGGGGGCCAGCCGGCCGTGCAGCTCCGAGCCCGCCGCCAGGAGCCGCGCCTGGCTCTGCAGGAGCACAACCATCATCGGGACGAACAACTTCGACACTACCATATCCTGGTCCGACACTCACCGACAAGAGCTTCCGGAGAGCGGAGACCTGGTCGGCGCGGTCGGGGTGTCTGGCCAGGTACTGCGGGAGCAGGAACCTGGAGTACTGCTGCACCCCGCCCTGCACCGGCGCGTCCGCCACCCCCAGCAGCTGGCGGGACAGCGCCTCCACTCGCGGGGCGCGGAGGAGAGCGCGGAGAGACGCGTTGGTGTCCCGCATCGTCTGCAGCGCCACCTGCCACACGCACCGCGCCGCTCAACATACCGGATATCGTAAGGGATCTCGGGCGAGGTGTGGCTTACCTCCAGTGGCGGCAGTTCCCGCCGCGTGACGGAGAGCACCGCGGTGGAGCCCAGCAGGCCGGGGGGCTCCTCCGCCAGGACCAGTTCCGTGCGCTCCAGCCACAGGCGCCCCGCCTCCGCCCCCGAGCCGGACCCGCGCCGGAGGGGGCGGCAGTACCACGCGCGCCGACCCTGAGGGGACCGGAACGGTGAGCTCGGCGCCACATACAATATGAGAACCGGAACGGTGAGCTCGGCGCCACATACAATATGAGAACCGGAACGGTGAGCTCGGCGCCACATACAATATGAGAACCGGAACGGTGAGCTCGGCGCCACATACAATATGAGAACCGGAACGGTGAGCTCGGCGCCACATACAATATGAGAACCGGAACGGTGAGCTCGGCGCGCCACATAAAATATTAGAACCGTAACGGTGAGCTCGGCGCGCCACATACAATATGAGAACCGGAACGGTGAGCTCGGCGCGCCACATACAATATGAGAACCGGAACGGTGAGCTCGTCACATACTATACCTCTGCCCTGACGGCGCAGGCCTGCAGCAGGTGGCCGGGCCGGTCCGGGCGGGGCTCGTCCAGGGAGTCCAGCAGCACCGCGCCGGGCCACTCCCCGAGCAGGCGCAGGGAGAACTCGGACAGCAGCTCGCAGCGCCCCCCCTCCACCACGCGGCCCGGCCCCCGCAGCAGGAGGGGCGCGCCGCTGCCCGTGTGGCGCACCAGGAACAGGGGGCGCGGCGCGGGGGGCGCGCGGGCGGCGCGGGCGTACAGCTCGGCCAGCAGCGCGTGCTCGCGCGCCCGCCGGCCCGCGCCGCCCCCCTCGCGCAGCAGGCGCTCGGCCGCCCCCGCCGCGCGGTCCGGCTCGCCCGCGCGCAGGTACAGCGCCGCCTCCTCCAGCGCCAGCGCCCTCCGCAGGCGGGGCGCCGAGCGGGCCGAGCGCAGCGCGGGCGGGGCCGAGGGGGGCGCCCGCAGCGCGCGCGGCAGGCGGCGGGCCGGCGGCGCGGGCAGCAGCGCGGCGTGCAGGTGCAGCGCGCGCGCGGCCGCGGCGGGGCGGGACTGCGCGAGCAGGGCGCGGGCCAGGCGGTGCGCGGCGCGGGCCAGCGCGGCCGGGCGGGGGCGCGCCGCCTCCAGCGCCGCCAGGCACGCCAGCGGGCGCAGCGCCGGCGGGGCCAGCGCCAGGCGCACCAGCGCGGCGGCCAGCGGGGCCGCGCAGGCGGGCAGGTGCGGCCGGGCCGCCGCCTCCCACTCCGCGCCCCCCCTGCCCTCTCCCAGCTGCCTGTCCAGCGCCTCCAGCAGCAGCTCCTCTCCCCTGTCTCCGCCGGACCCGACGGCCTCCCCCAGTAGAGGCAGAGCTATGTCCCTAGCCGAGGGATCCGGTTGCAGACTGACGTCGAGGATGCTGTCTATAGCCTCGGGGAGGACGGCTTCTCGGGTCTCGCAATCTGTCGCAAACGAATAATACATTAAAGTAAATAAAAAACGTGCAAAAAATTATCAACAAAGAATTCGTACACCGCAGAGCAGAGCAGAGCAGAGCAGAGCGCAGCGTCAGGCATTTCGTAGAGGTGGACAATTTGTTACAATGTTAACGTGAGTGCGTTTCCACCTTCGGCGGGAACACGTGGTGCCTGTGACGTGCACCACCATACGCGATTCCCGTCGCGCGCGCTCATTATCATTATGTAAATCTAACCCTAACTCGAAATTAAAAAAAACTCGGGTACTTTTTTTCTTCGGAAGTTTGAATGCAAATTGCCAGTTATAACTTCCAAGAATCAGACATAAAACACGTGGATCTACTTGCAGTTTAATTCTTCAGTAATAATAATAATTATTAGTTCGATGCTTCCTTCAGCTCGCCGTCCAAGCTTCTGTCGTCTTAGACCGTTTCCCCCTTAATATACAATATAATATTAATTATATTATTATATAATTAAGCTCGATTAATATCAAATTTTAATATTAACCTATTTTTGCAAAGTCTATTATTCTATTATTTATGGAATGAGTTATTTACACCAATACCCAGCACCGCGACCTCGTCCCACAGAAATGCTAGAAGATTGGGATTGTCCTAAAATATCTGAAAATATACACGAGCCACGATACGATCGAGACACAAGCGGGTATCGCAAGTCACGCGGTAACATCATTGTTCGGCACCGACCTGCCTGCAGCCAGGAGTCCCGCAGCAGCGCGGCGGCCCCCCCGGCGCGGGCCCGGCACACCCCGGCCAGGTCCCCCAGGCCCGCCAGCCGGTCCCGCAGCGCCCGCGCCCCGCAGGTCCCCAGCAGGGCCCAGGCCCGCAGCAGCGCGGCGGCGGCGCGGGCCCGGGCCAGGCTCCAGGACTCCGGCAGACACGAGAGCGGACAGAGCGCGCGCAGGGACGCGCTGGCGTCGGGGAGCGCCGCCCAGTGCTCTCTGCGAGGGACGATTACTATTCCAATCATCTACACCCACTGTGCCGCTGGCACCGACTTGAGGAATCGTTAACAAATAATCCTTAAAATACATAATGTCATTATGAAAAATTCTCTAAGAATATTTTCTAGAAGACCTGTGTTTAGCAATGGAGTTTTAAATCTCGAGTGTTCCAGGGCCTGTGGTGATGATCTCGAGTGTTCCAGGGCCTGTGGTGATGATCTCGAGTGTTCCAGGGCCTGTGGTGATGATCTCGAGTGTTCCAGGGCCTGTGGTGATGATCTCGAGTGTTCCAGGGCCTGTGGTGATGATCTCGAGAGTTCCAGGGCCTGTGGTGATGATCTCGAGTGTTCCAGGGCCTGTGGTGATGATCTCGAGTGTTCCAGGGCCTGTGGTGATGATCTCGAGAGTTCCAGGGCCTGTGGTGATGATCTCGAGTGTTCCAGGGCCTGTGGTGATGATCTCGAGAGTTCCAGGGCCTGTGCTGATGATCTCGACTCGTGATCGGATCACAACGCTGTAACACTTTTATAACAGTGGAGTGATCGCACCATTCGCGGTATATCAACGAATTGAAGATGGTTACGTGATATTGTGAGATTGTCGAGACGAGTGAGCTCTCCTGAGAGCACATACTCACTTGGTAGCCATCTCCGCGACGTCCAACAGCCCCCCCAGTGCCTTCTGCCTGAGAGCTGCCCCCTCCGCCGTCACCCACCCTGGCAGTACCGCTCCTGAGAGCACATACTCACTTGGTAGCCATCTCCGCGACGTCCAACAGCCCCCCCAGTGCCTTCTGCCTGAGAGCTGCCCCCTCCGCCGTCACCCACCCTGGCAGTACCGCTCCTGAGAGCACATACTCACTTGGTAGCCATCTCCGCGACGTCCAACAGCCCCCCCAGTGCCTTCTGTCTGAGAGCTGCCCCCTCTGCCACTCCCGCCGCCGTCACCCACCCTGGCAGTACCGCTCCTGAGAGCACATACTCACTTGGTAGCCATCTCCGCGACGTCCAACAGCCCCCCCAGTGCCTTCTGCCTGAGAGCTGCCCCCTCTGCCACTCCCGCCGCCGTCACCCACCCTGGCAGTACCGCTCCTGAGAGCACATACTCACTTGGTAGCCATCTCCGCGACGTCCAACAGCCCCCCCAGTGCCTTCTGCCTGAGAGCTGCCCCCTCCGCCACTCCCGCCGCCGTCAACAACCCTGGCAGTAACGCCGGAACCAATATATCCGCTTCTGTGTCCGGAGAAGGAGACGGAAGGAGTGCCTCTAGTGCAGCCAGTGCTGGCTCCAGCTGAGAAGCACACAACAAAACTGTTTTAGTCATCTTACTTTACATTTATATTTAGTTTGTTTTTAATGCAAGTAAAATATGTAAACTCAACTTTCAAATCATTATTTTAATATAAGGTATATGCCTAACCGGACATAGACCTGAGATCATGGAGACATGAAACAAGAATTACTAAACACAATTCTGAACGAGGCAAGTCTATAGGAGCGTCTCTAACAGCTGTGTAATAAATTTAATAACAAATGTTTATCTTCTTTGTTATACGTTAGGTGATCGCTAGTTGTCTGGTCAGGCCTATATATATATGTATCCTGGTTATAAGGCCAAATTCTCCAGATATTCGTTCTGGAAGGTACATCTCCAGCAGTGGAGTCTTTATTATGATAGGATTAGTAATTGGCTTATAGGTTTGTTAATCGAGCCAATTACGTGTGTAAGTCCCGTCATAGGACGATCCGAATCAACTGCGATTCAATGAATTCGATTGCCATCTTTATTTGAATGTCAGTCGGCACAGGCCTTCGCCCGTACCGCACCAGTCGTATCGGATGGTTACCTGATGGTCTCCCGCGGGATCGGGTCGCGGAGTCCCCAGGACGCGCGCCAGTTTGTCTGCGGAGCGCGCGCCGCCCGAGCGCTGCAAGACATACTCACCTGGTACATGACATACACCCGCGTGGTACAAGACACACACCCGCGTGGTACAAGACACACACCCACATGGTACAAGACATATACTCACGCGGTACAACACACTCCCAGTTAGTGCCGAGGGTTAAGTATGTGCTAGAGACGATGCATCCAGTGCAGAGAGAGATAACTTTAGTGCCATAGTGTTGCTAACTGACGAATATTTTGCTTTTTTGTTGACAAAGGCTGTAACAGTTCTGCAGTGCAAGGCATGCCAGAATTATTTGTAATATTGTCTGTCTATATCAATTTGTAGGAATAACTAATCCTATAGACGACAAATACATAGTTTAAAATAAATATTTGACAGTTAACAACGCGGCCTCTTAAGACCCAATGCCGCCTCCATCTTGCTTTGTGTTAAAAATATATATTATTTTTGTAATTTATTTATTTATTTATTTATGTTAGGAAAAACTTACAGCTACTATACATATATAAAATTAAAGATTAAACACAATTAAGCTAATAACAAGTTTTCACATATAGGTAGACACAATTACATAAAAATAAAAACTAAAAGAAATTGAAAAATGTAGACAACAAAAAATCAAACTTACAATGCTAAATAAACCAATATTACGCTATACGGATAAGCTGAACACACGTCTTCCCTACCTGAAGTGCTCATTTGTTATTGCGCGTCTAATAGATATGGTACTGTCATTAAACATATCAACATCAATGCTCAGGTCGTTGAAGAACTCACTTGCTCTGTTGAAGAACGCGTTACGTCTGTAATTGGTGTTGCAGCGAGGAACATGTAAGAGTGGACGCTGCCTGAGCTTAAGTGAGGGTATTTTTAAGGATATCAAATTTATTAACTCAGGCGAATCCACAATTCCACGCGCAACGCCAACCAGGTAAGTTATGTCTGCAATATAGCGACGCGTCTCTAGTGGCAGCAAATGATGTCTTTTGCATCGCTGATCATAGCTTAAATCATAAGTTTTAGTTTTATATTGTAGGTATCTCAAAAATCTTCTTTGTATTGATTCGATGCGTGCAATATATACAGCATACTTGGGATTCCATAATTGAGATGCATACTCGAGGATGCTACGCACGTAAGAGCAATACAGAATTTTAATCGATTTAATATTCGTAAAGTCACTGCAGGACCTAATAATAATAAATAATATATCAGGATAGGCCATATGAATTACATTCGGAAATAAGCCGACTAAGATAATTATTTTTACTTCAATGCATACAAATCATCCTTATAAAAATCTTCCAAATGTATGGATTCACCGTTCGGGTGTCGATTGGTTTGTAGCATAAGTTAATGCGGTTTAGGAAGGCTGTTCCATAAATGTACTGGTTGGGCCACACATACTATGGACTTCATTTGACAGTCTTTATGAGAATTATTTTTTTACGTATAAGGAACAATCAACTGTTTAGGTACTCGGAAATCGACCAATCAGTACAAAATGAGTCTGTTTAAATTGTGAATCGGTAACGCAGTAGATGTGATTTTTGCTCGGTACTATTTCTCACCATTTTTGCTCGGTACTATTTCTCACCATTTTTGCTCGGTACTATTTCTCACCATTTTTGCTCGGTACTATTTCTCACCATTTTTGCTCGGTACTATTTCTCACCATTTTTGCTCGGTACTATTTCTCACCATTTTTGCTCGGTACTATTTCTCACCATTTTTGCTCGGTACTATTTCTCACCATTTTTGCTCGGTACTATTTCTCACCATTTTTGCTCGGTACTATTTCTCACCATTTTTGCTCGGTACTATTTCTCACCATTTTCCATCAACTGCGTTATATTTAAATAAAAACATTTATAAGATAATGGCTGCTGTTATATCTCTATCTGTAAGTAACTTACGTCAAAACTTATTTGTGGTATTTTTTACAATATTATATTTTATTTATTATTATTAATTTATTTAATACGTAAAACAAATTAGGGGGAAGGGGGTTGACCATGTCTTATTTTTTACATTTACAAGGGGGGAGAGGGGGTCTCGATAGTTGTTGCGTAAGATTACATAAATGCGCAAAGTTAAGGTTCCAGATAAAATTCCGACTGGGTTGAGAGCCCCTGGATTCATCAAAATGTTTAAGATTACATACATGTTTTAAGATGATTTTAGATAAATAAAAACTTACATAGAGGGGAGGGGGAAATAGGAAACTGTAAAAAAATACGTAATAAGTGCATGGCCGCTAAAGGAAGTGTCTAAAAAGTTGACTGAGAATGAATTCCAAACCAGTTAGTTGTTACCATTTGGGATAGTTGAACTCCAAAGCAAGACGTGGCCTGTGTGCGTGTGCCGAGCATGCAGTAACAGTACGTACCTGACCACCACCAGTCCCGAGCACACTGACAGGAGGAACACGACAGCTGTCCTAGCTCAAAACATAGTATCTCACAAATATATTTTTAACCAAAGCTTCCAAATCATTTCGTCCTTCTAACTAACACATGACCAAAAATGCATTGGTATGATATTTATTTTAAGAAACGACAGCATGTGCCAAACTATTATATCTGATACTATATTATTGATAATAAATATATATTATACAAAAAATATTTGTTTTGTCTCTTCCAAACTATGCACAAGCGTATTCCTGTATGACTGCACGCACTATACGCGTGTTTAATAACATAGTTCACCAAAAACAAAACCTCTAAATTTATAAGTTTCAAAGCTAACCTATATTACTATTCTAGCTTTGGATTACATATTTGTTTGTTTTTAGAACCAATGAATAAAGAGTAGAATACTAAGTTGATGAAGATGTTTTGGAGCTTTATTTTAGTAGATAGTGTGTATTGAATTAGGACGGCGTTCGTGTCCTCGGTGACATACAGGGTGCAGACACACACGACATACATACGGACACACTGTGTATCGATGCAAACAGTGCTAACTACGGTGGGTTACATATATTAGTTATTGTGACTACGAGTAGTTCCCGGATTAGTTAACACGGACGGGTCGGGTTTAGTAACAACATTACATATATTATGACAAGAGTTTTAAACAACTTATACAGTATTATTTTAGATGATAATTGAAATTACAATATAAATATTAAATTTAGTATTCACGAGTCTCTTGGCTATTTTTTAAAGTTAATAGGATTTAAATTATTTAAATAAATAGTGTTACGAAGTTAAATATACATACATATGTATATCTACGCCAACGCCCTTGCAGGGTAGGCAGAGACAATTAAGCGCCATTTGTTACGGTCGCTCACTACATAATTCATTCTGTTGACATTCATCAACCTTTTCATACATGCCCTTTTGTTTCGTAGACTCTTTACTAAACCTTCTGCGAATGTTTTATTATGATCGAGTGTGCACACCGGTTACAATCTTCATTCACAAGTAACATTGTACATAAGCATGAAATGAATGCAACCTATTAATACTAAACCTAACACTGATATTCAATTTGAATTCAAATAAACAATAAGATAAATGATTAAATAAACACAAAATTATTAAAATTACAAACAAAAAAAAACACACATTATATAAAAGCATATAAAAAATATACAAGAAATATGACTTAACATTTGGAATCTATACACTATATGTATCTATACACTATATGTATCTATACACTATATGTATCCCTCAATACTCTCTCATTTGTGGTTACGGAACCAGCAAACATGTCTATGTCACTGCGAATGCACATAAACGATTGGTTGGGGAGTGACCCACAAATTTGTATTGACGAATGAAAAGGTCTATAATTGCGGAGACGACTATCTTGCGCGGGCACGACTATCTTGCGCGGGCACGACTATCTTGCGCGGGCACGACTATCTTGCGCGGGCACGACTATCTTGCGCGGGCACGACTATCTTGCGCGGGCACGACTATCTTGCGCGGGCACGACTATCTTGCGGGGGCACGACTATCTTGCGCGGGCACCTACTAACTTATTGCTAATACGCTTCAGCATTTCTGGTGACTCGATTTAACCAGTCAATAGCCTAAATAAATATACTAAATCAAGGATCTGTCTCCTCCGGTGTAAAGATAAAATTTCATAGTGGCCAAGTCTTTTCTGATATAAAAACGTTTGTCAATGTTTAGTGACATATTATTATTTTGGCACCAACGAAGGACACTGTCTCTATCTTCCTGCAGTTTTCATCTACTACATTTACAGTGCGAACAATTTTAGTTCATCCGCGTACAACATAAACTTAGTGCGTTACTCTTCTAGGAATGGGCCGACATGACAAAGTCCTCGGTGTTATCCGTAGAGAAGTATGTCTTTCTATTGCAGGAGCCAGACCACAAATAGAATTTTGACCACATTTGTAAAAGAAGGGCAAAGTACGAAAATTAAATGCAAGCCCACCTCGAATCTGGCGCAGCATCAGACTGGAAGATTTTCATGGATACATTTGAACATCATTTTAGGATCCCAGATGAACTAGCTGTATTAACCTATAGGCAAGACATCTTAGTGTTTTCTAGGATATTGAAAACAGTTATCCTTATTGAACTTACCGTTCCGGAGGAATCAAATATTCCAAAAGACCACAACATAAAGTCTAATAAATATTATGATCTCACAGAATAAATTATCAGAAACAGGTTCAAGACTCAGCTTTACGCAGTGGAAGTTGTTACGAGAGGAGTTCCAGAAAAATCTTTGCACCACTTACTGAAAGAATTGGGTTTAAGCAGGTCTGCGGTCAATACATTTATAGAACGAGTTTGTAAGACGGCATTAACGGTATAACACAGTATTTGGTTGGGGAGAGAGAGGAGTAGAATGGTGGATGGTGAGCGTATTGTTGCGCAATAAAATAAAAAAGAAGGCCTTCGTTTCAAACCAGCCTATTGTGGGAAGCAAACCCGAGACACCATTCTTCATATCTCTTACCCACACGCGATGGACCCGGCATCCGCCGGTGAATCCATGGAATGCTTAGAACTTTGACTTCCTCTCTCTATTGAGTCAGCTAAGTCATTAATAAAAACTAAAAGAAAAGAGGCCACAGATGAAAAAAAAAAAAATGAGATCCTTGTGGTACACTGGAAGGAATGAATTTGACCTCTGATTTATAGCCATTTACGGCCACAACCCGAGATATCCTACTCAGATATGACTCACACCATCGCAACAACGTGCCATGCATGCCGAGGTGCTTAAGTTTTAGCAGCAGTTTGTAGTGATCAACTAAATCAAATGCCTTTCTAAAATCTGTATACACCACGTGTACTTCCTAATTTACATCCAGTGGCTGAATAAGTTAGTTGCAGTTGACTTTCGGGGGATAAATCGGAGATAAACACCGATGTCCTGATCCAAAGACCTCATCAAACTAGAAGTGTCGTCGAGTATACAACATGTATTTGTTCTTAAGTGACGTGCCATCGTTCGCGTTGGTTTGGGCTCACCATAGACCGACTGAACCTGTTCAATATAAAGTTCGCATACCTCCTGACCTCCTCAATATAAAGTTCGCATACCTCCTGACCTCCTCGTGCTACCTTATCTTTTAATGACATTTCATTCGGTATTAACAACGTGTTGATTTTTCTTTGATGCCTTATAAATTTCCAGAAGTATTGTTTAGGTGATCGAAAGCATGGTATTTAAATGTAACAACCTTGATCATCTTATCACAACGTGTTCTTAACAAATTAAATGTCAATTTATCCAAACGTATACCAGTATTTCTTAAATTTCTTTATTTATTTAGTTACAAAATCATATGTACATAACAGATTTATATTATTTTATATCCAAATAATAGATATTTTACATTACAAGTTATGGATCAATTATACACAGACATTTCGACTGCCTATTTCACTATTTCCCGAGTTCGCTCTTCTTTCAACATCCCTATCATACTTCATTTCATTTCATACTCCCCTCTTTATTTTTTGTTACATTCAAATAGAGTCCCTTTTCTACACATCCTTTTTCATTTCTGTAACTACTGATTGCAATTATTATTCGAAAGATGCTATTAGAACATCATCTGCGTATCAGCGAACATCAGCGAGGCATTAAATTACAAGCTATATTATAAGAACAATAAAATGAAAAGGCAGTTATACAGAAACAAGTTATATTCAAATAGTTTTAGTTGACTCGAGATTTGGGATATGTGTGAGGTGTAGCGCTGTTGCATCGCACTCGCTCGCACAATACGATATTTTTTAGGATTTTTCAAGTCTCAATTTTCAGAGAAATGTACTCTAATAACATGTTTGTCGACTTAATAGGGAATAGAATTACGGACATTTTGGATACACATATATTAATCATATATTTGTTTCAGTAAAATAGAGGATAATCGTTGTAAACTTTTTGCTATAGCTCTCTGTCTAAAATTAGGTAAATGTAAGGTATCAAAAGTACACTCGGACTTGAAAAATATTTGAAAATATTGGATCTTAAAATGTCTGTGTAAATACTGACCTCGGAGAAGTCCGTGATCATCCGTCTGAGTTCTTGGGTGATGAGCGGCAGCAGCAGCTGGCGGTCGGTCCCCTGCAGGAGCGGGCCCTGCGCGAGCTGCAGCACGCAGGCGGCTCGCTGCGGCCCGAGCCGGGCGGGGGGCAGCGCCGCCAGCACCGCGCCCACCTCCCGCGCCGCTCGGGAGCCGCTCGCCAGCCGCGCGCCCGCGGAGGGCAGCACGCGCAGCAGGCAGCCCTGCGCCGGCAACCACTCCGCGCCGCGACACATCAACCCGCCTGACCGACACGACACAAGGCATTACTATGGGGGGAGCCGGGCGGGGGCAGCGCCGCCAGCACCGCGCCCACCTCCCGCGCCGCTCGGGAGCCGCTCGCCAGCCGCGCGCCCGCGGAGGGCAGCACGCGCAGCAGGCAGCCCTGCGCCGGCAACCACTCCGCGCCGCGACACATCAACCCGCCTGACCGACACGACACAAGGCATTACTATGGGGGGAGCCGGGCGGGGGCAGCGCCGCCAGCACCGCGCCCACCTCCCGCGCCGCTCGGGAGCCGCTCGCCAGCCGCGCGCCCGCGGAGGGCAGCACGCGCAGCAGGCAGCCCTGCGCCGGCAACCACTCCGCGCCGCGACACATCAACCCGCCTGACCGACACGACACAAGGCATTACTATGGGGGGAGCCGGGCGGGGGCAGCGCCGCCAGCACCGCGCCCACCTCCCGCGCCGCTCGGGAGCCGCTCGCCAGCCGCGCGCCCGCGGAGGGCAGCACGCGCAGCAGGCAGCCCTGCGCCGGCAACCACTCCGCGCCGCGACACATCAACCCGCCTGACCGACACGACACAAGGCATTACTATGGGGGGAGCCGGGCGGGGGCAGCGCCGCCAGCACCGCGCCCACCTCCCGCGCCGCTCGGGAGCCGCTCGCCAGCCGCGCGCCCGCGGAGGGCAGCACGCGCAGCAGGCAGCCCTGCGCCGGCAACCACTCCGCGCCGCGACACATCAACCCGCCTGACCGACACGACACAAGGCATTACTATGGGGGGAGCCGGGCGGGGGCAGCGCCGCCAGCACCGCGCCCACCTCCCGCGCCGCTCGGGAGCCGCTCGCCAGCCGCGCGCCCGCGGAGGGCAGCACGCGCAGCAGGCAGCCCTGCGCCGGCAACCACTCCGCGCCGCGACACATCAACCCGCCTGACCGACACGACACAAGGCATTACTATGGGGGGAGCCGGGCGGGGGGAGCGCCGCCAGCACCGCGCCCACCTCCCGCGCCGCTCGGGAGCCGCTCGCCAGCCGCGCGCCCGCGGAGGGCAGCACGCGCAGCAGGCAGCCCTGCGCCGGCAACCACTCCGCGCCGCGACACATCAACCCGCCTGACCGACACGACACAAGGCATTACTATGGGGGGAGCCGGGCGGGGGGAGCGCCGCCAGCCGCGCGTCCGCGGAGGGCAGCACGCGCAGCAGGCAGCCCTGCGCCGGCAACCACTCCGCGCCGCGACACATCAACCCGCCTGACCGACACGACACAAGGCATTACTATGGGGGGAGCCGGGCGGGGGGAGCGCCGCCAGCCGCGCGTCCGCGGAGGGCAGCACGCGCAGCAGGCAGCCCTGCGCCGGCAACCACTCCGCGCCGCGACACATCAACCCGCCTGACCGACACGACACAAGGCATTACTATGGGGGGAGCCGGGCGGGGGGAGCGCCGCCAGCACCGCGCCCACCTCCCGCGCCGCTCGGGAGCCGCTCGCCAGCCGCGCGCCCGCGGAGGGCAGCACGCGCAGCAGGCAGCCCTGCGCCGGCAACCACTCCGCGCCGCGACACATCAACCCGCCTGACCGACACGACACAAGGCATTACTATGGGGGGAGCCGGGCGGGGGGCGCGCCGCCAGCCGCGCGCCCGCGGAGGGCAGCACGCGCAGCAGGCAGCCCTGCGCCGGCAACCACTCCGCGCCGCGACACATCAACCCGCCTGACCGACACGACACAAGGCATTACTATGGGGGGAGCCGGGCGGGGGGAGCGCCGCCAGCCGCGCGTCCGCGGAGGGCAGCACGCGCAGCAGGCAGCCCTGCGCCGGCAACCACTCCGCGCCGCGACACATCAACCCGCCTGACCGACACGACACAAGGCATTACTATGGGGGGAGCCGGGCGGGGGGAGCGCCGCCAGCCGCGCGTCCGCGGAGGGCAGCACGCGCAGCAGGCAGCCCTGCGCCGGCAACCACTCCGCGCCGCGACACATCAACCCGCCTGACCGACACGACACAAGGCATTACTATGGGGGGAGCCGGGCGGGGGGAGCGCCGCCAGCCGCGCGTCCGCGGAGGGCAGCACGCGCAGCAGGCAGCCCTGCGCCGGCAACCACTCCGCGCCGCGACACATCAACCCGCCTGACCGACACGACACAAGGCATTACTATGGGGGGAGCCGGGCGGGGGGAGCGCCGCCAGCACCGCGCCCACCTCCCGCGCCGCTCGGGAGCCGCTCGCCAGCCGCGCGCCCGCGGAGGGCAGCACGCGCAGCAGGCAGCCCTGCGCCGGCAACCACTCCGCGCCGCGACACATCAACCCGCCTGACCGACACGACACAAGGCATTACTATGGGGGGAGCCGGGCGGGGGGAGCGCCGCCAGCCGCGCGTCCGCGGAGGGCAGCACGCGCAGCAGGCAGCCCTGCGCCGGCAACCACTCCGCGCCGCGACACATCAACCCGCCTGACCGACACGACACAAGGCATTACTATGGGGGGAGCCGGGCGGGGGGAGCGCCGCCAGCACCGCGCCCACCTCCCGCGCCGCTCGGGAGCCGCTCGCCAGCCGCGCGCCCGCGGAGGGCAGCACGCGCAGCAGGCAGCCCTGCGCCGGCAACCACTCCGCGCCGCGACACATCAACCCGCCTGACCGACACGACACAAGGCATTACTATGGGGGGAGCCGGGCGGGGGGAGCGCCGCCAGCACCGCGCCCACCTCCCGCGCCGCTCGGGAGCCGCTCGCCAGCCGCGCGCCCGCGGAGGGCAGCACGCGCAGCAGGCAGCCCTGCGCCGGCAACCACTCCGCGCCGCGACACATCAACCCGCCTGACCGACACGACACAAGGCATTACTATGGGGGGAGCCGGGCGGGGGGAGCGCCGCCAGCACCGCGCCCACCTCCCGCTATATGTATTGTAGAAGATCCATTTCCAGCAGTAAGGTCCAGGACTGGCGTCCGAGGGGCTGTAACGATAAAGTTATCAAAAAGCATACTAACCCAGCGCAGTTAGAACGGCCCGCACTCGGCTCTCGTATGGTTCGCGATCGGCGTCGGGTTCCAAAGTCAATTGCAGCTCTCTCGACTTGGCCGCCAGCCTGGCCACCGTGTCCAGACTCTTGGTCAGGGCCAACACGTCTCTCGGCTCGTTGGACTCCGACAGCGCGGCGGCCGTGGCCGACAGCAGGCGGTCCCAGGCGATGGTGTTGGAGAAGGCGCCGTCGATGTACCTGCACAGGTGTCGGGATGACGTCGGGTCGCGGGCGCGGGCGCGGGCGCGGGCCGCACCTGTCCAGCTCCGGGCGCAGGTGTCGGTGCTGGTGCTCGCGCAGCAGGCCGGCCAGCCGCAGCACGGCGCGCAGCACGGCGGGCCCCAGGTCGGGCTCGGCCACGGTGAGCAGGTGGCAGAGCGCGTCCAGCAGGTCCCGCAGCAGGCGCAGCAGGTCCGCGGCCGGCGCGCGCTCCAGCCCGCCCAGCGCCGCCTCCAGCCCCGCGCCGTCCGCCGGGGAGTACCGGGCCGACCAGTTCAGCACGTCCAGCACCTGCGGGGCGAACGGGAGTCACGGCATCTCTCAATGCTATGAAGGATGCAGATACCGTCCAGCGATATGACTGACATAATTGTGTAACTTTTAGAATTGTTGTAATTATGATTTAAGATCTGTATGTTTCCTGAATAAATAAAAATAAAAATAAATAAAAATAATTGCAGAGTTGATTAACTTAAAAGTAGACACAGAGGCGAGCTGTAACGTAACTGTAGTAGTGTGTAGAGTTGGGTTTGAATCTTGTATGACACTTTTATGATTTCATAATATTTTAAACTTGATTTATGAAATAAATGATTAAAACTTTCTTAAAATTGAACACGAACCCCTCGATACCTTTTAATCTTTTAAATAAATCCACTTACCTCCTTCCTAAAGGTAAGCTTGGAGGAACACAGCTTGGTGGCCACGAGCACTCCCTCCTCTCGGTCTCCGGCAGAGGCTCGAGGTTCCTCCTCCACCGCCAAGGCCTGACTTAGAGCTCGAGACAGACCGTCGGGACGACTCGAGTCCACACGACGAGTGCGTAACCTGCACAACGAGTACCGACGATATTAACACGATCTGCACAAATCATGACCACAGCGCCGTCCTCGGAGGCTCGGCTCGCGAGCAGTGCTGCACCACCGTCACCAGCCGCGCGCACACTCGGTCTCCTGTCCGACATGACTCACCAATGCTCTCCGTCGGGCACCACAGCGCCGTCCTCGGAGGCGAGGCGGAGCACGGCGAGCGCGCGCGGGGCGGGCGGCTTGTGGTCGGCTCGCGAGCAGTGCTGCACCACCAGCACCAGCCGCGCGCACACTCGGTCTCCTGTCCGACATGACTCACCAATGCTCTCCGTCGGGCACCACAGCGCCGTCCTCGGAGGCTCGGCTCGCGAGCAGTGCTGCACCACCAGCACCAGCCGCGCGCACACTCGGTCTCCTGTCCGACATGACTCACCAATGCTCTCCGTCGGGCACCACAGCGCCGTCCTCGGAGGCTCGGCTCGCGAGCAGTGCTGCACCACCGGCACCAGCCGCGCGCACACTCGGTCTCCTGTCCGACATGACTCACCAATGCTCTCCGTCGGGCACCACAGCGCCGTCCTCGGAGGCTCGGCTCGCGAGCAGTGCTGCACCACCGGCACCAGCCGCGCGCACACTCGGTCTCCTGTCCGACATGACTCACCAATGCTCTCCGTCGGGCACCACAGCGCCGTCCTCGGAGGCTCGGCTCGCGAGCAGTGCTGCACCACCGGCACCAGCCGCGCGCACACTCGGTCTCCTGTCCGACATGACTCACCAATGCTCTCCGTCGGGCACCACTGCGCCGTCCTCGGAGGCGAGGCGGAGCACGGCGAGCGCGCGCGGGGCGGGCGGCTTGTGGTCGGCTCGCGAGCAGTGCTGCACCACCAGCACCAGGCGCGCGCCCCGCAGCTGCTCGGGCGGCGCGCGCACACACACGGTCTCCTGTGCGACATTACATATCATCACTCTGATAACGTTCGGTCTTTTGACAAACGAAAAAAAAAAATACACCATGCGTTATTTCTGAGACGGTAAAAACAGACAGCGACATTTGTACTTTGTCCGGTCCGAATGCAGCTCCTGGTAACACCCTAACACGAGTGGAATATCTTCAGTTGAAGTCGATCCTGCCGAAGTCCTCAAACTACTCAAACAAGTCGGTCGTCCAGATGATATTCCAGCTTGGTCGTGCCTCTGTCAATCTCGTTCTGTAGATCTCAGAGATTAAGAAGGATTCACATTGCTTTGGTGCTCGAACAAACAACACGTATTTTTAACTGCTCTGTACTTATCAGTGGTTCTCAACAAACTATTTTAAATTTAAATCATTAAATTTTTGGAACAATGTTCAAGTGCCCGATTTGTGTTTCCTTGTTTACTGATGGCGCTGAATGTGCCGCATGCAAAAAGAAGTTTGACTTTGTCTGTGCCGGTATTTCCGAAGGTAACTTCCGTAAGCTTGGTGATGAACGTCGCAAAACCTGGAAGTGTGCTCAATGTAAAAATCCGACAATACATAAAAGTGCTGTAACATTGGAAACACTTATGCAGGAGATTCAAACTATTAAGGCTCAGCTTACTGACATTCCCGCTATCAGGAGTGATATGGACGCAATGAGATCTGACATGAAGGATTTGAGACTCAGTTTAACCCAAGTGTCCAATGATATGTCAATGGTGACTACTACTGTCAGTAAATTACAAGACGATATGTTGGCCCTAGAAACAAGAATCTACAAAGTGGAAGAACTGTCAATGGACATCGGTACCTATCGTGATGCCCTCCTTAAAGCTACGGATGGTCAAAATGATCGTGAGCAATGGGCTAGGATTAACAATGTCGAAATTAAGGGTGTTCCCTATCAGAAGGATGAAAATCTCCTCAATGTAGTTAGCACTATTGGAAACCAAATCGGTTTTCCGATCGATTCTAAACAAATTAATTTTGTATCTCGGGTCGCGACTAGAGGGTCTCAAACTTCCAAGTCCATAATAGTATGTTTCATAAGTAGATTGACTAAGGGTGAATTCATATCTGCGGCGAAAAATTATAAGTCACTATCTTCTAAGGACCTGGGCTTTCAGAATAATGAACGTGTCTTCATAAACGAACATTTGACGGCTTACAATAAATCGTTACTTTCAAAGTCTAAGGAAGCGGCTAAGGAGCGGGGGTTCCAGTATGTTTGGGTTCGTCAGGGGAAGATAAAGGCAAGGAAAGGACCAACATCCCCCATTATAGATATCCGTACAGACAAGGATTTAAAGAAGATTGTATAATTCTATATATCTGTTTAACGTATATTCTATTAATTGATATGTATCGTATAATTATTTTTATTTTTATATTAATATTATTTTTTAGTTTGAGAACCTTTGGTGGTTTATTGCCCCTTTTGTATGTCAGCCGTCCGAGCTCTTTGTATTGCGTCGGTTTTTATGAATGGATCTATTCAATTTGTCTGCTTGCTTGTGCCACTTGTTTACACTTTAATGAACTACCCACATTAATATTTTACCTAAAAATATTAATTACAATGCATTTTGTTACTGTTATTTACAGAACTAAACTGTATAAAACATTATTTTGTGTGAACGTACTCCTTTTACCTGTTCAACTAATTGTAAGCTACTTTTTGAAACGTACAAGCTATCTATTTGTTATTTTATTAATACGGAGATTAATTATTTCATATAATTTTCTATTTACTATACCTAATATTTATTTATACCTACTTTTGATAATTAAAAAACATATACTCTTTAATGAATAGTAAGCTTACGTTTTACTATCAAAATGTACAAGGGCTAAGAACTAAGTCTCATACTTTTCGCCGTAATTTGCTATTAAATATATTTGACGTGATATGTTTAACAGAGACATGGTTAATTGACGGCATTAAAGATGAAGAATTTTTTGATGACCGATACATTGTTTACCGTCGGGATCGTAACTACGCGGCGACGGGCCAGGCCTATGGTGGCGGGGTGCTGATTGCGGTCCGTCGTCAGCTGGCGGCCGCGGAAAGATGTGAGTGGCACTCTTCTGCGGAAGACCTGTGGGTCACGCTCTCACTGCGATGCTTCAAGCCTCGTGCTGAGTATAAATTGAACGTGTGTGTATTATACTTGTGTAATCAAGCTTTAGGATATTCTTTTGCTAATCAGCTTAGTAATTTTGGAAATAAGCTATTATCCATTATCAGTTCCTTACCATCGGACAAATATGTAGTGGTGGGTGATTTTAACTTACCTAATGTTACCTGGTCTGAATGTAGCGATCGCTCGCTGTCTCCCTCCAATATAGTGGGTCCATTCCAAACAGAGTTTTTTGACCTAATCCATACGTGCAACCTTAATCAATTTAATAACATTTACAATTGCAACAGTAGAATACTGGACTTATTATTTTCTAATAATGAAATACTAATAAATCCCTGTCCTGATCCTTTAGTGCCCGCCAATATGCACCATCCTGCACTTATTTTTGAATCGACACAAGTGTTATATGACTGTCTCAAAGTTGCGCCCAAGTTGTCGTATTTTTATCACAAAGCCGACTATGATACTATTTCACAAAAACTAAATGATGTTGATTGGCATTTTCAGTTTGGGAATAAATCATTTGAAAATTCTGTAAATTACTTTTATAACCAATTGTATGATTTGCGTAATGAATATGTCCCGAATAAGAAATGCAATAATAATAATTTTCCTTGTTGGTACAGTAACGCTTTGAAAAAGATGCTTAAAGAGAAATATAAATATCATCGAAGGTTTAAGGTGTATGGGAATCGGTCTGATAAACGCTCTTTTGATCTGCTGAGAGAAAGAGCCAGAGAATTGGAAAAGCAACTATATAAGGACTATATTAAACGCGTTGAGAGTGGTATTGCAGACAACCCCAAAGTATTTTGGTCATTTATTAA
Source organism: Tinea semifulvella (assembly GCA_910589645.1). Taxonomy (NCBI): domain Eukaryota; kingdom Metazoa; phylum Arthropoda; class Insecta; order Lepidoptera; family Tineidae; genus Tinea; species Tinea semifulvella. The sequence continues at coordinate 54,050 of OU342600.1, forward strand.
ACAAAGGAACAAGTCATCCTCTATACCTTCCACAATGCACTATGGCTCACAGTCTGCGTCCACAGGTATGGAAGTGTGCAATTTGTTTTCCAATTACTTTCACACTACTTTTTTGTCAGGCTCACAAGGTGGTGCCGATACCAACCCTTCTACTTTGGCTGCAATTAATCCAAATTTAATTGGCATTGGCAATATTAAAATATTAGCATCTGAAGTGTACAAACTACTAAATAAGATTGACATAAATAAATCAGCTGGTCCTGACGGGATCCCTCCGCTGTTTATTAGGTCTTGTGCCAAAAGTCTGACATTACCATTAACTTTGCTCTTTCGACGTTCTTTGGCTGAGGGTTCTGTTCCAGGAGTTTGGAAATCTGCTTTTGTGACGCCTATTCATAAACAAGGTCCTAAAAATATTGTCGCTAACTATAGACCAATCTCGAAACTCTGTCTTTTTGCTAAAATATTAGAGAGGTTGGTCTACACTCAAACATACTTTGCACTTAAGCATTCCTTTAGCGATTATCAACATGGCTTTCTCAAGGGCAGATCTACTGTCACAAATCTCTTGCTATCTAACGAATTCATAACTACTAGCATGGAGGGGGGTGGCCAGGTAGATATTATTTATACCGACTATAGCAAGGCATTTGACAGAATTGACCATCAAATCTTACTAAATAAATTAATGAGCGCTGGCATACATGGTAACCTGTTTCGATGGTTTAGTTCGTATGTTACCAATCGGTCCCAAGCTGTTGCTACATGTGGTTTTCTGTCGGACTGGTCACCTATTCCCTCGGGAGTCCCGCAAGGATCTCTACTGGGTCCGCTCCTCTTCATCCTCTTTATTCAAGATATTGATACCTGTTTTCATCATTCTATGATACTTCTATTTGCAGATGACATGAAAATCTTGAAATCTATCCATAGTTCTGCGGACTCCCAAGAGCTTCAGTCTGATCTCTTGCGCCTAGATAGGTACTGTGATGCGAATAAGTTGGATCTTAATGTTGGCAAGTGCAAGGTAATATCTTTCACTCGTAAACCAATACCTCTAATGTTTACTTATTATGTAAAGGGCTTACAACTGTCTAGAACGAACGAGATTATGGACCTCGGCATAATTCTCGATAGTAAGCTACTCTTCCAGTCTCATATCGATCACATAGTTGCTAAGGCATCTAAGGCGCTGGGATTTCTAATTAGACAGGGACGTACGTTTGAAAATGTCAAGACTCTAAAGATACTTTATTGCACACTTGTACGTAGCCACCTTGAATACGCATCTCAGGTGTGGAACCCAAAGTATAAAATTTACTCATCTCGTATTGAATCTATTCAAAGGCGATTCCTTCGATACATTTGTCGTAAGACTCGTCAGAACTACCTAAGTTACGAAGACAAATGTAAACGGCATCACCTTTTGCCTCTCTCCGAACGTCGCACTATCACAGACGTGTCATACCTGTTCTCGATAGTTACCTCCAGGATTGACTGCCCCAGTCTTCTTAATCTCTGTAAGCTGCAGGTTACGAAGTCGTCCAGAGAACGGAGATTATTTCTTGTCCCATTCTCCAAAACTAACTACCAACAGAATTCGTTCATAAGCAGGACATGCAGTTATGTTAATGATTATTGCAACGACTTGGATCCATTTATATTATCTCCGACAGCTACACGACGCATTCTTACAAAACGTTTCGCCAGTGGTTCTCATCAATAGTATTATATTTACATATATTGTAAATTTATTGTTTAGTTTATTTAATTTTCATTTTATTGCTTTTATTAGGTATCTATGTATAATTGTTTTTAATTTTATTTTTTTTTTAGTTTTTTTTTTTTGTTCTATGTTATGTAGTTTATTGTTCTTAGTTTTAAGTTTAGGTTAATTTTACTTGTGTTGTTATTGCAGCGAGCACCACCTAATTATGTAATTTTACCTATCGGTGGCAACTTGTCAATAGCCATACCCTACCCATATGTACTCTATATATATTTTATGTATCTAGCTGTAAGTTGTCCTTAAACAATAAATAAAAAAAAAAAAAAAAAAAAAATTAGTGGCTATAGTGTAAAGGTCTGCATTTGTCTCTCTGATACACAAAAAAGATTCTAAGGACAACTTGGAGAACTACCCCCATTTATCCAAACTGTGCATCTTCTCCAAGCTGCAAGTTTTGTTTTGTCTACAGTCAGTCACGTGCAATGCCCTATAACATTCGTTTATCATCTATCTCCAACTTTGTCCTATTCAACGATCTCATTACAAGGGGTATGAATGGAGGGCAGGTCAATATTATGTTCACAGCAAGGCGTTCGACAGGATCGATCATGTGATCCTTATGCAAAAGCTCTCAAACTCGGGAGTCCACGGTCGTCTCCACAGATGGCTCTGTTGGTATGTCGCAAACAGGTCACAGGACGTGGTTATGTCTGGTTTAGCGTCGAACTGAATGCCTATCCCGTCGGGTGTTCTCCAGGGATCCTTACTCGTTCTTCAGGGATCCTTACTCGTTCCCCAGGGATCCTTACTCGTTCCAAATGGATCCTTACTCGTTTCCCAGGGATCCTTACTCGTTCTTCAGGGATCCTTACTCGTTTCCCAGGGATCCTTACTCGTTCTTCAGGGATCCTTACTCGTTCCCCAGGGATCCTTACTCGTTCCCCATGGATCCTTACTTGTTCCCCAGGGATCCTTACTCGTTCCCCATGGATCCTTACTCGTTCTCCAGGGATCCTTACTCGTTCCCCATGGATCCTTACTCGTTCCCCAGGGATCCTTACTCGTTCCCCATGGATCCTTACTTGTTCCCCAGGGATCCTTACTCGTTCCCCATGGATCCTTACTCGTTTCCCATGGATCCTTACTCGTTCTCCAGGGATCCTTACTCGTTTCCCAGGGATCCTTACTCGTTCTTCAGGGATCCTTACTCGTTCCCCAGGGATCCTTACTCGTTCCACATGGATCCTTACTTGTTCCCCAGGGATCCTTACTCGTTCCCCATGGATCCTTACTCGTTCTCCAGGGATCCTTACTCGTTTCCCAGGGATCCTTACTCATTCTTCAGGGATCCTTACTCGTTCCCCAGGGATCCTTACTCGTTCCCCATGGATCCTTACTTGTTCCCCAGGGATCCTTACTCGTTCCCCATGGATCGTTACTCGTTTCTCAGGGATCCTTACTCGTTTCCCAGGATCCTTACTCGTTCTTCAGGGATCCTTACTCGTTACCCAGGGATCCTTACTCGTTCCCCATGGATCCTTACTTGTTCCCCAGGGATCCTTACTCGTTCCCCATGGATCCTTACTCGTTTCTCAGGGATCCTTACTCGTCGGTCGAAAGAATCCCTCAGAACGTATCTAAACAATGTTGTTTTATTTCGGGGTGATTAAAATTTAATAATATGATTAAAATTTTATAAGACGAGGAGTGATTATTTAAATATATTGTTGCAAAATGTATCGATATTACTTTGGCGCATCTCTAAATTTTACTTACACTAGAATAATTACGCACACTAAAATAATTAACTTTTTGGCGTGTTTCGCAATTTGCTTTATTGATCTTGTTAGTATTCTATATCTATGGTCAAATATTTATTTATTTATTTATTCTATGGAGAACTATCGACAATACAATAAAAAATCTATGTTAAAAAGAATTAGAAACAGAGTGTCATTAAAAAGTTCTCACTAATAGTAACAATATACCTATAAAAACAAAAGTAATATTTTAACCAAAGATAATACAGCACTTACATACACATACATAATAACAGCATAAACAATACATACATGACAGAATAGACTGAAGATACGATACAATATACAATATTAATGTATTATAAATTAAAGAATAAGTTGTTAAGCTCATGTCTCACCGTCCTTACATTTGTATAAAATATGTCGATATCGCACTTGAGTAACAGCTCATTGAATGCTCTATTTAAATATGAATTTCGTCTATATGAGGTATTGGAATTCTGGACAACAAAAGTGGGTTTGTACCTAAATATTCTTACAGGGGTTGCGAATTTGATCTTTTCCAGGAGAGCAGGACAATTGACTTGACCGTTCAGAATTTTAAACAAAAATGTTATGTCTGCAATATGCCTACGGTTGGACAGCGGTAGCAGGTGAAAGCGGCGACACGAGGCAGTGTAGTCCCTTATTTGTGACTTAGCTCTAAAATTTATATATTTGATAAAACGCTTTTGAATTCTCTCGATGCGGTCTATGTAGACATTATACATTGGATTCCACACTTCTGAGGCATAGTCAAGGTGGCTACGAACATATGTGCAGTAGAGGATTTTCATCGTTTTAATATTTTTAAACTCCTTAGATGCTCGCATAATAAATCCTAATGCCTTAGAAGCTTTCTTGACTATGCCTTCTATGTGCTGATCAAACAACAACTTACTATCATGGACCACACCGAGATTCCTGACACCGACAGCTGATTCCAAAGCTGTATTTTTGATCGAGTAAGTATATTTAACTAATTTATACTTTCTGGTGAATGTTATAATTAGACATTTGGCTGTATTTAAATCTAGTTTGTTTACCGAACAATAATTACCTAGGCGATGTAGATCTTGTTGCAGCTCTTTAGCATCGTCTACTGTTGAGATGGCCTTAAAGATTTTCATATCGTCGGCAAAACGAAGAACTTGAGAGTTCTGGAAGCAGCTGTCGATATCAGAGATAAAAATAATGAATAAAAGAGGTTCCAAAAGGGATCCCTGAGGAACTCCACTGGGAACCGCCGTCCACCCTGATAGATAGTTGCTAATGACAACTGCCTGTGATCTGTTACTTATGTACGACTCAAACCACCTAAGTAGGTTTCCCCTAATACCTGACTTTTGCAGTTTTAAGATAAGTATGTTGTGATCCACCCTGTCTAACGCCTTACTATAATCCGTGTAAATCACATCTGTCTGCACTCCCTTATCCATGTTGTCGGAAAGCTGATCGTTTAACAACACCAGATTGGACGCCGTTGATCTCTTCCTGAGAAAGCCATGTTGGGTGTCAGAGAAAGAAAGCCGTAGAGTAGCCGTAATATGACGAGTAAGATAACAGAGGGAAAAGGTTTGGAAAAGTGAATCAAGTTATTATTTCGTTTCAATATGTACTAGTGGTGGAGGCCGGGACATTTCTGTTCATGTGAGGGAGGGATGTGTCACCTGCCAGCGCGGGCGCTCGGTCCTGGAGTAGGTGACGGTGTGGTAGGTGTCCCGCGGCGTCGCGTTCCCGGCGGCCAGCAGCGCCGGCGCCGCGGGGACCAGGCTGGCGGCCAGGCGGGGCGACGCGCGCCCCCCCAGCACGGCGCCGCACAGCGTCACGTACAGGTCGTCTCGCTGCCGCCCGGGGGGCGCCGTCAGCCGCGCCGCCACCGCCGCCCCCGCGCGCGCCGCCCCCGACAGGCCCAGCCACAGCGCCTGCCCGCCCCCCCCGGCGCCCCCCCCGCCCGCCTCGGCGCGCCGGAGCGTGCTCTCCAGGAACTCGCCGCGCTCGCACAGCACCAGCGGCAGGCACACCAGCTGCTCCTCCGACAGGTCCTGCCGGAAACATAGGGTCTAGTGCCAACGATTGTGTCTTATACTGCATGAAATGTAGCTGGACATCTGTCGTAGATAACGCGTGATGGAAAATTGAACCTGCGGGAACGTCATACTCTCTGCACGAATGCAGATCAAATAATGTACCGCTAACATCTCACAAGAGACAGAGCTCGAGCTATATTTATGAAAAATAATGTTGGTCCAATCGGAGTAACGGTCGGTGCAGAAAGACGTGACTATGTTATGACATGTTTAACTGGCAACCCTGTGAGGTATATCTGAATGTAGTACCTGTGCCAGAAACCGTGAGATATCGAGACAGGCCACAGCGAAAGGTCTCCTGAGCTGTTGTGTGCTGGGAGCGGGGGGATGTCCTCCGGCGAGGAGGGAACTACGTCTGGAACACAAAGGAAATCATCAAATCACACATTTTAAAATCTAAAATGAATAAATATATGTATCGTAATTACCTATTTTTTTTAATTATTTTAGCTCAATTCTTTGTGCATTATTTGAGTATAAAAATAATTACATTTACCAATTATATTATAAAAACATTAATAAATAAAGTAAAAAAAATGAGGCTTGAAATTTTTAATGAGATAGAGAGATGAGGCTTGAAATTTTTAATGAGATAGAGAGATGAGGCTTGAAATTTTTGAGTCATCTACGATCCCCTAATTAGCTTAAAACTTAATATGGCATTATATCCACAAAAGAGTTTTAAAAAAGTTGAATCATACTACATGTATATTCGACAATGATATATGGTACAGCTTAACCTAACAAATGATCTTAACGGGCTCTCTGAGTCGGTCATGCCGGCAGGCAGGCTCCCCCGAGACTCATACTCATTTATTTTCTAAACTTCACAAAATATATAGTGACTTCGAGCCAAAATCATCAAACTTATTTTGTAGTACAACTATTATTTATATTTTTTAAAATAGATTTTCCGAACATAGAAGTCTCATGTTAGGGTAATACATTTAGTTAATAAGTTATCCTCGACACTCACCTTCACCTTAACTTGGGTTCCAGAACCGACTATTCCCATTCGCAGAACAAACAAATATTATGTGTTAGCTTTCCAAATGTCACACTAAGTTAAATATTAAACTATTGAAGATACAGTAAAAAATAATGAACAACAAAATTGATATCGCCACCAGGAACGTGTCGCCGACCGCCCCGGCCCAGGTCCGGGAACAGCACGTGCCGGAGCGCGGCCGGCACAGAGCTGCTGCCCGGCGCGCCCCACTGCACCAGGAACGTGTCGCCGACCGCCCCCCCTACTCACTTGGCGTCCCCTCCCGGCGGATCCATCCCCCCCACCCGCACCACCGTGCACACGAGCTGCAGCCTCTCCTCCGGCGGGCCCAGGTCCGGGAACAGCACGTGCCGGAGCGCGGCCGGCGGAGAGCTGCTGCCCGGCGCGCCCCACTGCACCAGGAACGTGTCGCTGACCGCCCCCCGCCCCGCCGCGCGCACGCAGAGCAGCAGCTCGCACGCGCCGCCCGGCCGGCACACCAGGTTGGCCACCGTGACGGCCAGCTGCGGAGAGCGGGTCTCGGCGGAGCTGGGCGGGGACGGCTCGCGGTTCCGGGACAGCCTCTCCTCCGCCTCTCGGTGCAGTCTCAGCAGGGACGCCGAGGACATGGTGTCGGGCCGCACGGGTCTCAGGTCGGAGCCCCTCACGGCCAGCGGTCTCCCCAGAGCCCTCCTGCCCCGGTCCACGGTGAAGGCTGCGGTTCGTAACGTTCTCTGCAGCTCCTGCCTGGGGAGAGCCCCCCCGGCTATGGCGGCTCTCAGCTCCAGCAGTGTGCGCATGCTCACCTCTATGAAACTGAACTGTTCGCCGTCGTTCTGGAAGAAAGAGGAAATATCTTCTAATTGACGATTATTCTGTAATAATAATAATAACCGGTGGTCAGAGTTTAGATCGGTTTAGGAACATTACTAAAATTATGTATTGATTCATTAGATCTTCTGGAAGCTCGGAATGTGTACTAACCTTAAATGTTAGACCTTAAATGTTTTGGCTATAATGCCGCGAGTGACTCCAAGAAAAGCATCAAATTCTGCAGCATCTGGCATTTGATGATGACCTCATTAACTAATAAGAAAGAAAGATATATTATGTCAGACTTGGCTGTATGGGCTGGAGCCTTTGCCTTCCATCAACAACCAGACTGCGAGCAATGCGCTGCGAAATTATTATTAAATTAAAAATAGTACGGGTCGCTTCGTGACCGCGTGCAGTAGATTCATTATTTGTGCACCACCGCTGCGGTGTGGTGGTGGATAGCTGCCTCCGTGGTCTAGCGGTTAAGTCCGTGGATTTAGACTCGGAGGTACCGGGTTCGATTCCTGGTCGGGACACAAAAATTTATTAATGTAAATAAATACATTTAATTTATTTGTGATATTTCTCGAGTTTGGTACGCTGGAGACATCGACGAGCTTGCCACTTGTCATGATTGGCCTATAGTAAAGTTGGCTAAATGTAAATCCGCTTATTTATAAGCGTGGTTTCTGACCACCCCGGGAAACGGTCGTGATGATACTTTACTTTACTATCTAAGTTAGAAGCCAATCACTTGACGAATAACAACACAGATAACTGTTCGATATATATATATATGTCTAAGAAACCCAGCATAAATATTTACTACGGCTATATATATTGTTGTTTTCATTCTTCTGAGTCTGTAATCTCTTCCAACAAGTGTGAATGAAGTGTGAACTGTCCATACTCACAACGTAAAGTGATTTCCATTGCTGTAACCAGTCCCGTAGTGTTCCTGCAATATCTACCACGTCCGCTTCTAACCTGAAATAACGTTATCTATAACACCACAGAGGTAGAGATAGTCGTTACGTTACTATCAAATACCTCATTGGTGGACACGCGGCGCGCTTGCTGACCGTAAAACTGTACAATAACTACACCAATTGTATTCATGTGTTATACTCCAGCCCACGTCAGTGTCAGCTCTACGACAGACATGTATTCTTGGTTGGCTTACGGTAAAAACCCGCGTGGCCGGCTCGGTCAGGCGCTTAGGGAGAAAACTACACGAGGACGCGGTCGCCGAGTCACACGCATGCTCGCAGCATACGACATGTGTGCTCAACGTAGATCAACATTATTCGTGCGTGCCGTGTGTTGCCACGTATCGAGTCAAATGAAGTCGCGCCCCTAAATTATGCACGTGTGACCCCTTTGAATATCACTTCCAGATCAGAACTTCCTAGAAGCAGTCGGATCAATATACTAATATTTTATTAATGTGAAAAAGCCTTGTCTGCTTTTGAGTATTTATTTTATTGCCCATTAACATCACTACAAATATTTAAAGAAAATCATAGTCAATAAATATTTGATGTCTAGTAAAGACGCTTCAATGACAAGTGTTTCAAATCTTTCGGAGATAGGGAGGACCATACAAATCCTTCCATGGTTCATTGGCAGACATGTTCCCTTAAAACCCAGGGACGGACGTTATCATCAGACCACGACACGTGACCAACGGTATATATCTATTTGCCTGTTAGATACGCCTCGACGGACGTCTAAACTACTTCCTCACCTATGAGAGTTCCTCAGCCGGACGTAGGACTTTGGGAAGATCCCTCTCTCGCTGTCCCCGACTCGCTCTCCGCAGAACCAGTGGGCAGTCTGTCCCCGCACTCGGACCGACTCGCCCACGTCGAGAGCGAGCTGGTGGGGACCGGAGCCGGAAAAATTGTAGATCGCTAGAAGAAAGGAACAAGGCAAACTATAAGGAATAGATGGAGGATCGCCCAAATGAATACATACTATATATTATACAATACATATCATACACATATTTTTTGTCAGTTGTCTAGCGCCTGCAAATATGTCAATATAAGTGGAGGGAATAAGTCGCCCTCGCACAAAAGTGTTGTCATTATTTTTGGGATAAAACGGTCTATAACCCTGTGAAGGTTACAAGCAAAACTAAACAATTTTAATTTCTAAGAGGTTAGGACTTCGAAACTCGATTTTCATACCAACTGCGCGACACCCCTCAGGGTCAGAGATATGTTGGAGGGACGGACTGTAAGCATGCAATTACGCAGATTTTTGATAGTATCGTTAATGAAAGAAGAGGAACGGCCGATAACGAGAGATGAGGGAACAAGCTCTCTGACAATATTTGTGTATTACCTGATAACGATATGCGTGCATCCTTTTTTTTTTACTCAACTTCGTTTTTTTCTTTCTAACTTCCGAAGATTTTTTTCAGTATCAACAGACTACCTTCGGTAATCAGACAAGCTCCATCTCTCAAAATATTAAATCATAAACAGAATAACTTACATTACTTTCTACTTTAGTTAGTACATCTATGTACTTAGATATGTATTTATTATTTATGAAGGTATGTATACATATATTGATTTAATATGTAGGATATGTATATTTTATTATTCCCATTATTCATGATCTCAATAGTATTTCTGCCCCGCTTATAATGGCTCCCCATTCACCAAGGTTAATTGGTAGAAAATGCTTTTATAGCATTAAGCTCGCCTCTGTCCCAACACTATTTTTGGTTCTGTACAATAAATAATTTATTATTATTAACTCCTGTTACTCTATATAACGAGAACCTAGGAACTGATGAAGATGGGCCTTTTAGATCATTTTTTTGGCCTCTCGCCTCGTTGGCCAGACGGGTTGGCCGGATTGATGTATTTTTTTTTATAAATTCTTAACATTCCATAAGTTAGTGTTGGTGGAACTGAGACTAACATGGCTTAACTCTCATTGGTACATGCCAGAAAAGCGTTCGAACATCTATACCATCACATAAGTAGGTCTGCCGTCAGTAGATTTATATACAAGCTTTCAAGACGTTTAACAGTATTTAGTTTCTGGATTCCACTGTTGTCAACTACTCTAAATTGCTCTCCACTCGCCACTTTCTTAAAGTTTAATATCTGCAACAATAAGTTTGAGAAAGTAGCGCGTCGTGTCGCTATGTTCAGGTGTGACCAGTACGGAGAGACACTCTGGCATTACATACTCTTATAGCTGATGTTCTATTGAGAAACCTGTTGAAAGGTCAATTGTGTTAATTCGTTGGTCACATGTTTCACCATTTAACACCGGGATCAAACAACGTAACTTCTTACAGTGTAAACCTTACACGCGTCTTGCGAGTTTCGAGATCACTTGACGCGGTAAGCAAGCTCCAACAATTAAAGGTGGAAAACTGAGAGCATTCCATATCTTCAGGGTGCGACAGATGTAAGACGTCGCTCGACAGAACAGGCTACTGAGAATTTATTTTTGAGAAATATTATTATTCGATATAAAGTGCGGAAAAAAGTGGAGCGATGCGACATCTGTGCCGGATGAGATAGTCCCCTCCAGTGACGTCACGTCGCCAGATGATAACCGAGGACACTACAGGACCAATCGTCGCAGACTCCACAATCACAACTTGGTATTAAGCCCTAACGCACGAAAATGAACAAAATATGTTTTTATACTTGCACGGCATGTGACCTTGCGCCCACCTGATGTTAAGTGGCGCGCAAAGTCTATGTATGTTGACAACTGGAATCATGACTCCCTAACACTATGCCGGCTTGACTAGACGCTTTTTTTCACAATTAGCTTGAAACACTACAGGAAAGTGGAAACACAGACTGGAAGAGCTGAACACATGAACTTTTCTATTGGATATTTATTGCAAACTGTGTTGAGCAGTGACGAGCAAATCACTTAAAAAATAAAACTTTATAATAATGTAGCAAATGGAATCGAAAAGAACGAGGGCCGTCGCTATGTGGAGAATCTCATCTATGTGGAAAAGCCCATTCTAACTGGAGTTCCACAGAGCAGCTGCTTATCTCCTGTACTTTACGCGCTGTACACTAATGACATCCCACCCCTCTCTGAAGTCCCGGAGGAGGACAGAGAGGAGGATGTCATGCTTTCATTGTTTGCGGACGACAGTGCCTACTTCAGCTCTTCTCCGAGCCAATATGAGGCTGCTGACAAAATCCCTCCTCCTCCTCCTGGATCTTCTCTCTGCGTGGTTGGACAAGTGGCGTATGTCCATCGAGCCATGTTACATCCTGTTATGAATTTCAGCTTGCCGCTCAGGTTGAAGGTCAGGATCTACAAGATGTTCATCCGTTCTCGTTTTTTTTATTTTTTATTTTTTTTATTTATTGTTTAAGGACAACTTACAGCTAGATACATAAAATATATATAGAGTACATATGGGTAGGGTATGGCTATTGACAAGTTGCCACCGATAGGTAAAATTACATAATTAGGTGGTGCTCGCTGCAATAACAACACAAGTAAAATTAACCTAAACTTAAAACTAAGAACAATAAACTACATATCATAGAACAAAAAAAAAACTAAAAAAAAATAAAATTAAAAACAATTATACATAGATACCTAATAAAAACAATAAAATAGAAAATGAAATAAACTAAACAATAAATTTACAATATATGTAAATATAATACTATTGATGAGAACCACTGGCGAAACGTTTTGTAAGAATGCGTCGTGTAGCTGTCGGAGATAATATAAATGGATCCAAGTCGTTGCAATAATCATTAACATAACTGCATGTCCTGCTTATGAACGAATTCTGTTGGTAGTTAGTTTTGGAGAATAGGACAAGAAATAATCTCCGTTCTCTGGACGACTTCGTAACCTGCAGCTTACAGAGATTAAGAAGACTGGGGCAGTCAATCCTGGAGGTAACTATCGAGAACAGGTATGACACGTCTGTGATAGTGCGACGTTCGGAGAGAGGCAAAAGGTGATGCCGTTTACATTTGTCTTCGTAACTTAGGTAGTTCTGACGAGTCTTACGACAAATGTATCGAAGGAATCGCCTTTGAATAGATTCAATACGAGATGAGTAAATTTTATACTTTGGGTTCCACACCTGAGATGCGTATTCAAGGTGGCTACGTACAAGTGTGCAATAAAGTATCTTTAGAGTCTTGACATTTTCAAACGTACGTCCCTGTCTAATTAGAAATCCCAGCGCCTTAGATGCCTTAGCAACTATGTGATCGATATGAGACTGGAAGAGTAGCTTACTATCGAGAATTATGCCGAGTTCCCTAATCTCGTTCGTTCTAGACAGTTGTAAGCCCTTTACATAATAAGTAAACATTAGAGGTATTGGTTTACGAGTGAAAGATATTACCTTGCACTTGCCAACATTAAGATCCAACTTATTCGCATCACAGTACCTATCTAGGCGCAAGAGATCAGACTGAAGCTCTTGGGAGTCCGCAGAACTATGGATAGATTTCAAGATTTTCATGTCATCTGCAAATAGAAGTATCATAGAATGATGAAAACAGGTATCAATATCTTGAATAAAGAGGATGAAGAGGAGCGGACCCAGTAGAGATCCTTGCGGGACTCCCGAGGGAATAGGTGACCAGTCCGACAGAAAACCACATGTAGCAACAGCTTGGGACCGATTGGTAACATACGAACTAAACCATCGAAACAGGTTACCATGTATGCCAGCGCTCATTAATTTATTTAGTAAGATTTGATGGTCAATTCTGTCAAATGCCTTGCTATAGTCGGTATAAATAATATCTACCTGGCCACCCCCCTCCATGCTAGTAGTTATGAATTCGTTAGATAGCAAGAGATTTGTGACAGTAGATCTGCCCTTGAGAAAGCCATGTTGATAATCGCTAAAGGAATGCTTAAGTGCAAAGTATGTTTGAGTGTAGACCAACCTCTCTAATATTTTAGCAAAAAGACAGAGTTTCGAGATTGGTCTATAGTTAGCGACAATATTTTTAGGACCTTGTTTATGAATAGGCGTCACAAAAGCAGATTTCCAAACTCCTGGAACAGAACCCTCAGCCAAAGAACGTCGAAAGAGCAAAGTTAATGGTAATGTCAGACTTTTGGCACAAGACCTAATAAACAGCGGAGGGATCCCGTCAGGACCAGCTGATTTATTTATGTCAATCTTATTTAGTAGTTTGTACACTTCAGATGCTAATATTTTAATATTGCCAATGCCAATTAAATTTGGATTAATTGCAGCCAAAGTAGAAGGGTTGGTATCGGCACCACCTTGTGAGCCTGACAAAAAAGTAGTGTGAAAGTAATTGGAAAACAAATTGCACACTTCCATACCTGTGGACGCAGACTGTGAGCCATAGTGCATTGTGGAAGGTATAGAGGATGACTTGTTCCTTTGTTTAATAAATGACCAAAATACTTTGGGGTTGTCTGCAATACCACTCTCAACGCGTTTAATATAGTCCTTATATAGTTGCTTTTCCAATTCTCTGGCTCTTTCCCTCAGCAGATCAAAAGAGCGTTTATCAGACCGATTCCCATACACCTTAAACCTTCGATGATATTTATATTTCTCTTTAAGCATCTTTTTCAAAGCGTTACTGTACCAACAAGGAAAATTATTATTATTGCATTTCTTATTCGGGACATATTCATTACGCAAATCATACAATTGGTTATAAAAGTAATTTACAGAATTTTCAAATGATTTATTCCCAAACTGAAAATGCCAATCAACATCATTTAGTTTTTGTGAAATAGTATCATAGTCGGCTTTGTGATAAAAATACGACAACTTGGGCGCAACTTTGAGACAGTCATATAACACTTGTGTCGATTCAAAAATAAGTGCATCTCACCTATGCTGCGCCAGCCTGACACCACCTTCTGGCCAAGACCAACAGGGACAAGATTCAAAGAATAATGTAGCAAGAGGTACACCACTTTAGAATAATGTGGCAAGTGGTACACCACTTTAAAATAATGTAGCAAGAAGTACACCACTTTAGAATAATGTGGCAAGTGGTACACCACTTTAAAATCCTTATTAAATGCACCAACTTTTAAATTACTTGCTAAACTGACATAGTACAATGTATTTTCGGTACAGTCAGTTAAAGTTGGGCGAGGTATTAATTTGATTACTTATTTCGGCAGAAAGTGACATCCTCTTCCACGTCGCTGGCTTAGGATTTAAGGTTACAGAAGTATTCACGATTACATAAGAAAAATAAATTTGGAACAAAGTCAAGATTTGTAACAACAGGAATCCAAAACCTATCGCAGAGCACAGTGTCTACAATATCTCGAATTCAAAAATAATACAATATAATTTGAAAAATACATTTATTTTGAATATTTTTCTGATAACTATTATAATAAGGCCTCTGTTACACCCCATGTCCGACTTGGCGTTTATGGTTTCATACAAAATTCGGTAAAAAAGCAAGCTTTGCTTTATTTGTTTTCAATCGAACATACCAACAGTAAAGAAATCGATACCACGACAAACTGACATCGAACATTTCCGATAGCTCCAAGCGATCTTACTATGATTCTGAGAACGCAATATTTGTGACATGTCTCTCCCCTAATACGCTGGAGACACAAACCTGCCTCGCCTCACGACTCAGTAGTGATATCACTTAAAGGATTTTTAGCGGGGTCACATGTGTCGGCTACTTACCAGCTCGGCAGCTCCCTAGGATCTGACCGGCTGAGCCGAGCCGAAACGCTTCACCGAGTGTAACCTGACCGCGAGCCATATGACACCATATCATATCATACAGAAGTTCCATAGCAGCAGAAGGAATATTTTGTAATATAATCCCATATACTCGTATCAAACAGCTATTTGATCCGGCGTTACCCGCGGCGGACAGCGACAAAACCTTCAGGTGGCCTTAACATAACATATCACTCTACGGCCATATGGAGTTTTTTTTTTGCAGACGTCAATATTACATATTTGGCTTTGGCTCTGTCTCATTGCGTCGACTTTACCCTTAAACTACTGGCCCATTTCGACAATAGTTGGCAGAGATGTTCCTTGGAACCCTGGAGCGGACACAATCTATATGACGTTACATTATGTGAGCATCACATGTGACCCCACGGCAACCTGACAATTGTATTTTTTTATAGATTTGGTAATAAAATTACGAGTATATTGGCTTACTTGGGTTTTATGTCCGGGCATGTAGTGAGGTATGGGCATGTAGTGAGGTATGGGCATGTAGTGAGGTATGGGCATGTAGTGAGATATGGGCACAATCAATTACTATAGTTAATGATAACATCCTCAGGTAGTGAGGGAGCAGTTTGAAGGACACGCGCACACCGTAGGGACAACACGTAGGGAAACATATACATACACTCATTCATACAGACGACCACTCTACAAAATATACATTTAAATACATATTATAGTTTTATTATTAGTCGTATTTAACAATTTATTTTCGCCAAATAAATTTTCATACTAATATTATAATGCACATAAAATCGGTACATACATACATACTCGTACATACACAAAGGCACACAAAGCTTCTTTCTTATTTACATCATTAGTATGAATTTTAGTTTAGTTAAATGTATCCATACTTAATATTGTAAATGTAAAAGAAGTGTTGTCTATGTGTGTGTGTGTGTGTGCCTGTTGTTGAGTCGTCTTCGCGTCTAAAATATTCAAATTTCCTTTGCTGGCGCCATAACTTGAGAACCACGATAACTCATTTCATTCATGTTTTTATGTTTTCTACTATTTGAAAAAAAAAATTGGAAATATTACACAGAAAATAACAACTATTTTAATTTGGCGCGTTTGACATTTCGGGCATATTATGAATGTTCTAGTTCATAATAATAGATATTGTTCATTAAATACTGAATCAATTAATTTAAATTATTAAATATAATAGAATGCTATCTTATTATCGGCAGGAAAATGTAAATGACAACAGGAAAAGTGGCAACATTACAGTACAGGAAAATATATGCTTTAGTTTCGTATACATGGGATCCACAAGCCTAAGCAGTAACGCCGGTAGTATTGGTAGAATCATGGAAAATTTGTTTGAGCAAACCAATTGTTTATTGGAGAGGGTTTTACAGAAACACTCTATTACCCTACGAGACTCATTTTGACTTTATAACAACATTTCAATGAAATTTTTGCTGTTAACTTTACAGCATGAAGTTGTGACATTCTTGGACTGAGTGCCGGGTCTATTGTGTGTGGTAAAGAGGGGAGAAGATTGGTGTCAGACGACTATACTAAAGTAACATGACAACCTTTTCCCTTCCGGAGTAGTTAGAATCCACTCTTATAAAGATATTTAGACTTTACTATAGGCCAATCACAACAAGTGGCAAACTCATTGATGTACCAAACTTCAGAAATAGGACAAATTAAACAGGGATCGAATCCGGTGCCTTAGAATCTAAATTCTTTCTTTTCTTAATATCTGTTTAAATCTTTTCTTAATATCTGTTTAAATTTAAATTCATTATACATAACTTTCAAGTATATAGTGGAACCTATGTTGGCTGAGGCAATTTTAATCTGTTTTTTTTAATGATCTGGGAATATAGCTGTAAGGTTTATCATAAATAAATCCACGAACCTAACCGCTAGACCACATAAATAAATAAATAAATCCACAAACCTAACCGCTAGACCACAGAGGCAGTTTATTACATACATTTGTAACTATTATTGGTACTTAATTTTGGTGCAAAAGGTTTTGAGACCTATTTATATTGGTTATTTTTTTTCTTCATATTTTCATTAAATCCCCCCTTTCTCTAAACTGTTTATAGTTTAACGATGAAATTGTTATTTTTTCCTCACACACAATGGAACCATTTCTTTTAAATGTTTACAACTTTATTTTCTTGGGTAAATAAATATAAAGTATCTTGGGGCGCTTTAGAATCCATCCTCATTTACTTAAGGTTCAGGTTTCAGCTTAGGGAAGCGTTATCTGCTGGTACCGCCTTCTCTTTCATAAAATTGATGATGTGTTCTTGGATAAAGGACTTCTAGATATGAGTTAACCTTTTGTGACCTGTGTAATGACAGTTTTATGACAAGAAATTATTTAACAAGTTGCAACCAAGATAGATTGATTCAGTAAACTTTTAATACACATAAAATATGAATGGATGTGGTTCCATGTTCAAACAGTGTTTTGTGAGCAGTATTATGAATGTGGACCTGCATCTTAAACACACAATTTAAACATAAGAGGAATTAATTATGTCAAACTTAACTGGATATAACTTAATCCAGTCCAACCTAACCTAGCAGTGTCTGATCTGACTTAATGGATTTCTGGATATGTTTCATCTATTCTATATTCATCTATAAACTTGTGTTATGTTTTTTAACTAGGCGTCCCCCTCACAAAATCTTTAGTGCATGCATCAGGGCATTATCATCTATTATTACAGTATATATTTTTAAATAATTTGTACTCCATGTCGTAAAAGCCCACCTCTTTTCTTTTCTGGAATATAGTAAACGGTGCCAGCCATACGATACATACGTATGTATGCTACGCTATTACTTAAGTTTTAACAACTCTTGTGTGTGCTAACTACTGATACTCCAAGGTTATTTAATATACTATTGTTAATCCTTACAAGCCTTTTGAGTAAAACGAATTTTATTTGTAGGAAATTTATTGTAGTTAGGTTTGGTGAAGGGCTCGCCCACTATCAAAAACAAAAAAAAATTTTTAGCTTAATAATAGTATGTATTTTGTACAAATGTGTTATTGATTTTTTATTTATTATTATTTATAATTATTAGTATTAGCATAAAAACAACAATATCTCATCGTTAAGTACACTAGATTAGAATGATATCGTTAGGGAGTGGCCAGACCTTGGGCCAAATCGTCATTCAGCCGGCGAATCACACCAAATACGACATCTAGCGACCCATTGTTTTAATTCTGGCCTAATTCGTTTTCTAAATAAATTATGCCATACAACTTCGCGGGGGGCAAAACATATACAAATAATTATAACCCAACTACAATATTAATTAATTCGCTGTTACAGCATACTCACCGACGGCGTAACAGTCGTCATTCTCAAGAGGCGTCCACACTGTCATATTTATAACTTATTAAATTAAATAACAAATTAAATTCGTCTCATCGTTAATATCTCATGCACAACTTTTGTCAACTAACAACTAACTTATTTAAGAAACTCGAACGAAATTTCAGATGACAGATTGTCTATGACAGTCACAGACTATGACAGTTCATACTTTTAAAAATATAAGGCCGTGGTTCCAAACTGTCACTGCCAAAGTTAAATAGTGATGTGCCACAAAGTTAACAAATAACCGATAATATTTTTAAAAAACTTTAGAACGTAGCGCGACGATATTTATTTAACGGCTATTGCCAATATTTATTTATCCTTGGTTTTATTTACTGAAGATGAATATAAAAGTAAAAGAAAAAAAAGATTTAAGTTTGGGCAAAAATACTGCCACAAAATATGAGCGATGGCATTGTTCATTAAAGTTTTATTAGATGAAGCAGGTGCTTTAATAATTGATTTTCAATACGAAATTAATATTGTCGAGCTTTCTAAACATGTAGATTTTAGATATCAAGACAACTTGACCCCAAGTTTATTTTTATAACAAACTTGCGTGTTATCGTAAAACTAAATAATAAGCTTTACATAAAATAATACAATGAAAAAAAACCGGTGTTGATACAGAAAACGTTTACTTGTCATATTTTGATTTATATTTTCGATTATATTTTCCGATGATTTTTTAGATAAATAAACATAAAATAATTATTTGTCTTTAAAGTAGGTTGCAATAAAAGTAGACTTGGTATAATACCTCCTTGGAGTCACACAGCCCCTAGAACACACGACTTCTAGACCTGAACTGTTGGAGATGGGCCTTCCAGAAATTTCTGTAGAATCGGCCTACACTCGCCACGCTGCCGCGCTGCCCAGGCGGGTTAGAATAGGCTATTGTAAATATTAAGGAAACCTAATACGCCTGAATAATTCTGAACGAAAGTCGTTAAAACTACAAACAATACCAATGTAACAGAAATTAAGGCGTAAAAAATTGGATATTTTGCTACAGTACAGAAGAAAGTTCGTCTACTTGGGTATTGTGTGTGGTGCGGCTCTGGTCGGGCCATCGTATCGGGCTTCGGGCACGCGGTCACCTGCTTTCAATGATGCCTATGATGATTTCTAGATTACCTAATTTGAATAAATGGTAAAAGGAGAATAACCTTATTATGCTGATTGCTATGGCCAGTTATTTAAGAGCCCTTAATATCTGCAAGCAGCAGCCCCATGCGTCAGTTCCGCGCCGACCGCCGACCCAGGAGGACGTGTCCGCTCTCTCCTCTTCACAAATACATATCACGTCAATTCGTACGACTTTTGTTCAGATTCATTTATACTTTGGTAAGTAAATTAATGTTATATTTTACTAGTTGTTTAATCCGGCTTACAGATGTGGTGGTAAAATAAGTTGTTTATGTAAAGTTATGTTGTCGTAGGGTCACATGTCGTTCTTAGATACGTCATATAGCCATTTCTACATTTATGCTAAAAATCCTCAATACGCAGCAGGACGTGTGACTTCACATTAAGGAAGGTAATCATTTTATTTATTTATGTAAGTCAATTAGTGGGACCTCAGCCAGTGGTGGTCTCCCCACCACTGGGTTATTATAAAGACGAGTGTTGTTTTAATGACAAATTAATTATATTAGTTTCTTTAAATTCTGAGCACGGCATGTAACACCACGCCCATCTGATGGTACCCAAGCGGTACGCGAGGTCAAAAAATGGTTGCACAAGTGGCATCAGGCACTGACGAACAACGTCAGCCCTTAAACACTATGCAGTCTTAAAAAAGATGCAATTTTGCCTATAACCTATAATATTCTAGATGACCTGATAGTCTGAGAGCTACCTTCACCGATCGGTTATCCGAATTAAATCCACTTTTTATATAATAAAATACGCCAACAAAAACAACCGAAGGTTAACGAAGTATGTCAGGACTCTGTTACATCATTCTTATTGTTTTGATCAAATAGAACGTTCTGTATTATTACACTAGCTGAAAGTGTCTGGATGGAGTGTGGATGAAGTTTTGGGAAGTACCAACTCGTAACGCCAAACGTTATACTTAAGGACCAGGAATCGAACTCTTTGTTGTATGAACATTATGTATTATTACACTAGCTGAAAGTGTCTGGATGGAGTGTGGATGAAGTTTTGGGAAGTACCAACTCGTAACGCCAAACGTTATACTTAAGGACCAGGAATCGAACTCTTTGTTGTATGAACATTATGTATTATTACACTAGCTGAAAGTGTCTGGATGGAGTGTGGATGAAGTTTTGGGAAGGACCAGGAATCGAACTCTTTGTTGTATGAACATTATGTATTATTACACTAGCTGAAAGTGTCTGGATGGAGTGTGGATGAAGTTTTGGGAAGGACCAGGAATCGAACTCTTTGTTGTATGAACATTATGTATTATTACACTAGCTGAAAGTGTCTGGATGGAGTGTGGATGAAGTTTTGGGAAGGACCAGGAATCGAACTCTTTGTTGTATGAACATTATGTATTATTACACTAGATGAAAGTGTCTGGATGGAGTGTGGATGAAGTTTTGGGAAGGACCAGGAATCGAACTCTTTGTTGTATGAACATTATGTTCTTTACTCGTATCAAAATTAATCGGCTCAGCATTTTTCGATATTCTTCGTGGTTTTGACAATAGCCAACGTTAACTTAAAACTTGTATCTATAAACTTGAACATTGTTTATTAGTATTGCATCGTTTATTTAGATAAAAGCTTAACATTTACAATTATTCAAATTATTCGCCAAACTGCATAGCACTTTGTTGGCGAATGTACTCTTTTCTTACAGTTAGTAAAGTAAAAATCGTTTATTGAAGCAAAAGTAAATCGAGTTACAAAATTTGGCACAGGAAAAAAAAAACAAAACAAGTCAGCAAGAAAGAGATACAGAACTCTGGTCCCAAGTAGTGGACTATGTTCGCCATAACACAAACTACTGTTAGTACTTAGCAAAACCAACTTTAATTTCCTTTTAAACTCACTTTTAAACATTTTTACACAGTCATTTATTATTAAATATCGTGAGCTTGGAGAAAAACTCCGCTTGGCGACGGGTGACCCTTTAAGTAGAGAATATTTTGCTTAAAGGGTCAGCCTCGCCGTTTAACGGGGCAACGGAGCGAGTGTGCTCGGCACACTACGCCCATCGGGCGATTATAATTTTAGTTTTATTTGTAGTGTAGTTTATGTATTTTATTTTAATTGTTTATTTACTGTTGGGTTTTATTTTGAATCATTTAATATTATTCTTTTATACTGTTTGTATTAAACCACGAATTACGCTACACATGAACTCATGGTTGAATGACGTAATAAAACACGCGTGAGCGGCTTGTTTATTGTCGTTTACAAATATCAGCGCTGCGCACGCTATACACGCGGGACACGGTTACTGTGTAGGATGAGCACGCAATGCCAGCAGCGTGGTTTCATAATATAACCCCCCTTCTGTCTGTCTAAACACCAATTCAGAGGAAGGATTCTGAGCAGGATGGAGGTGTAGTTCTATGTAAATAATACATTAGATATGCACAATGCAATGAAATCTACACATTTTCACTCACTCACACTTACAATATACACCTTCACACACCTACACATTCACATATACATACACTTACATAATGATGCGTAGATGTTTTTTTTTTTTTTTTTTAATATTGTCGCTTTATTTTTATTCTTATGATTATTTTTAATAGTTTAAATTGTTAATAATCCGTTGATGCTATATGTTTAGTGAAAATAATGTTATTCCGTAATTGGCTAGGTGTTCGGTAATCATTTGAATGTAAATATTTATTTGTAAAATACAGCTGTGGAATAAGTAAATAATAAATAAATAAAAATAATAATAAATAACTATACTTGTACAAGGGATAGAAAAAAATACACCCTTATGTTTGTCTTCTATCTTTTCATCACATTTAATGTACAATATTCGTTGGCCACTGTGTTTACCATTAAAGCAGGATGTTCTTTAGAAAATAAAAATATATAATTTACACAAACGACTTGAGTAATGGGAACAGGGAGCGCCGCGTCGTTACTTCGACTAAAAATACAAAAGATAATGAATTACCTTTAAATATTCTTTCTCGTAATTAGGTACCTCAGCGTTTTACCTCGTTTACAAGCAAGCTTCTCAGTTTCCCTAAAGTTGGAAGCAGGTTTTTAAATATTTATTGATTATTGAGTTTGTGTGTTTTTAAATGAAACAAAGCCAAAATATTAAAGCCATATAAAATCCAATTAATTTAGCTATAACGAGAATATACGAGTATATGCACCATGACCTAATTTTCATCTATAATCTGCAAATGCAGTAATCGCACGAAGGCAGAAACGCCTGAAATAAAATAAATATTAGTTTCAATGTAGCAACGTGTGTATGTTACAACTTTATTTTAAGGCACTGCGAGACTCTAGCACTATACGGCAACAATTTACAATAGCCAGTTAAATGACAGGGGATGAGCCGCCACAATCCGACCAAACAATTCATCGCCACATGACTGCAAACACATTGATTCGATGCCAATTACATCAACTACGTTTGCGAGCTACGAAAACATGACCATAAATTATTATTGTTGAGATTCTTAACATGAAACAGCGTTCGGATGCAATTCGGATGTAATTGTTGAACAAATATGATGTTATCTACGCGTAGGATAAAACTGTAAGTAGTGTAAGTAAGTTCCAATAACCTTTAATTAATTAATCAAAAACCAACATAGTTGTAAATATTTTATAATAATTAGGACTACTCGATGTACCTTGGCGACATTAATTACTGAAGTAGAGAAAGACACTGCTAAATTATAATACAAAATTTTACAAAATATATTCACATATCTTTACACCAGTTCCCTTGCGGGGTAGGCAGAGACGAATGAGCGCTATTTAACACACTTTTTTGATTATTCAACATTTATCAACCTTTTCATACATGCCTTTTGTTTTGTATACTCTTTACTGTACCCTCATTTAGTGTTTTATGAATTTCGTCAAGATTTGGTTAGTCTTGGTCTGCCAATACCTCTTTTCAGTACAGCCCCTAGAACACTGCGTCCGAAACCGTGGAGGTTGTTGGAGAGGGACCATCCAGAACGTATACGAGTATCTGGAGATGCCAGATGTGTTGGTGAGGATCTAATGCCAATTTTTAATGACAATTTATTAACGAGTCCACAAGTTAGTATTAGTGAAACCGGGACCGACTGCTTAACATGCTCTCCGAGGCACGGGGGCGGTGGTGTTGTGAATCGATGACAAATGTACTTAACGTGCTCTCCGAGGCACGGGAACGGTGGTGTTGTAAATCGATGACAAATGTACTTAACGTGCTCTCCGAGGCACGGGAACGGTGGTGTTGTAAATCGATGACAAATGTACTTAACGTGCTCTCCGAGGCACGGGAACGGTGGTGTTGTAAATCGATGACAAATGTACTTAAGAACTCTTTTAATTACCTACAACTGTCGCATTATATAGGTATTGGTTTGTCAATCTTTCGTCACTCATCACTCGTCAATCACTCATCCTTTCAAGATGCCCGAACTGATCCGATAGCTGCAGCATGCTTGTCTTTATTTCTGTCCTTCACGTCATCATCATCACAGCCCCCTAAAACACAGAGTCCTGTCTCTCCACTGTTGGAGATGGGCCTTCCAGAATTCTGGAGAAAGAGGCCTACACTCGCCACGCTGCAGCGCTGGCCAGACGAGTTTGCGAGGTCTGTCCCTATACTTTCCTTCATATACACTCTTTAATGTATTTATTTGACAACATCCTTAGCACGACGTGTGACCCCACATACTGTTGTCTGCACACCTAAACTGGAGCGATTTAAATAATATATATGTTCCTTGGGTTGGATATCATGTCAATATCCTAACTTGACATGTGCCCCTACGGACACCTGAAGGGATTTTCTGTAGATCCCTATATTATAGGAGCAGCGCCGGGTCAAGCAGCTAGTTTAAGTACATAATAAATCTGACAGTCTCATCTAAGTTTACGTCGCAGTCGTGAAGATTAAAATTTGTACACCATCTGTTTGCAACCAGTTTTTCATTAAGTTATCTCGGGTAATGTGTCATTTAAAAACTCATGAATCGTAATAACATTGTTTGGATTCGAGATTGTTTCGTAAAAACTGTGTAGAAATAATTTGATTTGTAAGGAACATGATGGATAACAGGCTCCGACGATCTGGGGAACAATTCTATCGTATCGTACTCATATAATGACGTCATGTATCCTATATCTATTCTAAGGTCCCAAAGAACATTTCTACAAAATTGTATTTACAAAAATCAGTCAAGGAGTATAGGCATTAAGGCAAATCTAACTTACAGACAGATTATGGCCGTGGGGTCACATGTGGTGGTCAGATGATGACGATATCCTATGCCCGAGCCTGGGTTTCAAATTAGATTATTGCAAAATTCCATCAAAATAAGTTCAGTTATATACAGACTTGAATTCTGGGCTCCAGGAGGCAGGTCCCCTATACTTCTTGACACAATAAAACTATACTTATTCGTACATAAGTTAATAATACAGTGCATCCTCTTTTAACATGGTCGAGAATGTTGTGATAAACTCATGTATGTCTGACCGAGTGGAATTTGGATCATAGCTCAGAAGTGGATGACAATACATGAACATATGAAAATACAAATAAAATAATAATAATTGTGCGAGCTATCGTACTCGTACATATTCAGATTTTCAGTCACCTTTACTAACTTTAAACTAAATTAGTGTACAAACGGCACTCGCCGGAATCGGCTGTTTCATTACGCGATGACTACTACCACTAACATTACTAACATTTAACCAACATATAACTGTTAACACAAGAGTTTTGGTCGACCAATAAGGTGACGCAAACAAAGGAAATGCTGATTATGTACGATAGCTCGTTTAATATTCCATGGTTTTATATAGGACTAATACTCAACTTCTTTATCACTTTTATCCACATAACTAATATAACACCTAAAAAATATAATAATAAAAAAAAACAAATGTTAATCTACTTTCCATAATGTATATATCTAATCCTCGGAAGTATAAAACCACATACAGATTATAAACTTTTTCTTAATTAAAATATTTGGTAACTTTTGATTGTTATTGGGCGCATGCAATACAAATAAAGTGTGTAGGGAGTAGTTATCTATAAAATAACTTAATTATCGGTTCACATTATTTGCGGTGCAATAAAATAGTGGAGTATCAATTATTTGCTACATGTGCCCCATGTTTTTCGTTTCCAATCTTTAGTATTATAATGATTGCTCCTCGGTATTTGTGTGCAGCAGCAGCAATACCGTCATGTGTTCGTTTTGATGTCTCTGTAGAACTACGACTATATTGTTTCTATTCTATCGAAACTATTATATTGACCCTATCAAAAGGCAAAAAAATACAATTTAACAACAAGGCGCCTAAATTATTATCAATCTAGTATTCGCGCGCCGTTATGAAATCCTCTATTTTGTCAATTTAACGGATCAACATACCACTTGTATCAGTTCGTACATCCTTTATTTAATAGGTCCCTTCTTCCCAGTTCGTTAGACCAAGGGACGAGTATAGACTCGCTAGTGTCTTCTCTTCTCTAATGTATATAAAACTACTCCAGCTTGCCGCTCAGGTTGGAGGTACGGATCTACAAGACGTTCATCCGTTCCCGACTCACTTATGCTGCTCCTGCCTTCTTTTATGCTTAGCTTGGCACACCTTCAAGCCAAGATCAATAACAAAAAGAGTTATAATATGATATTATGTCAAAACTAGACGTGACGATGGGGTTGACGTAAAAAGTTCGAGTCGCGATATTTCCCCGGAGAGGGTAAGTCGGGACTTTAGAATCGATGGGATCGCTTTGGATAACCAGTGGAAGAATGGATAACCGGTTGAAGAATGCGCGACAATATTATTCCACGTAAACTAATTACGTAAGTTTAAAATTTATTTGCGATCTCGTGTTACGCTACAGACGTCGACGACCTTGCCATCTGTTCCAATGGGCATATAGAAAAGTTGTCTAAAATGAGAATCTGCTTCTAAAAAAGAACGGGTTATAATGAAATTAGTTTCCTTTTTGAATTGCAAAGCGCAGTAGTTACCTAATTTCTTAATTTGATCTCGTACCAACTTATGAAATGATTTAGAAACTGACAGAATAAAATATAAACATGATCAGCCCCATCTCCAACACTCTGTGTGTAGCGCCTGTGATAAAGCGCATTTTCTACAAATTTGCAGAAAACTTATCTTGGCGATAACTTTTGGTAGGAAAATTAAAGAATTCGCAAAACTTTTAACGTCATCTGATTTATAATGCAATGAATTTGTAATAATTTATAAAGAGAGAGGTGGCTCGGCTGTAACAACTTTTTCAAACCACCATTCTCGTGCATTGAATAGTATGTTAAGTTGTCTCTCCCGTTTTCATTATTACCAATTTGTAGAATCGTTAATAAATTGCCACAAAAAAAAATACATCAGACAATCGTCAACCCGTCTGGCCAGCGTAGATAGGTACATAGGTACTGGAAGGCTCGACAATGGAGGTCTAGGACGCTTTTTCTAGGATGTATGAAAAAAAAGAAAAATAAATGCATTACATGAATGGGATGAGCAAGCTCCAGCAAGCACAAACTCTGGTACGTAAAGTTGTAAATGTTCATACATCCGAGCTTACAATTTATAGTTACAATACGTCGTATATCATCGCGTGCTAGAGCTAAGAGCGTCAAGCGTACTCGTAAATGCGTTACGTTAGTCTCTACCCATATGGTTAGTTTGTTCACCATCATTACATGCCCTAGAGCACAGAGTCCTAGCTCTCCGCTGTTGCAGAGGGGCTCCACAATTTTCTAGATAGTTTAACTGGTTGTAATCTACGGATGGAACTCTATTAAAGACGTCACTATGACAGACACCAAAACCCGGTGTTTGTCGCTCACTCGACAATAATGTCGACTAACACTAATGAGACGTCCCTAGAGAGGTCATGTTCTACTCGTGTCGAGTAACACTAATGAGACGTCCCTAGAGAGGTCATGTTCTACTCGTGTCGAGTAACACTAATGAGACGTCCCTAGAGAGGTCATGTTCTACTCGTGTCGAGTAACACTAATGAGACGTCCCTAGAGAGGTCATGTTCTACTCGTGTCGAGTAACACTAATGAGACGTCCCTAGAGAGGTCATGTTCTACTCGTGTCGACTAACACTAATGAGACGTCCCTAGAGAGGTCATGTTCTACTCGTGTCGAGTAACACTAATGAGACGTCCCTAGAGAGGTCATGTTCTACTCGTGTCGACTAACACTAATGAGACGTCCCTAGAGAGGTCATGTTCTACTCGTGTCGAGTAACACTAATGAGACGTCCCTAGAGAGGTCATGTTCTACTCGTGTCGACTAACACTAATGAGACGTCCCTAGAGAGGTCATGTTCTACTCGTGTCGAGTAACACTAATGAGACGTCCCTAGAGAGGTCATGTTCTACTCGTGTCGACTAACACTAATGAGACGTCCCTAGAGAGGTCATGTTCTACTCGTGTCGAGTAACACTAATGAGACGTCCCTAGAGAGGTCATGTTCTACTCGTGTCGACTAACACTAATGAGACGTCCCTAGAGAGGTCATGTTCTACTCGTGTCGACTAACACTAATGAGACGTCCCTAGAGAGGTCATGTTCTACTCGTGTCGACTAACACTAATGAGACGTCCCTAGAGAGGTCATGTTCTACTCGTGTCGACTAACACTAATGAGACGTCCCTAGAGAGGTCATGTTCTACTCGTGTCGAGTAACACTAATGAGACGTCCCTAGAGAGGTCATGTTCTACTCGTGTCGACTAACACTAATGAGACGTCCCTAGAGAGGTCATGTTCTACTCGTGTCGACTAACACTAATGAGACGTCCCTAGAGAGGTCATGTTCTACTCGTGTCGACTAACACTAATGAGACGTCCCTAGAGAGGTCATGTTCTACTCGTGTCGACTAACACTAATGAGACGTCCCTAGAGAGGTCATGTTCTACTCGTGTCGAGTAACACTAATGAGACGTCCCTAGAGAGGTCATGTTCTACTCGTGTCGACTAACACTAATGAGACGTCCCTAGAGAGGTCATGTTCTACTCGTGTCGAGTAACACTAATGAGACGTCCCTAGAGAGGTCATGTTCTACTCGTGTCGACTAACACTAATGAGACGTCCCTAGAGAGGTCATGTTCTACTCGTGTCGAGTAACACTAATGAGACGTCCCTAGAGAGGTCATGTTCTACTCGTGTCGACTAACACTAATGAGACGTCCCTAGAGAGGTCATGTTCTACTCGTGTCGACTAACACTAATGAGACGTCCCTAGAGAGGTCATGTTCTACTCGTGTCGACTAACACTAATGAGACGTCCCTAGAGAGGTCATGTTCTACTCGTGTCGACTAACACTAATGAGACGTCCCTAGAGAGGTCATGTTCTACTCGTGTCGACTAACACTAATGAGACGTCCCTAGAGAGGTCATGTTCTACTCGTGTCGACTAACACTAATGAGACGTCCCTAGAGAGGTCATGTTCTACTCGTGTCGACTAACACAAATGAGACGTCCCTAGAGAGGTCATGTTCTACTCGTGTCGACTAACACTAATGAGACGTCCCTAGAGAGGTCATGTTCTACTCGTGTCGACTAACACTAATGAGACGTCCCTAGAGAGGTCATGTTCTACTCGTGTCGACTAACACTAATGAGACGTCCCTAGAGAGGTCATGTTCTACTCGTGTCGACTAACACTAATGAGACGTCCCTAGAGAGGTCATGTTCTACTCGTGTCGACTAACACTAATGAGACGTCCCTAGAGAGGTCATGTTCTACTCGTGTCGACTAACACTAATGAGACGTCCCTAGAGAGGTCATGTTCTACTCGTGTCGACTAACACTAATGAGACGTCCCTAGAGAGGTCATGTTCTACTCGTGTCGACTAACACTAATGAGACGTCCCTAGAGAGGTCATGTTCTACTCGTGTCGACTAACACTAATGAGACGTCCCTAGAGAGGTCATGTTCTACTCGTGTCGACTAACACTAATGAGACGTCCCTAGAGAGGTCATGTTCTACTCGTGTCGACTAACACTAATGAGACGTCCCTAGAGAGGTCATGTTCTACTCGTGTCGACTAACACTAATGAGACGTCCCTAGAGAGGTCATGTTCTACTCGTGTCGACTAACACTAATGAGACGTCCCTAGAGAGGTCATGTTCTACTCGTGTCGACTAACACTAATGAGACGTCCCTAGAGAGGTCATGTTCTACTCGTGTCGACTAACACTAATGAGACGTCCCTAGAGAGGTCATGTTCTACTCGTGTCGACTAACACTAATGAGACGTCCCTAGAGAGGTCATGTTCTACTCGTGTCGACTAACACTAATGAGACGTCCCTAGAGAGGTCATGTTCTACTCGTGTCGACTAACACTAATGAGACGTCCCTAGAGAGGTCATGTTCTACTCGTGTCGACTAACACTAATGAGACGTCCCTAGAGAGGTCATGTTCTACTCGTGTCGACTAACACTAATGAGACGTCCCTAGAGAGGTCATGTTCTACTCGTGTCGACTAACACTAATGAGACGTCCCTAGAGAGGTCATGTTCTACTCGTGTCGACTAACACTAATGAGACGTCCCTAGAGAGGTCATGTTCTACTCGTGTCGACTAACACTAATGAGACGTCCCTAGAGAGGTCATGTTCTACTCGTGTCGACTAACACTAATGAGACGTCCCTAGAGAGGTCATGTTCTACTCGTGTCGACTAACACTAATGAGACGTCCCTAGAGAGGTCATGTTCTACTCGTGTCGAGTAACACTAATGAGACGTCCCTAGAGAGGTCATGTTCTACTCGTGTCGACTAACACTAATGAGACGTCCCTAGAGAGGTCATGTTCTACTCGTGTCGACTAACACTAATGAGACGTCCCTAGAGAGGTCATGTTCTACTCGTGTCGAGTAACACTAATGAGACGTCCCTAGAGAGGTCATGTTCTACTCGTGTCGACTAACACTAATGAGACGTCCCTAGAGAGGTCATGTTCTACTCGTGTCGACTAACACTAATGAGACGTCCCTAGAGAGGTCATGTTCTACTCGTGTCGACTAACACTAATGAGACGTCCCTAGAGAGGTCATGTTCTACTCGTGTCGACTAACACTAATGAGACGTCCCTAGAGAGGTCATGTTCTACTCGTGTCGACTAACACTAATGAGACGTCCCTAGAGAGGTCATGTTCTACTCGTGTCGACTAACACTAATGAGACGTCCCTAGAGAGGTCATGTTCTACTCGTGTCGACTAACACTAATGAGACGTCCCTAGAGAGGTCATGTTCTACTCGTGTCGACTAACACTAATGAGACGTCCCTAGAGAGGTCATGTTCTACTCGTGTCGACTAACACTAATGAGACGTCCCTAGAGAGGTCATGTTCTACTCGTGTCGACTAACACTAATGAGACGTCCCTAGAGAGGTCATGTTCTACTCGTGTCGACTAACACTAATGAGACGTCCCTAGAGAGGTCATGTTCTACTCGTGTCGACTAACACTAATGAGACGTCCCTAGAGAGGTCATGTTCTACTCGTGTCGACTAACACTAATGAGACGTCCCTAGAGAGGTCATGTTCTACTCGTGTCGACTAACACTAATGAGACGTCCCTAGAGAGGTCATGTTCTACTCGTGTCGACTAACACTAATGAGACGTCCCTAGAGAGGTCATGTTCTACTCGTGTCGACTAACACTAATGAGACGTCCCTAGAGAGGTCATGTTCTACTCGTGTCGACTAACACTAATGAGACGTCCCTAGAGAGGTCATGTTCTACTCGTGTCGACTAACACTAATGAGACGTCCCTAGAGAGGTCATGTTCTACTCGTGTCGACTAACACTAATGAGACGTCCCTAGAGAGGTCATGTTCTACTCGTGTCGACTAACACTAATGAGACGTCCCTAGAGAGGTCATGTTCTACTCGTGTCGACTAACACTAATGAGACGTCCCTAGAGAGGTCATGTTCTACTCGTGTCGACTAACACTAATGAGACGTCCCTAGAGAGGTCATGTTCTACTCGTGTCGACTAACACTAATGAGACGTCCCTAGAGAGGTCATGTTCTACTCGTGTCGACTAACACTAATGAGACGTCCCTAGAGAGGTCATGTTCTACTCGTGTCGAGTAACACTAATGAGACGTCCCTAGAGAGGTCATGTTCTAATGAGACGTCCCTAGAGAGGTCATGTTCTACTCGTGTCGACTAACACTAATGAGACGTCCCTAGAGAGGTCATGTTCTACTCGTGTCGAGTAACACTAATGAGACGTCCCTAGAGAGGTCATGTTCTACTCGTGTCGAGTAACACTAATGAGACGTCCCTAGAGAGGACATGTTCTAATGAGACGTCCCTAGAGAGGTCATGTTCTACTCGTGTCGACTAACACTAATGAGACGTCCCTAGAGAGGTCATGTTCTACTCGTGTCGAGTAACACTAATGAGACGTCCCTAGAGAGGTCATGTTCTACTCGTGTCGAGTAACACTAATGAGACGTCCCTAGAGAGGTCATGTTCTAATGAGACGTCCCTAGAGAGGTCATGTTCTACTCGTGTCGACTAACACTAATGAGACGTCCCTAGAGAGGTCATGTTCTACTCGTGTCGAGTAACACTAATGAGACGTCCCTAGAGAGGTCATGTTCTAATGAGACGTCCCTAGAGAGGTCATGTTCTACTCGTGTCGAGTAACACTAATGAGACGTCCCTAGAGAGGTCATGTTCTACTCGTGTCGAGTAACACTAATGAGACGTCCCTAGAGAGGTCATGTTCTAATGAGACGTCCCTAGAGAGGTCATGTTCTACTCGTGTCGACTAACACTAATGAGACGTCCCTAGAGAGGTCATGTTCTACTCGTGTCGAGTAACACTAATGAGACGTCCCTAGAGAGGTCATGTTCTACTCGTGTCGAGTAACACTAATGAGACGTCCCTAGAGAGGTCATGTTCTAATGAGACGTCCCTAGAGAGGTCATGTTCTACTCGTGTCGACTAACACTAATGAGACGTCCCTAGAGAGGTCATGTTCTACTCGTGTCGAGTAACACTAATGAGACGTCCCTAGAGAGGTCATGTTCTACTCGTGTCGAGTAACACTAATGAGACGTCCCTAGAGAGGTCATGTTCTAATGAGACGTCCCTAGAGAGGTCATGTTCTACTCGTGTCGACTAACACTAATGAGACGTCCCTAGAGAGGTCATGTTCTACTCGTGTCGAGTAACACTAATGAGACGTCCCTAGAGAGGTCATGTTCTAATGAGACGTCCCTAGAGAGGTCATGTTCTACTCGTGTCGAGTAACACTAATGAGACGTCCCTAGAGAGGTCATGTTCTACTCGTGTCGAGTAACACTAATGAGACGTCCCTAGAGAGGTCATGTTCTAATGAGACGTCCCTAGAGAGGTCATGTTCTACTCGTGTCGACTAACACTAATGAGACGTCCCTAGAGAGGTCATGTTCTACTCGTGTCGAGTAACACTAATGAGACGTCCCTAGAGAGGTCATGTTCTACTCGTGTCGACTAACACTAATGAGACGTCCCTAGAGAGGTCATGTTCTACTCGTGTCGACTAACACTAATGAGACGTCCCTAGAGAGGTCATGTTCTAATGAGACGTCCCTAGAGAGGTCATGTTCTACTCGTGTCGACTAACACTAATGAGACGTCCCTAGAGAGGTCATGTTCTACTCGTGTCGACTAACACTAATGAGACGTCCCTAGAGAGGTCATGTTCTAATGAGACGTCCCTAGAGAGGTCATGTTCTACTCGTGTCGACTAACACTAATGAGACGTCCCTAGAGAGGTCATGTTCTACTCGTGTCGACTAACACTAATGAGACGTCCCTAGAGAGGTCATGTTCTACTCGTGTCGACTAACACTAATGAGACGTCCCTAGAGAGGTCATGTTCTACTCGTGTCGACTAACACTAATGAGACGTCCCTAGAGAGGTCATGTTCGACTAACACTAATGAGACGTCCCTAGAGAGGTCATGTTCTAATGAGACGTCCCTAGAGAGGTCATGTTCGACTAACACTAATGAGACGTCCCTAGAGAGGTCATGTTCTAATGAGACGTCCCTAGAGAGGTCATGTTCTACTCGTGTCGACTAACACTAATGAGACGTCCCTAGAGAGGTCATGTTCTACTCGTGTCGACTAACACTAATGAGACGTCCCTAGAGAGGTCATGTTCGACTAACACTAATGAGACGTCCCTAGAGAGGTCATGTTCTAATGAGACGTCCCTAGAGAGGTCATGTTCTACTCGTGTCGAGTAACACTAATGAGACGTCCCTAGAGAGGTCATGTTCTACTCGTGTCGACTAACACTAATGAGACGTCCCTAGAGAGGTCATGTTCGACTAACACTAATGAGACGTCCCTAGAGAGGTCATGTTCGACTAACACTAATGAGACGTCCCTAGAGAGGTCATGTTCGACTAACACTAATGAGACGTCCCTAGAGAGGTCATGTTCTAATGAGACGTCCCTAGAGAGGTCATGTTCTACTCGTGTCGACTAACACTAATGAGACGTCCCTAGAGAGGTCATGTTCTAATGAGACGTCCCTAGAGAGGTCATGTTCTAATGAGACGTCCCTAGAGAGGTCATGTTCGACTAACACTAATGAGACGTCCCTAGAGAGGTCATGTTCGACTAACACTAATGAGACGTCCCTAGAGAGGTCATGTTCTACTCGTGTCGACTAACACTAATGAGACGTCCCTAGAGAGGTCATGTTCTAATGAGACGTCCCTAGAGAGGTCATGTTCTAATGAGACGTCCCTAGAGAGGTCATGTTCTACTCGTATTTAGTAGTAAATAAGTAGTATTTTTTTAGTTTAATTTCTCTTATATTCGTTTTGCTTCGTATAAACATGATAATACTTTACTTTTCTTTGTATGTTTTCTTTACAAATGAGTTGTTTGTAGTTTTTCAATTGAATATTTTCATTTCCTTAAAATGGCGGAAATGTTTTTCGGTTGATTGTTTACATTACGTCAAAATCATTATATGAAACTAGAAATAACTTTACAAAAGCCGACGACCAAATTACTCACTGTAGTCTGATCGCAGAGACTTGATAAAAAGAACACAGGGATTGACTTCACCTGCGGGCCTCGTACCACAATACTTACCTAGTAGGCGCGGTATAGGCGACGCTTCGTCATACGGTTTACGATAATTAACCGACAATTGCTATTCGGGACGTTACCAGTATCACAATATAATATTGATCAACTCTCGGCGAACAGACTGTATACTGCTAGACTAAAATGTTGATTAGAAATGACGTAAATATACAGTCTGATTTGTTAATCGAAGCAAACAGAAGTACCAAATGAAGGGCGAGTAAGGGTTCGACAAAATCCCACCAACTGCTATCTAGGTAGGTACTGGCTATGTTTATGTACAGTAGACCGAACCAAGGGGCAACATTTTTTGCCTAAATAAACTAGTTCTAAAGCGTATTTTGCGTTGAGTTGTGTGGAGATTTAATAATTATAGTATTTCTTTCTTCCCTCGCGTATAATAAATAATAAATTAAAGGTTTCTATTTTTTAGGTGATTACTTTTAATATTATAAGTAACCGGTACAGTGGCAACACTATAGTATCTTTTTGCTACAATGCGACAGGTCCAGGTCCAGGTCCACGCGGGAATATTTAAAAATTTTCTTTAAACTTTCAATAAAATAATAGAGTCTTCTGAAGTCCTTTGAGTGAAGGGAAGATTTCTTGTGGATTTCGTTATTATAATGAAGTTTTTTCATATGTTTGTTGAGTACATTCCGGTCTTCTTGGTCCTGAGGTTCCAGGCTTGTATATATTTTTTTATAATAGTTGCGAAAATTCATATTTAAATGTCATCGAAATACCTACTCCGCCAATAGTTTTACGACACCGAATTTTGAACAGTTTAAAGGCCAAACTTTGGCTAATCTCAAATTTTGAGTTTTGAGTTAACTTCCTCTTTTCTTAATGCTGTAATTCTGACCAAACACGTAACCTTTTTCTATTTTGGAAATTGATTATATCACAAATATCCTACAAAAATGTTTCTTCGAACAAAAAAAGGCAGATTGTTAAAGTTTTGATACTTTATAACTATTTATACTCGCATTTTGTTTGTCAGGTCCTTTTAATATTTATAGGTCTACGATTTGGTTCTGTTTGTCGAGATTTGATCGATTGCCATACAAAGTTGTTCAATACGTAAATACGGGAACAATGAGTTTACAATAATACCACGCACTCGTGTATCTTTAACAGAGTCTGGAAATATTACCAGCCTTGGCAATAGGACTAATTTAGGAAAGTCTGCACCGCTTTGAATTGTTCCAATAATGGAATGTGTAACCGTAATAATGTACATTATTGGTGACGTACTAATCCTTTACGGATAACCGAACAGCATCGCCAAGTTTTTCATTTAATTGTTTGTGCGGTTTTTTAAATGATATATTTAAAAAAAAAAGACGGAACGTTAACCGCAATTAAATATGTCGAAATTATAACTATTAGAAGAACTGTATAATTTACCTTTGGTTCAGACTCACCAATTATTCTTCCAAGAAGATGGAGCTCCGGCACATAATAGCCACATACTCGTAGTAAAATCGTTGTTAATTGAGCAGTTTGGTGAACATTTAATTTGTACACATGGTCCTACCATGTGCCGCGGCCGCCAGGTCGCCGGATCTCACTCCCTTACATTATTTTTTTGGGGGCAAGTAAAAAACTAAATTTACAAATCTACACATGATGATGTTGATGACTTAAAACAATCTGTGGAGAATACTCTAATCGGAATAAATAATGTTGCTATGAGAAAGGCAGTACAAACGTTGGGACGTCGCATTCATAAATAAATAATGTTGCTATGAGAAAGGCAGTACAAACGTTGGGACGTCGTATTCATAAATAAATAATGTTGCTATGACAAATGCAGTACAAACGTTGGGACGTCGCATTCATAAATAAATAATGTTGCTATGAGAAATGCAGTACAAACGTTGGGACGTCGCATTCATAAATAAATAATGTTGCTATGACAAATGCAGTACAAACGTTGGGACGTCGCATTCATAAATAAATAATGTTGCTATGAGAAAGGCAGTACAAACGTTGGGACGTCGCATTCATAAATAAATAATGTTGCTATGAGAAAGGCAGTACAAACGTTGGGACGTCGCATTCATAAATAAATAATGTTGCTATGAGAAAGGCAGTACAAACGTTGGGACGTCGCATTCATAAATAAATAATGTTGCTATGAGAAAGGCAGTACAAACGTTGGGACGTCGTATTCATAAATAAATAATGTTGCTATGACAAATGCAGTACAAACGTTGGGACGTCGCATTCATAAATAAATAATGTTGCTATGAGAAAGGCAGTACAAACGTTGGGACGTCGTATTCATAAATAAATAATGTTGCTATGAGAAATGCAGTACAAACGTTGGGACGTCGCATTCATAAATAAATAATGTTGCTATGAGAAAGGCAGTACAAACGTTGGGACGTCGCATTCATAAATAAATAATGTTGCTATGAGAAAGGCAGTACAAACGTTGGGACGTCGCATTCATAAATAAATAATGTTGCTATGAGAAAGGCAGTACAAACGTTGGGACGTCGCATTCAGCTATGTACTCGTATTGAACATAGTGGCTGTCATTTCGAACCATTTATTAGTTAGGGCTTTAAAACATTAAACATATTTTCTTTAAAATGAGCATATCCTTTAGTTTAAAGTTAACCGCCAGAATTTGACCCTTCTAAGGGATTAGTCCATTTTCAACTAATACAGGTGAGTTTTTTTTTTTCAAAATCAACCGGTTCGATTCCCGGCTATGAGAAAAATAAAAAAAAAGTGATGCAGTTTAGGTTTTTATCAAAATCGGCCACGTGACTCCTTTGAGCATTTTTCGATATTCCTTGTAGTTTAGGATTTGGCCGATTCACTTCAATCAAGGTCACTATCAAGGTACTTGAAAAATTCACCCTGTATAAGGTTTATAAACGAGAATTTGGCTACTGCTGTGTTCCCAAGAGAACTATATCCGGACCTCGTGATAACGATACGAGATTGTAAAGCCATTTCGTTTTCCTATAAAAACGCGTAGTTATATTTGAAACGGCGGCCATTTCAAATCAAAACATAGTACGAGTAAGTCGACACTTTACAACAATCATTTGTAATAGTAAATTTTAAAAATCTAGTTATTGGAGTGTCATCTTCGCAGCCCCGAGAGCTTCATGTTCTGTTAAAATTCTGTTGAAAAATTCTGGGAAATGGGCCTACGCTCTCCACTCTGGCCAGAAGGGTCTGATGTCATTTTTAATGATAATTTAACCCACAAGTTGGTATTCGTGGAACCAGGACCGCACAGCTTAATGTGCGGAGAGCACGGGAACGGGAACGGTGGTGTTGTAAATTTATAACAAATTTACGTAAGCGTAAGGAAAGTGTTATTCTCAGGTCTTGTCGGGTTAAACCAACCTTTGTAGGATTTTAAGAAAAGCCTTCTTACACCGAGGCACCTGATCTTATATGAATTAGTATATAGCTGAGTTTTCGTAGCAGGTTCCTTTCTCAGAAAGATTAAACATTAACAGGTCACTTAATTTGCTGCTAACAGGACTTCTTTGGACCGCTTTGCTGCTTAGTCTTCCAGTAGCGGGAGTAGAATCGTTTAAAATTAACGATATTTAAGCCGTGCGTCGCGTCGCGCGGTTTCGGTTCCCCTTAAAGCGTCTTAGCTTTTAAATAAATAATACTGCGGATATTTGTAAATAAATGTTTTTTAATAAAATAATAACATAACTTTAACAAAGAATCCTAATATCATTAATTGTCAAAACCAATTTGACACCCGTCATAATTTTGAATTTTGAAGTTTTATTTTCTTTTGCGTAGCTATCGCTACACTACTCCCCTTCCAGTCTTTGAGGTGGTCTTATCACTCTACCAGACCTGGTCCGTGTATAAGGTACAACTGGTACAAGTGAAGAAGGACGAAAAACTCTAGAACTAGTGGGATGACGTAAAGATGAAGAAGGATTAACATCTGTGAAATCCTCACCAATGTTTATAAAAGCAGGTTTAAGGCGATCTACAGATATTGCTTTATCTTTACCGTTAACTTTTATTATAAATATTTTATTATTTTTCCTTTCAACTATAGGAAAAGGACCATTATAGGGTTGTTGTAATGCTGCACCAACTCCATCAAAACGAATAAAAACATGTGTACACTTATCTAACTCTTTATAAACAAAGGTATGCCTAGCGCCATGATGAGACGTTTGTACAGGAAGAAGTTGTTGCATGTGCCGTCTTAAATGTTCAATAAAAGAAGTTGGATCCACTTCTAAATCAGAGGATTGGAAAAAATCTCCAGGCAGTTGTAAAGGGGAACCATAAACTAATTCAGCAGGTGTAGCCCCTACATCTTCACCTAAGGAAGATCGTAGACCCAGTAGGACAGTTGGCAAAATATCAACCCAATGGGAGGTTGAATGGCATTTAATAGCAGCTTTTAAAGCCCTATGCCAACGTTCAATTAATCCATTTGAACATGGATGGTAAGGTGTAGTCCTTATATGTTCACAACCTAATAAATTACACAAAGCTCTAAATAGTGAAGATTCAAATTGTCGGCCCTGATCCGTTGTGATTTTAGAAGGTACACCAAATCTAGCTATCCAATTTTCGTACAAAGCTCGAGCAACTGTTTCAGCCGTAATATCAGCAATAGGAATGGCTTCAGGCCATCTTGTGAAACGGTCAATACAAGTTAAACAGTAGGAGTAACCACGAGAAGCAGGCAAAGGACCAACAATATCGATGTTGATGTGACTAAATCTTTGATCAGGAATTTGAATTTTTTCTATTTTACTTGTAACATGTCTGCTTATTTTTGACCTTTGACAACTAATACAAGACCGAGCCCACAAGTTACAATCTTTGTTAATTGATGGCCAAATATACTTATTTCTAATCAATTTTGAAGTTATTCTAATACTGGGGTGAGATAAATTATGCACCGATGAAAAAATATTTTTACGAAATTGAAGAGGTATATATGGTCTTTGTTTGCCAGAAGATACGTCACAATAAAGGGAGACATTAGTTTGAGAAAAAGATAATTTCACTAACGGTAATGAATTATTTCCTTTGAGTAAGTTTTTTAATTCTGTGTCCTTAGTTTGTTCTTTAGCAATGGCTTTAAAATCAATATTACTATCAAGTGTAATTGTACAAAGACGAGACAAAGCATCAGCAACAACATTATCGCAACCTGAAATATGCCTAATATCAGTCGTAAATTGGCCAATAAAATCTAAATGACGTAATTGACGTGGTGAAGCCTTTTCAGAGCTCTGAAGAAAAGCAAATGTCAGCGGCTTGTGATCTGTAAAAAGAGTAAACTGACGACCTTCCAGCATAAATTTAAAATGTTTAATAGCTGAATACGCCGCTAACAGTTCCCTATCATATGTACTGTATCTTTTCTGAGTATCATTTAGTTTAATAGAAAAGAAACCTAATGGTTGCCAGATACCATTATATAGTTGTTGAACACAGGCGCCAATAGCAGTGTCCGAGGCGTCAACCATTAACGCTAAAGATGCATCAAAAGATGGATAAGAAAGAAAAGTAGCATGCACTAAATCATCCTTACATTTTTGAAATGCATTCAAAGCTTCTGAAGACCAATCAATTTTACGTTTATCTCTTTTACATGAATTTTTTAAATAAACAAGTAGAGGTAATTGTGTTTCAGCTGCGTGAGGTATATATTTCCTATAAAAGTTTAACATGGCAAGGAACCGACGTAATTCTTCAACAGTCTCTGGATGTTTATAATTTACTATGTCAGAAACTTTCGTTGGTAATGGTCGAGTTCCATCTTTGGAAACTAAATATCCTAGAAATTCTACCTCAGGAAGGGCAAATTTACTTTTATCAGTATTAATAATAATGCCATAATCACATAAACGCTGAAATAACAGTTCTAGATGTTGTAAATGTTCATCAAAAGAAGTAGAAGCTATCAAAATATCATCAATATAAACAAAACAAAAATCTAAACCTCTGATGACTTCATGAATAAACCTCTGAAAAGTTTGCGCAGCATTACATAAACCAAACGTCATGAGGGGAAATTCGTAAAGCCCAAAAGGTGTAATGATTGCAGTTTTTTCGATATCTGATGGATTAACAGGAATTTGATGATATGCTCTAACTAAATCGACTGTACTAAATATAGTTTTACCGTGTAATGCAGATGTAAAGTCCTGGATATGGGGAATAGGGTAACGATCAGGTACGGTAACCGCATTCAACCGCCTAAAATCTCCACATGGACGCCAGTCTCCATTACCTTTCGAAACCATGTGTAAAGGGCTTGCCCAAGAACTCTTCGATGGACGACAAATTCCTTGTTCAATCATATAGTTAAACTCCTTTTTAGCAATAGCCAGTTTTTCTGATGACAAACGTCTCGCTTTGGCAAAAACTGGAGAACCCTTGGTTTCAATATGATGAAAAATGTTATGTTTAGTTTGGGGTTTAGCCAAATTCGGTATAGTGATGCTTTTGTATTTATGAAGTAAATGAAAGCACGGAGAATTCTCTGCAACTGTCGAAATAGATGTATATGGACCAATAAATTCAGTTCCATGTGTCCGCTTCCTTGAAATACTGTCAATTAAACATTGTCCTTTTGTGTCGACCAAAAGGCCGAAATGCGACAAGAAATCAACACCAATAATAGGCTTGGAAATAGATGCAATGATAAATTTCCATTTGAATACTTTCTGCAAGCCTAAATCCACATGAATAAGTCTGCTTCCAAATGTATTGATTTTGGTTCCATTTGCAGCAAAAAGTTTAATATCATCAGGAACGAGAAATTTATCCTTAGTAGACGGTGGAATAACTGAAACATCAGCACCAGTGTCAATAAGAAATGCCAATCCCGACTTTTTATCTTTAATATAGAGACGACCTGGATTAGTGCCTATTGTTTGAGTCCTCGCCAACAACAGGTCATTTAGTTTTCCGACTTGTACGAACACGGAGAGATACATTTAGTGGCTTTGGCTCCGAATATTTTATGATACCAACACATCTTCGATTTTTGCTTTTTTATAACATCAAATTCCATAGTTTCGGTCTTTAACATATTCAACTCCGTAGAAAGTGCTTCAATTTTACTTTTGATATCAATCCTATTAATTGAAGTGCATGTATTATTTTGCGGTACCTCGTTAATTTTATCTGCCATAATAGCAAGAGTTGCCAAACTCTCTTGACTATTTACAAGAACTGCTTGAGTCTGAGATGGAAGACGTTGTAGCCATAATGCTTTTAATAAATCTTCAATCGTTAATCCCGCAGACAATTGGCGAATATCTCTTAATAATTCCGAAGGCTTCTGATCATTTAACTCGGAGTGAAATAAGAGTTTATTAAGTTTGATTGTATGAGAATCGGTAAATTCACTTATTAAGCGTTCTTTAAGACAGTTATAAAGATCCACTGCAGGAGGAGAATCAATAATATCACTAACCTTATGTAATATATCTGTCTCCAATGTAGCTACTAAATAATGGTATTTAGTTATATCTCGAACAATGCCAGCTAAGATGAACTGCGACTCAGTTATATCTCGAACAATGCCAGCTAAGATGAACTGCGACTCAGTTATATCTCGAACAATGCCAGCTAA
Source organism: Tinea semifulvella (assembly GCA_910589645.1). Classification (NCBI taxonomy): domain Eukaryota; kingdom Metazoa; phylum Arthropoda; class Insecta; order Lepidoptera; family Tineidae; genus Tinea; species Tinea semifulvella. Next base: position 96,527 of record OU342600.1, read on the forward strand.
GATGAACTGCGACTCAGTTATATCTCGAACAATGCCAGCTAAGATGAACTGCGACTCAGTTATATCTCGAACAATGCCAGCTAAGATGAACTGCGACTCAGTTATATCTCGAACAATGCCAGCTAAGATGAACTGCGACTCAGTTATATCTCGAACAATGCCAGCTAAGATGAACTGCGACTCAGTTATATCTCGAACAATGCCAGCTAAGATGAACTGCGACTCAGTTATATCTCGAACAATGCCAGCTAAGATGAACTGCGACTCAGTTATATCTCGAACAATGCCAGCTAAGATGAACTGCGACTCAGTTATATCTCGAACAATGCCAGCTAAGATGAACTGCGACTCAGTTATATCTCGAACAATGCCAGCTAAGATGAACTGCGACTCAGTTATATCTCGAACAATGCCAGCTAAGATGAACTGCGACTCAGTTATATCTCGAACAATGCCAGCTAAGATGAACTGCGACTCAGTTATATCTCGAACAATGCCAGCTAAGATGAACTGCGACTCAGTTATATCTCGAACAATGCCAGCTAAGATGAACTGCGACTCAGTTATATCTCGAACAATGCCAGCTAAGATGAACTGCGACTCAGTTATATCTCGAACAATGCCAGCTAAGATGAACTGCGACTCAGTTATATCTCGAACAATGCCAGCTAAGATGAACTGCGACTCAGTTATATCTCGAACAATGCCAGCTAAGATGAACTGCGACTCAGTTATATCTCGAACAATGCCAGCTAAGATGAACTGCGACTCAATTTGCCGGAACCACATTTTCACATCTTTTTTCCAAAATACCGGAAGTTTTATTGACATTTTGTTTAAATTTTCTTCCGATTGTAACGGAATATTGTTTTCATTATTCATGTTTTGGGGTCACCAATAAAGCGTCTTAGCTTTTAAATAAATAATACTGCGGATATTTGTAAATAAATGTTTTTTAATAAAATAATAACATAACTTTAACAAAGAATCCTAATATCATTAATTGTCAAAACCAATTTGACACCCGTCATAATTTTGAATTTTGAAGTTTTATTTTCTTTTGCGTAGCTATCGCTACACCCTGATACCAACTTGTAGCATCGTTACGACTTTCAAACAAGGAACATTATTGAATACATTTTATTTAGTTAAAAAAATATATACCAAATCGGCGCGTCTGGCAAATGTAGGCCAAATTCTCTAGAAATTTGTTCTGGAAGGTCCATCTTCAGCAGTGGAGATCTGGGACTCTGGTTTTCTGGAAAAACTTATAGATAACGGCGTAATGTTCAATATAAATTCCCGTAATAATTTTGTACTTACTTAATAAATATGTTTATAAATATTGTATTATGATCATCACGATCGTATCCGGTGCGGGGTCAGGGGGTCAGGCTCAGATTCATGCAGAAGAGAAGAGTACAAGGGACAACGGTATGTCACAAAGACTTGACAATTAGTTAACGTAACGACAGCTGCTCACAAAGTTTATACCATAAACCACAATTTTGGCTAGACAACTAAACTGGACCTTATTACGAACAGGCCAGAGAACATGCATGTATAGCGATATGTGGTGCCACGCCTTTGAGCATTTGTTTTGCGAATAACCCTTTGCCATCAAAATCATTACTTGTAAAAAAAGTCTCGCAACTCAGTTTTTCTACCTTATACCACTGCGAGATCCATGTAATACCAAGTCGGTTAATTTATTTAGCCCTTACTTAAGGGACCTTCTGTCTTAAGGTTTTACGTAATTAGTTAACCTAACAACATCGTATAGTGAACATATAAATAATAAACATTTTTTTTGTATGTATTTTTATGCAGTTAGTAGCTATTGAAATAGTCCTGCCGAACTACATGACATGGGTCGACAGATTGTAAAATTTGGTCAGAAACTTGTGTCAGGTGGACAACCGACACGGTTTAGTTATATATTTAGGAGTGTTACATAATTTAAAAGCATTCAGAGCTACAATGTTTTTTATGTAAGCCTCCAACATAGAGTCCCAGACCTCCACAGTCAGTGAGTCTCCAACATAGAGTCCCAGACCTCCACAGTCAGTGAGTCTCCAACATAGAGTCCCAGACCTCCACAGTCAGTGAGTCTCCAACATAGAGTCCCAGACCTCCACAGTCAGTGAGCCTCCAACATAGAGTCCCAGACCTCCACAGTCAGTGAGTCTCCAACATAGAGTCCCAGACCTCCACAGTCAGTGAGTCTCCAACATAGAGTCCCAGACCTCCACAGTCAGTGAGTCTCTAACATAGAGTCCCAGAACTCCACAGTCAGTGAGTCTCCCAAAATGTATTGCTGGAGAATGTGTAACTACTGGCTAAACGTTTTGTCTCCATCTGATGTCGATTTTTGGACATTTTCTCAACAATTCCACAAGTTGCTATTAGTAGAACCGGGGCGACGCCGAATGCTTAACGTGCTCTCTTCCTCATGGGGACGGTAGTGTTGTAAATCTATGAGAAATGTTACGTACGTACAAGTGTATTTTAATGAAATTAAATATATTTTATACGAACTAAATTAATATATATTAAATATAAATTAAAAGCTACCTAAATAATAAAATTAAGAATAAACTAAACTATCAATAAAAAATGTCCTCTAGAGACGTCCCATCCGAGATAGTCCCAAGGAGACTGGCAACATTTCCCCTCTGTATATCGAGGCTAATACGTTGACAGAAATAATTGCCGGCGATCCTGTCTCCAGACCTTTTTCCATGCCCCCATCGTCTCGACCCCAAACGGCGCAAATTCGTAATCGGTACCAGGTTGGCGTATTTGCGCAATTTGAGGTTCTCCGCAGAAAACGCCGCTCTCCCCGCGCCTGACGAGGTCGCCTGGATGTGAGATGGAGCTAATGTGTCTACACACGACCCATCCCACACCAGAGACCTCCCAAGTTTCCTCGGCACGATCCCAGAAGGTTGTAAGATTGCGGGTACCCCAGCAGTGCCAAGAGCCCTTCGGATGATGGTTGAGAGCGTGTACTGAAAGATATAAGATAGAGCGGACATTTGGTTGTTATTTTCATACAAAATGTTTGTTACATTATTCTTTGCGTCATTTACTTTGTACTTTTTCTCTTGTAAGAGGAACGTGTTTTGCACTTCCGTAGCATGTAGGACAGCATATTGTTTGTGAAACAACAAAATTCATTGATAAGTGCACGTCGAACACGACCATAACCGACGTAAAGTTGGCTAAAATTGTTCCTTAAAATAAAATGGATTATGATCGCCATGATAAGCCATATCCATACTAGTATATTTTTTCTTTAAAATCTAGAAACGAACATAGGTTATAATACAACTACATCATATGACCACGACACGCGACCCCGCGGCCATCTAAACTATTATTTATTTATTGAGTCTTCAGGCCTTTATCACTGTAGCGATTATAATAAATAATTTAGCAAAGATGTTTAACGAAACTCAGGGTTGGACATGAGATCTACATCTAAACATGTCATTTGACCCTAGGGCTAACAAAACCTTCTTTTTGTTTAGTTATTATATAATATTAGCTGTTATATAAATACCAGGCATTGCCGTCTAAAATAGTGGTTAGCGAGAACTTGATGGTGCCGTGGGGTCCCATCACATACTTATATTATATTTTATTTTTTAACTATTAAATATATATTTATACAAAAAAGCAGCTTTTTGTAAAATTGACATTACCAATTTAAAGCGAGAAAGGCATTAAAAACGTAAAATAATATAAATCGTTCTCATGTTATGGCGAGACAGGGAAATAGGGATACATTTTTATGGATATAGATAAACATATTTATTCACGCAAACCTATTATCAGGCATTATTCACGCAAACCTATTATCAGGCATTATTCACGCAAACCTATTATCAGGCATTATTCACGCAAACCTATTATCAGGCATTATTCACGCAAACCTATTATCAGGCATTATTCACGCAAACCTATTATCAGGCATTATTCACGCAAACCTATTATCAGGCATTATTCACGCAAACCTATTATCAGGCATTATTCACGCAAACCTATTATCAGGCATTATTCACGCAAACCTATTATCAGGCATTATTCACGCAAACCTATTATCAGGCATTTGTGTCACGTTAATATTTTGATTAGTTTATTTGTTAAATGATTCTAGCAACATTGGTGAATGAGTAAGTTGTTAGCTAAAGATATTCGGCTTAGCAGAATGTTGAGTACAAAATCACACAACAAGGCAAACATAAATCGTGTAAAATACTTTAATTCCAAAGTGATGTAAAGTCGGTCCGCGCGACTCAGTTTAAGTTTGTACATAAATTACTCGGCAGAATTGTTAAGTTTGGAGTTGAACGCTCCAATCTTCTTCGGAAGGGACTTATTTAAAGGCCCATGGGCAAAAATGTATGTAGCCTGGGCTCACCCACCGACAGAGACCACTTTGAATATTACTCATATTTAAATGACACTCTTTTTGTGAACAAGCCTCGAGTAACTATAATTTCTGCTTGATAAGAAATGCTATTACCTATATACATACGTTCTGGAAGGCCCATCTCCAGCAGCGGAGGTCTGGGACGCTGTGTTCTAGGGCTGTAATGATGAATGATGATGAATGATGTACATACGAGTAGGTGCATTTTTTTTTTCATTTGAAGTTGGTGCCAAATTTCAACGTATAAATGAATGAATGGTGATATTTATTCATCTTAGTATTTGCTGTACTCAACGAGACACCTAAATACCTCAAGAGTAAGTTTGCCTATCTCTTTTCATACCGTGATACTCGCAAGTCTCTCCGCTCTTCTCACAACTCTGTTCTCTCCATACCCTCTTCATCATTCATCATTATAGCCCCTAGAACAAGCGTCCTAGACCTCCACTGCTGGAGATGGGCCTTCCAGAACATTTATCTGGAGAATTTGGCCTACACTCGCCACGCTGGCCAGACGGCTTGGCGAGGATATGATGTCAATTTATAATGACAATTTATTAACGATTCCACAAGTTGGTATTAGTGGAACCGGGACCGACGGCTTAACGTGCTCTCCGAGGCACGGGAACGGTGGTGTTGTAAATCTATGACAAATGTACGTAAGAAAAGTGCATTTCTCATTGGTACATGCCGGGTGGGTTTGAACCGACCTTTGTAGGATTTAAGGAAAGCGTTCTTACAACCGAGCCACCACCGCGCCAGAACCGAGCCACCACCGCGCCCCATACCCTCTTACCATACTGGATTTATGGCCAACTCATTTGCTGTTGTCGCTGCAAATATATTATAATATTTACCATAAGTTGGTATTGATAATCTGCACCTTTCATTTAAAATGGTCCACAAAGGTTGGCTGTCGGATAATGTCTAGCGGCATAAAGCCCGCCCTTTGTACATAGTGCAATAAAGTTTTAATTGATTTCGACGCTATAGGGAGTTTGTCGTTAAATCCAGTGTATTATGTTTTTGGAGTTCCTGATTTAAAAAAAAAAGTTGTGTTTTCTGTTGAACGAAAAATAATCGAAGAAAGATGTCGAGAAAGAAGTTATCCTAAAAGTCTGACGTGCTTTCAGACATTGCTTGTCGTGTAAAGCAGTAATCCATTGCGCCGGGTGGACCCGACTTGGATCCGAAGACTTAAGTTAAGCGGTATGATGGAGGTACTAATCTGCTTAAATCCTTTAATTCAGAAACCTGAGTTTGAGCGAAAATTCAGACACGGAATTACCGCTTCGACCGTTATTAAGCGTAGTCTATTTCGTCAAGCGCAAATTGTACATTACCAAAATCCATAATATATGGTCAGTTAGAATGTTTAGACGAGTGTAGCTGAGATCACGGCAAAACTATACGAATATCAACTCCAAATACAAGCTATTTTCTAGAACCATTATATTATATTATAATTTTATGAGATGTTGTCGAAGCGCAAATACAACATATTATTGTATTTATGGTCTCCTAACTGCAGAATTGAATTGAATATAATCTAGATTGAAGGGCAATGACGACTCACGTATGGCGCGCCGGCCTGGTACGCTCTCACCACAGCTACGCTGAGAGTACGTTTCCAAGCGCAACACTATCTGAAGCTCCATACCATTGTCGGCGCCACGCCCGCCGTACGTGAGGAACGATATAATTCATGCGTCAGTGTAAGGGCGTAAAGGCGAAATTATCGACTTTTTGCGTTCTCGTTGAGAATCGAGTTGCGAGGTTGGTGTTTTTGTGTGTCTCTTGCCGGTGCTGGCGACTTCGTTCTGTATGGTGCTTAAGTTCCCCCCCATTTCGCTCAACCAAACTGTTTTACTTTAAGTTTTTATTTTATTATTTGTAGTGTAGTTTATTCAAATTTTATGTTTATTTAATGTTAGGGTTTCTTGTTAATTATTTTATATTGTAATTATTTCTTTCTGTTTGTATTTTGTCGAAATTTAGGACTTACTTACTTTAAAGTTTTGGTTACAAAAAGCATAATAATATTATTGAAGTAGGGAACTTTGCAACAATGTATTACTAATTTGTTATGTTTATTATTTATTTGTTAGAATTTTTGGTAGAATGTGCCAATCATTTTATACACAGTATTGTAGAAAAAAAAAATATTTTGATTTTGGATCTGTTTGAGAACAGAGATCGTTGTCTAACTTATAGAACACGCTCACAGAGGAAACCGAAAATAACCGGAATACTGGTACAGCGATTGTTGAGTCGTAAACACCGTCGTCTACTATACTATCCGAATCGCCGGCCTCTACAGGAGATTGGGAGCATCTGTATCATACTATAAAACAATTCTCTCAGCAAACATTTTTCTGAAATTCCTCTCGCACCGCCACAGTGTAATTTTGAAAGCGTAAGAAAGCTTAAGAATGGCTAAAAGTGTCGCATGAAAAAATAATTCGCAAAGAAATTTATAAGGTACTACCCGGTTTTATTTTAGTCGCGGGAATAAAACTACTTCCGCCGGAAATATATTCACTGAATGTTAAAACTAATAGGGGAGATATATTTTTGTACCAAAACGTAAATAGAGTAGAAACCGTTTGCAGAGGAAAAAGGCTCCAGTGACCTATGGGGGGGGGGGAGAGGGGGGGAGGGGGGGGACCAGGTCTACTTGTTTATTTATTATTATTAGATACACACAACATAAATGAGTACAAAACATTTTTAAATTTCAAATCTTCACAATGCAATTCCAGTACTATCTCCAAAAAGCATGCAATTATGAAACATATAAACTTGCCTCTGCCATTAGTTAAGTCAAAACTAAAGAAGGCTTTACTGGGAATATATTATTATTCAACTGACGATTTTCATTTCATCTCATATTTGACATACAATATAATATTTAAAATAGGACACTAAATATATATTTTCTTTTGTGTTTGTATACCAAAATAATTTTTCGTTAATACGATTAACGATTTTTTTTTTAATTTGAACGCATTATTTAGACAAAAATTCTGACTTTGGCATTTAAATAAATATATCTGTATGTCCTTAAGGTAAAGTATAGCTGAACGTACAAACTACTGAACACCAATTGTAACCTATACTTAAGGTAAAGTATAGCTGAACGTACAAACTACTGAACACCAATTGTAACCTATACTTAAGGTAAAGTATAGCTGAACGTACAAACTACTGAACACCAATTGTAACCTATACTTAAGGTAAAGTATAGCTGAACGTACAAACTACTGAACACCAATTGTAACCTATACTTAAGGTAAAGTATAGCTGAACGTACAAACTACTGAACACCAATTGTAACCTATACTTAAGGTAAAGTATAGCTGAACGTACAAACTACTGAACACCAATTGTAACCTATACTTAAGGTAAAGTATAGCTGAACGTACAAACTACTGAACACCAATTGTAACCTATACTTAAGGTAAAGTATAGCTGAACGTACAAACTACTGAACACCAATTGTAACCTATACTTAAGGATGAATAAATGATTTGATTTGAAATATTTACTTACACATATTTATAAAAAAAATAGCAATACAGTGTGGGGACACTGAGTGTTATTGTGGGGACACTGAGTGTTATTGTGGGGACACTGAGTGTTATTGTGGGGACACTGAGTGTTATTGTGGGGACACTGAGTGTTATTGTTCATAAATATTAATTTAGTTTGTTCTTATTTTAGCGCTAGATAATGGTCAGAGATAAAACCTTCAACCACACGCAGATACGCATAGCACTATCCCTACGCGTAAGCCCCGGCATAGTATTTCAAGCCGGCATAGTGTTAGGGACTGATTTCAGTCATGCGTGTCTGATTCCAGTTGCTAACATTAATGGACCTCGCGCGCCACTTACCATCAAGTGGCCGCAAGGTCCCATCTCGTGCTAGTATATATAAACAACAAAACATAAATGAGACTCTTACATCTGTCGCACGCTGAAGATGTGGAATGCTATTCCAGCCAGTGTGTTTCCCCATTTCTATAACCTAGAATCCTTTAGGCGAAATGTGAAATAACATCTCAATAGGATGGTAGGAACTAATGTCGGCCGACTGCGGCTGGCGTCAGCTGCTCCCATAAACGTCTACCTTATGATTATGTAATTATTTCCTGAAATCTAAATGAATGCATTGGGAGTCATTGTCCTCATGCGACCTGCATGTCATCAGGTGGCGTGCACCTTATCTCTGGATAGGAGCATAGCATAGACACTAGAATATGAACCTGGTCCGGATTGTACTAATACTAGTACTCTTCTGTTTCCATTCCTATATTCTTCTTCTTCTTAGTCGCTACACTCATTTCTTTTAAAATCAAAATCAAATCAAAATATATTTATTTTCTAGAATAGTGTATACAAAATATTGTGGTCTTATACATAATTTCCGACGCATACTAACCATGAAAATATTAAATAATACATTTATGTTATTATATATATATACATACATATATTGGCAGAGTGGTCGTGGTCGCTACTCCTCTCGAACTGTAGCCCTCCTGACGCACTTATGAAGAGGTTACTTACGTATGTATGTAGTTTTATTTGTATGTATTTGTGTATGTATCAGTAAGTAAATAAGTATTTATTCACTAGTATATATTGAAGTCTAATATTTTTCTATTAGTTTTGATAGCACCTGCCTTATCTCGTCGTAACTGCTTTAGTTGTCCCAAAGGTTTGACCAGTATAGAATGTCTAGCGGCATTAGGTCCGCCTTTGTACTTTGTGCAATAAAGTTTATAATAAATAAATATTAGGGTGTCTTTTACTTAGGGTTACAAAGTTTAGCTATTATTTTGTAATAAGCTTGTGTTTAGTTTAACGATAACATGTCAAATCAAATCATTCCTTTCCTTTAAGTTAGCGCATCGCTTGAATATTGTCGATACATTGTTGTTTACAATTAGTTAAACAAATGAACTCAACAATCCAGCAGCGGCCGGGTAAGTGTATATCGACTTGGATATTTGGGCCAACACGTTAACTAAATTGGGACAGTCTTAATAATATATGTCTGCCAAATATAGATCAGCCAGTGACGGCAACATGCTGTTCGATGCCGCTATCAGATAGAGGCAAATGCACTTAGTAATTATAAATGGCGACACATTGTCCATAGTCGTGACGAGACAATTATTACTTGTATGTTCAAAAAACCGCTATAGTATATATTTACGTAGATACTAGCTGTTTAGCAGGCTAATACTAAAATAATAAAAAATAAAATTTAAGTTTTCTTGTCAAAGTACATGTTTACATTTTACGAAAGCCCTTATTGTTGTCGAGATTCCAGTGTTGTGTCCGTCCCGCTCTTTTTAAACTACACACATCAAAAAAGTCTAGGGATCAAGCATGTTTATGCGGATTTCTTGTGATTGAGATGTGGCTTTGTAATAAATTTATGATTTTATAAATTTATATGGATCCTTTTTGGTGCATTTCATAATTTAAAACAGGAACTGTCAATCAAATTCGAGTAAAAGATGAAAATCAGCTGTCAATATTTTCCCTATAAAAACATAAGACGCATTGAAGACATTATTAGTGCTACTGTTTCCCTACTACTGATTAAAACCAACGTTATTATGGAGCGGCGACGTCATTTAAGCAGGGAAGAAATGATCAGAGCCGTGGGAATGATAGAAGCTGGTTCCCGGCAACGTACTGTGGCTTTAGCTCTGAATACAAGTCAGAGTGTTATCAGTCGACTTTGGACACGTTACCGAACCACTGGTACCGTGGCTGAGCGCCATGGAGGACGGTATCGCTGCACCACACGGAGACAAGACCGATACATTCCAATCACAGCTCGAAGAACTCCAACAATAACCGCCATGATGTTAGCCGTGAGCCTTCATCGCTCTTCAGGGAACTTAATTAGCGACCAAACAGTCAGAAACCGCTTGCATGAAGTGAACCTTCATTCCCGAAGACCGCTACGGGTACCACCTATAGCAATGCACAATCGTAGGACTCGATATCAATGGGCTCTTGAACACAGAAATTGGACAGAAGAACAATGGCGTTTCGTGTGCTTTTCTGATGAGTCTCGTTTTGGTATGAGGCCGGATACAAGACGTATACGACACTGGAGAACCCCTGGACGCCAACAGCGATTAAAATCCTGCCAGGAAGTCCATCCTTATAGTGGTGGAACCATCATGGTATGGGCGGGTATTTCGATCGGCGGAAGAACTGAGTTGATTTGGATCAGAGGCAACCTCAACGCTCAAATTTATGCTGAGACGGTTGTATCAGACGTTATCGTTCCTCTACAAGTGCATATCGGTCCCTTATTTCAGTTAATGCATGATAATGCACGACCGCACACCGCAAGAGTTGTAAGACAGACTCTCGCCGCAGCTAACATCAATGTCCTGCCCTGGCCTGCTCAGTCGCCAGACTTGAACCCGATTGAGCATGCATGGGATATTCTTCAGAGAAGAGCTCTGCCGAATATGGAGGGTATCCAGTCGCAAGAAGACCTTTTTTTGTTGTTGCAACGAACATGGGCGGCCATTCCACAGCGTGATTTGGATGAACTCATTTTGAGTATGCCAAACCGATGTTCTTGTGTTGTTAGTGTTCGCGGTAGAAACACGGATTATTAATTGTTTAAGTTACCCAATAAAATTTAAAAAAAAAACTGTTATTTCAGTCTTTTTTTCGAACTTTAATGTTAGTGGTTCAAATGTCAAAAATCCCTTTATTAGGAAAATGGCAATTTTTTTTACTAATGCAAAGGTGACTTGGTTTATCGTTACTGTAGACAAACGAAAACATTTTATTTGATCAATCCTTAAAGAAAATTTTAATGAATATCAATCAGGAGAAAAGTTATTGCAAAAATATATGTTGATCCCTAGACACTTTTGATGTGTGTATTTACATATTTAGAGCTCGATGAATGAATTATTTTTTTATAGATAGTGTGATAATTAAATAAACTTATTGTAATTGGAAACAAACATTTGTGTATTGGAATAAATATAAATTATGTAACAAATAATAGATACCTACTGTATAATAATTGAAGTAGTTACGCAAAAAGGATCCACATGAGGTTAGTTTTCAAGTATGGGACATTACAGTTGGAATTTAGTTTAGTCCATCGATAATTCGATGATTTGTACAACATTTAATACATTTAGAATATGTTTAAAACTTTTGTTATAAAGTATTATATTTATTTGTTTGTGTAAATTGACTTAACCAAGTGTTCCAGATGGTCCCCACGGTGATAATTAAATGAAATAAAATCATTTATGTCTTTAATGTCCGTAACATTTATACAGTTCCCATAGGTACTGTGCAAACTTTAGTACCATACATGTATTAGTCTTCCTAGTGATCATTCATTTTTTGTAACCTTAACATGTGTTTGTGCGGCTATACCTGTCAAGTGGCCGACCGCTTGCCGGGCATCGATACTGAATCAGCCTTTCTGGCGATAGTTGCCAAAAGTACGGTTATAGGAAAACTTGTATATTTTTCCCAAACAGCGATTAATTTTTCAATGTACTGTATATATATTCTGTTCATAGGAGCATACCCGTCCATTGGATCGCTATTGGTCTTCCATTAATCACGAGTTTTGACAAATTGGCCGGCCTATTGAAACCTGCGCGTCATAAATTATGCCTCTCCGAAAGGGCGCCAACTTGGAGTACATTGTTCGTTGCTAAGTACCTGCCAGATTTAGTTTGGAACTTCTAGACAGGATCACTTCGCTTCAAGCTTTTGGAGGTAACTCGTTTGCTTTCTATTGAGAAATAATTATCTGAAAGTGGGATAACTTATCAAGCAAGGGTTTAGGGAACTTTTCTTTGTATCTAATGTTCCTCTGTATGGACACTATTCTCTTCATATCTTTCCAACATAAGTACCATGAATCCAGGATTGCTTAGTTGTCTTCTCAGGTATCATCATCTTTCAGCCAACACCGACTAGTCGAAAGGCGTTTACATCTATCTAATTCTAATCTAATCTTTTTTAAAATATTAAAATTTAAAAATGATTCTAGTAACGTGTTTATTGTTAAGCGATGAAATGGTGCATATAGTCACTATTTATAACTTGCCGGTACTAACGAATACTAAGTTGGTATCTGTGCTTGTTCCCAGATGATGTCTCGGTGTGTTGGTTGGCTCGTGGTGCTGGTGTGGGTGTCGCTGCTGACGTCGAGCTGGGCGCTGCGGTGCTGGCGCTGCGGACAGTACAGCGACGGTGTGGGCTCCATCACGCCGTGCACCAACTCCACGGGCGCCACGCTCTCCTCCTGCAGCGCGGACCACAAGTATTGTATTGTCAGTACCCCCCCTTCAAGGGTAACTTCACCTGAGGCCCAGTAAAGTACCTAGAGGCTCTTTAAAAATATTTAATAATATTTTACTGAAATATAATATTTTATAATACAGTTTAATTGACCACGTTCTATAATTTATTTATTCTAATAACCTAACCTCAAAAATAATAGTAATAATTCAAATTCAATTAATGTTTACATAGGTACTCGTTTTAACGTTGCGGAATTGAGCTGAACAGAACAGAACTATTCGTTGCAAAAAAACTCGCAATCATGATAGATTCTATTCTTGGCAAATTGGAACTAGGTATTTGGTTTTAAAAAAGTAGATTCCAATTTATTACATTTTCTTTTAATTTGTGCTAAAATACTCGAAAAAAAACCAATGTAATGTGACTCACATAATATTGTAAACAACTACAATATAGGTACCTACCGTTGAGGTACCTACCGTTCTATATCTCTGAAATTAATATAAATATATTTTTCTTTAATTTAAACAAAATTAATGTGAATTTAGGTACACTGATAAAATAAAGGTTATAATAAAACAAAAAAACTTTTTTACAATAGTAACACTATCTCTTAGTCAACGGCGAAATGAAGACGACACCAGCAAACACTGCAATAAATACCGGTTAGAAATATCAACCGATATCAAATGAAACCATCGCTTATTCATATCGAAAGGTAATGAAATTGAACCGCGGTGCATCAAGCAGTGGTGGACGACTCGTATAAATATTGGAATAGGCGTTGAAAAGACGTATTCAGGTTGGAAAAGCGAAGCAACGTCAGGGCACTGTTTCCTGCAACCCATTTACATTCCACAGCAGCGGACACAGTATAGGCGAGCATGTACTCACAACAGAATACAAGATATACATATTATTTAGATCAACTAAGTATCATCACGACCGCTGCACTTTCGGGGTGGTCAGAAACCACGCTTAAAAATAAGCGCAATATAAATAATGCGGAAGCAAGTGGTAAGCTCGTCGATGTCTCAGTACCAAATTCGAGAAATATCACAAATAAATTAAATATACATAAATGTATTTAATAACATTAATAAATATTTTTGTGTCCCGACCACGAATCGAACCCGATACCTCCGAGTCTAAATCCACGGACTTAACCGCTAGACCATGGAGGCAGTTCAACTAAACAAGATAAAACATTTCAGAACATCGCCCTATAAGATCAAAAGGTTACGATAGCGAAGAAATCTTATGTCCGTTCCGTTATAAATATAAAATAAACATAAAACTCATATACCTAAAACAAAATTTTTCATTCCTCAGCTCCTTTCACGACAGAACTCTTCGATCTTCACAAATCTCTGTCCTTTCTATCCCTTCCCATCACTCGGTATTTGTCTCATAGCCTTGTGTTCATACATTTAATTAGGTCTCAATAAACATTGTGTGTGTGGTTCGCTCTCATAGCCTTGTGTTCATACATTTAATTAGGTCTCAATAAACATTATGTAGATTTATAGATAGTGTATATCAATTAGTATATTATTTATTATTAGTTGGCAAGGGCCACCTCGTCTGGCCAGCTCGTGCGGCAGCGTGGCCAGTGTAGGTCAAATTTTCCACAATTTTCCGGGCATCTCCAACTTTTATTTCTGCACCGTCTTTAGTTAATTGCACCAAACATACTGCCTTCGTTGTCTATTTATTTAGATGCTTAGATAGCGGGTTCGATTCCTGGTTGAGAACACAAAACTATGTAATTTATTTCTGATATTATTCTGAGATTGCCCTTTGTCATGATGGATTGGCAAAAAAAGTTGTCGACAAATTCTACGACCATAACTGCTACGACATAAGCAGTTACATACTATAGCAATGTTTTTTGAGTAATGTGAATTAAAGTTAAGAGGGCTGGTACACTTCGCATCTCTCTCACTCGCACACTGCGACATATTTAACGATAGGTTGTCAGGCTTCAGGAGAAAGGTCTCCTGCTATCTTGCCGGGCGGTGTTTGGGAGTTAACTGAGGCTTAGGATTGATAGTTGTCGCTTAGTGATGCGGTTTTGGCTGAGAGCTTGCACGAAAGGTGATTTTGGGTCGCCGACTCTCGGTCTAAGTTTTGTTTTTTTTGTTGTTATTGTGCACTGCTGGTGACTGTGGTGTCGCTGTGTAGATTTGTTCATATAATTTAATTATTTTTGTTTAGGTTATACTGTTTCCCTCTGTAAGTACTTGCGATATTCATTTTTGTTGTTTTCTGTAGCTTACTGTTTTTGTCATGCCTATATTTTTAAATTGTACTATTTAGTTTTTGTGTTTTAGTAAACGATGTTACCTACCTTTTAAATGCAATGCTGGTCTGTAAGTAATATGTTTACTAAACTATTAAGATACCTTCTAGATTGTATATTGTATAAGATTTTGTAAACATGTTGTTGACTTGCTTAATTAAATAAATAAATAAATAAATAAATATTAAAAGATTTTACAAATGTCAGTGTTCTTTTAAAAAATATAGTCTATCACCTTTTTAGGAAATAAAATAACAGACATTTCAAACACAAATTGATTAAAGATGTGTTTTAGAAAAATAGAGGATTTGTTACTTTCCTCTGACTAAAATAAACAATACGGTTGTGAAAATACTCGTATGAAAGTCATTTCATTTTCTAGAAAACTTGTTGTCTATGTCTTAAAAATAGGTACTCTCACACTTGACTACATTCACACTTGAGTACACTCACACTTGAGTACACTCACACTTGAGTACACTCACACTTGAGTACACTCACACTTGAGTACACTCACACTTGAGTACACTCACACTTGAGTACACTCACACTTGAGTACACTCACACTTGAGTACACTCACACTTGAAAATTGTTTTAAAATGTTGAAATGCAGTCGCCAAATTCTCATTTCTTATCTGCAAACGTTATATAATGGAATCCTTTAACTAACAAAAATTGTCTATGTCGAACGCTATTAGTCAGTATTCGCATGGACACTGTCAGTGTCGAACGCAATTTGAGTTGATAATCCTAATTTTGAGTAATGTTGATTTAAGCTTGTGGACGTCAAAAACGCCTTTAACTCGGTTGATAGAGGTGCCATGTTGGAACAAATAAAACAACACACCCCAGAAATTTACAGTTATGTTTGGCAAAACTATAGTACACCTTCAAAATTAATTTACAAAAACAATACTTTACTTTCGGCAGTCGGTTGCCAACAGGGCGATCCACTCGGCCCTGCCATCTTCAGTTTGGCAATTCATAAGATAATAAGCAGCCTAAATTCAAAATTTAACATATGGTATCTTGATGATGGCACGATTGGAGGAAATGTGGATACGGTTCTCGGCGACCTTCAAAAACTTATAAAAGATTTTGGCACAATCGGTTTAGAACTAAATTTCTCGAAATGTGAACTGTATATTTCAAATTTACTAACATCTGGTAAACAATCCGAAATTATTTCTCTTTTCAACAGTCTGGCACCCAATATTAAAATTTTAAACAATGAAACCCTTCGACTTCTAGGATCACCAATCCTAGATGAATCGATCCAAATTTACGTTCAGGAACAATTAAATAAATTTAACTCAACTTCAGAACGCTTATTCCAAATTCAACCCCACATGGCACTTTTTATCATCCGATTTTGTTTGTTTGCACCCAAATTTATTTATGTACTCCGCTGCTCCCAACTTTGGAAATTTCCGGACGAACTTCTTTTACTAGATAAACTTTTGCAAAATTCACTAATTAAAATTCTAAATTGCCCCATGAATGACCGTACTTGGGCCCAAGCTTCACTACCGATTCGGTTCGGAGGTCTGGGAACTCGCAAAATTTCTAGTGTAGCACTGCCAGCGTTTCTGACGTCTGTACATAGTACTGTCGAGCTCTACGGGAAAATCACAAACCCATCCTTGGGTTCCGTTGAGCCGTCGTACTTGTCAGATGCCAGAGATGCCTGGTCAGTAGCATGCCCCAATAAATCTGTTCCAAATTTAACAAAATTTCAACGACTATGGGACGAGCCGCTCTGCAAACTGGTACTGGACGATATTTAATCTTCCAGTAACACGAGAGAGCGGTTAATAAATATAAATTTAGCTATCGGCTAAACTCGCGATAACACTGTCAGGTTGCAGTTTAAGTAAACATTAAGATAAAATGTTGCTATAAAAAAACGTTTTTTATAGTCACAAAACTATCTTACAAAGGTATCATCAAAAATAAATGTGCGGGGTCACACTTAGCCAAACTTAGCCACCATCACATGTGCCAAACTTACTGCCGAGCCACCATCACATGTGCCAAACTTACTGCCGAGTCACCATCACATGTGCCAAACTTACTGCCGAGCCACCATTACATGTGCCAAACTTACTGCCGAGCCACCATCACATGTGCCAAACTTACTGCCGAGCCACCATCACATGTGCCAAACTTACTGCCGAGCCACCATCACATGTGCCAAACTTACTGCCGAGCCACCAACACATGTGCCAAACTTACTGCCGAGCCACCATCACATGTGCCAAACTTACTGCCGAGCCACCATCACATGTGCCAAACTTACTGCCGAGCCACCATCACATGTGCCAAACTTACTGCCGAGCCACCATCACATGTGCCAAACTTACTGCCGAGCCACCATCACATGTGCCAAACTTACTGCCGAGCCACCATCACATGTGCCAAACTTACTGCCGAGCCACCATCACATGTGCCAAACTTACTGCCGACCCACCATCACATGTGCCAAACTTACTGCCGACCCACCATCACATGTGCCAAACTTACTGCCGACCCACCATCACATGTGCCAAACTTACTGCCGACCCACCATCACATGTGCCAAACTTACTGCCGAGCCACCATCACATGTGCCAAACTTACTGCCGAGCCACCATCACATGTGCCAACCTCGTTAATGTGAATACAAAAAATAGTAATATGTAGAGATATTATCTAGTCACCGTGTTTCCGTATAGCGGAACTATATTGCTCCAGTTTACATAAAGTTGGACAGATAGCGCCAATGTCTGAACTGTTATACATTATCAAATGCACGGACCCTGGCCTATAGCCAAACAAAACGAACAACAAATGTATTCCGTAGCCACTATCCCTACGTGTTACATATACATCATATGTGGTCGCATGCTGAAGATGTCGAATGTTCTCTGTTGTATACAACTTGCAAAAATCCTGATAATGTTTCCTATTCACAAAACATTATAATTTCCGAACGCGACAAATGAAATGACACATAAAAAAGTGGGTAGCAGTCAAGAAAAAAATAGGTGGTAGGCGGACTGATGGTGGTAACTTGCCCAGTCTGCCGGGGCGGAAAGTATCCACCGTTCGTGCCGATAAACCCAGTAAAGTGTATCCACACGTTTCGGGATCAGGCTCGAATTGCATTCATGCCCAGTCAGTGATGACTGTCTGACTCCAGTTGCTAACATTTATGGAGCTCGCGTCAGGTGGGCGCATGGACACATGTAGTTAAGAGATTTAAAAAAAAAACATGTTCACCATAGTGTCTTATTCATATTCACGCAAAGTTTGACTCGTTTTTTTCATTATTTCAGAGAAGAGTCATTTCTTAGCAAACCTTGTTGTAACCGATTTTCCTCTCCTGTTCCGGGAACAAAAAACAGCTACCATCGGCTAAATATCACACAATAGTACAATGATAGAAATACAATTAGATACCTACTCGTATACGTAAAATAAAAAATGTCTTAAACGACGTCCCATCATAGATACTCGTAATGTGAAGGACACGAGGTCCCTACCAGGTCCCCACCAGGTCCCCACCAGGTCCCCACCAGGTCCCCACCAGGTTCCTCGTGTCCTCTCCATTCTTGATGTACTTGATGTACTCTTAAACGACGTCCCATCATAGATACTCGTAATGTGAAGGACACGAGGTCCCTACCAGGTCCCCACCAGGTTCCTCGTGTCCTCTCCATTCTTGATGTACTTGATGTACTCTTAAACGACGTCCCATCATAGATACTCGTAATGTGAAGGACACGAGGTCCCTACCAGGTCCCCACCAGGTTCCTACCAGGTCCCCACCAGGTTCCTCGTGTCCTCTCCATTCTTGATGTACTTGATGTACTCTTAAACGACGTCCCATCATAGATACTCGTAATGTGAAGGACACGAGGTCCCTACCAGGTCCCCACCAGGTCCCTACCAGGTGCCCACCAGGTTCCTCGTGTCCTCTCCATTCTTGATGTACTTGATGTACTCTTAAACGACGTCCCATCATAGATACTCGTAATGTGAAGGACACGAGGTCCCAACCAGGTCCCCACCAGGTCCCCACCAGGTCCCCACCAGGTTCCTCGTGTCCTCTCCATTCTTGATGTACTTGCAACAAACTAAAATCATTCTCTTATCAAAATAACGATCTCAACTTTTAAGGGTTTAAATTATTGGCAGTCCAGTCGGCTGGAGAACGATCAATACCTCATCACCCTATGCTAAGCCAATAAGGTTCCTTTTGGAGGAAACTTTAGTGGACATAAAACACAATGTTGCCAAAATTGTAATACATTCTGTTGAAGAATAAGGAACTCGTATAACTTTGTAAGTTTATTAAAACTTGGTACAAAGATTGCATCATCTGTTGGCGTTACATACTCGGAAAGCAAACGAGAGCGATACTCATCGTTCCCGCGAGGAGGAGAGCACGTCAAGCCGTCGGTCCCGGTTCCACTGACGAGTGATAAGCTCGTCGATGTCTCTAGCTTACAAAAAAAAGTGAAGTGAAGTATCATTACGACCGTATCCCTTACGGGGTGGTCAGTGACCACGCTTTTTTATAAGGAGCGAGTTCACATTTAGCCAACTTTACTGCCGGCCTATCATGACAAGTGACAATCTCGTCGATGTCTGTAGCGTACCAAACCCTAGAAAAAAAATATTAAAAAAACTATTCGAACAGTAATCGAACCATAGGGTCTAAATCCGCGGACTTAACCGCCAGACCACGGAGGTAGTAGTAAAAAAAAACGAAATAGGTGTGGTTTCAATTATGCATATTTTTATTACAAATGTATCTACAATGTTGTTATTTATTTAAATCAGTTTATTATTTTTAAATTAAATTATTAAATATTTGCAGAAACTGAAGGAAAAAACGCTTAAGTCTTGATTAAAAACATACAATTCTCTCATATTTATGTGTATTTTTAGTCTTTAAATAATCTAATAAATTAAATATAATTATAAAAAGAGGGAGCCTAAAATAAATATCTGCCACATAATTTGATATACCTTTCCTCGACTAATTTGACGTGTAAAATAAGTAACTAGAAGAAGAAATCGTAAGATTAAATAACATTAGTCAGCATTTTTTCCACTTAGTCGCCTTTGTGTAGGGCGGGCGGCCTATTCTCGAAAACGATGGAATTTGAAGACTAGACTTGTATGGCGATTTGGGCTAAACTGTATTTACATTTGATATGCATTCTTAGAGAATTTATTCTAACAAGATTACAAATTAAGTATAAAAAGACCCTTCATTTTAAGTTTAGGTATACGAAATGTTTAAAATATTATCATGCCAGCTCTAGTAAGGATTAATTCAATGCCAGTAATGAAATATATATATATTCAGTCATCGCAGTTACTCGTAATTGTGACAGACAGTTCGACTTGGCTTGTTTGTTACTTCAAAACTCAAAGCGTTTGGAAAAGCTCTTTGAACGCCTGCCAAAGCGACATGCAGTAAAAAAAAGCGCTCACAGCGCCAAGTCGAACACTGGGTAAGTCACTATTAAAAAAAATAGTATTATTTGTCAGTCAGTGTCAAATACTTTTACTAGCCAAGCGCTTGCTGACATTCTTATTTTTTTTACTAATCCTTAATTGATACTAAACCTACATATTTTATTTTCAAACTAACCTAATTGCACGGTAGTACTCGTAACGTTTATCAACTAAAGTATCGAAACTACATTTACATTTTTTTCTCAATGTTGTACTCCGGCGGCCGCGGCGCGCGGGAGGAGAGAGAGGGACCACAAAACAAAACAAGGCACAAAAATTGCCTAAATTGGATGATGTCTTTTGGAGTGCAAGAAGTCATACTTACTTACTGCACGTATAGTAATGTACGACAAGTTATCGGAACCAAATATTTTTGTAGAATAGGCTCTCTGCCGGTCCTGTCACTATCACTAATGAAATCAATTAAGAGTTATATATTACGCTGACATGTGCTGGAGAAAACATGTTTGTTTGCTCTCCAATGTGACAACATTAAAGATCTTTCATTACCTGACGACCTGCTGTAAGCTTGCATTCAATTTAGCCTACACTGGCCACCTGGCGACCTGCTGTAAGCTTGCATTCAATTTAGCCTACACTGGCCACCTGGCGACCTGCTGTAAGCTTGCATTCAATTTAGCCTACACTGGCCACCTGGCGACCTGCTGTAAGCTTGCATTCAATTTAGCCTACACTGGCCACCTGGCGACCTGCTGTAAGCTTGCATTCAATTTAGCCTACACTGGCCACCTGGCGACCTGCTGTAAGCTTGCATTCAATTTAGCCTACACTGGCCACCTGGCGACCTGCTGTAAGCTTGCATTCAATTTGGCCTACACTGGCCACCTGGCGACCTGCTGTAAGCTTGCATTCAATTTGGCCTACACTGGCCACCTGGCGACCTGCTGTAAGCTTGCATTCAATGCTGGCCACCTGGCCACCTGGCGAAATTCTACAGAATATACTTTTATAATGACAATTTATTAACGATTCTGTGGTGATCTTGGCCAGTTTACTTTATAAATACAATATATGTCATAATTGTCACTATAGCTGCCTCCGTGGTTTAGCGGTCAAGTCCGTGGATTCAGACTTGGAGGTACCGGGTTCGATTCCTGGTCGGGACACAAAAATATTTATTAATGTAAATAAAAATACATTTAATTAATATTTAATTTATTTGTGATATTTCTCGAGTTCGGTACGCTGGAGCCATCGACGAGCTTGCCACTTGTCATTGGCCTATAGTAATGTTGGCTAAATGTGAATCCGCTTATTTATAAGCGTGGTTTCTGACCACCCTGAAAGGGAAACGGTCGTGATGATACTTTACTTTACTGTCACTATGTACAATATTTACTTAGGTTTATCTATTTCATCCATGAATACTACAGATTCCACAAGTTGGTATGAGTGGAACCGGGACTGACGCGACGGCCTAACGTGCTCTCCGAGGCACGGAAACGGTGGTGTTGTAAATCCATGACAAATGTACTTAAGAAAAGTGTATAAAATTATATATATATATATATTTATTAAAAAAACAAACAGAACTATTAAACAGAACTATCAAACAGAACTATCAAACAGAACTATCAAACAGAACTATCAAACAGAACTATCAAACAGAACTATCAAACGCGCGAAGTTAAAATAGTAAAGATTTCTAAATTTGCAATTTTCTGCTTACCTACGAGTATATTTAAAAAAAAGCTTTTTTAAAGAACCTTCTAGTTATACAAGTAAGTATTAGAAAACATGAAAAAGTATACATAATAAAACACAATCCGCCATCTTTAACTAACTTACAGAACTGACTGCTAGAACACATCTTTACTTCTGAAGATGGGCTTCCCAAAACATATTTCTTGGAGCAGGTGACTTGCTTGTAAGGACGCTTTTCTTAACAAAAACCCTAAAATGTCGATTCGATCCCCGGCATGTACCAATGAGAAATACACTTTTCTTACGTATATTTGAATAGATTTACAACGCTGTTTGTTGAGACTGGTATGTATTATGGTCTCTTTTAGAGAATACTCATACTATTGTAATTGTCTGTATTGTTAGCCATCTGTCCCGGCTTCACTAATACTAACTTGTAAAATTGACATTAAAAATTGACATCAGAACCTCGTAAACCCGTCTGGCCAGCGTGGTGAGTTTAAGCAAAATTTCCCAGATAGTTTTGGATAGCTCATCTTCATCAGAGAAGGTGTAGGCCTCGTGTGTTCTAGGGTCTGTGGTGATGACGGCTTACCCTCGCCACGTCAGACGGGCGGAAGCACTATGCCGGCTTAAGAGTACTGTATTTTGTCTAATGTAGATTTATTTGTTTCAGAAATACGTGAGCGAGCTGACGACAGTCCGAGACTGTGTGCCCACCTGCACTGAGAAAGGTAAATTACTTAAAATAGTTTTTTATTACTTACTATTTGTCATAGATTTATAACGCCACTCGTTCCCGTAATGAGAACAGCACGTTCGACTATAATATCAACTTGTAAAACATGGCTATCCTCTCGCGTTTCTTATTTTCCTGTATGCTGAAGAGACGTGGACGCAAAACAGAAGTAAAACAAATTAATAATGCACTAAAGATGTGGTGTGGGCGAAGAATGTTAGGCATATCATGAACAGAATTCAGAACCAACAAGTCAATTCTGAAGGAACTGGAAATAAGACAACGCCTTTCCCTAATCGTACAATCACGCATTCTCACTTACTTCGAGCACGTGTCGTAGGGTGGAGATACATCCGTTGAGTGCCTGGTCACCTGGTGTTTCAAGGATAAGTCGATGGCAAGAGGATGCGTGGTAGATCCCCGATAAGGTGAACTAACCAGGTTAAAGCAGCAATGAATCACCCCCTACATGAGTGCGCCAGGAAGGCTGCAGTTCGAAACGAGTGGCGACGACGGCTTGATAAGCGTGACACTCAAGTGACGACCACGACCACTCCGCCAAGAGGGTAGCGCTATGAAGATGACAAAATGGTAGATAAATAGGCTCTTAGGTTGTTAAAATGAATGCATTAAAACTGAGTGTAATTTATTAAAGGAGCAAATATTTTTAGGTTCCAGTCTTTAAGTATAGATTTTCAGACGCGACCTTATCCACCATATAGTAGCGTTTTGTTTTTCAGATGATGATTTTTCTCTTTTTTTAAAAAAAAACCTTTTTTAATTCAATGACACCTGAAGCCTAAAAATAAATTTCCTCTTTTGACAATATTCCGCGTGTAATTGTGATTATTAAATCCGTATAGACACGTTCTTGTATTATGTTCCTTGGTCACGTTGCGGAGATGTGGTCGCGTTCCTTAAAGCCCGGGGAATGATAAATGGTTCAACATTAAGGAAGAGCAATTAACAGTTAATTCATTTGTGTTATGAGTGTCACCGCAAACGTGCGGGATGTTGCTTACGGCTGCCATACACATCGAAGTATTTTTTGTTAATTGTTCTTCTGCAATGGCAGCAGTAATAACGGATCCAGCAATACTACTTTCGGACCCATCTCGGGCTATTAAAGTATTTTAAATCATTTTTATTGTAATAAAATTTCGATGTATTTATTATTAATTCACTTAAGTAAATAACTTCATATTATATAGTATATAGCCTACTAGTATGTTAGTCGCCGATTTTCAAGCAAAACAACTGCAAAATTTCATCAAAATCTGTTTAGGCATGAAAGACAGACAGACAGACATACTCGTACATACTCACAGACAAATCTTTTTCGCATTTATAATATCAGTATGGATATATTGGAAACAGGAATGTTTGATGGGTTTATTTAGTACCTACCTATTTTATGATTAGTATAATTCAATAAATAAATCATTTGCCTTTAAATCAACCGCATCCGACCAACTCAGGGCATACGAGTTAATGAATGGCAGCCGTAAAACTGAACAAAAACAAAGATAAACCGCTGCAGCATATATAATATAATTAATGCCATTAAGCGTATTCTAAGCTGAATTAATTTGATAAAGCGCTTTACGTTGCTTATCCACCAGAACTGCAAGAAATATATCCACAATCATTTATTGATAATTGTATTATTTACTACTCCGTGGTCTAGCGGTTAAGTCCGTGGATTTAGAGTCGGAGGTACCGGGTTCGATTCCTGGTCGGGACACAATAATATTTATTAATTTAAATAAATACATTAGATTAATATTTATTTGTGATATTTCTCAAGTTTGGTACGCTAGAGACATCGACGAGCTTGCCACTTGTCATGATTGGCCTATAGTAAAGTTGGTTAAATGTGAATCCGCTTCTTTATCATGAATTGTCCTTTGTCCAGAATGCATGTGCTCTAAATCAGAATAAGCGATTAAAAATGTGCGCTCGCAGGACAGTACATTTGGCATGTTTGCTTTTTGGGGTGATAAAACTTCATTCACCATTGTACTTATATAATAAACTGACATGGCCGCAAGATCCTAAACGATATGGCACACGATCCAGTCTCAAACTACTGTGTCTTCCCCGATACAAGACCTCAGCGTTCCGTCGGAGCTTTAGGTATGCTGCTACCAAGATATGGAACAACCTACCCCCACCACTGCACGATATAACTGTAGCAGCATACCTTCTTTATATTTTATAGTTTGTTTTTAAGATAATTTTGTTATACATATTTTATTTTTATTTAATGTATTAGTTATCTTTTTATGCGTACATACATACACCACACTATATATTTGTATATATTACCCACTAGCACCTCTCCTAACAAGGGATCAGCCGAAAATCAGCGCTGTGGCCCAGAGTCGCAGCTCCATGCTGAGCTGATTCCCTATTTGTCACCACACATCTTGTGTCTACTACCAGTCTTTATTTAAGTTGTGTTTATTGATATGTGGCAAATAAAATATTTTTCTTTCTTTCTTTCTTTACTTTATAAGCGTGGTTTCTGACCACCCCGCAAGGGATACTTTACTTAACTTTTTACTAGTTATGTAATCTGGCTTTGCCTGTGAAACATAGTGGTCTAAATCTTTAAGGTTGCAGTAGGTCACATGTTGTGCTCAGGTTGTGGCGTCACATATATACATATATTATATATAAGCAAATTGTTATTAAAATCAGTTCAGGCGAGGCAGACCATTTGATTCGATTCGGGGATCTGTGCGACTTATCGTTCAAAAGTTATCTCGAAATCGTACCTACTTTGTTTGGAAACCCTGTAGTTAAGCATCTAGGTTGAAGACATCACTACGTTATAAAAGTTCCAACCACTATGCCTGCTCAAGGAATGCTTTTTTAAATCGCCAATAAAGCCTCGATCCGCATCCAGATCTTGTTTTAAAACAATTCAAACGAACGTTGAGGTTATTCTCCATAGACATACGAGTACATACACGTGAATGGAGCAATGTTATTTTTGGACCGTTACTTTTTTGGACCGTTACTTTTTTGGACCGTTACTTTTTTGGCCAGTTCTCTTACTCGTATGTAACACACAAACAATTTTTAAAAAATGTCATTCAAAGTTTTACAAATACAATGACAATTTGTTAAATCGTTTCAAATTAATTTATATACAGAAACCATAATGTAGATCGATATATAGCACAGATAGGCCCTCATATTAAAACTTTTCTACGAAACTGATCTAAGTCGCATAAGTCTATTAGTTCATAATTTCTTAACCTCTGATTTGTCGATTCGTACCGCGCCTCCACCTGATTTGTCGATTTGACATTCAATTGTGACAAGTGGCACGTTTTAGACTACGTTTTGTATTGAATAGGTTTATCTATGTTATACATAGGCGCGGTGGTGGATCGGTTGTAAGAGTTCCTTAAAGGCTACAAAGGTCGGTTCAAACCCACCCGACATGTACCAATTAGAAATATACTTTTCTTACGTACTTTTGTCATATATTTACAACATCACCGATTCCGTGCCTCGGAGAGCACGTTAACCCGTTCCTATTGCCGTTTCGTTATTCCCGGTTCCACTAATAAACTGTCTTAAAAAAGGACATCATAACAATTGATACTGATTGGTGTATCTGGAGCAGTACATGAAAACCATCATTTGGGCAGAGATACAATAAAATAACAAAAATATTACAAAATAACGCTTATAATGAAATCTGCTGTAAATAGGCATTGTCACACTATAAGCTAAGACTGATACAACGAAAATATAAATGTCAGTTTAGTTGAATAGCTGATTCTTAGAACTTACGTCCCGCTTACAATTAGACGGGGTATGTCGTGTTGGTATATAAAAAATACAGTAAGTATTTACTGGTTATCGTAGTGTATGTCCATACTATATTATGTCACTGGCATTTGGTCTCTCGGTAAGAGAAGCCTCGCCATCTGCGTCCACTCACACCCATTGACCTAAAACTGACGACTGCCGACGTCACACTTGTGTCTACTGTATAACGTAATATATATGGTAGACTAGCTGTTTGCCCGGGCGTGGCTCGTGTAATATAGTGATCAGAGAATTAACCTTCAGATGGTCGTACGGTCACAAGTCATGTTTGTATTAATATTCGAGTCAAGTAAAAATTTAGCTAATATTTGCCAAATTCCAGAGAAGAGAAGACAAATTTCTAAAGATGCCATGCATTCACCGTGCGGGTGCCAGGGAAAGAGAGACGGGACGGTGTTTCGGGTTTGCGACGGACAATAGGCTGGTTTATAAAGGAGGCCTCCTTTTGTTAATTTATTGTGCAAAAAGACGCTCACCATCCACCACTCTGCACCTCTCCCTACCCACCACTCTGCACCTCTCCCTACCCACCACTCTGCACCTCTCCCTACCCACCACTCTGCACCTCTCCCTACCCAACTAAATACTATGTGATTTCGTTAATGCCGTCTTGTAAGCTCGTTCTATAAATGTATCTCCTGCAGACCTGCTTAGGCCCAATTTTTTCAGTAAGTGATGCAAAGATTTTGCTGAAATTCCTCTCGCACCAACTTCCACTGCGTAAAGCTGTGTCTTGAGAACCCGTTCTTAATAGTTTATGCCGTTTACTTTGAATGTATAAACTGTCATCAATATCCATTACCATCTTATCTCTGGTGGATAACCAGCCTTAACCTATGTTTTGTTTCAGAGTGGTGGGGAGCTCGTACGTTCTGCTGCGATACGGACGAGTGCAACTCCGCCCCGGCTGTGCCGGCCCTTTCTCTCGCTCTCTCGTTCACCGCACTCACCGCGCTCGCCTATGCAGCGCACTGACCGAGATCATTTTTTAACTAGTATCATTTATGCTTTTTTGGAGACTCTTACATCTGCCTACGCTGAAGATTTGTTTAGCCTTACAATAATAACGCGTAGAAGTGGTGTTATAAGAAAAACCGTCAAAATGTGTGCGTAACCTAATTTACTTAATCGTATTGTTATACATTTCTTTTATTTATCCGACGCATTATAACACGCAACAATTGTCAAAACCGTCATAATCAAATAATAATCCCGAGAGCAAGACGTGGAGCTCATTGACCAAGGTTGTGGCTCAGTAAAACATGTCTTACTTAATGTGCGCGTACTTCGTTTCTAGGCGTTTTTATTGTAAGTGTTCGTCTCACGTAGGTGTACTCCTATTCCTACAAACGAAGTGTTCGTCTCACGTAGGTGTACTCCTATTCCTACAAACGAAGTGTTCGTCTCACGTAGGTGTACTCCTATTCCTACAAACGAAGTGTTCGTCTCACGTAGGTGTACTCCTATTCCTACAAACGAAGTGTTCGTCTCACGTAGGTGTACTCCTATTCCTACAAACGAAGTGTGAAGTAGAACTTTGTGATGCTGGAGTGTCGGTAGTTGATTACCTTAAAAATAATGATTTATTTTTGAGTTGTAGTTAAAATAATTAAAAAATCATCAAATAATTTGGAGAACCCTTTGAAAGCTGGTAGCAATGGTTGAGTGGAGAAGTGGTTTAGGAATGTGGATGTAAATGCTGCTAGGAATTACGGCCGTGATGTTATTTTGCTTTTTTTTTTCAAGTTTTTGCTTTTTATTAGAGCAATTTTGTTGTATAGCTTAAATATATACCCAGCGACTTCAAGGAAGGATGGATTTGACTAATTTCGTCATCTCAGCTGGAATAGTTAAAAGTTTTCATATATATTCTATTTAGATTAAATAATTATTTATTAGTTAAACACGCGACCATAAATATATTCTAAATTAAAATAATAACATTAACTATTTATTTAATTTTTTAAATGTCAATTATTGGCTCGGCCTCGTTCCTTTAAGTACAAATTCTCAAAATATTTACTGTCAGTTTCAGCTCGAGTCTGGTCGAGCTTAGCTGAGCTTACGCCAAAATAAAACAAAGGTATAGCCGAATCCCAACCTTAAGAGCGCTGGTGGCTCGG
Organism: Tinea semifulvella; assembly: GCA_910589645.1. Lineage (NCBI taxonomy): Eukaryota > Metazoa > Arthropoda > Insecta > Lepidoptera > Tineidae > Tinea > Tinea semifulvella. The sequence goes on from OU342600.1 coordinate 125,479, forward strand.
TTGTTAAATCGCTCACCAATCGAACAAAACTTAAAGGTTAGCGGTTCGAGCCCCGGCATGTACCAATGAGAAACGAATATTTACAACACCCGAGACACGTTAAGCCCTGGGTCCAGGTTCCACTAATACCAACTTGTCGATTTGGGTTCGGCAACCCGTCTGGCCAGCATGGAAGTATTCACCAGTCGTGCTGATAAGCCCTGTGTGAAGTGCATCTTTTGGGGATCAGGCTCGAACTGCAGTCATACCCAGTCAAGCCGGCATAGTGAAGTCAGTCCTAAGTATATGCACAAATAATCTGATTGAAGTTGCTAACATTCATGGATCTTGCGCGCCACTTACCATCAGGTGGGCGCAAGGTCACATGTCGTGCTAGTATTAAAAAAAAAAAGGTTGTACAATTTCTAACGTTAATTGTTACCTTTTTTATTTAGAATTTCTAACGACAAGTTCTTTTAGAGATCGTAAACCCTAACATTTTAAGGTTAGATATTAGTTTAGTGATTTTAATAATATGCTAAGTACGAAGCGGAGAAAACTTAAAACTTCTTCTGTAGCTCTAGCACGCACAAACTCCATCATTAAATCGAGAACATGAAATATCGGATTTAAGACAGCGCCAAGAGATGCGACGTAATGGAACTACAGATTGGCTGTTCGGATGTATGACCATTTAGACAAGAGATGCGACGTAATGGAACTACAGATTGGCTGTTCGGATGTATGACCATTTAGACAAGAGATGCGACGTAATGGAACTACAGATTGGCTGTTCGGATGTATGACCATTTAGACAAGAGATGCGACGTAATGGAACTACAGATTGGCAGTTCGGATGTATGACCATTTAGACAAGAGATGCGACGTAATGGAACTACAGATTGGCTGTTCGGATGTATGACCATTTAGACAAGAGATGCGACGTAATGGAACTACAGATTGGCAGTTCGGATGTATGACCATTTAGACAAGAGATGCGACGTAATGGAACTACAGATTGGCAGTTCGGATGTATGACCATTTAGACAAGAGATGCGACGTAATGGAACTACAGATTGGCTGTTCGGATGTATGACCATTTAGACAAGAGATGCGACGTAATGGAACTACAGATTGGCAGTTCGGATGTATGACCATTTAGACAAGAGATGCGACGTAATGGAACTACAGATTGGCAGTTCGGATGTATGACCATTTAGACAAGAGATGCGACGTAATGGAACTACAGATTGGCAGTTCGGATGTATGACCATTTAGACAAGAGATGCGACGTAATGGAACTACAGATTGGCAGTTCGGATGTATGACCATTTAGACAAGAGATGCGACGTAATGGAACTACAGATTGGCAGTTCGGATGTATGACCATTTAGACGTGAGTAAAACTTTACGTAACAGAGCTCATGCGTGCTAGAGCTGCTCTAAATAATTAATTTAACATTACGCTAGGTCCAGGCACGCTTTATAGATGTCAGTCTAAATATATTGCGCACAGTTTCGTGTCAATTCTAAAAGCATTCCTAATTAATTTGTAATAAAATCACTTTAAAGTTTATAAAATATCAATTTTTAATAATAAAACTGTTTCACTTTCACATTTTATAGTTAAATAAAGACCAATTTATCATTGAATATTGTTTTATTTTTCCTCCAAAATAAGGAAGACTAATTTAGCTTCACCGTGCGAGTTCTGGGTTGCATCGTGCGTAGGGGAGAGAATAGAACAGTGTCTCGGGCTTACGACCGAAAATAATTCATTCTGCAATAACGTCCACTATTCTGCTTCTCTTCCTACACAACCAAATACGTATCTATGATTCCACTAAGTGAGATGTAATAACATAATCGTGACGGAGAGTTGTCATATAAGACAACTTGCGGGTCTGATTCCATTGCAACGCCTAGTGTTCAATTGCAAAAGAGATTTTCGGAAACCAGGTTAACAACCAGGAAACTTTGTCAACAACAAGAACATCGGCTATATAAATCAATAATCAAACCTTTTTAGTGTTTTTTAAATTTTGTTTAAATATCTCTTTTACCCCAGATTTAAAATATAATTAATTACATAGTCAATTGGATATTATTATAGATAAAGATTTTAAAGTGTAAATATCTGTAATTATATCGGCGGGATCGAAACAACAAGTTTTTGTCAATTGTCGTTTTGCTAGAGACAAATAAATAAAATTCATTATAGATTATAAACCATTACGGCATGTGATTATTTTTTTGGGCCTATTTGGACTCTAAGAAAAATTAGAGAATGCTAATTTATATTGTGTCGGGGCTTTTTTAAGTTTCTCGGAGCAAGCTGTTAGTCAGATAGATGTGCGTGCCATATGTCTATGTAAGATTGGTGTAACTTGTAAGTGTTGTCACAGTACAGTTATATTAGTGTGCGTGAGAAGGTGACACGTTTGTTCTGGGCGCAACATCTAGTAGAGGCTATTCCATGTATACCTTCTTGGAAGCACGGGCAAAACTTTGGTCATTTCTAAAATAAAAATACGGGCTCAATCACCACTCCTATAACATTTCAGTCTGCCTTGAATTCAATCATATCGCCGGGTTAGAGCGAAAACCAACTAAGTTAGCCATTATTGCACAAATAATATTTTGAGCAAACCGTTTGAAAATTTGTGGCCTTTCCTGACATATTTGTCACATTTTTAACCGCCTTCGTGGTCTAGTGGTAACCAACGTTGCCGTGAACTCGGGAGGTCGTGGGTTCGATTCCCACCGGGGGCAAGTTGTACATTGTATAATTTGTCTCGGTCTGGGTGTTTATATGTATAATATGTATATATTTATAAAAAAAAAGTATAATATGTAGTTCAACCATTTAGTTTCCGTAACACAAGCAAGCAAGTTTCCGTAGCTTCAGGTAAGAGCAGGTAGTTGTGTAGCTAATTTTATGACTGGTGTAAAAAAGTGAATTTAGTAAATTAAATGAGTTGGTTTAACCTGGCGACTGGTAAAGGTACGGCGGACACTTCAGTGGGGGTATACAAAGGTACTGGTGATCAAAGATTCTTCGTCGAAAAATGAATCCATCCACTATCTGCATCGCGCAGGGATTGGATTTGAGAGTTCTGGCGAAGCGGTAGGTAATTGCATATAGAATTGGGAACACTCTCCCCTCACCCCAACCCCCGCCGCCATCCGAGACGAATACAATATTGAAAAGTTTGCATATTCTAGTTTTATTAAATAACCACGTTCTTTTCATTGTACCAGAGTGTAAATATTCATATTTCATTATATTTTGAATCGGTATAGTGTTAGGTATCATCCCGTCTGCCTAGCCATATTCCCCGAAAATATATCCCGGAATGCCTAGCTAATCGTTTGCTAGTTCCAAGAATGGGTGCAACTGGCTTCATATAAATGAAATGATGCACCCCCATACCATAGGTAGTCCTTACATGCACCTTCGATAAATAATATACCTAGATTAAAGGTTACTAAAGCCACTTAAAACCTTTTTTTGTATAGTACGTGGACCCTACGCGAAACAGAAAAAAATCGAATTGATGCTCTAGACATGTGGTTTTGGCGAAAAATGTTGAGAATAAATATCATAGACGATGTTCCGAATAAACAAATCCACAATGAAAGAACTGTGGATCAGACAACACCTTTTCACGACCGTAAAATCAAGTAATTTCACTTTCTTCGGACATATGTCACGGCGTGAAGAAACATCCATCGAGCGCCTGGTAGTCCAGGGGAATGTCGATGAGCAATGGATCATCTGCCAAGAGTGTAGCGACTAAGAAGATCAAAGGTGACAGTTATGTAGTTCTATCACATTGCACTCCATTAAACATTGCTTTAAGCTTAACTCTTTGATTAATACGAGTATATCATAGAATGCCATTTACAAATTATTTTGGAGCTAGTGAACACTCCGAGTAACAGCATTTTAAGGCTAGAAATTTGTTTAGTGATAATTTTTGGTTTGCTAAGTATGAAGCAGAGATAACTTACTACTAAATATTTCTGTGGCACGCACTCACACGCACTCACACGCACTCACACGCACTCACACGCACTCACACGCACTCACACGCACACACACGCACTCACACGCACTCACACGCACTCACACGCACTCACACGCACTCACACGCACACACTCCATCGTCGATTCCAGAAAATTAAAAATCGCATTTTACCATAAGATGCGAAGTAACGGAGTTTGTGCATCTAGCATGCATTACTAAAAACTGCCACCGTGATCTAACGGTTAAGTCCGTGGATTTAGATTTAGGTACCGAGTTCGATTCCTGGTCGGGACACAATATTAATATAAATATACGCGTAGCTACTCGTATAGCCATAATAAACAGTTTTTGCTTTTATTTTAATCTAGGTGTATTTAATCGAAGACGTGTCGACATAGAGACTTACATCTGTCGCACACTAGACATGTTGGTGTTCCAGCAAAACTGTGGGAAAAAACATCTTGTTAAGTTATCAGTGTTCAATGTGAGTTGCACGGATCAAAACAAAAGGGAATGATACGGTACAATAGCCTTACGCGTGGAACTAGCAAACTACGTCTAACTGACGTGCTGGAATCAGTAGCTATCGCGTCGTAAGGACGCCACAACGCCCGCGGCCTACTTTGCCAAACCGAGATAGGTTAGGAAGCAACTGTGGGTATAACTTTGCGTGTAGTTCTATCGGTTGCGCATTTTGTTCATCACAATCAAAGGTCATTTATTTCCTTCCATTCTTGGAACTCGCGTACAGTTTAATAGAGTAAATAAAAAAGGCTCAGAAGTCGATTTCCGATGCACATTCGATTTATAGAATAAAAAAGGCAGATATCTGATAGAACCATTTTTTGGTCACACTTTATTTTCAGAGATGTCAGTAAGATATCGCTCCCCTGGGCAGTGTGGCCATCCCTTTGTTCGGACAAAGCTACTCGCAGTTTCGGTGAACAAATTGAAATCCGCCGCAAACAACAGATTATTAAGCATATTCGTTCAACTAACGTTGACATTACTAAGTAAATACATTTTCATGGAAATAGTTCTAGCATGGATGGAGGCACAATATTATATATATATATATATATATACTATAAAAGTACTCATTTAAATTAACATATATACAAACATCCATATATATTTACAAACTTTTGCGTTTATACTATTAGTAGGAAGGATTCACCATTCAGTTATTCCTTCGTGAAATGATTTTGTTTAGTTTGTCCGACCGATTATTGGAAAGTGTCCAAGTTACGCACTCGATATCGGCCAAATGTTGCAGTAAACATAACTCACGCCTTTCGAGAGATTGCAAGCCAACTATTACGACATTCACTCGAAATAAAGCACTACCAAACTAGCCCAAAAGTCACATATTTTTTACGTTTTTTCTATCTTGACTAGGAATCGAACCCTAAATGCTTAGGTACCTACTCTAAATCAACTGCTAATTGATGCTTTAGTAAATAAAGGTAGATATCACAATCTATTGGGTTGCGGAAAACATTCGTGCTAGAACTGCTGATTGCGGGATTGGATAATAATATTGGTTTAATTTAACATTATCTACACCCGATAATGTCATATTTACTATCCGTCTGTTCTGTCCACCGCAAACCGCGTTTACTAATATTTGGGGAATTGTACGCAATTTATTTTATTGTAAAAAATATTGATTTGGTACCGAGGTCGATGCCTACCCCCTACGACAGATTGGGAAGAAATAAATTAATCCAAGAAATGAAAAAAAAATCTAATAGTAAATCTTAAGAAGTGACATTTAAGTGTATGTAGCAAAATGTCGAAATGGTACAGAATCGAGCGAGGTAATTTGTCTTATTAAGACAGCCGCCATATTAGTCATAAAGGACCAAGGGAGGTTTTGTATGGTGGGAAGCGATGCGATAGTGGGAACGTTTCTTACCATATAAAAGTATATATATTTATGATATTTAGATTGTGCAATAAAAAAAACAAAATTTGTCATTTTCATAAGAAATTTCGGGGCTTGTCTACTAGTATAACACCCTGCGTCATCAACACGGATTCCGGAACACAGTTATGCGGAATTAAAATATTCGCCCAAGTGATGGTTTTTTAATGGATACCAACTTGGCGCGGTTGCTGCGATTTTTCACATTCCCTATTGTTTGCGTTGTGATGCTGTGCAGATGGGCAGGCAGGTCTCAAATAATAACGACTTCTTCTTCTTTCCATAAAATGTGTTTAATGAGGTAAAAAAATACATGCGTCTCGTTCCGCGATTCAAAATTGTCTCGTCTTAAAATTAACATTAAAAATTTAACGTGTCAGTTGGGCCGACTACAGCGCCCTCTCCTGGTTGAGCGCCATCTAGTTAGTTTACCATAAACTTGTGCAATTAGTGCGCAACTAGTCTGCAATTAATCGGTAATGATTCCCAATAATATCGCTAGATGGCATTGTCCTCAACATAACCGCCCGCCTTGGAAGCACCAGGTTCCGAAATTATGTACTCGATGAAGATAATGCGTCCGGCGTCTCCTCCAGTGGCAGTGGAAAGATCTTGCTGAATGCTCTTCGCGTGACACCTGTGGATGTGAGTATATCAGCAACCCGGGAAACGCCATCTTTGCCTGGATACACCTTCTGCACCCTGCCTAGTCGCCATCTTAGGGGCGGCAGGTTATCCTCCTTGATAAGGACTATGGTATCCAAACCGATGTCGTCTCTGGCCATCTTCCACTTGGTTCTCGTCTAAAGCTCTGAGATGTATTCCTTTGACCATCGTTGCCAGAAGTGCTGTCTGAGTTGTTCGAGCTTTTCGTAACGTGGCAATCGATGCGCCGAGGTCGCCGTGAGGTCCTGTGACGCAGGTGCAGTCAACGGTCGGCCGGTAAGGAAGTGAGCTGGAGTCAGTGGAAGAAGATCGTTGGGATCTGTGGACAGATAGGATATAGGACGGGAATTCAGGACGGCTTCAATTTGTGTTAATACCGTGCTGAATTCCTCATATGTTAGATGAGCATTACCAATGACGCGTCGCAAGTGGTACTTGCAGGATTTGACTCCCGCTTCCCACAAACCACCAAAATGAGGCGCATATGGTGGAATAAATGTGAATTTAATAATATTATCGCTGGTGGCACAGTCGATAATGTCTTGTGAATTATTATTAAAAAAGGTTAGACACGCCGCTAGTTGAAGCTCTAGTTTCGCTACTTACCGCGGCGTGGCGTGTACGTCTATTGGTATAAATACCGGGCGGCCGCACGTAGCAGCGCGCACAATTATTTTTCGTCCTAGTGGACATAATTTATTTCTTTCGTGTGACCTCGTCACCGTACCGCATAATTTAATTTTTCTGTCCTAACCGCCTTGCAACTATTATTTTTTTCTTAAGTTTAAAATTACCACAGTGCTCTCCCAAAATATTAACGATTACTCAGAACACACACAGAACAGACAATAAACACTCCACATCATTCTACACTGACACACATGTGAGTATTAGTGGAACGCGGATTGTGGAGATCTGGGTAAGTTGCTTTCATTTCATATACGACCCCTAATTCGCAATATTATCCCGCCTAACCAGGCTTAACACGTAGGGTGTGAAGACGCTGCGTGGCCTGGCTATAGTTTTGGTGCCTCCTGTGAGGATTGAACTCCTCATTTTCTAGAAATTTCTTCGTTTTTATCACACGTTTACGTGTAACCCCGCATTTTCCTAAAATTTTGTGATTTATGCATGTGGTAAATTTAACTTTTAAACCCGCGTTTTTTTTTGTACCTACATAATTTATTTATTTTTTGTGTCGCCACCGCAATTTATTAATTTTCTATCATTTTGTTAATTTAAATTTAAATTAACAACGCATTTTTATATTTATTCTTTTTTTATTTGTAGGCTATTTTCATATTTTACTATGTCTAAAGGTGTTAAGTCTCTAGGTTCTCAGCTTTCCATGCTGCACAAGTGTCGTGAAGCTTATTTTTCTCGTTTACAAAATATATTTGATAGTTCTTCATCGCTTAATACTAGTGAACGCCGCGAGGAGTTTTTATCATGCTCCGAAACTATCGATGACATTCGCAAAGATTACATGCAATGTCTTCGAGATATAAACGATACCAACACACAGCTGGATCCCGATTATTCACCAAATTTTTCGGGATGGAGTGCTTTCGAAGACCTGTATTGTCGAGTACGTCGTATCAAAAATAAATTAACACAGGTTTCATCAGACCCCGACACAGTCTGCTTTGAATCTTCAAAGCCTAGATTGCCGCCGATTGATATTCCAGAGTTTTTTGGTAATCCAACTCAGTGGGGTATTTTTTACGAAACGTTTAAAAATACAATTCACTGTAATCCAAAACTTAGTAAATCTGAGAAACTGTATTATTTACTCGGCAAGTTAAAAGGTAAAGCGCAACTTGTTTTTTCTGGCATTTCCCCCACCTCTGAAAATTACGAAACGATTTGGAAGTTATTATTATCCAAATACGAAGACAAGCGTTTTTTAGCTACTACTTTTCTCGACCAGATTTTTGACCTAAAACCTTTGCCCAATCCAGCCGGCGAGCAATGATCGAAACTTTCATTGATAAATTCGCCGCGTCGATAGCCGCGCTAAAAGATTTAAATATTGAGAAATTATCTGATTACATTTTCATATATCTTGCTTTAAAACGTTTGGATATGGATACTTCAAAGGCTTTCGAAATGTCCGTCCGAGATGTGGACATACCTAGCTACGATACTTTTATAAATTTCGTAAAAGGGCAGGCTAAAATCATGCAACGTATAAATCCCGGCATTTCTAAACCTACTGTAAAAATAGACGAAAAACCTAAATATGTTTCTCCTAAAATCGCTCATTCTTATTTAAATACCCATTCTGAAAACTGTTTATTGTGTAAAGACTCTCATGAGTACATTTATAATTGTCCTAAATTTCTCGATTTTTCTCCTAACGAACGTCTTCATTTCATAAAAGAACAACAATTTTGTACCAATTGCCTCAGCCAAAAACATAGGTGGAGTAATTGTAAAAGTGCAAAAACTTGTAGGTACTGTAATTACAAACATCATAGTTTATTACATTTGCATCAAACAAAGTACCCAAATATGACTAATCCAGATACAAATTCACGACTACCCTCATGCGCTCAAACTGCAAAAAGTTCTCTCGTCTCGTTCTCGACCGCCGCACGGCCTGAGCAAAACACACCTCCCGCTTACACTTCCGATGGTTCAGCTGGCAACGTATCGCTAATGTCGGCTAACTTCGCGAATGACATAAACAAAAGATTAGTTTCTCGTAGTGTTTTGTTAGGTACGGCGCGAGTGAATGTTTTAGATCGTTACGGAAACTTAAAAATGTGTCGGTGTATCATTGATCCTGGTTCTCAAAACCATTTCATAACAAGTGAGTGTTGTCGTAAACTTGGTTTAAGTGTAAATCAACTCAATCGTAAAATAAGTATCAAAGGATTGGGTGATAACTGTAGCAGTACAAAAGGTAAGGTTTTTATTAATTTTTCATCTCGTGTTTATCCCGATCAATCTTACGATATCGAGACGTTAGTGTTGGACAAGATTACCGATAAGTTACCGACTTGTAAAATTAACTTAAATTCTATCGATTATTTACGAGGCTTATCTCTTGCCGACGAGGAGTTTGGCCAACCAGACTGTATCGATATATTGATCGGCGCAAAGTTATTTGTTGACTTATTGTTACCGGTAAAAATTACCGGTCCTCCGCATATGCCTTCAGCGTTTTCTACCACTCTTGGTTACGTGATTATGGGCGAAGCAGAAATATCCTCGGAATCTGACTGTACTCTTTCTTATTTTTCTACCACAGATTCCATTCACGATGATCTAAGCAAGTTCTTTAAGTTAGAAGATGTTAATGACGAGCCTATTTTATCCGACCAAGATAAACAATGTGAACAATATTATACTTCTTCGACGTCCCGCGATCCCTCTGGGAGATTTATTGTTAGTTTACCATTTAATTTTGAACCCGCTCGCCTCGGCGATTCGCTTAAAATTGCAACTAAACGTTTTTATAATCTAGAACGCAAATTTACTAAATATCCCGCATTCAAACGTCAATACGACGAGGTTATTCTCGATTATATAAACCAGGGTTTTTTATGTGAAATATCGGAACCCAAAAATTATACTGAGGGTTATACCATACCTCATCATGGTGTACTACGAGAGGACAAACTGACCTCAAAGCTGAGGGTCGTTCTTGACGCCAGCTGTGCGACGGATTCTAAAGTTTCTCTGAACGATATTTTACATGCTGGCCCACCTCTTCAAAACGATTTATTTAATATTTTATTAAACCTACGTCTTTTTAAAATTGCTATCACCGCCGACATACGTCAAATGTATCTCCAGATTATTGTACGTGAACAGGATCGCTCGTTTCAACAAATAATTTACCGTTTTAACAAAAATGAACCGCTTAAATATTTTTCTTTTAGCCGCGTCTGTTTTGGACTTTGTGTCAGTCCTTATCTAGCCATTCGTACAGTTCATGAGCTTGCTAAGCAGGAGCAAACTAAGTATCCCTTAGCGTCCGAGCTCGCTTTACGTGATTTATATTTGGATGACTTGGCCAGCAGCTTCATGGAGGTCCAGGAAGCTACGGAAGCCGCCGAACAAATTATTAATATGTTTTCCGCCGGTGGTTTCGAGATGGTCAAGTGGGCAACCAACTGTCGCGAGTTGTTGTCGTGTTTGCCGGAGTCATATCGTCTTACGGACCCGGTCAATCTTGACAATGATGATTCTCTTAAAGTTTTAGGTATGCAATGGCTCCCCGCTAGTGATGTATTTTTCTTTACTATCTCTCTCTCTCCGCGCTCTTGTACAAAGAGAAATATGCTATCCACTATTGCCCGTTTATGGGATATTCTCGGCCTCGTTGGCCCTGTTATCGTTTTCGCCAAGCTTCTTATCAAACAACTTTGGTCTCTAAAGCTTGACTGGGACGATACGCCGCCTGATCACGTGATCAACACATGGTCAAGATTTCAATCTGAGTTGTCACTTTTGGATCAGCTCAGGTTTCCCCGCCATTTAAATGTTTTTAAAAATAGTCGAGTTTCTATAGTTGGTTTCGGCGACGCAAGTGAACAGGCGTACGGCGCAGTCGTATACCTGCACGCCAACACCGACGGCGACTGTACCACGACGTTGTTATGTTCAAGGTCAAAGGTCGCTCCTGTAAAAACTATATCTCTCGCGAGACTCGAACTATGTGCCGCGTTATTACTCGCGAAATTAATTCGTGCTGTTTTAAATAATTATTCTCCTCGTATCAATATCGAAAATATATATGCCTTTTCAGATTCAACTGTTACTCTTCACTGGATTAATTCCTCTCCGCACCGCTTTCAAACTTTCGTAGCGAATCGAATAAGCAAAATACAAAACTTATTAGATTCAAAATATTTTTATCACATATCCGGTATCTCCAATCCGGCAGATTGCCTCTCCCGCAGATTGTTACCTTCGCAGTTTGTTACACATCCACTGTGGTTTGTTGGTCCGCCTTGGATGGACATGGACGTATATCAGTGGCCTGTCCAAAAGTTTAAAGTCAATAATTCTGATAATATCCCGGAAATAAAAACTATCGCGCTTACTTCTACTAATCTTCTGGATTGCGTAGAAGAAGATTTTTTATATAAAATCGCACTTAAATATTCTTCGTGGGGCAAGCTGCTTAGAATTGTTGTATACATTTATAGATTTTTAAAACGTCTCCCTCATAATAAATTTATTTCTACTTCCGACTTAGATTTCGCTGAGAATAAAATTTTAATTGCTTTACAGAATGTCTATTTTAAAGATGAAATAAAAAATTTAAAATCTAATAAATCATGTCCGAAATACATTCAAAAATTAAAGCCGTTTATATATGACGACGTCATTCGTGTAGGCGGTAGATTGTCCAATACTGACCTCTCGTTTGACCACCGCCATCCTGTATTGTTGCCTAAAAAGGATCATATTGTCAATTTAATTATAGATTATTGGCATAAACGAAACTGTCATCCCGGTCCTAACCTATTATTAAGTCTTCTTAGGCAAAAATATTGGATAATCTCCGGTCGTAGACTTATTCGTTCTCGTATCGATAAATGTAACGCTTGTTTTCGTACTCGCCCGCAACCTACTTTTCCACTTATGTCAGATTTGCCTCAGTCACGTGTGAAAACGGTACCTAAGGCATTTATTAATACGGGTTGTGACTACGCCGGGCCCTTAAATATAACGTTACGGCGCGGTCGTGGTGTCCGTAGCCAGAAATGTTATATATGTTTATTTGTTTGTATGACGACGCGAGCCATACATATCGAACTAGTCTCAGAGTTAAGTACCTCTTGTTTTATGTCTGCATTTAAACGTTTTCTCTCTCGCCGCGGTCCAGTGTCGGTTATGTATTCCGATAATGGTACTAATTTTGTAGGTGCGAAGTCGTACCTTACAGACTTATTTAAATTTATTACTTCACACGATTATAAAAATAGTTTATCACATGAATTGTCTGAGTATAAAATAGACTGGCAATTCATCCCTCCCATCGCTCCACATTTCGGCGCTTGGGAACCTATGATTAAAAATGTCAAATCTCATTTATTCCGCGTTGTAGGTAATCAAATCCTTACTTATGAGGAAATGACTACAGTTTTGTGTCAAATAGAGAATATTATAAATTCTCGCCCGCTTTGTGTAAATTTAAGCCAAGATCCCGGGGAACCGTTAGCTCTCACTCCGTCTCATTTCCTAACACTTACCCCACTGAAGTATTTACCATCGCCGCCAGTCGAAGATACTCCGTCGCATTTATTAGAACGTTATCAGTTACTCGATAAGCTTGTGCAGTCGTTTTGGGACAGATGGTCCTTAGAGTATCTTAGCACCTTACAGACTCGTCAAAAATGGAATGTTTCATCCGACAATGTCAAACTTGGAACTATTGTTGTAATTAAACAAGATGGTAAGATTTCTCCCTTACAATGGGAACTTGGTGTCATTTCAGAGGTCCATCCTGGTCGGGATGGAATAGTCCGGGTGGCCATGGTCAAAACATCAAAGGGCTTTTATAAAAGACCCGTGGTTCGCTTATGTCCGTTGCCAACGCAATAGACATATATTATTTTCATTCCTTTTTTTTTTTTTTATTTTTTTTTTTTTTTGTTATTTGTTTTATTTTTGGTTTTCTTAGTTTTATTTTCCGCATGCATATATTCTTATATCTATTTTTTTATTTTTTTTTTCTTTGTTCCTTGTTTTGAAGGATTATTCCTTCAAGGCGGGGGCTATAGACACGCCGCTAGTTGAAGCTCTAGTTTCGCTACTTACCGCGGCGTGGCGTGTACGTCTATTGGTATAAATACCGGGCGGCCGCACGTAGCAGCGCGCACAATTATTTTTCGTCCTAGTGGACATAATTTATTTCTTTCGTGTGACCTCGTCACCGTACCGCATAATTTAATTTTTCTGTCCTAACCGCCTTGCAACTATTATTTTTTTCTTAAGTTTAAAATTACCACAGTGCTCTCCCAAAATATTAACGATTACTCAGAACACACACAGAACAGACAATAAACACTCCACATCATTCTACACTGACACACATGTGAGTATTAGTGGAACGCGGATTGTGGAGATCTGAGTAAGTTGCTTTCATTTCATATACGACCCCTAATTCGCAATATTATCCCGCCTAACCAGGCTTAACACGTAGGGTGTGAAGACGCTGCGTGGCCTGGCTAAAGGTTGTTAATTCTCGCTCAGCACCTACAAATGTTTTATTTTTAAAGTTGTGAATATATCTTAATACATATGCAAAAGACCTAATTAATCTGTTAAATATTGAAAATCTATGAAAATCTATAATACTAACATTATCTATGCATACTAAAGCATTTGACTTTAACTTTAATTCCGGCAACTCGTGTTGGTTGTTATCAGAATCGTATACAAAATTAGACCAATTCGAATTATGTGTCTGTAAAAATGCTGGACCACTCCACCATGTGTTGGAGGAGATGAGTGCATCGAGCTCAAGCCCGCGGGATACGATGTCAGCTGGGTTGTCCTTGCCATTAACATGTAACCATAAGCAATTGTTAGTAAGTTCATTTATTTCGCCTACTCTGTTTTGAACAAAAGTTTTTAGTAAACTAGGGGACATGCGAAGCCAACCGATAACTATCGTAGAATCCGTCCAAAAATATACTTTGTGAAATTTTACACGAAGTGACTTCTTAATTTTGTCGTATAGTCTAGCTCCTATTAGAGCACCGCACAGTTCCAGTCGTGGTATACTGGTCGGCTTTAATGGAGCGACCTTACTCTTTGCGCATAACAGCCTAACTTCTATTAGCGAATTTTGGGAGTAAGTACGAACGTATGCACAGGCACCGTACGCGCTCATGGACGCGTCCGTGAAGATGTGCAGTTCAATATGTTTTGTATTATTTCCCATAACATGACGTGGAACCCTAATATTGTGTAAATGTGATAGGTTAGTCATAAACTTGTTCCAAGCCAACGTTACTTCGTTGGGTAAGAGGTCATCCCAATCTAACTGCAAAGCCAAAGTTTCTGTAACATTATTTTTGCAATAATTATTGTAGGAGACAGTAAACCCAAGGGATCGTATATTTGTGAAATTATTGATAACATAACCCTTTTAGTAATGCGTGGTATGTTTGTGTCTATTTTAGTACTAAAGTGTAGTTCATCAGTAGTGTAAAACCAACCTAAACCAAGTGTCTTACATTGATTTTCGCCTAAAACCAAATTTTTTGAACAATTATTCGATACATCTGACGGAGTTATATCTGAATTAAAAACCCATTTACGGAGAGGAAAACAAGCTGACTGTAAAATGCTAGATACTTGTGTGCATATGTGTAACAGTTCTTCCTTAGTTTGAGTGCTGAAAATGAAATCATCAACAAAAAAGTCGTCATTAATTGCACGCTTAACTTTTTCGTCTTTACACTCAAATGCGAGTTGTTTAAGACATCTCATACTAAGAAAAGGTGCAGACGCGGTACCATACGTCACAGTGTTGAGTTGGTACATGTCTAATGGATCTGATGGATTTTCCCGCCAAAGTATAACTTGAAAATTCCTTTGATCTGGCTGAATCGAAATTTGTCGGAACATTTTCTCCACATCCGCGCACGCGACATATTTAAATTCCCGAAATCTTATTAAGATTGAAAATAAGTGATTGTGAAGCTTCGGGCCTATGTATTGTAGGTCATTTAATGATTTACCTGATGTGGAGGAAGCGCTAGCATCGAATACTACTCGTAGTTTAGTACTAATAGAACTATCACGAAAAACTCCGTGATGGGGTAAAATGTAATGTGGTGATGTGAATTTTAAATTATCTATGCGACTCATGTGTCCTAACTGAATATACTCACGCATAAAGTCGCAATATAAGGTTTTAAATTCTGTATTACGTTGAAGTTTACGCTCAAGTGACATAAACCGGGTTTTAGCTAACTCGTAGGTCTCCCCGAGCGCATCAGCTGTGTGCTTGAATGGTATGCGAACAGAGAATCTACCGTTATCTAATCGTGTAGTAGTGTGTGTAAAGATTTCCTCACAGGTATTTTCGTCTTCTGTAAGGAAATTTGTTTGTGTGTTAGTAGGAACCTCCTCGAGCTCCCAAAAACGTTTTAATTGTGTATCTAATGAAATAGTGTGTGAAAAGTTGCAATGAATCTGATTAATGCGCAGATTATTGTATGCTATGGTACCGGAAATAATCCAACCCAGTTTTGTATTTTGTAGATAGGGACCGTTTGACATACGGATCCTGCCATCTGTTAGTAATTCCCAGAATTTATTAGCACCTATCAATAAATCGATTGTCGATGGTGTGTTAAATGTGGGATCTGCAAGTTGAATATTATCGGGAATGTGAAACTCGTTAATATCAACCCCTGTTGTAGGTAATTTTGCCGTTATGCAAGGCAAAACTATACAATTTAAGCGTGTGAAATAATTATTATGTATGTGAGAATGTATAGTGATGTTACAGGCTTGATTAGACTGTGTGACTGAATGTCCTACACCTGTGATTTCGAAAGTGGACTGTAATAATGAAACGTTTAATTTTGTGCATAAAGATTGTGAAATAAAACAATGCTGGCTACCGTTATCTAATAATGCACGAGCTGTGTAGTATTTGTTATTACTATCGACAATATCTACCAATGCCGTAGCAAGCAAAACCTGTTTTTGTGTATTATTCTCGCGCACACTGAAATGGTTATGAATGTGTGAGTGTGTAGCCGAATGCATCGTAGTGGAGACCGCGGGGGGGTGCGGGCGCACGTCATCTGCGGAGGTAGCTGCATGCGCTGTGTGCGACTGGAGAGCCACGGCTGATGACGTCGTCGCCTCCACTCTGTCGCTCTCGCTACTGCTAGACATGTGGAGTAAACTATTATGTTTTAAATGGCAAGACTTGCATGGCCCGAACATACAGTCTGCTGGTGAATGATTAGCGCGCAGACAGTTGTTACATAGCTTCTTGTCGTTTACTAAGTTGATTCTGTCTGAAACTGGTAGGTTAAGGAACGTGGAACATGAATAAATAGCGTGATTACCGTTACACATAGGACAAGTGCGCGTGTGTTTAGTAAACCTTTTATTAGGATCCTTGTGTGTGTTAGTAGTTACGTAACTATGGGATGTGTGTTGATTTTTATAATTATTTTTGTTTTCATCCATGCATAAACGTTTAATACTTGTGTTATGACCTACTTTAATCATGTCTAACATGTCCGCCTTATCCTTAAGAAACTGAAACAAATGGCTAAGCTTTATTTTGTGTTGTGTGTTATTGTGTGCACTTGAAGTAAGAAAGAGATTGCTTTTGTGTTGCTCCCATTCCCGTTCGCTGGCCTGGTCAAGTTTAGATACAACTAGGTGAATGAGTAACGTATCCCAGTGATCAGTCTCTTCGCCCAACGATTTAAGTGCACGCAGGTTTTTAAGATAGGTGTCTATTAGCTTCCTAATCTGCGATGGTGACTCTTTATTAATAGACTGTGCTGAAAACAAATGCTTAACGTGATTGTGTACTAATAAGCGATTATTATTAAACCGATTCTCGAGCAGCTCCCATGCAATGTTATAGTTATCCGAAGAAACCTCTAATGACTTAATAACTAACGTAGCATTGCCTGTAAGTGCCGACCTTAGATAATGAAACTTTTGAATATTTCCTAGCTGTGTAGAATTGTGTATTAAAGACAAAAACATATCCCTGAATTCCAACCACTGATCATACGAACCGTCGAAGGTGGGTAACGTTATTGTAGGAAGTTTAACCATGCTAGAATTTAATTGACTACATTTGTGTGAATTAGAAGTGTCAGGTTCAGCAATTAAACAGTTAGCTATTGCCATGACCTTAAAATACCTTTCATCAAATGATTCTCGAACCTGTAACTGCTGTTCATATTCACTATCACTGACTAATTGTTCTATTTTTATTTGTATATCATTAAATTCTGAATAAACTAACTGTACAGTCTGAATGCGTAGTTTTAGTTCTGCGACTAGCACTGCTGACTGCTGTAATGTTTCAAATGAGTCTATATATTTCACAAAAGAATTTAATCTACATTTAACCGAACCACGTTTTCTAATTAAATCACTAACTAACTTTTTATTATCATTATCAAAAGGGCCTAATAACTGAGGAGATTTTAACATTTTAGGAGATTTATCACCATCTGTGCTCATGATTGCGATTTATGAGAATTAGGAGTACTTACGGTTTTTGTGTAACGCCTGCAAGTACCGTGCTAGACACGACGATCATTGATTAAGCTGAAATAACATGTGAAGAACACTGTATTAGCGCAAATTGAATTGTGTAGGAAAGAATAAGAAGGATTTTTAACCTGACCGTTTGAAATTAGCGACGATTGCAGTTTTTTGTGATTTCTTCAATCGTCCTGGTTTCTCGTATATCTGGCTTCTGAAGGTCCAATGTTTGCGTTGTGATGCTGTGCAGATGGGCAGGCAGGTCTCAAATAATAACGACTTCGTCTTCTTTCCATAAAATGTGTTTAATGAGGTAAAAAAATACATGCGTCTCGTTCCGCGATTCAAAATTGTCTCGTCTTAAAATTAACATTAAAAATTTAACGTGTCAGTTGGGCCGACTACAGCGCCCTCTCCTGGTTGAGCGCCATCTAGTTAGTTTACCATAAACTTGTGCAATTAGTGCGCAACTAGTCTGCAATTAATCGGTAATGATTCCCAATAATATCGCTAGATGGCATTGTCCTCAACACCTATTTAATATTTAAAGTAACGTATCATTACGAGCGTGATCTCTTCCGAGGAAAACTAAGCTATTAGATGGAATGGTATAGAAATAGGCAACACTACTATAGACCATCGATGTACTATATACTATACTATACTATACGATGTATATTAAGCCTACTTTCAATACAAAACGTAGTCTAAAACATTTGAGGAATGACAGGTGACAATCAGGTTAAGGTGCAGTATGAATCGACCAATCGGGCGGTGCAGTTTGAATGGACCAATCAGGTGGAGATGCAGTACAAATCGATCAATCAGGTTGAGGTGCGGTATGAATAGACCAATCAGGTGGAGGTGCATTGGATTCCGTTATTTGCTGTCAGTTTTAGCGCGAGACCAGCCTACACGGGACGAGCTTATTACAAAATATTTTACGAATATTACCTCTGTAGTACAATAATAGCATTATAACTGAGACAGTTCCCGTTAGTTAAAGGAATTATTTATTAAATTATTTAGCGGAATTATTTAATTGTACTTCCGCCGCAGGGGCGTTTACGAACTAATAGATTTAGCGATTTAGATTAGTTTCGTAGGAACGTTTTTATAATTTATATAATTTGATGCTATAGGCCCATCATGACGTTATAAGCTATATGATATATATATATAAGCTCGATATGTCTTTAGCAACAACATAAAATAAAAAACATTTATTCTTGGCCTGGAATCGAACCCGATACGCAGGTAGCATTATTCTTGGCCTGGAATCGAACCCGATACGCAGGTAGCATTATTCTTGGCCTGGAATCGAACCCGATACGCAGGTAGCATTATTCTTGGCCTGGAATCGAACCCGATACGCAGGTAGCATTATTCTTGGCCTGGAATCGAACCCGATACGCAGGTAGCATTATTCTTGGCCTGGAATCGAACCCGATACGCAGGTAGCATTATTCTTGGCCTGGAATCGAACCCGATACGCAGGTAGCATTATTCTTGGCCTGGAATCGAACCCGATACGCAGGTAGCATTATTCTTGGCCTGGAATCGAACCCGATACGCAGGTAGCATTATTCTTGGCCTGGAATCGAACCCGATACGCAGGTAGCATTATTCTTGGCCTGGAATCGAACCCGATACGCAGGTAGCATTATTCTTGGCCTGGAATCGAACCCGATACGCAGGTAGCATTATTCTTGGCCTGGAATCGAACCCGATACGCAGGTAGCATTATTCTTGGCCTGGAATCGAACCCGATACGCAGGTAGCATTATTCTTGGCCTGGAATCGAACCCGATACGCAGGTAGCATTATTCTTGGCCTGGAATCGAACCCGATACGCAGGTAGCATTATTCTTGGCCTGGAATCGAACCCGATACGCAGGTAGCATTATTCTTGGCCTGGAATCGAACCCGATACGCAGGTAGCATTATTCTTGGCCTGGAATCGAACCCGATACGCAGGTAGCATTATTCTTGGCCTGGAATCGAACCCGATACGCAGGTAGCATTATTCTTGGCCTGGAATCGAACCCGATACGCAGGTAGCATTATTCTTGGCCTGGAATCGAACCCGATACGCAGGTAGCATTATTCTTGGCCTGGAATCGAACCCGATACGCAGGTAGCATTATTCTTGGCCTGGAATCGAACCCGATACGCAGGTAGCATTATTCTTGGCCTGGAATCGAACCCGATACGCAGGTAGCATATTCATCTTTGCTCATGCTTTTAGATTATTAATTCAACCCGACTGGCCAATATGTCGAAAGTGGGCCAAATAAAGTTTTGAAAGGCCAATCTTCAGCAGTGGAGGTCTAGGACTTCATCTTTAATAACAATTTGTGACAGTAAATACGAGTTTCTTAAAAAATAAAACTGTTTCCATCAGTGAATGTTGCCAAAACCCACACGGCTCGACGCGCTCGGAATTATTTGCCTGAATTCCCCCGGTACCACTCCATCCATGACCTTGCAGTGACGAGACGGCATCAGTAATGAGTATTTAGCAGTTACGTTTAGATCACACAAGCAGGGTGTCGTCTTTTATACAGATCTGTACTAAACAATGCTATGCTTGATAAAGTCGATTAGCATTCCACAATGTTTCCTTCGTATATCTATCCGTACTAATATTATAAATGTGAAGTTAAGAAGCTTTGTCTGTATGTATATACGAACATATCATGTCTGTTTATCCGTCCTTATCGTCGAAGAAGATAAATTTCTAAGCATAACATGGATTCACCGTGCGGGTGCCGGGTCCATCGTGTGTGGATAAGAGATGAGAAGGATGGAGTCTCGGGCTTGCGACCAACAATAGACGGAATTTGATGAAATTTAGCATAGATGTTCCTACTTGTATCGTAACTACGTTTTACTTCAAATAGTTTGTAGAAAAGAATACTGTCTGTCTGAAATGAACAGTAAAAGAAAAAGATCGTATTTTCCTTGTATTCATATTTAGAGGAATTAATAACACCTTTAATTAATACCTACATAACGCCCAGAGATGAACATAACTAATATTATAAATGCAAAAGAAGCTGTCTGTCTGTCTGTCTGCATGTTTGTCTTGCCTTCTCTGCTAATCTAGTGAATAATTTTAATTAAATTTGTCCAAAATGTTCTTTGAAACCCCAAATACAGACATCAGCTGCATTACGCAATAATCACATGTGTTTGCCCCCTAAAATAATGTGTGACTCTTAAAATAATATTTGACCCCACGGTATTTTTTGTCTATATAGCTTCACTTATTATAACTTAATTATTATGTATATATTTATTCAGTATATATAATATTAGTATGTGAGTCTATGATAATAATTCCACACTCCCAAAGGTTGGTTGTTAGAAAATGTTTATTTTATTTATTAAGTACAAAAAAAATATATACAGTAAAACTTTAAACATAAAATTAAAAAAAACTGTGTCAATGCATTTGATTTAAATACCTGCTGATGATGGAAAAACTTCAAGGTCATTAGTAGGTTATAAGGTGACATAAGTCGCCTTAAGGGCACACCAGGTGAGCACCAGCTGCTGTTCTCTCTTCTTAGATCTCTTCAGGAAAAACAGCTGATGAGGGAGGCACATTTCTGATACAAACGGAGCTGCTCGAGATACTATAAATAATATTTGTTTTTAAAAAGGAACAGTCCAACTTGTTATGACGCATGTTATAAAGAACAGTTACATCCTAAAATAGCCTTCTTCAGTGTAAGTAGCTTGTGTGTGTCTCGAAAGTCATTCTTAGTGTTCAGGTTCTCATGGTGTGGCGTGTCCGGTGGTCGCCCCTTCCTTAGAAGGCCATTGCAGTGGTGGCACGTGTGTCGGGTCCCGGTCCGCACCCCAAGGGCCTGGTTGAGCTGGGGGATGGCTGGCACATGCGTTATGTCCGTGATCGGGTGCTGCTGTGGGGGCCTGGGACCGAGGCCGAACACGTTCAATTTATAGTTCTTAAATTAACAGAGGTTTTTGCGTTTTGTCGACTTTCGGGTTGCACATAGGCATGTAGTCTACCTTAATTCTGACTTGCCAGGTGGGTTACTGCTGTACCAGGTATTGTATTGTCATAGGTACTGATAACTAAATTTAAAAGGTTATTAATTGATCGTTGTGGTGCAGTTCTGTATATGTTTTATTTTGTAAATCTGATATAGCTGAGTTTTCCTTGCAGATTCCTTTCTCAGTCAGAATAAACATTAACAGGTCACTGGAATTTGCTAAGCTGCTGGTCTTCTGCTAACAGGAGTAGAATCATTCAAAATAATTAAATTAATGACGTTTCATAAATGCCTGTAATAGGTTTACGTGAATAAAGATATTTTGACTTTTTTTTTTACTTTTTTGTATTAGTTAGTCATTAAGTCCGCCAATGCGCATATTTTTTACTACATTCAAGAATTAATAAATTGAATGGAATTAAATCTATAAAATAAGAACCTTGAGAGATAAGGTTTAGAAATCTATAAAATAAGAACCTTGAGAGATAAGGTTTAGAAATCTATAAAATAAGAACCTTGAGAGATAAGGTTTAGAAATCTATAAAATAAGAACCTTGAGAGATAAGGTTTAGAAATCTATAAAATTAATAAGTTCTTTAAAGAGAACACCACTCATAAATGTATTAATTGTTGTTTTTATTTATAGGATCATGTCATTATTTATTTTTTTACTTTTTTTATAATTAGAATAGCTGCTTACTACTTTCATGACATTTAATCAAAAATTGTCTACATTAACTTATAATAGATATAATGATTTTGAAGAGATAGATATGAAGTAAGGTACAATAAAAATAAAAACAATTGACATCAATAATTAAATTTAAGACTGCTAATTAAATGGCTGAAAGAACAATGTTTTTATAGTATCCCGAAATTTTTACATTATAAGTGTTGACATATAAATATAATTTTAGTTGTAACTTTGAAAGTATAATTATTTACATACCATTATGGTAGGATACAGCTGGACTGTAAAATTGTCTTATCCTATATTTACATGCCATTATGGTAGGATACAGCTGGACTGTAAAATTGTCTTATCCTATATTTACATACCATTATGGTAGGATACAGCTGGACTGTAAAATTGTCTTATCCTATATTTACATGCCATTATGGTAGGATACAGCTGGACTGTAAAATTGTCTTATCCTATATTTACATACCATTATGGTAGGATACAGCTGGACTGTAAAATTGTCTTATCCTATATTTACATACCATTATGGTAGGATACAGCTGGACTGTAAAATTGTCTTATCCTATATTTACATGCCATTATGGTAGGATACAGCTGGACTGTAAAATTGTCTTATCCTATATTTACATACCATTATGGTAGGATACAGCTGGACTGTAAAATTGTCTTATCCTATATTTACATGCCATTATGGTAGGATACAGCTGGACTGTAAAATTGTCTTATCCTATATTTACCTGTTTTCTGTGCAATAAACGATTTTGAATTTGAATACCCCTTACGGGGTGGTCAGAAACCACGCTTTTATAAGGAGTGAGTTCACTATACTATTATACTATACTATATTGGTACAAGTGGTAAGCTCGTCGTTGTCTCTAGTGTACCAAACTCAAGAAATACAAATAAATTATTGTGTTCTGACCAGGAATCGAAACCGGTATATCCGAGTCACAACAAATCCACTTAACTGCTGGAATACAGAGGCAGTTAGTATATTGCATTTAGGTAATTTCCATATATGCTAAACCTTATAATAATATATATTGAAAGAAAATACAAAAGAATCTAAATTTCTTATAATTGTAATCGACCGTATCGGCATTGAATGTTCACTTCGCTAAAGGTTGCTCCGAGCAAAGATCATCCGACTGATTGGTGAAAGGAGAAGAGAGAAACAATAAAATACACTCTAATGTGTTTAATTTGGATTTATTTCGAAGTGGCAAGCTCCTTGGACGGCGGCCAACTGACAACACTTCACATTTAACAATCAATACAATGGACCAATCTATTGTCATGGCATCAAAACGTACCAATGACAAACTCTGTATAGATTAAATTTTACAGCCCTTGATGTCTACTGCTGGGAGGGGGAGGGGACCTTCCACAACACACTTCTGGAGAATTCGGCTAGGTTTGCACGGATTTTTACACTTGTTTAGCTTGAGCTTGTATACGTAGAAAAAAAATGAAAGTAGATTCTTACCTAACATGTCTAGTTAGATCATGATGTTATACGAGTATAGCCTTCGTCCGACCCTGGACAAAATCATTACTAAATTTCATTAAATCGGTTAAGTAAGGTTCGGATACAAACAATATATTTATTTCAATGTATATTATTAGTATCGCTTTTGAGATCCGTTTTAAGATAATTCAAAGGGTAAATAAAACAGTTTTATCATCTGGAGCCCCCCTCCCCCTCCCCGTTACAGCACATCCGCTCGACTCCGGGGAAACGCTTCCAAGACAAATCATTATGTCTTCTAAAAAGAATGTCTTTTGTCTTTTCTGTTATTATAGCAATCAGTTTGACGAGAATATTAACATAATAGTCTAAGATATGTCTAGGAACTACATTGTCCTCCATTTTCCAAATAATATTTAATAAGTCAATAAATGTTATTATAAAGTTCTGAATCTACGATTACAAATAAAATAATTATAAAGGATAATAAGGCACACAAAACTATTATTTATTCTGATGAGATAGGCTCAGGACTAGGTGCTATAGTGTCGAAATACATAGGTACCTGTGTAATTAATAACTGTTTTCCTGGAGCCATACTAAACAAATTCACTGAAATCCTATTAAATACTAAATATGATAGTACAACTACAATTATTATAATGGTAGGAAATAACTCAAATATAAAACGAAAAGATTTATTGGATTTTATTAAAGCTCTAAAAATAGTTTCAAACTTGGGGATTTCCAAGATTGTAGTATGCGGATTTTTATATAGATATATGGAAGAAGAAAGGAATAAAAATATTTTTGTTCTAAACTCTTTATTGTACAATAGTACCTGTTATGATAATGCTATATTTTATTTCGACCTTAATAAATTTTTCTATAAACAAATATTGACTAAAAACAAATCATATATTTCAAAAAAAAAACTTACTTACATTGCCAAATTAATTACATACAATATTAGTAATAATCATATTAAAACATCTAATAAAATTCTAAATTCCTATATCGAGATTAATCTGAATACAAATACAAATTTAAACTAATTTCTATGACAACGCTTGGCACCAGGAATTATACACCAGTTGTCAGCAGCAGAAATACAAATATTATAAAAATAAGCAAAAATTATAAAAGCAAAAATATAATACGTGTGGTTCATCAAAACATTCAGGGATTTAAATCTAAGGAGTTAGAGATAGCTCTTTTTTTAGATACATATAATGTACATATATTATGTATCACTGAGCATTGGCTTAAAGAACATGAGTTGATCGCAAATTTTCCTTCTCACCGTATTGTAAGTTCGTTCACCAGAAAGAAGTCTAGATGTGGCGGTAGTTTAATAATTATTAAAAATGATATTAAAAGTAAGGAACGAAAGGATGTGGTATGTCTTTCTATTGAACGAATTATTGAACTATCATGTGTAGAACTGGAGCAGTACATTGTGATTAATATCTATAGACCACCATCTGCAAACTACGATTCATTTGAAAAAGCGATGGAAGACGTTCTGGAAAGGATTTCTAAATGTAAAAAAAACATTATTATCTGTGGTGATTTTAATGTTGACCTGTTAGTAAACTCTCCGACTTCAACTAGGTTAATTTGTTTATTTAAATCGGCTAATATGAATAACGTATTCCTAGCGCCTACGAGAATAACAACCAGTACAGCAACCTGTATTGATAATATTTTCAGTGATTGTGAACCAATCGAAAGCAACATATTTAATAAATTAAGCTCCGATCATTTTGGTATTGACGCTAGTTTTAATGGTACTTTAAGTAAGGAATGTACACCAATATTAGTAAGACCTTTTACTATAAAACGCCTAAATAAATTTAGAAGTAACATAGTAGCTAAAATGTCACTCTTGCTATTTCCAAATAATGACCCTAATAATCTATATACAACATTATTTAATTTTATAAGAGCAGAATTTGACAATGTTTTTACAACTTTAGTCTGCAAAAATGACGGTAAAAGAAAATTTTGCGATTGGGCCACACCAGGTCTACATGTGAGTAGAAGAAAACTTTACGAACTTTATGACATAAAAAAATGTTTATTTAACCCAGATTTTCTAAATTATGTAAAAAAATATTCAAAAATATTTAAAAAAGTATGTTCTATAGCTAAAATAAATTTTCTAAGTAACAAAATTAAAAATTCACGAAATGTAATTAAAACTACTTGGAAAATCATAAATAGCGAAACTGGAAAATTAAGGCAAACATGTCAGGACTATAAATTAAACATTGATAACAAATTAGTTCAATCAGATTTCGAAGTGGCAGAAGCCTTTGAACATTTTTTTGCGAAAGTTCCAATTGAAACAACAAAAAATCTAAATTCATCACCAGCCTTAGCTTTTTCCCTTTTAAAATCAAATGTTAATCAGTGCGCTAATCATTTTGAGTTTAGCTATGTGGATGGAGCTACAATATGCACAACATTTAAATCTATTAATCTTAAGAAGACAGAAGATCTATGGGGTATTTCTGTAGTTTTATTAAATTCAATAATTAGTATTATTGCACCTTACCTCGCTCAAATTTTTAATCTCTGTATTGACAACGGTACGTTTCCTGATTTGTTGAAATACAGTAAAATCATACCTCTTTTTAAATCAGGTAACAGTAGTGAACCCAATAATTATAGGCCGATATCAATATTACCAGCATGTAGTAAAATTTTCGAAAAATTAATTTTAAGTCAAATGTCAGAACACTTTTTAAAACATAATTTATTACACCCTAAACAATTTGGGTTTACTAAAGGTCGCTCTACATGTGATGCTGGTAATAGTCTGGTGCGACATATCTTCGAGGCTTGGGAGGGTTCGCAGAATGCTATTGGAGTATTTTGCGACCTATCAAAGGCTTTTGATTGTGTTTCACATAGTATATTGCTACGGAAGCTGGAGCACTATGGCTTAAAAAACAAAGCTGTCAAGCTAATACAGTCCTATCTTAGTGACAGAGTTCAAAGGGTCATGATTAACAAGAGGACCTCTTGCGGAGCTCCTGTAGTTATGGGAGTCCCGCAAGGATCAATACTAGGTCCTTTCTTGTTTCTTGTGTACGTTAATGACTTACCTCACATTGTACAAAATAAAAGTGAGATAGTTTTATTTGCTGATGATACATCACTAATTTTTAGAGTTGACAGAAATAAAAAATGTTATGACGATATTAATAGTATTCTATCTGAGGTCTCGAATTGGTTTACAGCTAACAACTTGCTTCTTAATGCGAAAAAAACCAAGTGCATTAAGTTTTGTTTACCAAATGTAAAACAAGTTCATACAGAACTCATTTTAAATAATGAAGTTTTAGAACTTACAGATTCTTCTGTTTTTCTAGGAATTACTGTAGATTCTAAGTTGCAATGGGGTCCACATATATTGAAACTTTCAAAAAAATTGAGTTCTGCAACATACGCAGTTAAAAAGATTCGACAGTTAACTGATGTGGAGACGGCTAGAACTGTATATTTTAGTTACTTTCATAGCCTGCTTTCTTATGGAATACTTCTTTGGGGTAATGCCGCGGATATTAAGTCCATTTTCGTGATCCAGAAAAGGGCAGTTCGTGCAATATATAATTTAAATTGTCGTACATCTCTGCGCAAAAAGTTTAAAGAAATTAACATACTCACTGTAGCCTCACAATATATTTATGAAAACATTTTATATGTCCGTAAAAATTTGCATTTATTTCCTAAAAATAGCGACCTACATACACGCAATACAAGGAACAAAAACAAATTATTTACATCAGCTTCCAGGCTTAGCAAAGTGAATCGTTCGTTTGTAATACAATGTAAAAAGTATTTTAATAAACTACCAGACAGTGTTATGGTTTTGCCCATTAACACATTTAAAAATCACATTAAAAATAAATTAATGCAAAAAGGCTATTATACTGTTAATGACTATATGAACGATAAAAAAGCTTGGGTATAAAATTATAGCATTTTAATACGTCTCGTAGTTTGACAATGCCTCTGTACGGCAGCTAATAAGTATTATAATTCATTTATTACACAATTTGTATTTGGTTATAGTCTAGTTTAGTATGACAATGCCTTTATACAGCAGCTATAATTTTAAGTTATCTATCTTTTTTTTTTTTTTTCTTAATAATTGTTTGTTCTAGCTTATAGTATGACAATGCCTCTGTACAGCAGCTATTATCTTAACTGACATTTACATTTATATTTTTATTTTTATAATTGTGTCTGTCTTAGCTTATAGTATGACAATGCCTATATACAGCAGCTATTATCTTAACTGACATTGACATTTATATTCTTATAATTGTGTCTGTCTTAGCTTATAGTGTGACAATGCCTATTTACAGCAGCTATAATGTTAAGCGTTATTCTTTATTTATAATTGTGTTATTTTATTGTTTCTCTTTCCAAATGATGGTTATCATGTACTGCTCCAGATTCACCAATATGTACTATAGAATTATATCGTTTTATATATATCAATATTGTAAAAATTGACGTGTAAAAGTGCAGAATACATATCTTTTTGTCCTATGCCTACTTGCAAAAATAAACGAATTGAATTGAATTGAATTATTATTATTAATCTTAAGGAAACTACAAGAATTAAAAGCTTCTATCAGCATTTTTAATTTTGTTTATAGTTTTGAAAGTAGCCAGAATGGCTACTCCCATAAAGTCACCCGTAAGTATTTTATTTATATTTTATAAAACATTTTTATCTAATTTTAAAATAGTACAAATTAAAATAAAAGAATTGATTATAATCTGATAGTAATTTCTCAAAAATTAAAAACTACTTACATAATAAACACAAACAATAAATATAAATTAAAAGCTACCTAAATAATAAAATTAAAAATAAACTAAACAAAACCTTAAATTAAAGAAACTAAAAGATAAACCTAATTAATATAAAAACTAAATACTTTTAAATAATCTTGATTATAATCTACATGTCAACGAATCCAGGAGAAGATGAACCCAATGTTCCGATGTCAATGGTAAAAGTAAATTAAAACTTAATAAATGTATATAGTGAAGATTTATTCATATGGCAACCCTCTCATATTTGTGTCATTTAGAGAATGCACTATTATGACAATTTAACAGTTGTACAGGTAGTTGACCACGAATGTAAGGTAAATCGCGTAAAGACCCAAAAAAGGGTTCGAAAGTTGACGAAACAAATTGGGTATTGATTTTGGATTTCCGCTCGTCAAGTGTGGATTCCGGAGCGAATCGACGCCCCTTACCTACGACGTATAGCTCTCACTCCATCACCGAGAAACCAGACACATACACACATTCATACGCTGTGTTCAAAAATATATAACTAGCTGTTTGACCCGGAGTTGCCTATGTAATATATAATAATGTCAGCATAATCCATTACTGAATTTCAAGGAACATTAACAAAGGCGTGAAGGCGAATTAAACAGACAGACAAATATTTAGCTGTGGTGATCAGTGACGTCATATAGCCTTCCGTGCCTGGGTTCCAAGAAACATTTTTGCCGAATAACACCATTCATATTTTTGTGGATTTGGGATAACTTGTGTTCACAAATGCATTTTTTGATAAATTATTTTCACAAGATTACAATTTAAATAAAATCAACTTTATTTTAGTTTAGGTGTGCAAAATGTTATGACAGCTCTAGTACTAAAGGACCTGATTGATACGAAAACTATATATTTTATTTTCAAAATAACTTAATTGCACAGTAATATATAAAATATAAGAGCACAAGTAGTATAGAAATAGCTCAAAATGGATGATGTCATTTACTTAAAATAAATTAAAATTACAGAGTAGGCAAACAGAAATATGAACAAGTAGA
Source organism: Tinea semifulvella (assembly GCA_910589645.1). Taxonomy (NCBI): domain Eukaryota; kingdom Metazoa; phylum Arthropoda; class Insecta; order Lepidoptera; family Tineidae; genus Tinea; species Tinea semifulvella. The sequence continues at coordinate 155,377 of OU342600.1, forward strand.
CAGATAGACAGATAAGCTGTTATTGCATTTATAATATTAGTAGGGATGTGATAAATAATTTAGTAAGAAAAACGAATAATGTCGGAGGGCGGGCTGACAAGCGCCCCAACACGGGCCAACTCTACGATCCACAACTGATGAACTAGAAAAATGTCGAAAATACATTGACCCAATGTAACGACCGGCCATTTTATACAAATTAAAGTAATATTGCTTAATACATACAAATAATTTAAATACCCGAGTATATACGTATATATATAAAAAACTAAAATTTAAATAATTGAAATTAAATGAAATGAAATGAATGAAATATTTATTTGTGATTGTATGGTTACAAATGAAGGTAGGTAGATAAAACAAAACTATAAATAAAAATATTCTTTCATTGCTTGCTAATGTGGCAGTGTGCCAAGAACACTTGCAGCTAAAGGTAATGGGCAGTGTGCCAAGAACACTTGCAGCTAAAGGTAATGGGCAGTGTGCCAAGAACACTTGCAGCTAAAGGTAATGGGCAGTGTGCCAAGAACACTTGCAGCTAAAGGTAATGGGCAGTGTGCCAAGAACACTTGCAGCTAAAGGTAATGGGCAGTGTGCCAAGAACACTTGCAGCTAAAGGTAATGGGCAGTGTGCCAAGAACACTTGCAGCTAAAGGTAATGGGCAGTGTGCCAAGAACACTTGCAGCTAAAGGTAATGGGCAGTGTGCCAAGAACACTTGCAGCTAAAGGTAATGGGCAGTGTGCCAAGAACACTTGCAGCTAAAGGTAATGATCAGTGTGCCAAGAACACTTGCAGCTAAAGGTAATGGGCAGTGTGCCAAGAACACTTTTTATTTATTTATTTATTTATTTATTTATTTATTTATTTATTTATTTAAGGAAAACTATTGACAATATCCAACAACAAATAGAACTAAACGTTAGCAACAGAGTGTCATTTATAAGTTTTCACAAATAGAAACATATTAACAATGTAAAAAACACAAAAAACAAAAAGCCTATGAGATGACAAAGATTTAAAAAAACATACTGAAACATACAAAGTAACACATAAACACTACACAACGTACTACTAATGAATACTTGCATCCACAAACAAATACAATTAAACAACAATAAGTAGTTGAGAATTAATCAAAATCATTTTCAGTAAAAAAACGATTGCTTAGCACATGCCTCACCATCTTAATACTTGAAAAGAAAATATCGGTGTCATACTTAATTATAAGCTCATTGAATGTGTTGCATGCTCTGATTAGGTATGAATTACGTCTGTATAGGGTGCTGGACGCTGGAATACGGAACGTGGGTTTAAACCTAGAGATGCGCGCAGGGACTGCAAGCCTTATTTTGGCCAGTAATTCAGGACAATCAATTTGATTATTTAGTATTTTAAATAGAAATGTTATATCTGCTATATAGCGACGATGGTTTAGAGGTAATAGGTGGAAGTGACGACAGGAAGCAGCATAATCAGCGAATCTAGTTTTAGCTTTAAAATTAAGAAACCTAATAAAACGTCGTTGTATTCTTTCAATGCGCTCAGTGTAAACCTTGTATTGTGGGTTCCACACCTGGGAGGCATAGTCAAGATGACTACGGACATAAGCGCAATAAAGTATTTTAATTGTTTTTATGTTCCTAAAATCCTTTGAGGACCTCATAATAAAGCCTAGGGCCTTGGATGCCTTCTTGACTATGCCTTCAACGTGCTGGTCAAAGATCAGTTTACTGTCATGGAGTACGCCTAAATCCCTGACATCCACAGCTGATTCCAGAACTCTGTTTTTCAGTGTGTAAGGATATGTAATCTTATGATATTTCCTAGTAAATGAGATATAGTGACATTTGGCGACATTTAAGTCTAGTTTATTCTCAGAGCAATAGTTGTCTAGGCGATAAAGATCTTGTTGTAGAGCAACTGCGTCAGCCGTGGACGCAATAGGTTTGAAAATTTTCATATCATCGGCAAAGCATAGTACTTGAGAGTTCTGGAAGCAACTGTCTATGTCAGATATAAATATTATAAATAACAGAGGACCCAAAAGGGATCCCTGTGGAACTCCACTCGGAACCTCCGTCCACCCTGATATATAGTTACTAATTACCACTGCTTGGGACCTGTTTCTAATATAGGATTCAAACCACCGAAGTAAATCACCCCTAATGCCGGACTGCTTCAATTTGAACATTAAGATATCATGATCGACTCTATCAAAAGCCTTGCTATAGTCGGTATAGATTACATCAGTTTGCAATCCCCTATCCATATCATCGGTAAGCTGATCGTTAAAAAGAATAAGGTTAGTTACAGTAGATCTGTTCTTAAGAAAGCCATGTTGCGAACTAGAAAAAGAGAGCCTCAATGCATTATATACCTGGTCATGTACTATCTTTTCAAAAACCTTGGCTACTATGCATAATTTTGAGATAGGTCTATAATTATCTACAGATGTTTTAGACCCTTTCTTGTGAATAGGCGATATATACGCACATTTCCATAAAGATGGCATTGTACCGGTCGATAACGACTTCTGAAACAACAGTCGCAAAGGTAAAACTAATACATCCGCACAGTTCTTAAGATATATAGCGGGAATATTATCCGGGCCAGCTGATTTTGCTGTGTCTAAGTTTTGTAGTCGTTTAAGAACCAATGCATCAGTGATAACAATATTCTGTATATCTGCTGAATTCGGTACCTCAAAGTATGTGTTGCTAGCATGGGAGTTACCACCATTAGACGCTGAAAGGAAGGTAGAATTGAAATAGTCAGAGAATATGTTACAAATTTCAACACCAGAATTAGCGGTAATATTGCCATAGGTCATATTAGTAGGTAAACTGTTGGAATTAGACAGGCTCTTAATAAATGTCCAGAAATATTTAGGGTTATCTTTAATGCTTTCCTCAGTCTCTGTAATAAATCCACTATAACTTTCCCTCTCCAACAACCTGACACGTTTATTAAGGAACCTGATTGATAACTCATCCGATTTCATACCTTACTTCTTATACCTCTGCAAGTATTTGTACCTCTCTTTTAGGGTCTTCTTCAGAGCCACTGAGTACCAACGGGGAAAGTTTTTTCCTCGTATTAACTTTTTTGGAGTATATTTTTCCCGCAAGGAATTAAGGGTATTATAGAAATAAGTGACTGCTTCTTCGCATGATCTGCAAGAAAGTTCTTCGGACCATGAAACATCAAGAAGACCCTTTCTGATCTTCTCGAAGTTAGCTTTAAAATAGTTGTATTTTAGACGAGGAGCAGGTTTCAGCAATTCTAAACACGTAACATCTTGCAGCTAAAGGCAATGGGCAGTGTGCCAAGAACACTTGCAGCATTCCCCCGCTGCACACAGTGCTGATTTACCGCACGAAAAAACTGCCAGCCCTTTTGTCACACACAGCATTAAACTGTTCTTTAAAGGACTTCGTATCACTTGGCACCCACAGTCCCAGTGTCGCAAGATATAAACACATAGTTCTTTAGTAGAGTCTGCTGTTGCCTTAGTCCTGGTAGATGAGACCGAGCAAGGAAGTCGACACATGTACCACGGCACCAAGGTTAATCTATCGGGTCCTTTGCCAACATCACATCACCTCATAATTAAAGTGATACGACTTTACTGCATAACCCCACGGCCACTTGTCTGCAGGTTGTCCTGGCTTCCTGTCTATATAATTTTGAGATTTGAACAATTCTCAACAATAAAACTACTTGATAAATATTTGATGTAAAAAATGTAATTATAGCCAGAAATTATAAATACTACTGTAGCGATTTTTATAAATGTACACTTGTCATGATGAGCCTATAGTACAAGTTGGATACATGTGACCCCGTTTCTTTAAAAGTGTGTTTCCTTCCCACCCCGGAAGGGAAGCGGTCGTAATGATACTTTAGTTTACTTTTTTATTTATAAAGTACAAGCGATCTAGTACATTAGGTAGCTGTATTACTGAAAGGGAAAGTCATGACACTCCAATCCCGACCGACCGAAAGAGGGTTATTCTTGAAATAACTCAGAAGGAATTACCTCAGCAATTAGAAAAATTTTGCTCTTTGTGCGGGTGTAGTTTCTTGATTTGTTATATCTTATTTGCTTGTTTATTTTATTTGTTTGTTTTTAAATATTTAGATTGTTTTTATATTATAATTTATTTATATTTTTGGTGGGACTTTGCTATTATTTTAATGGTTATTAGAGTTAGCGATTATTTTATTTTTAAAGTGTGAACTTTATTGCGCGCGCTTGGTTGGGGACCTATTTCGTTGAACGTACGTCCGTACGTCAGAACAGCGCTCAAGGGGAAACAGCGCGGCGGGGAAGGGGAAGAGATACATTACATTGATACAATTTTAAAATCATTTACATTTATCATACCATGCATTAATTTAATCCTATAAATTCCTACCAACTACGAAATCAATAACCTGCAAGTTTAGTTCTCACTTTTGCGGTACGTCCCGCGACGCACCCGTTTTATTTTATTTGTAACTTTATGCATTAGGTACACAATGTGGAATCGTGGACCTAATGCCGCGGCATTCTTACTAGCCAACTTTAGGGACAAATTAGAGCATTGAAATTAGGGAGTTGTGTGAGGCTGGTGCTAAATATAATGCAAAAAATCAATATGAATAAAACTTAAATACTATCTAATAGTTTATTTAAAGGGTTATCGACAAACTGAAACAATACAATAGACAACAATCTTCATTTTCATCAATGAGTAAAATGGAAACAACTTTATTAGATTTAGATTAGAATGCTAAACTCACAAGAATAGCCCTGTTTGTCCGTAGCTACGAACCGCTACGAGATACTACGAGTAATGCTACGGCACTACGAGGAATTTTATTGTGTTTTTTTGTAGCAAAAACTAATTGAACTCGATGTCTGTACTACATGTGCGGTATCGAAACTAATTGAACTCGATGTCTGTACTACATGTGCGGTATCGAAACTAATTGAACTCGATGTCTGTACTACATGTGCGGTATCGAAACTAATTGAACTCGATGTCTGTACTACATGTGCGGTATCGAAACTAATTGAACTCGATGTCTGTACAACATGTGCGGTATCGAAACTAATTGAACTCGATGTCTGTACTACATGTGCGGTATCGAAACTAATTGAACTCGATGTCTGTACTACATGTGCGGTATCGAAACTAATTGAACTCGATGTCTGTACTACATGTGCGGTATCGAAACTAATTGAACTCGATGTCTGTACAACATGTGCGGTATCGAAACTAATTGAACTCGATGTCTGTACTACATGTGCGGTATCGAAACTAATTGAACTCGATGTCTGTACTACATGTGCGGTATCGAAACTAATTGAACTCGATGTCTGTACTACATGTGCGGTATCGAAACTAATTGAACTCGATGTCTGTACTACATGTGCGGTATCGAAACTAATTGAACTCGATGTCTGTACAACATGTGCGGTATCGAAACTAATTGAACTCGATGTCTGTACTACATGTGCGGTATCGAAACTAATTGAACTCGATGTCTGTACTACATGTGCGGTATCGAAACTAATTGAACTCGATGTCTGTACAACATGTGCGGTATCGAAACTAATTGAACTCGATGTCTGTACTACATGTGCGGTATCGAAACTAATTGAACTCGATGTCTGTACTACATGTGCGGTATCGAAACTAATTGAACTCGATGTCTGTACAACATGTGCGGTATCGAAACTAATTGAACTCGATGTCTGTACTACATGTGCGGTATCGAAACTAATTGAACTCGATGTCTGTACTACATGTGCGGTATCGAAACTAATTGAACTCGATGTCTGTACTACATGTGCGGTATCGAAACTAATTGAACTCGATGTCTGTACTACATGTGCGGTATCGAAACTAATTGAACTCGATGTCTGAACTACATGTGCGGTATCGAAACTAATTGAACTCGATGTCTGTACAACATGTGCGGTATCGAAACTAATTGAACTCGATGTCTGTACTACATGTGCGGTATCGAAACTAATTGAACTCGATGTCTGTACTACATGTGCGGTATCGAAACTAATTGAACTCGATGTCTGTACTACATGTGCGGTATCGAAACTAATTGAACTCGATGTCTGTACAACATGTGCGGTATCGAAACTAATTGAACTCGATGTCTGTACTACATGTGCGGTATCGAAACTAATTGAACTCGATGTCTGTACTACATGTGCGGTATCGAAACTAATTGAACTCGATGTCTGTACAACATGTGCGGTATCGAAACTAATTGAACTCGATGTCTGTACTACATGTGCGGTATCGAAACTAATTGAACTCGATGTCTGTACTACATGTGCGGTATCGAAACTAATTAAACTCGATGTCTGTACTACATGTGCGGTATCGAAACTAATTGAACTCGATGTCTGTACTACATGTGCGGTATCGAAACTAATTGAACTCGATGTCTGTACTACATGTGCGGTATCGAAACTAATTGAACTCGATGTCTGTACAACATGTGCGGTATCGAAACTAATTGAACTCGATGTCTGTACTACATGTGCGGTATCGAAACTAATTGAACTCGATGTCAAGTCAAGTCAAGTCAAGTCAAAATATCTTTATTCACGTAAACCTATTACGTCATTAATTTAATTATTTTGAATGATTCTACTCCTGCTAGTAGAAGACTAAGCAGCAAAGTGGTCCAATAAGTAAGCTGTTAGCAGAAGACCAGCAGCTTAGCAAATTCCAGTGACCTGTTAATGTTTAATCTGACTGAGAAAGGAATCTGCAAGGAAAACTCAGCTATATCAGATTTACAAAATAAAACATATACAGAACTGCACCACAACGATCAATTAATAACCTTTTAAATTTAGTTATCAGTACCTATGAGAAAACAATACCTGGTACAGCAGTAACCCACCAGGCAAGTCAGAATTAAGGTAGACTACATGCCTATGTGCAACCCGAAAGTCGATAAAACGCAAAAACCTCTGTTAATTTAAGAACAATAAATTGAACGTGTTCGGCAGAGGTCCCAGGCCCCCACAGCAGCACCCGATCACGGACATAACGCATGTGCCAGCCATCCCCCCGCTCAACCAGGCCCTTAGGGTGCGGACCGGGACCCGACACACGTGCCACCACTGCAATGACCTTCTAAGGAAGGGGCGACCACCGGACACGCCACACCATGAGAACCTGAACACTAAGAATGACCTTCGAGACACACACAAGCTAAACATAACAATTACTTCCTAAGTACCCAAATGCTGCCGTGCAATTCCGTTAACAAACTTATATATTAGTTAATAAAATAATAAATACAAAATAGTAACTAAATGTTACATAAAAAATAATTATATTATAATAATAAGGTAATAAAAAATATTACTGTATCACAATAAACAGTATTTACTAATTAGTCAATAATGTATTAGTAACTAATTGTTACATTCAAAATATTTATAAATCAAAAATAAAAACAGATTATTAAAAAAGAACCTAATGTGCTATTAACTAATTCTCTAATCTTTGCAGAGCGGCAATATTCCACACATCTTTGTCATTAATAAAATCATTAATTTTATAATATGCTTTTGCAATTAGAATTTTCTTAAAACTACTCTTAAATTTTGTTTCCCCTAATTCTGTTACAGGTTTTGGTAATTTATTATATAGTCTAATACTATTAATCACAAAACTTTTATTTGTTTTTTGAAGCCTAAATTTAGGAATATAAAGCTTGTCAGCATTTCTTAATTTGCGAGACTGCATGTCTCCATTTTTTTTAAATAACTTTAAATTATTCCTTACATATAGAATATTTTCAAATATATATTGTGAAGGCAATGTCATTATATCAATGTCAGGAAATATGCTTCTGAGCGAGTCTCGATATTTCAGGCCATAAATTGCTCGAATGGCTCTTTTCTGGAGAATAAAAATAGAGTCTAAATCTGCCGCTGAGCCCCACATTATGAGACCATAAGTCATAATGCTGTGGAAGTAGGCGAAGTATACTAGTCTTGCTGTTGCCACATCAGTCAGCTGCCTAATCTTTCTGACAGCATATGCAGCTGAGCTCAACCTATTGCATAAGGTATTAATGTGAGCTGCCCACTGCAGTTTGGGATCAACTGTGATGCCCAAGAATACAGTGGATTCAACAAATTCAAGAGCAGAACCGCCCAACATCACACTGCAGTCGATTTTTGGCACGTTAGGTAATGAAAACTTAAGGCATTTTGTCTTATTAGAATTCAAAACCAAATTATTAGCCGTAAACCATTCCGAGACCATCGCCAGAGTACGATTTACTGTTAACAACATATTATCTTTCCTATTAACTTTAAATAGAAGAGAAGTGTCGTCAGCAAACAACACTATTTCCGCATTTTCTTGTACCATGTGGGGCAGGTCATTGATATATGCTAGGAAAAGGAATGGACCTAGTATTGAGCCCTGCGGGACACCCATTCTAACAAGAGACCCTTTCGAGACACTGCCATTATTATTAACACATTGTGTTCTATTATACAAGTAGGACTGTACTAGATTAGAAGCTTGTCCACGAACACCGTAATAATCTAATTTACCAAGCAGAGTTTGATGATCTACACAATCGAATGCCTTTGACAGGTCACAGAATACCCCAATAAGATCCTCGGAGTTTTCCCAGGCATCAAATATTTCTCCAATCAATTTTTTTTTTTTTTTTTTTATGTCTGTACTACATGTGCGGTATCGAAACTAATTGAACTCGATGTCTGTACAACATGTGCGGTATCGAAACTAATTGAACTCGATGTCTGTACTACATGTGCGGTATCGAAACTAATTGAACTCGATGTCTGTACTACATGTGCGGTATCGAAACCAATTGAACTCGATGTCTGTACAACATGTGCGGTATCGAAACTAATTGAACTCGATGTCTGTACTACATGTGCGGTATCGAAACTAATTGAACTCGATGTCTGTACTACATGTGCGGTATCGAAACTAATTGAACTCGATGTCTGTACTACATGTGCGGTATCGAAACTAATTGAACTCGATGTCTGTACAACATGTGCGGTATCGAAACTAATTGAACTCGATGTCTGTACAACATGTGCGGTATCGAAACTAATTGAACTCGATGTCTGTACAACATGTGCGGTATCGAAACTAATTGAACTCGGCGTCTGTACTACATGTGCGGTATCGAAACTAATTGAACTCGATGTCTGTACTACATGTGCGGTATCGAAACTAATTGAACTCGATGTCTGTACAACATGTGCGGTATCGAAACTAATTGAACTCGATGTCTGTACAACATGTGCGGTATCGAAACTAATTGAACTCGATGTCTGTACAACATGTGCGGTATCGAAACTAATTGAACTCGATGTCTGTACTACATGTGCGGTATCGAAACTAATTGAACTCGATGTCTGTACAACATGTGCGGTATCGAAACTAATTGAACTCGATGTCTGTACAACATGTGCGGTATCGAAACTAATTGAACTCGATGTCTGTACTACATGTGCGGTATCGAAACTAATTGAACTCGATGTCTGTACTACATGTGCGGTATCGAAACTAATTGAACTCGATGTCTGTACTACATGTGCGGTATCGAAACTAATTGAACTCGATGTCTGTACTACATGTGCGGTATCGAAACTAATTGAACTCGATGTCTGTACAACATGTGCGGTATCGAAACTAATTGAACTCGATGTCTGTACAACATGTGCGGTATCGAAACTAATTGAACTCGATGTCTGTACTACATGTGCGGTATCGAAACTAATTGAACTCGATGTCTGTACTACATGTGCGGTATCGAAACTAATTGAACTCGATGTCTGTACTACATGTGCGGTATCGAAACTAATTGAACTCGATGTCTGTACAACATGTGCGGTATCGAAACTAATTGAACTCGATGTCTGTACTACATGTGCGGTATCGAAACTAATTGAACTCGATGTCTGTACTACATGTGCGGTATCGAAACTAATTGAACTTGATGTCTGTACAACATGTGCGGTATCGAAACTAATTGAACTCGATGTCTGTACAACATGTGCGGTATCGAAACTAATTGAACTCGATGTCTGTACAACATGTGCGGTATCGAAACTAATTGAACTCGATGTCTGTACTACATGTGCGGTATCGAAACTAATTGAACTCGATGTCTGTACAACATGTGCGGTTTCGAAACTAATTGAACTCGATGTCTGTACAACATGTGCGGTATCGAAACTAATTGAACTCGATGTCTGTACTACATGTGCGGTATCGAAACTAATTGAACTCGATGTCTGTACTACATGTGCGGTATCGAAACTAATTGAACTCGATGTCTGTACTACATGTGCGGTATCGAAACTAATTGAACTCGATGTCTGTACAACATGTGCGGTATCGAAACTAATTGAACTCGATGTCTGTACAACATGTGCGGTATCGAAACTAATTGAACTCGATGTCTGTACAACATGTGCGGTATCGAAACTAATTGAACTCGATGTCTGTACTACATGTGCGGTATCGAAACTAATTGAACTCGATGTCTGTACAACATGTGCGGTATCGAAACTAATTGAACTCGATGTCTGTACAACATGTGCGGTATCGAAACTAATTGAACTCGATGTCTGTACAACATGTGCGGTATCGAAACTAATTGAACTCGATGTCTGTACAACATGTGCGGTATCGAAACTAATTGAACTCGATGTCTGTACAACATGTGCGGTATCGAAACTAATTGAACTCGATGTCTGTACAACATGTGCGGTATCGAAACTAATTGAACTCGATGTCTGTACAACATGTGCGGTATCGAAACTAATTGAACTCGATGTCTGTACAACATGTGCGGTATCGAAACTAATTGAACTCGATGTCTGTACAACATGTGCGGTATCGAAACTAATTGAACTCGATGTCTGTACAACATGTGCGGTATCGAAACTAATTGAACTCGATGTCTGTACAACATGTGCGGTATCGAAACTAATTGAACTCGATGTCTGTACTACATGTGCGGTATCGAAACTAATTGAACTCGATGTCTGTACTACATGTGCGGTATCGAAACTAATTAAACTCGATGTCTGTACTACATGTGCGGTATCGAAACTAATTAAACTCGATGTCTGTACTACATGTGCGGTATCGAAACTAATTAAACTCGATGTCTGTACTACATGTGCGGTATCGAAACTAATTAAACTCGATGTCTGTACTACATGTGCGGTATCGAAACTATTTAACTCGATGTCTGTACTACATGTGCGGTATCGAAACTAATTGAACTCGATGTCTGTACTACATGTGCGGTATCGAAACTAATTGAACTCGATGTCTGTACTACATGTGCGGTATCGAAACTAATTGAACTCGATGTCTGTACAACATGTGCGGTATCGAAACTAATTGAACTCGATGTCTGTACTACATGTGCGGTATCGAAACTAATTGAACTCGATGTCTGTACTACATGTGCGGTATCGAAACTAATTGAACTCGATGTCTGTACTACATGTGCGGTATCGAAACTAATTGAACTCGATGTCTGTACTACATGTGCGGTATCGAAACTAATTGAACTCGATGTCTGTACAACATGTGCGGTATCGAAACTAATTGAACTCGATGTCTGTACTACATGTGCGGTATCGAAACTAATTGAACTCGATGTCTGTACTACATGTGCGGTATCGAAACTAATTGAACTCGATGTCTGTACAACATGTGCGGTATCGAAACTAATTGAACTCGATGTCTGTACTACATGTGCGGTATCGAAACTAATTGAACTCGATGTCTGTACTACATGTGCAGTATCGAAACTAATTGAACTCGATGTCTGTACAACATGTGCGGTATCGAAACTAATTGAACTCGATGTCTGTACTACATGTGCGGTATCGAAACTAATTGAACTCGATGTCTGTACTACATGTGCGGTATCGAAACTAATTGAACTCGATGTCTGTACTACATGTGCGGTATCGAAACTAATTGAACTCGATGTCTGTACTACATGTGCGGTATCGAAACTAATTGAACTCGATGTCTGAACTACATGTGCGGTATCGAAACTAATTGAACTCGATGTCTGTACAACATGTGCGGTATCGAAACTAATTGAACTCGATGTCTGTACTACATGTGCGGTATCAAAACTAATTGAACTCGATGTCTGTACTACATGTGCGGTATCGAAACTAATTGAACTCGATGTCTGTACTACATGTGCGGTATCGAAACTAATTGAACTCGATGTCTGTACAACATGTGCGGTATCGAAACTAATTGAACTCGATGTCTGTACTACATGTGCGGTATCGAAACTAATTGAACTCGATGTCTGTACTACATGTGCGGTATCGAAACTAATTGAACTCGATGTCTGTACAACATGTGCGGTATCGAAACTAATTGAACTCGATGTCTGTACTACATGTGCGGTATCGAAACTAATTGAACTCGATGTCTGTACTACATGTGCGGTATCGAAACTAATTGAACTCGATGTCTGTACTACATGTGCGGTATCGAAACTAATTGAACTCGATGTCTGTACTACATGTGCGGTATCGAAACTAATTGAACTCGATGTCTGTACTACATGTGCGGTATCGAAACTAATTGAACTCGATGTCTGTACAACATGTGCGGTATCGAAACTAATTGAACTCGATGTCTGTACTACATGTGCGGTATCGAAACTAATTGAACTCGATGTCAAGTCAAGTCAAGTCAAGTCAAAATATCTTTATTCACGTAAACCTATTACGTCATTAATTTAATTATTTTGAATGATTCTACTCCTGCTAGTAGAAGACTAAGCAGCAAAGTGGTCCAATAAGTAAGCTGTTAGCAGAAGACCAGCAGCTTAGCAAATTCCAGTGACCTGTTAATGTTTAATCTGACTGAGAAAGGAATCTGCAAGGAAAACTCAGCTATATCAGATTTACAAAATAAAACATATACAGAACTGCACCACAACGATCAATTAATAACCTTTTAAATTTAGTTATCAGTACCTATGAGAAAACAATACCTGGTACAGCAGTAACCCACCAGGCAAGTCAGAATTAAGGTAGACTACATGCCTATGTGCAACCCGAAAGTCGATAAAACGCAAAAACCTCTGTTAATTTAAGAACAATAAATTGAACGTGTTCGGCAGAGGTCCCAGGCCCCCACAGCAGCACCCGATCACGGACATAACGCATGTGCCAGCCATCCCCCCGCTCAACCAGGCCCTTAGGGTGCGGACCGGGACCCGACACACGTGCCACCACTGCAATGACCTTCTAAGGAAGGGGCGACCACCGGACACGCCACACCATGAGAACCTGAACACTAAGAATGACCTTCGAGACACACACAAGCTAAACATAACAATTACTTCCTAAGTACCCAAATGCTGCCGTGCAATTCCGTTAACAAACTTATATATTAGTTAATAAAATAATAAATACAAAATAGTAACTAAATGTTACATAAAAAATAATTATATTATAATAATAAGGTAATAAAAAATATTACTGTATCACAATAAACAGTATTTACTAATTAGTCAATAATGTATTAGTAACTAATTGTTACATTCAAAATATTTATAAATCAAAAATAAAAACAGATTATTAAAAAAGAACCTAATGTGCTATTAACTAATTCTCTAATCTTTGCAGAGCGGCAATATTCCACACATCTTTTTTTTTTTTTTTTTTTTTTATATATTGTTTAAGGACAACTTACAGCTAGATACATAAAATATTTATAGAGTACATATGGGTAGGGTATGGCTATTGACAAGTTGCCACCGATAGGTAAAATTACATAATTAGGTGGTGCTCGCTGCAATAACAACACAAGTAAAATTAACCTAAACTTAAAACTAAGAACAATAAACTACATAACATAGAACAAAAAAAAACTAAAAAAAAAAAATTAAAAACAATTATACATAGATACCTAATAAAAACAATAAAATAGAAAATGAAATAAACTAAACAATAAATTTACAATATATGTAAATATAATACTATTGATGAGAACCACTGGCGAAACGTTTTGTAAGAATGCGTCGTGTAGCTGTCGGAGATAATATAAATGGATCCAAGTCGTTGCAATAATCATTAACATAACTGCATGTCCTGCTTATGAACGAATTCTGTTGGTAGTTAGTTTTGGAGAATGGGACAAGAAATAATCTCCGTTCTCTGGACGACTTCGTAACCTGCAGCTTACAGAGATTAAGAAGACTGGGGCAGTCAATCCTGGAGGTAACTATCGAGAACAGGTATGACACGTCTGTGATAGTGCGACGTTCGGAGAGAGGCAAAAGGTGATGCCGTTTACATTTGTCTTCATAACTTAGGTAGTTCTGACGAGTCTTACGACAAATGTATCGAAGGAAACGCCTTTGAATAGATTCAATACGAGATGAGTAAATTTTATACTTTGGGTTCCACACCTGAGATGCGTATTCAAGGTGGCTACGTACAAGTGTGCAATAAAGTATCTTTAGAGTCTTGACATTTTCAAACGTACGTCCCTGTCTAATTAGAAATCCCAGCGCCTTAGATGCCTTAGCAACTATGTGATCGATATGAGACTGGAAGAGTAGCTTACTATCGAGAATTATGCCGAGGTCCCTAATCTCGTTCGTTCTAGACAGTTGTAAGCCCTTTACATAATAAGTAAACATTAGAGGTATTGGTTTACGAGTGAAAGATATTACCTTGCACTTGCCAACATTAAGATCCAACTTATTCGCATCACAGTACCTATCTAGGCGCAAGAGATCAGACTGAAGCTCTTGGGAGTCCGCAGAACTATGGATAGATTTCAAGATTTTCATGTCATCTGCAAATAGAAGTATCATAGAATGATGAAAACAGGTATCAATATCTTGAATAAAGAGGATGAAGAGGAGCGGACCCAGTAGAGATCCTTGCGGGACTCCCGAGGGAATAGGTGACCAGTCCGACAGAAAACCACATGTAGCAACAGCTTGGGACCGATTGGTAACATACGAACTAAACCATCGAAACAGGTTACCATGTATGCCAGCGCTCATTAATTTATTTAGTAAGATTTGATGGTCAATTCTGTCAAATGCCTTGCTATAGTCGGTATAAATAATATCTACCTGGCCACCCCCCTCCATGCTAGTAGTTATGAATTCGTTAGATAGCAAGAGATTTGTGACAGTAGATCTGCCCTTGAGAAAGCCATGTTGATAATCGCTAAAGGAATGCTTAAGTGCAAAGTATGTTTGAGTGTAGACCAACCTCTCTAATATTTTAGCAAAAAAACAGAGTTTCGAGATTGGTCTATAGTTAGCGACAATATTTTTTGGACCTTGTTTATGAATAGGCGTCACAAAAGCAGATTTCCAAACTCCTGGAACAGAACCCTCAGCCAAAGAACGTCGAAAGAGCAAAGTTAATGGTAATGTCAAACTTTTGGCACAAGACCTAATAAACAGCGGAGGGATCCCGTCAGGACCAGCTGATTTATTTATGTCAATCTTATTTAGTAGTTTGTACACTTCAGATGCTAATATTTTAATATTGCCAATGCCAATTAAATTTGGATTAATTACAGCCAAAGTAGAAGGGTTGGTATCGGCACCACCTTGTGAGCCTGACAAAAAAGTAGTGTGAAAGTAATTGGAAAACAAATTGCACACTTCCATACCTGTGGACGCAGACTGTGAGCCATAGTGCATTGTGGAAGGTATAGAGGATGACTTGTTCCTTTGTTTAATAAATGACCAAAATACTTTGGGGTTGTCTGCAATACCACTCTCAACGCGTTTAATATAGTCCTTATATAGTTGCTTTTCCAATTCTCTGGCTCTTTCTCTCAGCAGATCAAAAGAGCGTTTATCAGACCGATTCCCATACACCTTAAACCTTCGATGATATTTATATTTCTCTTTAAGCATCTTTTTCAAAGCGTTACTGTACCAACAAGGAAAATTATTATTATTGCATTTCTTATTCGGGACATATTCATTACGCAAATCATACAATTGGTTATAAAAGTAATTTACAGAATTTTCAAATGATTTATTCCCAAACTGAAAATGCCAATTAACATCATTTAGTTTTTGTGAAATAGTATCATAGTCGGCTTTGTGATAAAAATACGACAAATTAATAAAATCATTAATTTTATAATATGCTTTTGCAATTAGAATTTTCTTAATACTACTCTTAAATTTTGTTTCCCCTAATTCTGTTACAGGTTTTGGTAATTTATTATATAGTCTAATACTATTAATTACAAAACTTTTATTTGTTTTTTGAAGCCTAAATTTAGGAATATAAAGCTTGTCAGCATTTCTTAATTTGCGAGACTGCATGTCTCCATTTTTTTTAAATAACTTTAAATTATTCCTTACATATAGAATATTTTCAAATATATATTGTGAAGGCAATGTCATTATATCAATGTCAGGAAATATGCTTCTGAGCGAGTCTCGATATTTCAGGCCATAAATTGCTCGAATGGCTCTTTTCTGGAGAATAAAAATAGAGTCTAAATCTGCCGCTGAGCCCCACATTATGAGACCATAAGTCATAATGCTGTGGAAGTAGGCGAAGTATACTAGTCTTGCTGTTGCCACATCAGTCAGCTGCCTAATCTTTCTGACAGCATATGCAGCTGAGCTCAACCTATTGCATAAGGTATTAATGTGAGCTGCCCACTGCAGTTTGGGATCAACTGTGATGCCCAAGAATACAGTGGATTCAACAAATTCAAGAGCAGAACCGCCCAACATCACACTGCAGTCGATTTTTGGCACGTTAAGTAATGAAAACTTAAGGCATTTTGTCTTATTAGAATTCAAAACCAAATTATTAGCCGTAAACCATTCCGAGACCATCGCCAGAGTACGATTTACTGTTAACAACATATTATCTTTCCTATTAACTTTAAATAGAAGAGAAGTGTCGTCAGCAAACAACACTATTTCCGCATTTTCTTGTACCATGTGGGGCAGGTCATTGATATATGCTAGGAAAAGGAATGGACCTAGTATTGAGCCCTGCGGGACACCCATTCTAACAAGAGACCCTTTCGAGACACTGCCATTATTATTACCACATTGTGTTCTATTATACAAGTAGGACTGTACTAGATTATAAGCTTGTCCACGAACACCGTAATAATCTAATTTACCAAGCAGAGTTTGATGATCTACACAATCGAATGCCTTTGACAGGTCACAGAATACCCCAATAAGATCCTCGGAGTTTTCCCAGGCATCAAATATTTCTCCAATCAATTTTTTTTTTTTTTTATGTCTGTACTACATGTGCGGTATCGAAACTAATTGAACTCGATGTCTGTACAACATGTGCGGTATCGAAACTAATTGAACTCGATGTCTGTACTACATGTGCGGTATCGAAACTAATTGAACTCGATGTCTGTACTACATGTGCGGTATCGAAACCAATTGAACTCGATGTCTGTACAACATGTGCGGTATCGAAACTAATTGAACTCGATGTCTGTACTACATGTGCGGTATCGAAACTAATTGAACTCGATGTCTGTACTACATGTGCGGTATCGAAACTAATTGAACTCGATGTCTGTACTACATGTGCGGTATCGAAACTAATTGAACTCGATGTCTGTACAACATGTGCGGTATCGAAACTAATTGAACTCGATGTCTGTACAACATGTGCGGTATCGAAACTAATTGAACTCGATGTCTGTACAACATGTGCGGTATCGAAACTAATTGAACTCGGCGTCTGTACTACATGTGCGGTATCGAAACTAATTGAACTCGATGTCTGTACTACATGTGCGGTATCGAAACTAATTGAACTCGATGTCTGTACAACATGTGCGGTATCGAAACTAATTGAACTCGATGTCTGTACAACATGTGCGGTATCGAAACTAATTGAACTCGATGTCTGTACAACATGTGCGGTATCGAAACTAATTGAACTCGATGTCTGTACTACATGTGCGGTATCGAAACTAATTGAACTCGATGTCTGTACAACATGTGCGGTATCGAAACTAATTGAACTCGATGTCTGTACAACATGTGCGGTATCGAAACTAATTGAACTCGATGTCTGTACTACATGTGCGGTATCGAAACTAATTGAACTCGATGTCTGTACTACATGTGCGGTATCGAAACTAATTGAACTCGATGTCTGTACTACATGTGCGGTATCGAAACTAATTGAACTCGATGTCTGTACTACATGTGCGGTATCGAAACTAATTGAACTCGATGTCTGTACAACATGTGCGGTATCGAAACTAATTGAACTCTATGTCTGTACAACATGTGCGGTATCGAAACTAATTGAACTCGATGTCTGTACTACATGTGCGGTATCGAAACTAATTGAACTCGATGTCTGTACTACATGTGCGGTATCGAAACTAATTGAACTCGATGTCTGTACTACATGTGCGGTATCGAAACTAATTGAACTCGATGTCTGTACAACATGTGCGGTATCGAAACTAATTGAACTCGATGTCTGTACTACATGTGCGGTATCGAAACTAATTGAACTCGATGTCTGTACTACATGTGCGGTATCGAAACTAATTGAACTTGATGTCTGTACAACATGTGCGGTATCGAAACTAATTGAACTCGATGTCTGTACAACATGTGCGGTTTCGAAACTAATTGAACTCGATGTCTGTACAACATGTGCGGTATCGAAACTAATTGAACTCGATGTCTGTACTACATGTGCGGTATCGAAACTAATTGAACTCGATGTCTGTACAACATGTGCGGTATCGAAACTAATTGAACTCGATGTCTGTACAACATGTGCGGTATCGAAACTAATTGAACTCGATGTCTGTACTACATGTGCGGTATCGAAACTAATTGAACTCGATGTCTGTACTACATGTGCGGTATCGAAACTAATTGAACTCGATGTCTGTACAACATGTGCGGTATCGAAACTAATTGAACTCGATGTCTGTACAACATGTGCGGTATCGAAACTAATTGAACTCGATGTCTGTACAACATGTGCGGTATCGAAACTAATTGAACTCGATGTCTGTACTACATGTGCGGTATCGAAACTAATTGAACTCGATGTCTGTACAACATGTGCGGTATCGAAACTAATTGAACTCGATGTCTGTACAACATGTGCGGTATCGAAACTAATTGAACTCGATGTCTGTACAACATGTGCGGTATCGAAACTAATTGAACTCGATGTCTGTACAACATGTGCGGTATCGAAACTAATTGAACTCGATGTCTGTACAACATGTGCGGTATCGAAACTAATTGAACTCGATGTCTGTACAACATGTGCGGTATCGAAACTAATTGAACTCGATGTCTGTACAACATGTGCGGTATCGAAACTAATTGAACTCGATGTCTGTACAACATGTGCGGTATCGAAACTAATTGAACTCGATGTCTGTACAACATGTGCGGTATCGAAACTAATTGAACTCGATGTCTGTACAACATGTGCGGTATCGAAACTAATTGAACTCGATGTCTGTACAACATGTGCGGTATCGAAACTAATTGAACTCGATGTCTGTACAACATGTGCGGTATCGAAACTAATTGAACTCGATGTCTGTACAACATGTGCGGTATCGAAACTAATTGAACTCGATGTCTGTACTACATGTGCGGTATCGAAACTAATTGAACTCGATGTCTGTACTACATGTGCGGTATCGAAACTAATTAAACTCGATGTCTGTACAACATGTGTGGTATCGAAACTAATTAAACTCGATGTCTGTACTACATGTGCGGTATCGAAACTAATTAAACTCGATGTCTGTACTACATGTGCGGTATCGAAACTAATTAAACTCGATGTCTGTACTACATGTGCGGTATCGAAACTATTTAACTCGATGTCTGTACTACATGTGCGGTATCGAAACTATTTAACTCGATGTCTGTACTACATGTGCGGTATCGAAACTATTTAACTCGATGTCTGTAGTACATGTGCGGTATCGAAACAGGCGGCGTCATTTTAATTGTTTTTGATTTTAGTCTATCGCAACTCTGACACACTGGCAACAGTAGGTCAAGTTTTATAGAATTTGGCCGTCCCTGAAACAAATATTTCTAAAAATTGTGAACGTCTTACGGGTTCAATGGTGATTTTTTTTTTTATACTAGCACGACATGTGATTTTGCGCCCACCTGATGGTAAGTGGCGCGCAATGTCCATGAATGTTAACAACTGGAATCAGGCACTCATGACTGACATCAGTCCCAAACACTATGCCGGCTTCACTGGGCATGACGGCAATTCGAGCCTGATCCCGAAACGTGAATACACGCTACAGGGTTTATCGGCTCGAACGGTGGATACTTCCCCGCTCCGACAGAATGGACAAATTACCGCTATCAGTCCGCCTCCCACCTATTTGTTGTTCTCGTTGACAGTGCCAATTTGCAATGATGTCAAATACCAAATTTTACTTTGAAGGAGAACTAATATTAGTAAATATAAGTTTGCCATGGTGATACAAGACTTACCAAAAGTATACAACAAACTATAATACCGTACTAGCTAGATTAACTTAAAACTATGTTCGAGCATTTTGTCCAGGCTCTGCCAACGAAAAGGCAGCCAGGCTCTGCCAACGAAAAGGCAGCCAGGCTCTGCCAACGAAAAGGCAGCCAGGCTCTGCCAACGAAAAGGTAGACAGACTCTGCCAACGAAAAGGCAGCCAGGCTCTGCCAACAAAAAGGCAGCCAGGCTCTGCCAACGAAAAGGCAGCCAGGCTCTGCCAACGAAAAGGCAGCCAGGCTTTGCCAACGAAAAGGCAGCCAGGCTCTGCCAACGAAAAGGCAGCCAGGCTCTGCCAACGAAAAGGCAGCCAGGTTCTGCCAACGAAAAGGCAGCCAGGCTCTGCCAACAAAAAGGTAGACAGGCTCTGCCAACGAAAAGGCACCCAGGCTCTGCCAACGAAAAGGCAGCCAGGCTTTGCCAACGAAAAGGCAGCCAGGCTCTGCCAACGAAAAGGCAGCCAGGCTCTGCCAACGAAAAGGCAGCCAGGCTCTGCCAACGAAAAGGCAGCCAGGCTCTGCCAACGAAAAGGCAGCTAAATTAAAACATAATACATATTTAAGTTTTTCAAATGAATATAATTCCTTCCTTTCGGAATAGAAACGTTAGGTCCTTGGTGTTTAGAATAAAAATATATATTGAGAAACTGGGAAAAAAATTGGTAGAAGTTTTGGGAGATAGTCGGTCTAAAAATTATTTAAAATAAAAATAATCTATAGAGTACAACGTGGGGCCGGGCACTTGCTACTTTTAATCCTGATGTTTTGTTGGTAATAAATAAATAGTTTGTACTGTTTTTTATTATTATTTTTTACACACTTAGGGACTTTTATAAAAAAAGAATACATGAACGCAATTATAAATGTTGCCAGAAAAAAACTTATCTTTAACTTTGTTTAAAAATTAATCATTTGAAGCAAAAACATTTCTTTATATATATTTTTACATCTAAATATTTATACAATTAAATTAAAATATAAAAACTGAAAATGAAATCAGTTACTCTTATTGGACCTTGTGATCCGCCAACCCTCGTGTGGTCGCGATAGGGGTGTGATACAATAAAAAATTAAAGGGTTTAAATTATAAGCTAGAACCATCTAAACTCGTGCCAGTATTCCTATACTAATAAGTTGGCATGAAACAGGTGCTGGGTATTGCCCAGTCCGTCAACATTGCCCAAAATATACAGCCAATGACTAAAGGCAATAAATGTATTCGCTGAAATATTAAAAGCAATAAAGAGGTAAAGGTACCAGTAGTTTGTGCGGATGAACGAAGCAAAAAACGTAAACAATAAAGAGGTAAAGGTACCAGTAGTTTGTGCGGATGAACGAAGCAAAAAACGTAAACAATAAAGAGGTAAAGGTACCAGTAGTTTGTGCGGATGAACGAAGCAAAAAACGTAAACAATAAAGAGGTAAAGGTACCAGTAGTTTGTGCGGATGAACGAAGCAAAAAACGTAAACAATAAAGAGGTAAAGGTACCAGTAGTTTGTGCGGATGAACGAAGCAAAAAACGTAAACAATAAAGAGGTAAAGGTACCAGTAGTTTGTGCGGATGAACGAAGCAAAAAACGTAAACAACTAAACAAGCCACAAAAGCCGAACTCCTGATCTTTTAATAAATGTTTTTTTGTTAATGTCAAAAACAATGAGAGTACTAAGATGTCATAATTATTAAACTAATACCAATATAAAAAAAACTATAAAATAAATAAAAGTCCTCTAGAGAAGTCCGATCAAAAATAGTCCCAAGGAAGCTGGCAACATTTAACGTCTGTGTAGCAAGGCTAATACGTTGGCAGAAATATTTTTCATCTATTAAAGTTAAAACTCGCGCGGACACTGTTAAATAATATACATATTATACTTTATAATTGTGACGTAAGTTCGGCTACGCTCGGCTAAACTCGCACTAAAACTGTCAATAAATGTATCCAAAACAAACCTTTACGCTTGATGAAATACTATGGTTATAAGCATATCGATATATTTTGTTTACATTTGAATACAATATAATTGATACGTATTATAGGCAGGTGTATAAATATTTCTGGCGATGTTAAATGCTTTATCGTGTTCATTGCCCCTCGCGTTAAATCTATTAAATTGATTTTGCAAATAAATTTAATGTATAAAAAGATATGAAAATTTTACGGATTATAAAAAATACCATTAAAGGGGATTCTAAACCCAGCCTGTGTTTCCCTATTTCCAGTACACACGAAAGACCCGGCACCCGTACGGTGAATCCATGAATAGCAATTATTCGAAAATAGAGTTTTCTTTTTCCTCTCACCAAATAAATAAAATTTGCATTTATTAATCAACGCTAATGGTTCCCAAATAGTGGTCTACGGAATCCTGAGGCTCCGTGGAAAGGTCACAGTGTGAAGCGTATCGTTCAAAACCCGTTGATAGAAAACAGTCAATCATAGCATAACTGTCGCCTTGTCGTCCATGTCTTTTGGATGGGATTTACCCTGCGGGATGAGGCGGAGTGTACATTCGGCCGAGTGTACAATCGGCCGAAAACGTATCGTCTAAGATAGATTACGTCTGTCAAAAATGTCAAAAGATTGGGCATTCCGCCTCGCTTTCACCCGCAGCACTCGTTGAAAGAGCTATTATGGTTTTGCTTCCGTTTGTCGTGACGACTTACAGACGCGAAACTGGTGATCGTCGCGTTCAATTGTCAAACATTAACCTTAAATAATTATAAATAAACTAGTGAAAAAAAAGAACATTCCGCACATTAAATATGTAGTTACGGTACATTCCGCACATTAAATATGTAGTTACGGTACATTCCGCACATTAAATATGTAGTTACGGTACATTCCGCACATTAAATATGTAGTTACGGTACAATTATTTTGCAATTATATAATTTGTGCCAATAATGAATATATTTAAACTACGACGAACAATCACTATAATATTTTCGATTAGCAAAAAAAGTCTGATAAATTAGGATTTCGTACAAAATATATATATATATATATATAATGCAATTGCTTTGGAATTTGAACCCGGTACTTTCCGCATAGTTTACGGATTCTTACAATCTCATCTGTATTCATTAAGGGATAATAAAATATTCTAACCATTGACATCCGTCCAGGCACTGGGCATTTTAGTTATTTAAAAAAATAGTCATTTAAATTAGTCAACTAGAATTTAAAGCTCCACGTGTAAATAAAACTGGATTTAGATCAAACAAATTACTCAAATAACAACACTCATTGCGTGAACGCCGCGCCGTCTTATTGTAAACGATCTATTCTTCAAAAAATTTAATGTGATACAATAAAAAATAAAAATATATATAACTTTACTACTTTTTCTTTCATTGACCTTTAATCAGAAATTTTCCGCGTAGCAACTGTATCGTCATCATTATAGCTACTAGAACACAGAGACCTTCACTGATGGAGATGTGTCTTCCAAAACATATTTCTAAAAAAAAAAATCCTTCACTCGCCACGTTGCCAGGCTGGATAGGCTAAGATCTGATGTCATTTTTATTGTCAATTTATTACCGATTCCACAAGTTGGTATTAGTGGAACCGTGACCGACGACGGCTTAACGTGCTGATGAATTTCGGGAAGGGTGGTAAATATATTGCAAATTCACGTAACGAAAGTGTATTTTTCAATTTGCGAATTTTTAGGAATTTAAGTAAAGCGTCCTTACAACCGAGCCACCTGCTCTACCCAGCTCTGTATATTAATAATACATATAGTCACAAAGAGACAGATATTTTTAAATAATTAATTAATGTAATAAGTAAACTTGTTTTGAATCGATTGTAGAAGCAATTGGGTCCATTTAAATCGATTCGTTGCTAAATATTTGCCCGGGTCTTGTACATCAGTCAATGTAACAAAGAAAAACAATTAAGACCTAACTAAGCTCCACAAGGTCGAACGTGTGTTGGAAATTATATCGCCACAGATAGTAAAGTGACTTAAGTCGTCAAAGTTGGACGATGGAAAAACGGGCCTTTAAAAAAATTTTTACGTGTTTAAGCTACAAAATACGTAAGCTTACAATTCAATTCGTTTATTTTCTGTAATTAGGCACAGGACAAAAAAATAATATTTTGCACTTTTACATGTCAAATTTACAATAAGTATACTTTAATATTAGGCTACATTCTACCAGGGAGAACGCCATGAAACTACACAACCTTACTTAAATGTAGAGCAGTGCGTTACAATACAAACATAAAATAACATTTTTTAAAAAAACCTACGTAATTTATACACACAATAATAATATAATAATAATTCCATACAATTTTAGTCTTATTATTGAAGGTTGAACTAAATCCGATGGAACAAAGTTATACGAGTATAATATAAATAAAATTAAATATTAACTAAACCAAATAAAAAAATATGTTCTAGAGACGTTCGATTGATGATAGTTTGAAGGAGGCTGGCAACATTTTCCATTGTATATATAGCAAGGCTGAAAAGTAAAATGAAGCATTATCACGACCGTCCCTTGCGGGGTGGTTTTTGACCACATTTTTTAAAGAAGCTATTTCACATTTACCCAACAATAAACCCATCATGATAAGTGGCAAGCTCGTCGATGTCTCTAGCGTACCAGACTTAAGAAATATCACAAATAAATTATTGTGACCAGGAGTCCCGGTACCTCAGCCTCCAAATCTATGGTCTTAAGCGCTAGACCGCGGGGGCATCTGTTTGTTTAACTCCTAGGCCAGGCGCTTAGCTGAGGGTCCCCATGGACACATCGCCTCGACCCCAAACGGCGCAAACTTTTTTATACAAACTGACGTCAGACATAAACAGTGATTATTTTATTGTTCTATTCTGCTGTATTTTTAAGTTATTAGGAAAAATGCCAAATAAAATCCAGCAACACTTTCTTCTATGTGTCTTTTGAAAAAGAAGGCCTTAAAAGAGAAGCAGAGAATTATTTCTAAGGAGCTCGGGTCGGCAGATTTATTGCTGTGGGTTTGGTTTTAGTTAATACGGCGCGGTTACCTTTATTTATTCCGTACACTTTCTCTCGGCTTTCTGATGATGAATGGTCACAGTATTAAACCGTGTCTTCTACTTCTTAATAAAACAATAATATTATCATACAATAAAAACATAACAGGTATAATAGATTTATTCACGTTAACCTGATTATTATGTTAAATGGTTCTGTATCAACCACGCTTTTTAAATAATGGATTCGTTTAGCCAACTTTACTATAGGCCCATTATGACAAGTGGCAAGCTCGACGTATGTCTCGACGCGTACTCGTATCAGCCTCAAGAAATATCACAAATAAATTATTATATTTTCAGCGTCTAAATCTTATGGTCTTAACCGCTAGACCGCAGAGGCATTCATGATTCTACTTCTGCTAGTCGAGGAGTAAGCAGCAAGGCGTTCCAAAGAGTAAACTATTAGCAGAAGACTAGAACTAAACTCCAAGTAAACCAGACCAGTAGTTCTCGAGATAGTAGTTTGCTGACAGTTACTAGAGTCTTACAAGGTTTCCTTAGTATAATGAAAAAAAAAACAGTCAAAGCAAGAATCTTCCGAGACTAGTGCAAGGCCAATACCAAGACTGTGTTGCAAGCACTATCTAACAAATAAAAAATGAATTGAAGGTGCATATTATATGTTAAGCGGTCCAAGCACGCTTCATAGACTCAACCTAAGTCTCTCGAGCGTGCTTCTAAAGGCTATAAAATTATATTTTATGACCAAGCACACTTGTCGTATTTCTCCGGCCCCTTGAAATTACCTTTATGTCGTACCAAAGACATTATATCTGTCTTGGGAGTGTTAACAATATACTTAAGTACCTTGAAATTATTTATTGATATTTACTTACGGCACGAATTTTGAGCGTTAGTTCCTTATAACAGCCGCCATTTTATCACGTTTTCATTAAGTCACTTTCATGGTTCTCTTTTAATTTGGATGGAATCTTCCAACTCAAATTTTAACTAACAACTTTAACACTTTCCAATGAGCTATCTTGCTAAAACTTTTAGGGTATTGCAATGCCGATATTGCTTAGAAAAAGCTTTATGAGTGTATATTCTTAGTAGATGTAGGGGCCGTGCAAATTTATTGCCTCGTGAATTGATTGTAGAACTGATTTTGGCGCAATCTGACCTTGCCGGGTGAAAAGACCATTGTAGACCGCCTCTGGTAAGTTCTTCGTATTACTCAGGGAAGTTGGATAAGTTTTAATATTTTATGACGTCATAATTCCCAAATTACTTCAATGATTTGGTGCCCAATTCCAGCCTTTTTATTTAACCGCCACACTTCAAACATTATAAATGCGAAAGAAACTCTGTCTTGAAACATATCTAACTACTAAGTCCAAATATCTTTATTCACTTCAACATATTACAGGCATGTGTGACACGTCATTATATTACAGGCATGTGTGACACGTCATTATATTACAGGCATGTGTGACACGTCATTATATTACAGGCATGTGTGACACGTCATTATATTACAGGCATGTGTGACACGTCATTATATTACAGGCATGTGTGACACGTCATTATATTACAGGCATGTGTGACACGTCATTATATTACAGGCATGTGTGACACGTCATTATATTACAGGCATGTGCGACACGTCATTATATTACAGGCATGTGTGACACGTCATTATATTACAGGCATGTGTGACACGTCATTATATTACAGGCATGTGTGACACGTCATTATATTACAGGCATGTGTGACACGTCATTATATTACAGGCATGTGTGACACGTCATTATATTACAGGCATGTGTGACACGTCATTATATTACAGGCATGTGTGACACGTCATTATATTACAGGCATGTGTGACACGTCATTATATTACAGGCATGTGCGACACGTCAATATATTACAGTCATGTGTGACACGTCATTATATTACAGGAATGTGCGACACGTCATTATATTACAGACTTGTGTGACACGTCATTATATTACAGGCATGTGTGACACGTCATTATATTACAGGCATGTGTGACACGTCATTATATTACAGGCATGTGTGACACGTCATTATATTACAGGCATGTGTGACACGTCATTATATTACAGGCATGTGTGACACGTCATTATATTACAGGCATGTGTGACACGTCATTATATTACAGGCATGTGTGACACGTCATTATATTACAGGCATGTGTGACACGTCATTATATTACAGGCATGTGCGACACGTCAATATATTACAGTCATGTGTGACACGTCATTATATTACAGGCATGTGTGACACGTCATTATATTACAGGCATGTGTGACACGTCATTATATTACAGGCATGTATGACACGTCATTATATTACAGGCATGTGTGACACGTCATTATATTACAGGCATGTGTGACACGTCATTATTCTACAGGCATGTGTGACACGTCATTATATTACAGGCATGTGTGACACGTCATTATATTACAGGCATGTGTGACACGTCATTATATTACAGGCATGTGTGACACGTCATTATATTACAGGCATGTGCGACACGTCAATATATTACAGTCATGTGTGACACGTCATTATATTACAGGCATGTGTGACACGTCATTATATTACAGGCATGTGTGACACGTCATTATATTACAGGCATGTGCGACACGTCATTATATTACAGACTTGTGTGACACGTCATTATATTACAGGCATGTGTGACACGTCATTATATTACAGGCATGTGTGACACGTCATTATATTACAGGCATGTGCGACACGTCATTATATTACAGACTTGTGTGACACGTCATTATATTACAGGCATGTGTGACACGTCATTATATTACAGGCATGTGTGACACGTCATTATATTACAGGCATGTGTGACACGTCATTATTCTACAGGCATGTGTGACACGTCATTATTTTACAGGCATGTGTGACACGTCATTATATTACAGGCATGTGTGACACGTCATTATTTTAAATGATTCTACTCCTGATAGTGGAGACCAAGCAGGGAAGAGGTCTTAACAGTAAGCTGATAGCAGAAGACGATCAGATCC
Organism: Tinea semifulvella; assembly: GCA_910589645.1. Classification (NCBI taxonomy): domain Eukaryota; kingdom Metazoa; phylum Arthropoda; class Insecta; order Lepidoptera; family Tineidae; genus Tinea; species Tinea semifulvella. Next base: position 184,041 of record OU342600.1, read on the forward strand.
CAGTTACTTTTTAATCTGATTGAGAAAGGAATCTGAAAGGAAAACTCAGCTATAGCAGATTTACAAATGAAACAAATGCAGAATTACACAACAATAATTAATAAATATCTTTCAAAATCAGTTATGAGTCTATGAGAATACAATAACTGGTACACGCAACTAGAGAAAAAGCAGTTCATGCCGGGTGGGGAACTGCTTTTTCTCTAGTTGCGTAGACTATTAACTGCATCTTCAGCCAGTGTTTAATTTCCCGACAACTTAAAAGGGCAAAAACCCACAACTTTCGTATTACCTATATATCTGGTTCGTCAATCTTTCAACATGTTCGAACAATGCTGTTTGACTCTATACTTTATATTATGCTTCCTACCCTTTTGGATACTTCATGCCGCATAGTGTTAACGTTGTCTTCTCCAGTTATCATAACTCTTGCCGCAACTTTCAAGTATTGTAAACACCTCGAACGATGCCACTTGCAGAAACTTCCAGATGTTTTTGACATCGATTATGTCAGAAACACTTAGAGCACAGACCTTGATATAGACCACCGGCCTAGATATATTAATTTATGAATTAAAATATATTATCGGCGCAGCAACGGTACGACATCAGCATGCTCGGTATACGCGCTACCGAAAGCTTACCGCCTATATAATTATCTATTGAGTGTTCCTGTTTATGCGCTATGTATATGCGCGGGAGCGGCGTATGCATGCCCAGCGATCTGAAAAACTGTGTTTCTGGAAGCCGGACACCTTGCCGGGTGTGTTCTGGAAGCCGGACACCTTGCCGGGTGTGTTCTGGAAGCCGGACACCTTGCCGGGTGTATTCTGGAAGCTGGACACCTTGCCGGGTGTGTTCTGGAAGCCGGACACCTTGCCGGGTGTATTCTGGAAGCTGGACACCTTGCCGGGTGTGTTCTGGAAGCCGGACACCTTGCCGGGTGTATTCTGGAAGCTGGACACCTTGCCGGGTGTGTTCTGGAAGCCGGACACCTTGCCGGGTGTATTCTGGAAGCCGGACACCTTGCCGGGTGTGTTCTGGAAGCCGGACACCTTGCCGGGTGTATTTTACTTTGTTTTTGCTAATGAAATGCTACTCAAAATCTGTTTTTTTTTTTTGTGACATAACTATAAACTATTATCTTAAATGTCTAAATTAAAATAAATAAATACATCTAAATAAATAAATAAATAATAATTTAATCATTGCGTCTGCGCTGACACTTTAAAGCTAACGAGCTGTCAAGAAGACGGCCATTCTAGAAATAACCTTGATATATAAAAATAAAATAAAAATAAAATAAAATAAAAATAAAGTTCCCTATTAATGGATATGAAAATGTCACTCATTTAATACAATAATTGATCGAGGCTTTGTATTCCGATTGAGACCCATGTTTTCCGAATGGAAATACATTATGCACTATATCTGTAAAAGAAGCTTGGCCGATTACAGTGACCTGTATATTTTTACTGACTGTCGATATCTAACAGAAAATCTTATTTGAATAAAATCAAATAAATCGTCTTTTTATTTCCAAGAAATAGTTCTATATCTATCTCTCTTTATCCAACCACCGGATGATTCTGCTTCTAATTTAAACAATATATTAGTATATTTGTGGTTCGTTCAATAAACATAAGTCTACTTATGTAAGTTGTTCGGAGTGAAGTATAATAGAAGATGGCGTCTCTACATTTTAAGATGTTCGCAAACAGAATGACAACCAATAGATAACAATAGCTTTATTTGGTTGTATTATTACAACCGTAGTCACTTGCAGGGTGGTCAGAAGGCACGCGCGCCACATTTTTTTCTTTTATGTACTGCGCACGGACACGACTTAGAAGAGAATCCTTTAGTTGGCCACAGTTGTAGGGTCACATGTCGTGATCGGATGATAGCGTTACCTAAATAAATGCTGCAAAAGATTTAATGTATCCCACAAAACAAAGTCACAAAAACATGTCACCAACCGGAGTGAGGTTTCGTTAAATAAAACATGAATTTACTTCTGTGATGTTATTTACTTACTGAAACACGCCTTGTTAAGACCCTATGTCCTAACACCTTATATTTTTAGTACCGTTGAGGCATTGTCGGACATTCGCTGTATTTCGTACAACTGAGAAATAAACGCATTAAACCAGTATACAGTCCATTACGGATCTTGGCATATTACGGATCTTGGCACATCACGGATCTTGGCACATTACGGATCTTGGCACATCACGGATCTTGGCACATCACGCCTGCAACAATTTGAAAGATTTTTTAGTGACTCTTCCACCTACTATAATGTACTTAAATTACGTAATGTACCATATTACCATGTTATAAAATATATTAAATTGTAGTTTTTTAAAAGTATCATCACGACTGTTTTCCTTTCGGGGTGGCCAGAAACTACTCGTATAAGTAAGCGGATTCACATTTAGCCAACTTATAGGCCAATTCTGACAAGTGGCAAACTCGTCAATGTCTCCAGCGTACCAAACACGAGAAACATCGCAAATAAATTAAATATTGATTAAATGTATTTTTATTTACATTAATAAACATTTTTGTGTTCCGACCAGGAATCGAACCCGGTACCTCCGAGTCTAAATCCAAGGAATAAAAGGTTTTTCATTTTAAAAATTAAATTATGCCTACTTGCAAAATAAGTGAATTGAATTTAAAAAATCGCGTTCAGATGTTGGTTGAAATTCCCATGTATGTGTGTCCCACTTATCGAACTGTTTAATTATTAGAAACGACACACTCACAGTATCCTCAGCTCGTCGTATATTGGGCGATTTATTTATTATTTATAGTACCGCATGTACTGAACTTACAGGGCTATGACATTTTGTTGGCGGTTTGGGTTCTTTAATTAGAGATGTTAGGAAAATTTGCTATGATCGATGACATTTGTGTTAGTGATGTAATTTTTAGTAGGTGTCCTGTCTGGACACCACACACCTACTTGCCATCGACTTTTCCCTGGAATTGTCCTCGCTCTATGGATATTTCTTCAGTAGGATCTGTGATTGCTCTTACATATAAGTTTGACGGACGATCCCGAGTTAAACATCAACTATGTAATCTGTGGTAACTCGCCTGGGATTCTTACAAATCTGCTAATATTTTACGTGAGTCGGCAGTTCTTACTAACAGGGAGACTACAATTGACTGCAATTATATCAGGACCGACATAAAACTGGCCGAAATCGAATATTAGGTCGAAAACGAATTAAAATATTTTTTGACGATTAAACTTTGTTGTGTTATTTTATATAGTTTAGGTGTTTAAAATAATATCATGACAGCTCTAGTACTAAAGGACTTGACTGATACGAAAACTGCATATTTTAATTGTACAGTAAAAATAACATTAGTCTTATCTATATAAGTATGGAAGCTACTGATGACATGTTTTGTTATCATTGTGCACAACACAACAAAACACTAGTGGTAAAGAAATAGCCCAAAATAGATGATTTCATTTCTTGGATTTGGCTCCAGTGCTCATCGTTCAATCCCCTGCGTCATATTATTGTGGAGGTCCTAGCGGCGATCTGCGACGGACATTCAGTTCTGACGAATCATGTTCATTTATTCTTTTTACCTACAACAATTACTAATATTATTATTAGAAACTGCATAGCCATTGTAGATTATTCACTGCATTAAATAATAAAGAATATCGGTAATACTTTTCTAGCTTTGTTATATATTGACATATTAGACATCTCTGACAGAACATTGACTTTTTACTACAAAACATAATGCTAGATAGATTAAGTTTTAACACCCTCCCTTAATCTAACCGCATTCCTAAACCATTGATACAAAATACATGCTTAGGTTTTGCAACAGATTTAGTCAACCCATCTGCATAACAGACTGACAAGTCCTCTTGAAACACAAAGAATAATTACAATTCCCTTTTAAATACCTCAATAACCTTTTTACTGCAGCCATATGCTCATTAGTCCAACATGAGTTTAATTGACTTAGAAAACTGACAGCAAAAGAGATATCCGGACGTGTACATATAGACAGATACACTGCCTATAATTTCTTGATAAGTATAGTCTACAATATTTGGACCTCTACTTAATTCGATGTTTGGTATCAGCGGCGTAGCAACAGGATTACAATCTTACAATCCATATTTATTGAGCAAGTTATTTACATACCTCTCCTGATCGATAAATATCATATCATCTCGCCTTCTAATCATCATACCCAAACATTCCTTAGCTTCACCTAGATCTTTATCTGTCCTGTACATGGCATCCTTGACTGACGCAGGATCTATCTATCTTATTTACGTGATAATTACAATCCATATACCTTTCTACTGGTTTTCTAATTCTAAGAGGATAACGCCGTTCAACCTGTACATCTTCAGTAGATATAGTATTATCTACTTCAATAATATCATCATTAGAATTATTTACATTACTAGGTTGTACCTCTCCACAACCTGTACAGTTTCTGTTTACATTTAACCCATCATTCATATTATTAGAATTGATATTTACAATACGTACGTCAAGTATATCTTCACTTAAACCATCCGTTATTTCATTGTTAAACTGTACATCATTACTACCAGAATACTTCTTCGATTCAATAAAGACCACATTTCTTGCCTTTATTATCGATCTAGGTTTCTTCATATTAATTAAACGATAACCTTTGGTATTCTCACAATATCCGACCATGACCAGTGTTTCGGATTTGTTATCTAACTTTTTCCTTAGTTGTTTTGGAATATGTGCCTGTGCTATACATCCGAATGATTTTAAATGGGATAAATCAATCTTCTTACCTGTCCAGATCTCTTCAGGAACAGTACTAACCGCCATAGTAGGAGAACGGTTTTTTAAATAAATAGCCGTATGCATTGCCTCAGCCCAAAACTTTTTACATAAATTTGCTTCTGACAACATACATCTGCACATATTAACCAAAGTCCTAATACTCCTTTCCGCCACTCCATTTTGTTGCGGAGTATATGGTACCGTGGTCTGATGACGCACGCCATTTTTCGTAAGGAAATCCTGAAAAGCTTTATTTGTATATTCCGTACCATTGTCGCTTCTCAAACATTTTATCTTTTTCCCAGTTTGGTTCTCTACAAAACTTTTAAACTCCTGGAACTTTTGCAGTACTTCAGTTTTTTCCTTTATTGTAAAACCAAATATTTTCCGAGAATAATCATCTACAAAAATCAAACAATATCTTGATCCTCCCCATGACATTTCAATTGGACCAGTTATATCAGTGTGAACTAACTCCAATAAGTCATTAGCCCTATTTCGGCTTTTTGTGGGAAATTTCTGTACACTTTGTTTTCCATTCAAACATGTCACACAAACTTCATTATTTACATTTGTATATTTCATACCATTGACAAGGTCTTTCAATTTATTCATCTGTGCTCTACCTAAATGCCCTAGTCTTCTGTGCCATAATGTGTATGCACTGACATCATTAGCATCAGTAGCGTACGCACTGTCTCTACTTAAATCTAATGTGTACAGACCTTTATTCATTGTACCTTGTGCTGTAATTTCTCCTCTTACTGAGAATCCATTGGTATTATACATTGTACATTTTGTGTCATCGAAAACAAATATATGTCCACGTTGTGTCGCTTTACTCACTGACAATAAATTAGTTGTCAAATCAGGAACACAAACAACATTGGTAATATCTAAAGGTTTAGATATACCATTTACATAAATATTTACATGTGAATTGCCAATTTCGATCGAAGGAAGTTTCAAATCATTCGCAACTGATATCTGCCCATCTAACTTTACAATTTTTGACAGTAAATTTCCATCACACGCCATATGAGACGTAGCTCCTGAGTCAATAATCCATTTAGATTTTAAATTACTCATATCATTACATGCCATCATAGTGCCAGCCTTATTATTCTCCTGTTTCTGTACTTTATTATTATGATTTCGTTTACCTTTATTTTGACAGTTATATTTAACATGCCCTTCTTGTCCGCAGGAATAACATTTCACCTTCCTTTTCACGAACTTCTTGGTTTTAAGAGCAGTATCTTCCGTCATAACATTACTCAAACCCTCGTTGCTTTGTCGACGAGCAGCCTCCTCAATTAATCTCGACTTAATTGTTTCTGGACATAAAGTTTGGTTAGAGTAAGTAACTGTTAAAATCAGTGGATCATAATTAGAGGGTAATCCATTTAACATTACAAAGGCAATAAAGTCATCATCAATATTTACACCAATATCAGCTAAAGTATTTACAGTTGTCAAAATATCATTAAGATATTCTTCCATGGAATTGAAATTTGAAAGCTTGCTGCCAAAAAGATGCCTTTGCAGCTCAAATTTCCGTAACATTCCTCTGGCCTCAAACGCTGATTGTAAATTTTTCCAAGCCTCGCTAGCAGATTTAGCTTTATTTACATGTACATAACAAATAGGTTTAACCATTAAACATATTTTCGCTAATGCCTTGCTATCATTTTCAATACTTATCTCGTTAGATCCCGGTTGCAGTCCATTTTCAACTAAATGCCACAAACCATCCAACCTGAGACACATCATCATAGCAAATTTCCAACTAGAATAATTTTCACGTCCTTGCAACTTCTCTATATTCGGTAGAGAGGACGACTGTACCAATATTCGACTCGAGTCCCCGGCCATAGTTCCGGCCGATGTGTATTCACCACTATTCTCGATCGACATCTTTAAATTTTATATTTACAGAATCCACAACTCAGAATAGCCCATAACCTATTAGAAACTGCATAGCCATTGTAGATTATTCACTGCATTAAATAATAAAGAATATCGGTAATACTTTTCTAGCTTTGTTATATATTGACATATTAGACATCTCTGACAGAACATTGACTTTTTACTACAAAACATAATGCTAGATAGATTAAGTTTTAACAATTATAATTGTTTGTCTGTTTGTTTCAAGGACGGCCTTCACGCCTATATTATACTGCACTGATTTAGATAAAAATACATCGTTCATTTTTAGGCTATATTTGTACTAATTCTGTACCAAATACCAAACATTACAGATTGCTCTTATGTATATCTTTTGTATTATAAAAGCTCAGTCTATGTCTACTGAGTTTCCAACAGTATTAGACCATAGCTAAGAACAGAGGATGATATGGGTATCTGTCCTCTTCCCCATGATGGTTGACTACTATATTTTTTTAAGCCGCCAGTGCGGCCAAAAAACTGGTAAAAAAAACCTCACAGGGTGTTAAACCCGTGTCCTATAAGTCTGTATCTTTCATATGAATAATCGTGTGTCACAACAATTATTGTGTTATAGGTAGATTGCCTTATCACACGGACGCAGGTGTCGGTCTAATTACAAGTGATGTTTGTTTGGGACTATGTGGGCTCCTTTCTACACTTAATTATAGTATTTTGCTTACACAGGTAAAACTCTCTCGGACATTCTCATAATGAAACACAAAAATGGACACGGTCAAGCTTAATTATGCATCTCCATCCACAGCCACTCTACGAGTACGTTTATATTAATTCTGTCTCACACTTAACCGTAACCGTAACATCTGTTCTAACAGTCTTACACGTTTCCTCAACTGCTCCTCCACTCAATTATTATTTTCAGCTGTCAGAGGGAGGGACGACTCGGCACGCGAGGAATAGAACTGTTATTTTTTTTATTTAAAAACTTTATTATTTTGATAACATAAGGCGTATGTAGGTAATGCCGATTGGCATTCTCTTATCGTCAACCTTCGAGACATTGTATCAATTATGGTGGGTTTATAAAACAAACATAAAATAATATTTAAATAATTTTGATTAATTTAAATTACGTACTTATAACTAAATACATAATTTTAATACTTAAACTACATAATAATAATACATACACTACATAAATAATACATATACAATACATACATAAACTACTTAAACGTATATACATAAACAGAAACTTATATTTATATTATACAACTACATTATTAACAATGAGAAGAGAAATGAATTGTGAATATTTATTGTATCTTTAAAAAGTGTGAATATACTTGTATTTTAAATACATTTCTGTTGGGTGCCTGACGGACACTAAGAGGTAGGCTGTTCCATAATGCTACGACTGAGAAGGAATTTGGAATGGAGTTACTGTGATGTGAAGGTGTTAAACTCCAAGTACATCGCGACGTTCCCAGAAACCTTCTTGGAGAGTATTTATGTTACTTTAGGGGTGGTCAGAAACCACGCTTATAAATAAGCGGATTCACATTTAGCCAACTTTACTGCCGGCACATCATGACAAGTGGCAAGCTCGTCGATGTCTCCAGCGTACCAAACTCGAGAAATATCACAAATAAATTAAATATTAATTAAATGTATTTATTTACATTTATAAATATTTTTGTGTCCCGACAAGGAATCGAACCCGGTACCTCCGAGTCTAAATCCTCGGACTTAGCCGCTAGACCATGGAGGCAGTTTATATTATTTTTATTTTTTTAAAATAAGAATTTGGTTTTTTCCATGCAAATTTATTACAATTCAAGTTGTGTACACTATTTTTTGTTTTACTTAATTAATGTTCTTACTGAAATGAAAATAAAATTCGTTTAGGTTATTATATATTTTTTAAAATTTCTAGTTATAAATAACTTTCGTGACACATAAATATCCATAATATGAAAGAGACAGACTTATCGATGTCAAGTGCTAGAGCGTGTAATAATTCTGACAAAATGAATATTTTGAAAACGGAAAGGCAATCTTCAATATTATAAAAAAAAACTAATGCCTTTGAAGTTTACAACTAACAATACCGAGTGCGAGGACCCCTTGAATGAAACAATTTGTCAGCTGAAAGGAATACTCGAGTGGAGGACCCGTTGAGTAAACAATACGGGCGCTAGACCTCAAATTACGTCCACTCTCTGCCAAGTGTATTTAAGTCATAGCTCAATATCCTGTGCTATAATTTTAAGGCATAGAACTTCGTTTATCACAACAAATGGTTCAATCAATGGTTGTATGTCGCTATATCTAAGAAATACGTCCAGTTTACGGTCAGTTTTAGGGCTGCGATATTCCGCAACGATGATAGGGTGTTATCAAGAAAGGGAGGGTTTGATTCCCGGTATTCTTGAGATGGTGCTATCGCCGACATTGATCTGCAACCCTTTTACATGGCCAGAGATATGAGAAAATTATAGAAAAGAAAATCCATTTATTCTGTGAATTTAATATAGTCTTTTCTCGGAACCTAAAAAGAATAATTCCTATTGAACTTACCGTTCCGCGGGAATCTAATATTTCTAATACCACAATATGAAGTCGAACAGAAGAAATGATTCAAGACTACTGCAAGTTAATACGAGAGGAATTCCAACAAAATATTTACAACACTCACTGCTAACTGCTGAAAGCATTGGGCATACAAAGATCTGCTCTCAGCTTTGATTAAAACATAATGTGAAGATACGGTTCTCTACAAGATGGGGAACTGATAGACAACGACACCCAAAGTCACACATGCCAATGCATCACCAAATATATTTTGTAAGAGTGGGAGGCGAACGAGATAGAATGAGCGCGTGTGTCGACCTCGCCTCGCTAGCTAGTGATGCGAACGAGATAGAATGCGTGCGTGTGGCGACCTCGCCTCGCTAGCTAGTGATGCGAACGAGATAGAATGCGTGCGTGTGGCGACCTCGCCTCGCTAGCTAGTGATGCGAACGAGATAGAATGCGCGCGTGTGGCGACCTCGCCTCGCTAGCTAGTGATGCGAACGAGATAGAATGCGCGCGTGTGGCGACCTCGCCTCGCTAGCTAGTGATGCGAACGAGATAGAATGCGCGCGTGTGGCGACCTCGCCTCGCTAGTTAGTGATGCGAACGAGATAGAATGCGCGCGTGTGGCGACCTCGCCTCGCTAGCTAGTGATGCGAACGAGATAGAATGCGCGCGTGTGGCGACCTCGCCTCGCTAGCTAGGTTACTACTGACTTGCTACTAATTAAATTGCGTCAGTTATACGTAGTTTGCTAGTTCCACAAATAATGACTTCGTACCGTAACTTATTTATTTATATAGTACACACAGCAGTACATATATTACCACACACATAATATAATATAAGTATAATGCATTTAATGTAATATGCTCCAATCAGATGTGACAGCATTTGTTTTAATCAATAACCGTACATTACTTCCAATACTTATCTAGTATTTGGTTTCATAGAGAGGGGAGCAGAATAGTGGAGAGAGAGCGTATCACTGCGCAAACGCAGCATTTAGAGTTATTGTTCTCCTCTCTTCGATGGACAAGTAACTGATGTTAACCAGATTACAAACTGGTTTAAAAAAATGGATTCCCAATAGTTTACTAAAGTTACTAAAGCAGAAAAAAATTTTGGAATCCAGCAATTAGCGAGTCGGGCCGCATTTAGCGAGTCGGGCCGCATTTAGCGAGTCGGGGTACATTTAGCAGTTTCGCTGAAAATAAATTCAACGCTTCAGCAGCTGCGGGTACAATCTAGTTACAATAAGCATACGGACAGCTATGAGCAGAGCGATTGTTACTTTTTTAGAACACTAGCCGCGCAAAACTTAACTGCCTCCGTGGTTAAGTCCGTGGATTTAGACTCTGAGGTACCGGGTTCGATTCCTGGTCGGGATATATTAATATTTAAAATAAATCAATTTGATTATTATTTAATTTATTTGTGTTATTTCCAAATTTGGTACGCTAGCAACATCGACGACGCTAGCCACTTGTCATTATTGGCCTATAGTAAAGTTGGCTAAATGTGAATCCGCTTCTTTAAGCGTGGTTTCTGACCACCCCGAAAGGGAAACGGTCGTGATGATACTTTACTATGCCGCGGGAAAGTTATGGCAAAAGGATGCGTGGGCTGACCATATCGAGGCTGCAATTGACCACGGACAGCCTATATCAATACACGAGTATTGAGTGCACCCGCCTTGAGTAATGAAAAAAAAATCCACACCCGCTCTTCTACTTTAAAGCCACAGCCTCAACGGCCTAGCAAGTTGCGCGGTGTCGGAGCGGGCTACATGTCACGAATTCCTTCATTAAAACTATACCGACACACATCCTTCCACTTTGTTTATTAGCTTACGTATGAAAGGGGGGCATATTGAAAATACCTAACTTTACCGCTGGCAAAAAGTAAGACCCTTTTTTAAAAAATAACTACGGTTTTACTGTCACGTAAACATAACCAGATCTATCTCAAGCTTTAGTACTGTTCCTTAATCTCAAACGATTTACTTACTTTGAAGTTTACAGCTTAAAGTAAGTAATTGGTTCCAAAAATGCGATCACAAATTATTGTTTGCATACATTTGTAACAATGACAGTATTCATAATACTTGAAGGATTATTGATAACCCATTACGTCACGGATTTGTAACTTTATTATTGGTAACACTAACGGCAAAGCATTCTAACGAAATATAGTCAACACTATCAGATATAGTGAAAAACAGAATCGCTAAATACATATTGTAAGAAAAACGTTGAAATAATTCTAAACTATAAAATAAGTACCTACTTATTTATTTAAAAAAGTAGGTAATCTGTTACATTAGATGCATTCTAATGTCTTCTTTTTGTGAAAAGTAGGTAATCTGTTACATTAGATGCATTCTAATGTCTTCTTTTTGTGAAAAGTATAAATAAGTTGAAAAAAATCGTTTAAAGTGACAAGTCGAATACAAGGTATGAAACCTGCCAACATGGTTTATAAAAAGAAAAACGGATCATTGTTAATTTAGCCTCCATTATCATATTACGTATATCCGACGTCTTTGGGCGACAATGCCCCGTGATTCCAAGAAAAGCATCCGATTCGGCAACATGTGAAATTTGATGATAACGTAATTAACTTATAAAAATAAATATATATGACTAAGTGAGACTTGTCTGTATTATTCATTAGTTAGAAGCCAAAACCAAGAAGCTGCTATTTCCGGTTTAGCTCGGACAGTGTGAGCAGTGGGTTCGGAGTTCACCTCACAGTTTTAATGTGTTCAAACACATGCAATGCAGTTGTTTTCTTATAAACCTGGTCAAGATGATATTTTACTAAATTTTGTATGGCACAAACTGCCTCCGTGGTCTAGCGGTTAAGTCCGTGGATGGACATTCATAATATTTAATTTATTTATGATATTTCTCGAGTTTGGTACGCTGGAGACATCGACGAGCTTGTCATGATTGGCCTATAGTAAAGTTGGCTAAATGTGAATCTGCTTATTTATAAGCATGATTTCTGACCACCCGAAAGGGAAACGGTCGTGATGATACTTTTTGTATGGCACAGCGTGCACTATTGTTTAATAATGAACAATTGTTCAGAAATATTTTGGTGGCGGGTATAATTGTAATTGCTTCTACTTTGTTCCTTAATTATGTCTTTCTGATATGTCTCTGTCCTTTCTCTTTGTATAATGCAATGAAATCTACACATTTTCACTCATTCACACTTACAATTTACACCTTCATACACCTACACATTCACATATACATACACTTACATAATGGTGCGTAGATGGATTTTTTAAATATTGTCTCTTTATTTTTATTCTTATGTTTATTTTTAATAGTTTAAATTGTTAATAATCCGTTGATGCTATATGTTTAGTGAAAATAATGTTATTCCGTAATTGGCTAGGTGTTCGGTAATCATTTGAATGTAAATATTTATTTGTAAAATACAGCTGTGGAATAAGTAAATAATAAATAAATAAAGTATAAATAAATAATACATCGGGAGAATGGAACAAGAACAAATTAGCCGCCATAGTATAAAGATATGGAAAAGTAAAAAGTATCATCACGACCCTTTCCCTTTCAGGGTGGTCAGAAACCACGCTTATAAATAAGCGGATTCACATTTAGCCAACTTTACTATAGGCCAATCATGACAAGTGGCAAGCTCGTCGATGTTTCCAGCGTACCAAACTCGGGAAATATCACAAATAAATTAAATATTAATTAAATGTATTTATTTACATTAATAAATATTTTTGTGTCCCGACCAGGAATCGAACCCGGTACCTCCGAGTCTAAATCCACGGACTTAACCGCTAGATCACGGAGGCAGTTATATATATAAAGATATGTTTAAATAAAAACAGTAAAAGAATATTAAAATTAAAAATAAAGGTTTGCTTTAGTTGAGGTAGCTTTGCTGGACAGACTGTTGGACGTGTGCCAGAGAGAAGACGCCGACGGCAGCCGCAAGCCGCAGCGCAAGCCTGCATCGCCTAAATCTTTTAATGTAAAGTAGTTACTACTGAAGAATTACTAAACGTGCACAAATACATATACACCTCCAGGTGGCCGTGTACTCATATGTCATGATCAGATGGTAATGTCCCATTAAAAATCCTGAATTACAAGGATTATTTTTGTCAAAATCGGTTCAGTAATACAGGCGTGTTATCATGTAATGGTTGAATGATTTCTCAAAAGTAAATTCAAACTAGATTTTTTCTATTAAATATTGGATTGTGCGAGTGAGAGGGAAGATTAAGCGTTAACCCATGTTCAGAAATGAGGCCAATATAATGGTAGCCAGCCCCCACTCTGCGTGGGGGAACAATATCTCCAGATCTACTCTGCTCTAAAGTCATCTTTTTACGTGAACTGCCATTAACACGTGATCATTTTGATTGATTCAACTTCAGCTAGTGCAAAACTAAGCAGCAAAGCGGTCCAAAGTGTTACCAAAGCTATTAGGTATGTAATCCGGGGCTATAAGGTTGCCTGTTCCTTTCAACTTATAGTGAGAAAGTTTGATAATAGTCTGGCTGCTGTAAAAATGCGATCGCGACAGCTGAGGACAGCGACACAATATGGGTTACTGTGAATAACTAGAAGAGATACAGGTTGATGAAATATTTATAAGAAAGTGTTGTTATTTAATTTTTCTTATAGGGAGATGACAGTAGAATGTATTACTTACCGCCAGTTTCTCGAACATATTTTTGGTACATACTTAATTATTTCTTAAGTAGAAATTTACTAGGTTTTGCAAAAAAATGCGTTTCACAAACATATGTATCTTAGGAAACACTTAAAAAATAATTAAGACGGGAGCTGTCATTTACACAATTGCATGAATGGGGAGTAGTCATTATTACAACTTTGAAACTCTCGCTATGTTTAGGATTCTCCAAAAGCTCCACTCCGGATTACATATTATTATAAAATAGTCTAATATCTCATTGGTTTAAGAATTTAAAACTTTTAATTTCGTTTTCTGACTTGGAATTACAGATTGATATTTCACGAATAGGTACCTACTACTATTTTATGAAGCGGAACGCATTCTCTGAGCGACCTTAGTCGTGCCCATATGCGAGATCAAATGCCTAATACAAGTTTCTTTATTACATTACCCATAGAAGTGAACCACCTCCGCGTTCTAACCGTCACGTCCTTGGATTTAGACGAGGAGTTACCGAGTTCCATTCCTGGTCGGGACACAATAAATTATTTGTGCTATTTTTCGACTTTGATACGCTACGATATAGGTACGCTAAAAACATCGACGAGCTTGTCGCTTGTCACCTTGGCCTATAGTAAAGTTAGCATAGAGAATCTATGTACTTCTGTGGGACACCTCACTATTGTAGTGTTCAGTTTACGAAGTTCGCTATGTATATAAGCCTCAAAGTATTCTAATTGCCGTTAATGTAGGATCCGAATATATTTATGACGTCATTAAAAAGTCATCCAACATTTACAAGACGCTTATATTCGTAGTTTTTTTTTAATACGAGCTCGACATGTGACTTTGCCCCCACCTGATGATTAGTGGCGCGCGAGGTCTATGAATGCCAGCAACTGGAATCAGACACTCATGACTAACACTATGCCGACTTGTCTGGGCATGGCATTACTGGGTTCATCGGAACGAACGGTGGATAATTCCCTGCCCCGGCAGACTGGGCGAATTACCACCATCAGTCCGCCGTCCACCTATTTTTTAATCCCCTCCTTTAATCAAATCAAATCATTTATTTGTTCCAACACAGGTAATATAGTTAGTATATTAACCTAGTAGTTTATAAAAGTGCAGCTGCGTTCTGCCATGATCGAGGCGTACAAATATTTAGTGGCATTGATTAAATGTTCGCGTTAAATATAAACTATATCCAAATAAATATCCATTGACATAAACATATTGTATTTAAGATGTTAAAGAATGTCACTAAGAAAGGATTCCAGTTACCGGCCCCTAGCCTTAAATGACTGGTGTTTTTTTTTCCAACTTAGCATGAATAATGTTCCGAAATTTTTGAACAAAAGGTGTCCGTCCGTTCATTACAAAAAGAAAATTAATTGAAAAAAATGATATTTTTTTTTATTGTTCTGATTTTAAATATTCCATTAGTGACGTCACACCGTACCATTAATTATGCGACCGACATGGGCTGGTTTAAAAACCCCTCTATTTATTGCGCAATAAGACACTGACGGCTCACCTCACCTTCTGCTATTCTCCTTGGGCAACCAAATACAGTAAGATTGTATTAAAATATCATCAAACCATAATTTCCTGCAAGGTAGTTACTACAACTACAACAAACATGTTAGCGGGTTAACCAGAGACAACCTTGTTGCATTATAGGCACAATATGACCATTTTGATGTTTTAACACGTTCGAATCCGCGAGCCCTCGACGTGGTTCCATCCTGTGCGTTCAGAAAGCCGTTTCGTTCATAACACATATTTTGATTCCTTATATAATGCTTACTCCACATATTTTGATATCATAGTATAATACTGGTGGATTATAAGTTAGCCGGTCACACGAATATAAAAAAAAATACCATGATAAAAAAACGGCTTGAAGTAGGTAGGGTTTTTGCTAAAAAAATCCTTTTTTAAAATAATAAAACAGAAATAAGTATGTGTATAGCTTATCTTTAAATATTTTAGGAGATAATAATAAATTCTTTATTGTACAAAACCAAAACAAGTGCAGATACATAGGCGAGCTTAATGCCGTCAATGCATTTTCTACCAACTAACCTTTGTGACTGAGATCTGTAATAAGCGGGTGCAGCAGAAGAAAAATGGTAGTTGAAATTATTTATTACAATATAAGACACACATTAATTACAAACATATAGATAGTACTTATACATACATAAATGTCCTAAATATATAACTAAATATAAAATACATACATTTACGCATATATAATAAGTGAGTTATGGCGACTTATTCTGCTTGTGTATAGCTTATCTTTAAATATTTTAAGAGATGGTGCCTGTCTGATAATTTAAGGAAGTCTGTACCACCGAGCTGCAGATACTGTAAAGGAATCTGGATATCTGCTGGAAGAGTGGTGAGGTATTTTGAGAAGCATTATTATGGGAAGAACGAAGTGAAAGGCTGTGAGAGTCACATAGGAATTGGAAACGATATTTTGTCCCTACCTAGTTATTTAATTTTTTTACAATAAAACAAGGTAACTACATAAAATAATCCATTTATTAACAATAAATATTACAAACTATTTACAAATTAAAATGTGTTTATGTACAATAACTTTAATAATGCTGTAGATGCAAAAGAAAAGCTGGTAACACCGATAACATTTCGAAAATTGTTGGAACCCTGAAATGGGCATAGGCTATGACGTCATCAACGGCCCCACTGACATTTATCCGTCCTGTTTAATTAGCCCTAACTGATTTTGATTAAATTTTAAAGACCAATGTGACCCTAAGCCACCCTATCATACACAGGCGAAGCCGGGTCATTAATACAAATTTAATGTCACTGCCTATTTTATATGTTGGTACCTCTTCTAATAAACTTTAGGAAGGTAAGAAAAAGATCATAGACTCGGATGTCTTATAATGTTTTGGCTGAATGAATATATATGCAAAGATATTGAAGCTAGATTCCTAGACGATTATTATTGTACCTACACGTAAATTTATTTCAAAAATATAACTTTTTAAATATTATAATCTAGCTTGTGCCATCCGTCAATATATCTTACTTATTTCCCGCCTGATTATGGTTTATCACTTTTAGTTTGGGCTAGCAACCTCGACAAGTCTATGATTTCAATAATAGTTTTATTTGTGCCCTCTTCACCATAGCCCACAGAACACAAAGTCCTATACCTCCACTGTTGGGCCTTCCAGTATTTTCTGGAGAATTTGGCCTACACTCGCCATGCTGGCCAGACGGGTTGGCGAGGCTTGTACCTTACTTCGGGTAAATAAATAAATAAAAGTCGAAGTACTTTTGCAGAGATGCCAACTTAAACAAATTGATTGATTAGTAAGTTATGGTTGGGTGTAATAAAAAGACAACAAAATGCATGTTTTTATTAATATTTTTTGCTGGTTCTCAGTGTAACTCTGGCAGTATGGTGAGTTGTATTCTCTGCCTTCCCCGGAGCACGTCCAGCTGTAGAGGACCTCGTTTGGACTCCAGGGCAGAGTAAATGTCTGTGGCAGTGTGGATGGACACTCCGGACATCGATGTCACTATGTCTCCTGGCTGGAGACCACCGCTGAACAAGAAAAACATTTTTAATAGTGTGTCTAATACTTTAACTAATTGTCTTATTTGCGCTGTAGCAGGTAGAGTATGTTGTAAGTCCGCGTTCCTTTAATTCCTACAAAGGTCGGTTGAAGCCCCCCCGGCATGTACCAAGGAGAAATACACTTTTCTTTACGTGCATTAGTTATAGATCTACGACACCACCGTTCATGTGTGAGGAGAGCACATTATTATTGTTATTTTTTGTATTAATTTTATTATGATGTCGAATTGATTTTTTTATTTATATACCTACTTACTCACTTTTATTCTAGTTTTTATTTTTTTGTATTAACTTTATTATTTTATTAGAGTTGAATTTTGATTTATTTTATTATTATTATTTATTTGTCTTTTCTTTCTTTTTATATTAATTTTATGCTGTATATAACTATTGTTAACTCGAAAGCTTTATTAATATTATTATTTGTATAGTAAATTAAAATATATAGGTATATTGACAATCCATTTTTAATGAAAATGCGTGTATTAATTATAAGATTGACTGCATGCTAAATTGGGCTTTCCTGCTAGGCCATATAATGTTTTAATAATAAATAAATAAATTAATTAAGCCGTCGGTCCCGGTTCCACCAAAACCAACTCGTGGAATCGTTAATAAATTGTCATTAAAAAAATGTATCAGATCCTCGCGAACCCGTCTGGCCAACGTGGCGAGGGTATGTTAAATCATTCTAGATATATGTTCTGGAAAGCCCATCTCCAACAGTGGAGGTCTAGGACGCTGTGTTAAGGGTGTTAGGGCTGTAATTATGATGCAAGTTGATGGCATTGACTTTATTAACCTTATCATACATATACTTTGATTTGTTGACTGGGGTGATGTGAATACCAGTGCCACCATGCCCCCCGGCAACCTATTGTCTATACATACTTGTGTGCCGGAGATCCTATGATAACTTTCCACACCAATACTCCATGTTCAATATCGGTCGGCATCTGAAATATTAATAATGAAATTACTATGAGTATTTGTAAACCGGGTTCGATTACTGGTCGGGACATCATATTTACTTATGATATTTCTCGAGCTTGCTCCTTCTCATGGTGGGCCTTAGATGGATAAGAAGTTGTCTAAATGTGAAACAGCTCCTATAAAAAAGCTTTATCCCACCCCGTAAGGACATACGGTCGTGCACTTAGTTCTGCCGATACCAGTTGATAAACTTTCATGTATCCTATTTGTTTAGGGCTATTTATTTATTTATTTATTTATTTAAAACTTTATTGCACTATGTACAAGGGGCGGGCTTAATGCCGCTAGACATTCTCTGACAGCCAACCTTTGGGACAATGATAACTATAACTTAGATCGATGAGTAGGTGCGAAGACGTATTTAAGATTAAATAAAAATTAAGTATTAAATGATAACTATATCTAATAATAATATATATATACTACATACTAATAGTACTTACATACATAACTATACTATATACAATATCTACTTATATACGCTGTAGGGAGCTGTTTAAGTAATGTGAGTATACCAATCTTTTGAAAATTATTCTGTTGGATGCTTGCCGAACATTGACCGGCAAAGTGTTCCAAAGATTTACTGCAACAACTGCGAAAGAGTCAGACATGAAACCAGAATGATGTGAAGGAATGGAGAGGACAGAGTTGTGTGACGAACGAAGAGACCGATCATGAAGAGAAGAGAGGTAGGTAAATTTGTCCTTGAGGTAATTCGGAGTCGCAGGCTCATTTAAAATTGAGTAGAGTAAACAAACGATTCTGAGATTTCTGCGACAACGAATTGGTAGCCACTTTAACCTAGCACGGTACTCGGAGATGTGATCATATTTGCGAAGGCAAAAGATGAACCGGATACATGCGTTAAGTAACCGGTCCATCTTGTTGAGCAACACCTCCGAGAGATCAACACTACACACGTCACCATAGTCGAGGAGGGGAAGGAGAAGGCTTTGAGCAAGGGTTATTTTAGCTTTTAACGGCAAAAAGTTTTTCAGTTTATTGAGAGAGTGCAGAGAAGCAAATATTTTACGACTTGTGTTAGTGACCTGGGTAGTCCAGTTCAGAGAAGAATCTAGGTGTACACCCAGATTCTTCACTTCAGTACTAAACGCAATCGGGACATTGTCAAAACAAACAGGGTCGATGTTGTTTAGGTCTACTTTACCCAACAGTCTTGAACTTCCTATTATAATCGATTGACACTTGTTTGGATTGACAACAACCCCGAAGCGTGCTGACCATGAGTTTATATTGGAGAGATCTGAGTTCAGCCAAGCTATTGCACTATTTAGGGTGGTGATATCAGACTGCACATACAGCTGCAAATCATCTGCATACAGGTGGTAGTGGCAATGTAGAGAGCGGGTGATGGCATTAATAAATAACGAGAATAGCAACGGGGAGAGTATACCACCTTGAGGTACTCCCGTGGCCAGATCGCACCACTCCGATGACACCCGATCCACCCGAACCTGTTGTTGGCGACCGTGTAAGTAGTTGGAGAACCAATTCAGAGTTTCCGATGTGATCCTAAGACGAGACATAATGGCGATGAGCAAATCAGGATCTACTGTGTTGAAGGCATTTGTGAAATCAATGAGTACAAGTACTGTAACCTTGGTTTCTTCCATGCCGCTACGGATATCTTCAGTTACTTTGAGTAAAGCTGAAGTTGTGCTATGACCAGATCGGAAACCGGACTGGAATGGGTTAAGGAGGTCATTGGTATTAAGGAAACAGGACAACTGCTGGTGAACTATAGACTCTAGCACCTTTGAAAGGAATGGTAATATCGAGATAGGACGAAAGTGGGACGGTAGTGTTGGTGATGATATTTTCGGAATTGGTATAATGAAGGCTTTACGCCAGTGAGTGGGAAATTGACCGGAGGTAAGGGAAAAATTTATGATATGCGTGACAATGGGAAGGAGAAGGTCTATAATTGTAACGATCATAACACGACTGATATTATCACATCCTGTTGATTTAGAAGTTATAGAACAAATCGTCTTGAAAACCACATCCTCTGATACATCAACCAGCGCGAAAGCTATTACTAGGTGTCTACGACTACATAAATTATTAGCCTATTAAAGCTAAAATAACCCTTGTTCAAAGCCTTCTCCTTCCACTTCTCGATTATGGTGACGTGTGCAGCGTTGATCTCTCGGAGATATTGCTCAATAAGATGGACCGGCTACTTAACGCATGTATCCGGTTCATCTATTGTTTGCGTAAATATGATCATATTTCCGAGTATCGCGCTAAGTTGAAGTGGCTGCCAATTTGGTGTCGCAGGAACCTTAGAATTCTTTGCTTGCTTTTTTCTGTTCTGAATGAGCCTGCGACACCGAAATACCTCAAGGACAATTTCGCCTATTTGTCTTCGTTTCACGATAAATCCCTCCGTTCCTCTCATAATTCTCTTTTGTCTATTCCCTCTCATAGTTCTAGTTTCGTTTCGAACTCATTTGTAGTTGTTGCCACGAACCTGTGGAACAATTTGCCTCTTAGCATAAGGCAAGTAACCACCAGATCTCTATTTAAAAAAATGGTCTATTCACACTTTCTATCACAAAAAAAGTAAGTATTATCTATGTATGTGTATGTAGTTACTATAACTTATTTATTAGAATTTAGTATATTGTTGTCATTGATATATAATATGTAGTGTATGTAATAATATGTATGGGTATATGTAGTATATGTATTTTTATATATATGTATTAGTATTACTATATTTATTAGTATATAGTTAAACCGTAGAATTTAATACAATTTTGCACCTACCTTTCAATATAATACTCAAGTTGTCCCAATGGTTGGCTAGGATAGAATGTCTAGCGGCATTATAAGCCCGCCTTTGTCTTTGTGCAATAAAGATTTAAATAAATAAATAAATAAATAAACACACCTAGTGTAACCACTTACGATTGGCTATACGATACGAGTACGGCATGCATCAACTTTTTATTTTATTATATGGCATTAGTAACAGTTTGCCAGTGTCAAAGTTAGGGAAAGACGGGTTAAATGAAAAAATGATTTAAAAAATTGGATTAGGATCAAAGGAGTATTTTATAATAGATATTATATAGATGTATAAGTGTACGAGAATAAACAAATAAGACTACTAAATGACTAAATATGCACATTTGATACATACATATACACACAACATACATATATACATATACACACTCATATTTTAATATTATTCTCTATTATAAAGGAAGCAATAACATCGTATATAAGTTTACTTCGTTTATTAAATACAAGTAAACTTGAAATATTGGTAGGGAACGGAACGCGGCAGGAAACTAATGAGGACATTAGCGTCGAACGGTCGTATGGGGACAAGAGAAAAATATATGATTCAAATCCTCCACGTCCAGTCCACATTCACAAATGTCGCAATCAAGAATCTGAAGCCTAGCGAGATGAGATGCAGTGCAAACGTGTCCAATACGCATGCGTATAATGATACTGCTTACCAACTTGCTAAGCTTCAGCTTGAAGAACCAAGGCTTTAAGGGAATTTTTGGTTGTATTTTTGAATAAAGTTTGCCCTTAGAAATGCGTTCCCTCAGCCCAGAGGTCCTTCCATGCAATTCGAAGGTCGATACGGGATAAATCAAGCAAATCATGATAGTAGTTTATATATGGGTAAATGTCTCCACACTCTACAGCTTCATTGGCTAGAAGATCAGCTCTTTCATTTCCTGTGATACCACAGTGACTTGGTATCCAAGCAAATGTGATTTTATAGTTTTTCTCAAGACATGTATATAGCAGATCCTTTAATTTTAAAACAACAGGATAGCAAGAATTAGTTTTATTATAAAAAGGAAAACGTTTCAGGGCTTGGTATACTCACATTGCTTAAACAGCTCCCTACAGCGTGTATAAGTGGATATTGCATGTAGTATAGTTATGTATGTAAGTACTATTAGTATGTAGTATATATATTATTGATAAATAGAGTTATCATTTAATAATGCTTAGTCTTAAATACGTCTTCGCACCTATTCCTCGAAGTTATACTTTTTATTGTCCCGAAGGTTGGCTGTCAGAGAATGGCTAGCGGCATTAAGCCCGCCCCTGTTGTCTACTACAAAATATAAACTTAATTCTAACAACATATATTTATTTAAATACTTTATTGCACTTAAAAACCTAGTACATAAGGCATTCTTCACCAGCTAACCTCAATCTCAATCATGTAAGGTGATGGGGCAGGATGAAGAAAAATAATTTAGTAAATATTAAATTACTAAAATAACCATAAATAGCACACAAAATTACATACACAAAAAAAAATACACATACATACATACACATATAGTAAAATCCAATAGATAACCAAAATGCCAAACAATTTTGTCATGTCGAGAGACATACATTCTGTTTGTCAAGAAATAATGTAATTAGAAGTTTTTTGAATACATTGACAAATGGTGTTCATTCATTACTATTGTTCAATATTATTGTTTACTATTGTTCAATATTATTGTTTACTTTCTTAAAATTTATATTAATATGTCATATTATTGTTTATTTTTTTTTGGCTAAACACTAAATCTAATTTAATGTAAGAACTGTCTCCTGAGGTAGGAGCCAGAGCCATACTATATACTAATATGTTGTGTTACAAGTATAGTTACCTCAGGATTCCTCATTCTAAGTTCCTGCAGTATGGCCGGGGTCAGGGTCAGCATGGTAATGCCGAGGTACCTCCGGGACACGGGGGGAGACTTTTTGCCACCTGTATGCAGATAATATGTTGTACAGCGACATGACACTGTTATAAATAACTTTTAGCTATAGGAAAGTGACAGATAACCTCAAATTGCATTGTTTATATTTTTATTTCATACCTGTAGGCGCAATCATTTATTATGTATTTAATTTATTTGTGGTATTTCTCGAGTTTGGTACACTGGAGACATCGACGAGCTTGCCACTTGTCATGATGTGCCAGCAGTAAAGTTGGCTAAAACAGAATCCGCTTCATAAAAAAAAGGGGTGGCGTCTTACAACTGCCTCCGTGGTCTAGCGGTCAAGTCCGTGGATATAGACTCGGACATACCGGGTTCAATTTCCTGGTCGGGACACCAAAATTGGCTAAATGTAAAAACGCTTCTTTATAAGCGTGGTTTCTGACCTTCCTTGTGGGGTGCAAGGGATACGGTCGTGATGATACTTCACTTTTTGCAGGCAAAAATTCACACTGTTCTGCCAATTATTTAGTGAACTATATACTTTTTACTAGCAACTCTCCTACCGTTAATACCCACCTGACTTTTGCCTCCAACACCTGGCAATAAACATCTAGTTCCTTGCCTGTGCCGCTGAAGACAGAATCACAGAAGAACAACATTAACGGTGAGCCTGTGGTACCTTCACCACAGAATAGACTCACTATGACGTGGGCCAAGTTGAATGGTTGGAATTCCAATCTGGGTTCCTGGCTATACTTTCATCATACTGCTATGAGACCGTGTCATGTCAACTTCTCCCGTCGGTGATAATCATCAGGATGCCCACAAGTGAGCGGGCTCAAACCCAACACTATATAACCTTTCGTGAAACTGCTGTGTTAATAAAGGCAATCAAACTCTAAAGTGAAACAATACAGTCCACATGTCTGCTGGATTTAATATGGGAGGTGAACCAACAAAATCCGGGAGACGTATGGCGCATGGCTTTATTTTTCATTTCCATCACCTCAAAATCGTAGCAATTATATTTTTATTTTTAATATATGCAATTGTATATTCGACTTTATTTCATTATGTTATAGTATAGTTTACGCATTTTACAAAGTCATGTATTTTACATTGTAAAGATTTTAATGTAAGTAGTTTTTTCGTTAAGAAAGTCTTAAGCTGTGGTGTTCCTAAAAAAATCGGGATTTTTCGAGGGAATCTGGGACATTGGAAGACATTTAATAAATTCGGCAGACCTGGCATCAGTGCATGGGAGTAATCATTCTTTTCCTACCCTAAACTGTCTCCGTCAGCCGGTAGGTATTTTCCTCAACACTTACAAAAATCAAAGTAAAGTTTTGAGCAGTCATAATAGGTTTTATAAATAAACGGAGCAAATCAGCATCGTCCACCTGTGTATGCAGCCCCGATACCAGGTCTTCATGGGCTTAAGACATTGATTTTACAAGTAAAAGTACAGCCTACCTTACGAGATAAGATCATGATGATTTTTCAAAACAGGAATGAGACAGGCAACTGAATGCATGTAAAAAGACACTAAATTGGTTAAAATTTCTATGTGTTCTAGGGGCACTAATGATAGAATACTACATTACTAACGGTGGTCCAGGAAGTCCTTAACATAGTCAATGGGGATGGCGAAGGATATTCCAGAGGTCACTTTCATACTGTTGATCCCGATAGCCTCCCCGTCCAGGTTTACAAGAGGACCGCCCGAGTTGCCAAATGTGATTGGAGCGTCTGTTTGGATGTAGACCATGTCTTTTCCTGGAAATATTGAAAAATAACCATTAGCATGTTTCTGGGACAGGCGGAAAAGCATATGTACTAAAGTTTATAACAAGTTACCTGATGCACTAAAATTGTTACCTCAAATATTGTAAACTCAAAGACTATTTACTGTCACATGGCTTTTATACAATAAACAAATACTCAAGACATACTCATATTATGATTAAATTTTATTACTTTTATGAATCCTCTTAGAAGGACAGGGGGTCGACAAAGTCTTGACATTATGTAACCAGGGATAGTAGAAGACATTCCACTAATGTCAAAATCTATATTAAAAATTAAATTTAAAAACACATACAAGTACTATAGGCTTACAGGTGAAATAGAAAAACGTAAGGTGATGGAACTTAATGCATGATCATGAAAGCTTCATCGTCAGCCCCTCAGACCTGTTGAAGATGGACCTTCCAGAAATTAGTAGAGAATTTGTCCTACACTAACCTTCTTCTAACTAGTGCTCTAGGGGCTGTGATGGTGATAGCGTTATATTAAGACCGCCTCCGTGGTCTAGTGGTAACAAACGTTGGTTCGATTCCCACCGGGGGCAAGTTGTACATTGTATAGTTTGTCTCGGTCTGGGTGTTTATATGTATAATACATAATATATAAATCTTACTGTTGTTCCCAATGTGGATTTAATATATAAATGAACATGCCAGACATTTACTGCACAACTCGTCCCACGAGAAAAGCATGTTCAGCTTTCATAGTTAGGAAATCCTCAAAATTAAATAAATATATTAGACCCGCGTAACCATTGTGGCAGGAGAAGACCAATATTTATATTTTTAATATACTAGCACGACATGTAACCTTGCGCCTATATGACGGTAAGGGGCGGGTGAGTTCCAAGAATGTTAGCAACTGAAATCAGCCACTCGAGACTGAGATCAGTCCCCAACACTATGCCAGCTTGACTGGGCATGACGGCAATTCGAGCCTGATCCCAAAACGTGTGGATACTACTGGGTAAAATTCTGCAGAAATATGTCTCTGATTACCCACCTTTTAATCCAAGTTCCTGTGATGCTCTTTGTGTGGAACTTATGACTCCAGCTGTTACAGTATTGCTTAAAGCTAAGGGACTGCCCATAGCGACAACCTGAAAACACAATAATCATAAATTCAGATTTGGTATAGTAATTTTGTAAGTAATAGTAATATATACCGGGAAAAATGTGCAACATTAACGAATCTCTAAGCCAGAATGGTTTGGTTGTGAACTGATTCCAACGCTCCCACTAGATCAAAGTATTATATAGTAAATTTTAGTAAACACTAAACTAAACTTAGAAACCATAACGTTGGTAGTGACAAAAGTTATTGGCATCTTCATACAAACTAATCAATTTTATAATAGCCAATTCCTATAAAGAAGCCAAATACTTTTGTCACTTTGAATCACAATAGATCACACATCAGTTACAGTAAAAGCAAACAAAGTCATCCAGTATAGCTTGTAATTTTAGTTATTTCAGAAAATAAATAGCCATACATTAAACATATCCCAAGTATATCAGGCTTTCTGCAACACGCCATAAATCATGGTCAAGTGTAGTGCTCATATTGCATGTTTATTAAAAAATATAGAAGTCAAAAATTCTATGAATTAGCATTTAAATTAGGTATTTATACTGATCCATCTTTGATTGACAATGCACAATTAACTAAAGATATTATGTCAGTTAACTGCACGCCTGTCAAACTCTATTCTAGACGCAATGAAAAATTATTTAGTAAAAATCTACAAAGTCACGTATTTTGACTTCACACTATTAAAGCACATATTGCAGTTCAAACAATCAAAAAGTGCCAAGAATCATATTTCTTAGAAATGAGTTCTTCTGTATCAGTATGAGAATATTAATATGTATGAGACATGCCACCCTTTGATCAGTTAGATCACTTTTACGTTTTATAACTCTATGGTTTAGTCGTGAGTGCCAACAACAGGAGTTCATTATTCAACACTTTTAACTTTAAACAAGCTCCAAGGCACAGTCTGTTAATAGTATCTACTATTAATATATCTATTAAACTACAGCATTCAACACTACCTCAGCAGTTAAGATGCTAGATTTAGAGGCAAAAAAAAACAAAAACAAATCTTTAGTTTGTTAAGCGGACTAGAAGCATCAACTAGCTTGCCACTTGTGGCATGGGCCTAAAATTTAGCTAAATGTGAACTTGCTTTTAAAAATCATGTGTTTTCTGAACACTCTGCATGAGATTACAAATGTACAAACCCACTCTCCAGGCTTGATGTTGGTGGAAGATCCTAACCTCATGGTGGGCAGTCCGGAGAGAGGAACTCTTAGTGTTGCCAGGTCCGAGCGCATGTCAACATCTTCTACCACACCCTCATGTACAGTGCCATCCTACAAAAAAATAAGTAAAAAAATAATAATATGATTGTGGGGTCAGATGCCATGATCATGTAATAACGCTATATACATAGGGTATTCATTCCAAGGTTCTGGGGTACATCTATGCCAAATTTTATTAACATCTTTGGGCAGATTGGGATTATAATGTCCAGATATGATACCACACTTAGTTGCCTCCCATCAATGGAGTCATCCTACTTCTATCAAGAAGGCCAGGAGACCCGACACATTCCTATAGACCTCTGGAAGAGTCCTCGCAGTCTGGAGGAACACCCTATGAGCGGCAATCTCCTCCTCTGCCATACATCCTCAACACAGTGGGCTATCTGTAATGTTCAGAGTGTAGAGATGATTATTTATAATAATGACCCATAATCACCCCTACTATTGTGCGAAGCATGTCTAACAGGGATACAGATATATACTAATTTCTACTTATTTCACCTTCTCTAAGGTGAATTTAATAAAAAAAAATGTGGCAAAGATATTTCTTGGAACCCAGGGTTGGACATAAAGTCAACATCTATGACCTTACACCACTATATTACATGGGCAGTGGTGGGTTATACAGCTAGTTTCAAATATATTAATTGGCACCTCTAAGAACAAGTTAACAGAGTGGTTGAACACTAATACCAACCTGTGGAATTGTTAGGTATTAATCTAATCGTCGCTAAAACCCAAAGCACAAATTCTCCAGAAATATATGTTAAGACAGCTCCTAGAAGAGCCCTAGACTTTCCCTGCTGGAGATATAGTACAGATATACATATGTCCTGGAATGCCTCAATTTTAAACAATCCCACAAGTGGATTAGGGACCGACATCTTATCATGCTCTCCAAGGCTCAGGAACACTGATGTTGTAAATCTATGTTTTGAATGTCCTTTTAACATCAGATTAAGTAATCTATCAAAAAAAAGTAAACAACCATCTAAAAATATGAATACAAACATTGCACAATCAAAACAAAGTTTGCAAGTTAAAGATTTGTTCAGCTTACTCACCATAAGTCGAACTTTAACCACGGCATTTGGCTTGTTCACTACCACGTGAGCATTAGTCAGAATCAACCCATCTTCCTTAACTATGAAGCCGCTACCGTTAGATAACGTTATGGGCTCCCCAGTGAATACATCCACCCTTCTGCCATCCTTAATCTCAATATAGACCACAGATGGAGCAGACACGGCTACCACATCAGCTATAAAGTTGTATTTCTCCCTTCTTCCAGACAAAAATTCTGTCTGTTTCGTAGCTGCATCGACTTTCTCATTTAAACTAACATAACCTACAACTCCTAGAGCCGCGGCAAATATATTCCCAAACAAGCCACTATTAGAACTACTATTATGTTCGTGATAATTTACATTACTTATTAAGTTGCTAGAACTACGTAAATTTATATTAACTATGGGTTTTAGATTTCTAATTCGGCAAAAGAAATTGCGATAAACTGACATTTTGTACAGAAACGAACGAATGATTCGCTCGGAAAAAATCTTATGTTAAAGTTGCCATAAATTATTTATACTTTTACCTAATTTATTACTACAAACCCTGTTCGACTTGTCGCTTGAAGCGTTTTTATCACATTATTTCGCTTTGAAAGCCGTTCGACTTAGAGTTGCTTAACGGTTTTCATACGAAATTCAGTAAAAAAGCTTTTTGCTTCGCTTCGCTTCTAGTTTGTGACTTTTTACTGTGTGCAATAGGCCTCCCCAAGGTTCGCCATTCGACACGATCGTTTGTCACCTTTATCTAACCCTCACCAATGACCGAGTTCTTCGCGCCATTTTGCGTGAACATGTCAAGTGCAAGTTTTTGTTTTGTAAATTAATTTACTGTGGATATTATTAGTCAAAAGTGGTGTTGTTTTGTTTAAGAATGTGCTACAATGTGAATAATTATGGAAAACGATAAATTGGACTTTAAATATGGGGCACAAGATGCAGTTAATTTTTTGCGGTTTTCCCGCGCTGTTTTCCGCTGATTGAGCGCTGACTCCCATATTTTACACGACGTGTTTGGGCTATAATGTCGCGAGTATCTCCAAGAAAAGCATCAAATTCTGCAGTATCTGGAATTTGATGATGAGCTCATTACCTCATAGAAAAGAAAGATATATTACGTCAGACTTGGCTGTATGGGCTAGACCCTTTACCTTCCCTATCACCTCATTAATCATCCATCGGAGAGGAGAACAAACAAACAAACAAAAAAACCTCACCAATGACCTATGTATTTTATTTTTATATACAAGTGTCTAAATTCATACACAAATGAGCAAAACCAAAAATGGAATATTAAGTTTGGTCGATAACTAATAATATAAAATCAGTATATAACGTCAGATAGGTAAAGTCTAATTGCTTGTTATATATTTGTGAAAAATATTATATAAATAAAATTAGGGTACATCCAAGAAGCTGGTAACCCATTTATGACCGAATGAATATACTGCTCCAGTAGTGATGTAGTTACACCGTTGTCTAGAGGAACCTGTTACTTTTACGTATGTAGCTGCGAAAAATATAAAATAAAAAAGTATATGGCTAATTAGATCGCGCTTTAAAATTAATGATTTCTATTTCCTTTGAGTAAGATACTAGTAATGAGAGTACTTCCCACGTGTTCGACTAGCTGCTCAAAGCGATTTTTAACTGAATTCCATTCAAATGTTCATGTAAAAAGAAGTAGTCAAACTATTGAGTTAAATGCGGTTTTTATGTGCTAGCACAGAAAAAAAAAGGACCATAATACTAAAGGATTAGAGATCGTGCATTTTGCATTAGGGTTAAAACATTAAGAATAAGACATAATTTAGTACTCAAATATTTTTATTTTAACAACGATATAAAAAACAGATCAATAATTTTGTAGATATAAAAATATGTTTACCCTAAAAGTATGTATATCATGTACCAATTAGTATTATATACTACGTATTGACTTCGTCATTTACGACTAGACTTAAAATAATCTCTATAAACCTAGTTTACTTAGAATAAAAGTATTTTGGCAGTATTTATAGCTACCTAAACATCTAAAGCGTATCCTGCGACATCAAAAAAATATTGCAAAGATACAGCAACGTGTTAAAGCATAGATTGATCATTGATTATCGACGAGCTTTAACTAAATGGCGCCTTACAAGATTCAGGAAAAAAAAATTATTAATTTATAAAAGTCATTTGCTGTTTTTACGCCACGTCTAATATTGTCATTTTACTTAAACAAAATGGCCAATCAATCAATCCTGACAACATTAATTTCTAATAATGGCTTCGGGTTTGATGGCATACCTCCATCTAGTTAAACGCCGCTCATACCATAAATCTATGTATTAAAGGCACATTCCACCACACTCCATTGATATGTTATAACTCAATTAACTAATTAATGCTTAATTACACAAAAAACGAAGTAATTAAATTGAAAACTAGTTTTTTCAATAGCTTTTTAACCAGAAACCGGTTCAAAGGTTAACAAGAAATGCATGATTGATATAATTTACATAATGTACCTAATTAAATTTGACCATGTCTATCACATACCGACATCTTGTCAGTATTATTTAAGCATTAGTACTTCCAATAGTTCTAAACGTAACTAAATTCATTACAATTAACGTTTCAAATATAGCTTTAATGTACAATAAAACTATTTTGCAATGAAATGCAACAAGTCGAGATTGCCTCATATTAATTAATTACAAAAATAGTTTATGTCTATTAGAATAAAATATTAAAAAGGTAAAGCATCATCATGACCGTGTATCTTTTGAATAAGCAGATTCCCATTTAGCCAACTGTACTGCCGACCATCGAAAACAGTTAAACTAAAGATGACAGTGTCAATAAAGAACAATGGCGAGAACCCAAACAATAATTTACCTGAACTAAATTTTCAACAAAAAATATAAAATACTAAATGTTGAGACCAGCCCCGTCGGTATGAATCTCGTTTCAAAAATAGGTTACTCTTACCAAAATCAAATTTAAAATACACAGCAGCGGCCCCTATGCTATATCCGCAAGTATATACAATACATTGGCAGAATGTATTAAACAAGAAACTAACCATAATACACAGCAGCGGCCCCTATGCTATATCCGCAAGTATGTACAATAAATTGGCAGAATGTATTAAACAAGAAACTAACCATAATACTTTTGTAAATAATCTAAAGTATTCTAAAGGATATACTAAAAAAAAATTTTAATATTATGAAAAATGTAACCGATGTATGGGATAAGTTTTTTTATTGAAATTTAAATATCTCGCCATTATTAATTATTGGGGTGTTAACAATTGTGGTATTATTACTCTAGTAAAAAAGTTTTTATTAAAAAATATTTTCCATAGTTCTATTTAAAACCGTCTACGGAACATCCGCAAAGAAAGTGTGGACTATGGTCTCCATTGGCCACAGTGGGCGTGTAGTTGTAGAACACTTGGCACATGGCCTCGTCATCTCTCGGTAGTAGTTCCCCTACATGTTTGGCAGCCAACCAGGCAGCTCCCATGGCACTCGGTACCAGAAGGCGAACGAATTCCAACTCCGTGCTCACCTGGATGTAATAAAAATATTGTTAACAAAGTCTCTCTCGCTCCCACAATCCGATATTTGCGAACATTATTTAAGTGGAGTGTACTTTAATAAATGTATTACAGCTTTCTGAGAAATAAAATTACTGACTTTAAGACATATTTTCAATTCCTTATAGCTAATTTTAGATATACAAAAATGTTTATAACGAATTTTTCTCTATTTTACTTAGACAAATCTATGATCAATACGACTATATCTAAAATATCCGTAATTTTCTTTCCCAGAAAGTTGAAAGACTACAATCTTGTTTTGACTTGCAAAATTGGGTAAAAAACCGTTCCCAACATTTAGTGTAATAATAATAAAAACAACATTACTCTATGAAATCGTATAAAGGCGTTCCGTTAATAGAATTTGCCAGCGACACCAGCATTAAATGTCAACGTTTTTATGTTACATCTAAACTGCGCAGGTTGGTTGTTATGCATTTTTACTCATCAATGTCAAAAAAATAACCAAAATCGTTCCATTTATGAAAGCTGACGGAGCTAAAACAAGTAACACAGCTTAAATGAAATGGTTGGTTGCGCTGGTTTGTGATCTTAGCGTAAAGTATTTACAATTTACATCACTATTTAAAGTTGAGCGAAGCGTCGAGTTCTAGCTTGCTTTGAATCGCTTGCTGTCATCGTACGAACGATATTCACAAAGCAAAGTGAAAACGAAAGTTCTCCGCCTCCTCAGGTAGTCCAGTGTGTATACCTGTCTCTGTCTCAGCACAGATAGTATCCCTTCCCTGAGGTAGTCCCAGCTCCGGAACACGCTGCCCACACAGACGTGTCGTGACGACATGTGTATACCTGTCTCTGTCTCAGCACAGATAGTATCCCTTCCCTGAGGTAGTCCCAGCTCCGGAACACGCTGCCCACACAGACGTGTCGTGACGACATGTGTATACCTGTCTCTGTCTCAGCACAGATAGTATCCCTTCCCTGAGGTAGTCCCAGCTCCGGAACACGCTGCCCACACAGACGTGTCGTGACGACATGTGTATACCTGTCTCTGTCTCAGCACAGATAGTATCCCTTCCCTGAGGTAGTCCCAGCTCCGGAACACGCTGCCCACACAGACGTGTCGTGACGACATGTGTATACCTGTCTCTGTCTCAGCACAGATAGTATCCCTTCCCTGAGGTAGTCCCAGCTCCGGAACACGCTGCCCACACAGACGTGTCGTGACGACATGTGTATACCTGTCTCTGTCTCAGCACAGATAGTATCCCTTCCCTGAGGTAGTCCCAGCTCCGGAACACGCTGCCCACACAGACGACCCTCAGCGGTGACGGCACGGACGTGTCGTGACGACATAACGCGGCGACATGGTGTCCGAGTTCGCAACCAGCTTGGGCTAACAAGTGCTGACTTAAGGCGTCTCCTGATATCGCTAACTCGGCTATTCGCTGCGTTAATGCTGGAATAGTAATAATACAATGTTAAGGGAAGTATTAAATATAGTTTATTCTTAAGCTTAATGGTATTGTGATATTGAATGTTTATCTTTTTAATTACAGGAAATCGAACGACTCAATTATCAAAGTAACAAGCCAACTTATATCCACCTGATGTATATAACACAAACGGCCGGTTACAGAAACAATGATTAAAATAATCCATAATCAATATTTCGACATACGCCACGTGATTGTCACTTTGGTAATGGCTGCAAGAAAGAAAGGAAAACTAAAATATCACTGATGAAATCTTAATACCAACGATTATATACATATATCTTCTGGTTGATATTAAATGCATAGGTAGTGTTCAGTTCGACATTAAATAGCTTGCCAACTATCATGATTACCAGTTACCAGACAATTATTTTAATAATTACTGCCTCCGTCGGTTAAGTCTGTGGGTTTAGACATCGAGGTACCAGGTTCGATTCCCGGAAATTTATTTATATAAAAGCTTAGTTTCTGACCTCACCGAAAGGTGGTGATTATAATTCTATACAATTAATATAAAAATGTATCATTTTCTTTTAGATAACGCTTGGTATTACGACCTCCATATTTGTCCGTCCGACACTAGATCGCGAAAGTAACCGTGTCAAATCACAGGTGTTACAAAATACTAGGTACGAACCCTGTGACAAATCACAGGTGTTACTAAATACTAGGTACGAACCCTGTGACAAATCACAGGTGTTACTAAATACTAGGTACGAACCCTGTGACAAATCACAGATGTTACAAAATAACTACTATGTCCCGTACACATAGTAGTTATTTTGCGAGTGACAAAATACTAGGTTTTTTATTGTGCCTGTGACAATTTAGTTGTTTTTTTTTACCTGCAAATTTAGCCTTTTGGAAGTGTTTGTAAGCGTGCGGCAGTATGTCTGTCCTGCAATCGATGTGGAAGTGTTCCCGGACCACCTCCCAGACGGGGGCCGGGGAGTGCGGCGCGGGGTGCAGACCGTCCTCCGAATCGAAAACCGCTTTTACGGCTTTTTTGGCTATCCAGTACGCTATAACATAACATATTTTTTCGCAATTTTTTTGTTGTTTGTGTTCTTCTCACCCGATGGTTTATGAATGAGGTGATAGGGAAGGCAAAGGGTCTAGCCCATACAGCCAAGTCTGACGTAATATATATTTCTTTTTTATAAGGTCATCATCAAATTCCAGACGCTGCAGAATTTAATGCTTTGGAGTCACTCGCGGCATTATAGCCCAAGCACGTCGGGTAAAATATGGGAGTTCACAGCGCGGGAAAACCGCAAAAAATAAACTGCAACTTTTTAAACCCCATATTCAAAGTCCTATTTATCGTTTCCATAACTATTCACATTGTAGAACATTATTAAACAAAACAACACCACTTTTGACCAACAATATCCACAGCAAATTAATGTACAAAACAAAAACTTACACTTGACATGATATGTCCGCGCAAAATCAAATTCTCTCGCAATTTTTTTTATATTTACGTATAAAGAAATACCTATGAAGAAGGGTCAATCGCGGTCAATTTTTATAAATATTTGAATTTTGAGTTGCATCAAAATGAAATCACTGTAAATGTTACGATTAAAGTTAAAAATGGCGTCGCGTGTATCAGTTTTATTTTGAAGGTCTGCCGTCAGCTGCTCATAATCACAGACTATTTTTTTTTAATAATGGCACGACATGTGACCTTTCTCCCACCTTATAGTAAGTGGTGCGCGAGATCCATGAATGTTGCAACTGGAATCAGACAATCATGACTGACATCAGTCCCTAACACTATGCCGGCTTGTACTACATAATATTTTCCCTATAATTAGTGTACATACCTCCCCCCTCATCTCCCAAGATATGTCCCCAACCTCCACACCCACGAGTTTTCCCATCCCGCGACTTCAGCAAGCAATTGGTGCCGGTACCTATAAATAATAATGAATCCTGCTTATATAAATTAAAGAATTAAACAGTGCAATAATGCAGTCGGGCATAAAAAAATACTTTAATTATAAACTAAAAAGAAATAAATAAAAAAACAATTAACCAGACTGCGTAAAAAATAAAATAAAAAACAAGCCCAAGAGTTTTATTGACTATAAGTTTGAGAATCGCTGAATCCCTTGGGGCCTATGGGATATATGACGTCATCATTTGTGTACGAAACGAGTTAGAAACCTTGAGGTCTAAACTAAACTACTTGAACGATTTTAATGAAATTTGGCAGACATGTTTCTTGGAATCCATGAATGGGTAAAGAGTGTATGACGTCATTCAGGACTTCTGAGTCAGACATGTGCTAGCTGAAGTTGTTTTTGTCACACACTATACATATACACGGGCGCAGCCGGATCAAACAGCTAGTCTGTTATATTTTTTACTTCAATAAAAAATACAGCATCAGTCTGTATAAAATAACCTTACAAGAAGTGAGGTTATCATGGCCTCTTGCTCTCGTTTCACAACTCATAAATTGACCTATATAATATGGAGTCATTGTCACACTAGTTCATAATAACAACAATAACGTTGAAGAGATAAATGTACTAAAGTGGGTGATCGAGGTATGTAGGTAGTCTTGGTAGGTAGTCATCAGACCAGGTGGTCTTGCAGTCCTAATCTTGGTCTTGCATCAGACCAGGTGGTCTTGCAGGCCTAATCTTGGTCTTGCATCAGACCAGGTGGTCTTGCAGGCCTAATCTTGGTCTTGCATCAGACCAGGTGGTCTTGCAGGCCTAATCTTGGTCTTGCATCAGACCAGGTGGTCTTGCAGTCCTAATCTTGGTCTTGCATCAGACCAGGTGGTCTTGCAGGCCTAATCTTGGTCTTGCATCAGACCAGGTGGTCTTGCAGGCCTAATCTTGGTCTTGCAGGCCTAATCTTGGTCTTGCATCAGACCAGGTGGTCTTGCAGGCCTAATCTTGGTCTTGCAGGCCTAATCTTGGTTTTGCAGGCCTAATCTTGGTTTTGCAGGCCTAATCTTGGTCTTGCAGGCCTAATCTTGGTCTTGCAGGCCTAATCTTGGTCTTGCAGGCCTAATCTTGGTTTTGCAGGCCTAATCTTGGTCTTGCAGGCCTAATCTTGGTCTTGCGCAAAACTCTTGCTCTGACTTGCTTTTTGTTGCCATTATCAATTGTATATTTGTATTTAGCGAGTACTTAGGCCCGCCATAAACGGACAGCTTCAAGCAGTGAGGAGGGATTGGTTGAAGCTGCGACTGCAAAATAAACTACAGTCTTCTACGTACACACATACACGGAACCGCTCGAGGAGTTGCAAATGCTTCGGGCGGTTGGCAGCACGGTGAAATTTCGTCGAGCAGCCGTCAGGCATACACTGACTGCTCGAGCAGGCCCGCGCTTTTCATCCGCGCCGCGCGCTTCCTGCCCGCACGTATTGTTTTTATTTTTTTTAAACAAAATGGCCGACGTAGATTGTGACGCCGCCGTCGCCGTATAAGCAATAGTAGCAGTAGTGCTTCTTCCTCAAAATCCATGTTACTACTGATTTGAAATAAAATAAAATTGTGGCGTGTTGAGCAGTTAGTATCAATTAGCCGAGCAGTCATCAATGGCAGTTTCAAGCTGTTGACTATGACTGCAAGAGCGGTCCATGTATGTTGATCACTGGCTAACTGCTCGAGCTGTCCGTGTATGACGGGTCTTAGATACATTACAAAATGAGTACCTAAAAAATATATTATAATCTCTGCATAGACAAATGACCTTGCTGTCGGTTTGTTGATACTTGGTATCGCTTCTCGCTGACATTTTTTTAAACGCAACCATTAAAATATCAAAATAGTGGATACTTGCTTTTAAACTATTGACAGTTAGAAGTCTATCTATATATTAGGAAGAATATTCTTTATTTGTGAACGCAATCTAACGATACAAAACTACATGTAACCGTAATAGCAATAGTCTATCATTAAAACACATAAATAAACATCGTTTAATCTGCCGTCAGACTAATGAACACAAACTTACCAGAAATCAAAACCATGCCAGCGTCGGGCGAAGCAGTGGCCAGCGATCCCACAGTGTCTGAAGCCACGTATATACTGGCGGAGCAGTGTGGGTCCACCTCTAAGACACGGGCCGCCAGCTCGCAGTCAGTGCTGGCTTGCTCGCAGCCTGACAGTGTTAAACCCTAGAAAAGTTGTTTGATATCATCAGACAGGTGTCTAGAGTCACACATGTAGAGGCGAAGCAGTGTGGGTCCACCACTACGCACGGGCCGCCAGCTCGCAGTCAGTGCTGGCTTGCTCGCAGCCTGACAGTGTTAAACCCTAGAAAAGTTGTTTGATATCATCAGACAGGTGTTTAGAGTCACACATGTAGAGGCAAAGCAGTGTGGGTCCACCACTACGCACGGGCTGCCTGCTCGCAGTGCCTGCACGCTGCCTGACTAGTATGTGTCTGAAGTCATACTGGCAAAGCGGACTGGGGCCAGTTCGCAGCCTAAGAGTATTAAACCCTAAAGGTTTAAATCATCCGGGAGCATTGTTGTATCATCACGACCGCTTCCCTTTCGGGGTGGTCAGAAACCACGCTTATAAACAGGTGGATTCACATTTAGCCAACTTAACTATAGGCCAATCATGACAAGTAGCAAGCTCTTCGATGTCTCCAGCGTACCAAACGTGAGAAATATAAATTAGGTAAATAAATTATTATATTCCGACCAAGAATCGAACCCGGTACCTACGCTTCTACATCCACGGACTTAACCGCTAGACCACGGAGGCAGTCTCTTATTTTATTTATTTATTTATTCATGGCGCGTTAAAGCCGCCAAATCCAGTGCCACAAATAACAACTTGTGGAATGCTGAAGACCAAATGCAATAGTAGACAAAATTCTTTAAATATATATTCTGGAAGGCTCATCGTTAACAGTGTTGGTAGGACTTATTATTCTTAACTAAATTAGTATTTTGGAGGCAGCTTACTCATCGGACCTATTTGCTGCTCAGTCTTCCACTAGAAGGTGAGGAATCATGTCACAAATGCCTGTAATACTCGTAAGTTTAAGTGAAGGAACAGATTCTGACTTTGACTCACCAAGGAATCCAATGGTCTATCCAAGGGTATCCCGGCCTCGTTCTTAGCGATGTGCAGCATCTCCACTATCCTGGCTGCACACTTGTCGATGCCGATCTGCCAATGGTTGGTGAGTGAGCCAGTGGCGGACCCCACCACGCGACCTTCGCCATCGCATATAACAAGAATCGAGCGGGTTGCTCCGCTGAAATTGGACGGAATCATTAACAAAAAGAAACTGCTCAGTCACATTACGATGACGGTTTTTTACCTAGGTTTTTCGTTAGTTACTAAAATTAACTATAGCCCCATCATGTGGCAAGCTCGTTCGATGTCGATTATGTCCCAAACATGAATCGAACCCGGTACCTCGGCGTCTAAATTCACGGATGTAACCGCTAGATCACGGAGTAGCCCGTACCTATCATAAAGTTGGGAAAAGGATTGATGTTACCCATATTTTTTCTCTGTTTACCTCGCCTTAACCACTGACCCATTATTAATAAAATTTAGAAGAAATTTAGGAACCCAGGGACAGACGTACAGTATATGTCGTCATTATTTGATGACGACATTAATACCACGACCATTTTATCTATCTAACACTTTGTTTGCCTTAGCGTCAATACTACTGGGCCAATTTTGCCCAGAATTGGTTCTATCTGAATTATTTTCATAAATAATAATCAAATATGCGGAAGAAATACAATACGCAATGAAATATGAAACTGATTAGATAAAATGTTAATCAGTCAAGACTTCGGTACAATAGAAACAGTTGAGCATTCTATTTACACTAAATATTAACTTAGTCTAATCGGATAACGATCATAGAGTCTATAAACACTATATTAATTAAATCTAGAATCATAGATTCATGATTGGTTCGCGACGCTTCACTTGACTTCGAATTGACGCTGAAGTTGTTAAATTTTGGAGCCTTCCTTTCTTTCAATGGGGTGTGTCACTAACTTTTTATCACGATAGGTGGCGCATTTAAGATGGTACCTAAATATAACTGTCAGATGCATAGAAAACTTGTATTTTTATTACGAAATTTATTATTTTCAGAAGTGAGCAGGTTTTAAGTGTACAAATCGAGATTTCCAAGCGAAAGCAAAGATATGGTGATCTCAAAATTACCGTTCTATTAATTCAACCTTTTTTTATTTAAAAAACGGTGTTCGCTTACTTAATTCGTCTTTTAAGGTAGGTAACGTTAAGTTGAAATACATTTTTTTGTTATAAAAATGTAAAACTACAAATAAAAAAAAATGATCAGTCATAGGTGTAAACAAGGTACCAGTGCCGCTAGCGACATCTACAAAAAGCTTTGCCTGATACACCCCATCGTAAATATTTCTTATATAGTTTATTTTCATTGTTATATTTATTGCATTTCCGGGATTTTTCTAATTTACATTACCATCTTACATCAGTTATATTAATTACAATATTTTTTTTTAGGGTTTTGTTCACGATGCCCACAGACCATTACTTAACAAAGAGAAGAAATACCGTTTGAGTAGCGATGAAATGCTGAAAGCTATACTAAACTTTGCTTTATGCAAGTTGAAGATTATTAAATGTTTGGATAAGCTTAAAGTGTCAGCGCTTTCAAGTAACAAATATTCAAGTCGAACACGGCCTACATGTGTTGGGA
This sequence comes from Tinea semifulvella, assembly GCA_910589645.1. Lineage (NCBI taxonomy): Eukaryota > Metazoa > Arthropoda > Insecta > Lepidoptera > Tineidae > Tinea > Tinea semifulvella. Next base: position 224,335 of record OU342600.1, read on the forward strand.
CTAATTTGTCAAATTAAACAAGTCTTCAATGTTGTATGATTTATTTCCATTGCCAATAATTAGTTACAACCTTCACTAAAAGGCGCGCAACGACAGACTCGTCTGTTTTCTTGAAATCTGCCAAGATATGATTCGCGCCATTCTCTAAGCGACTCGTACATATTCGTTATTGAACCAATCAGAAATCAGCACACGACTACGTTCGTACACAACGCCACCTACTTTACAAAACCATATATTGCTAATCATTCTGAACTTATGTCTAAACACTAGGATAATAATGTAATAATAACTATGTTATATTAAAGGATAACACATGAAGTCGTCCCATGAAATGTTAAACTTCTGTAATAAATATTAAATATTTCGAGTAGGAATGTCGAGGGAACCAAATAAGTTCAAGCTAGCCAACCTAATAGTTAGAGGTAAAATAACTGTGTCTGTACACGTTAAAACTTTGAATATATTTGTTGTCGTATAAAACACAAAGAAAACTATAAAGAAAATTATTTTTGAGAAATAGTAATTGAAAAAATCTTGAAATTTAGCAGGCACCATCTAGTTCAAGCGGTAACAAATCATTAACATTTGGGATAGAGCGCAGCGAGAATTAGCTCCTAGATCGAGAATAATAAATCAAGGAACACAATACTAAAGCAATAAACAATATGTATCTGATATCTAGATTTCATATATACATATTATACTAACAGCTAACTGTGAACATTATTAAATGTTTAATGCCGGCCAATATCGATGTCTATGACAATTGGTCCCTCGTAAAATAAAGGAAATAATGGTAAGGAAAAATACTGCGAAAAATTACACTATTTGCGAAAAACAATGCGGGCAACAAACTTTCCCCTATCGCCTGTGGAGGCCATGTCAACAAGGCCAGGATCATAAGGTTTAACGAAATGTGACACCGCTTCCACCTGATGGTAAGCCAGCCACTAACGACCGACGTCATTCTCTACCACTATGCCGGCCTAAAAATATGATTTTTCACACTTCTCTCGAAGTACTCCAGGTTATATGAATAGGAATGCTCCACATGCTGGAAGAGCAGGACACATCTTTAGATATATACTATTGGATGTTGTTAGGTTAGCTAATTACGTAACAAGACAGAAGGTTCCTTAAGTAGGGACTAAATAAATTAACCGACTTGGTATGGTATTACATGGATCTCACAACTGTTTACGAACTGAGTTGCGAGACTTGTTTTTTTTTACAATTTATGTTTTTGATGGCATTTTATTTATACAATTTGTAATATTTATTTTGTGTCTAGTTTTAGTAAGTATGACAATGCCTCTTTACAGCAGCTATTATCTTAACTGACATTTTTTTTTATAATTGTGTCTGTTTTAGTTTATAGTGTGACAATGCCTCTTTACAGCAGCTATTATCTTAAGTGACATTTATATTTTTATAATTGTGTCTGTCTTAGCTTATAGTGTGACAATGCCTCTTTACAGCAGCTATTATCTTAACTGACATTTATATTTTTTTTAATTGCGTCTGTCTTAGCTTATAGTGTGACAATGCCTCTTTACAGCAGCTATTATCTTAACTGACATTTATATTTTTTTAATTGCGTCTGTCTTAGCTTATAGTTTGACAATGCCTCTTTACAGCAGCTATTATCTTAACTGACATTTATATTTTTTTTAATTGCGTCTGTCTTAGCTTATAGTTTGACAATGCCTATTTACAGCAGCTATTATCTTAACTGACATTTATATTTTTTTTAATTGCGTCTGTCTTAGCTTATAGTGTGACAATGCCTCTTTACAGCAGCTATTATCTTAACTGACATTTATATTTTTTTAATTGCGTCTGTCTTAGCTTATAGTTTGACAATGCCTCTTTACAGCAGCTATTATCTTAACTGACATTTATATTTTTTTTAATTGCGTCTGTCTTAGCTTATAGTTTGACAATGCCTCTTTACAGCAGCTATTATCTTAACTGACATTTATATTTTTTTTAATTGCGTCTGTCTTAGCTTATAGTGTGACAATGCCTCTTTACAGCAGCTATTATCTTAACTGACATTTATATTTTTTTAATTGCGTCTGTCTTAGCTTATAGTTTGACAATGCCTCTTTACAGCAGCTATTATCTTAACTGACATTTATATTTTTTTTAATTGCGTCTGTCTTAGCTTATAGTTTGACAATGCCTCTTTACAGCAGCTATTATCTTAACTGACATTTATATTTTTTTAATTGCGTCTGTCTTAGCTTATAGTTTGACAATGCCTCTTTACAGCAGCTATTATCTTAACTGACATTTATATTTTTTTAATTGCGTCTGTCTTAGCTTATAGTTTGACAATGCCTCTTTACAGCAGCTATTATCTTAACTGACATTTATATTTTTTTTAATTGCGTCTGTCTTAGCTTATAGTTTGACAATGCCTATTTACAGCAGCTATTATCTTAACTGACATTTATATTTTTTTTAATTGCGTCTGTCTTAGCTTATAGTTTGACAATGCCTCTTTACAGCAGCTATTATCTTAACTGACATTTATATTTTTTTTAATTGCGTCTGTCTTAGCTTATAGTTTGACAATGCCTCTTTACAGCAGCTATTATCTTAACTGACATTTATATTTTTTTTAATTGCGTCTGTCTTAGCTTATAGTGTGACAATGCCTCTTTACAGCAGCTATTATCTTAACTGACATTTATATTTTTTTTAATTGCGTCTGTCTTAGCTTATAGTTTGACAATGCCTATTTACAGTAGCTATAATTTTAAGCGTTATTTTAATGTATTTTTGTTATTTTATTGTTTCACTTCCCAAATTATGGTTACCATGTACTGAACCAGATACACCAATATGTACTTTAGAATGATATTGTATTAAATAAATTTTAAATTTGCAGAATATTCTGCAAATTAAATTAATTAAATTGTAGTGACTATGGATTGGAAAGCAATATAAAATATTCACTTCACATGCCGAGGTTATGGTCATGAATGGCATACTAATAAGTCATAATAAATAATGCAAATATAAATTAAACATGTTAAATAATGCATATCATGGATAAATTACTTAGGATAAATTCAGAAGGCACATAACTATATTACTATTTGAACGAATTTTCCTTTAAAGAATCTTCCTTTTGACATGCATCAATAACTTTTTAATGAAATATTATATACAATGCTTATATCATAAGTAAAAAATAATAATGTAAAGTATATGATAAGTAAATGTAGTTTGACATGTTGTGGTCACCTGTTACTGAGGAACAATCTAATTGTATCAATGTGTACTCTGTTGTGGTCACCTGTTACTGAGGAACAATCTAATTGTATCAATGTGTACTCTGTTGTGGTCACCTGTTACTGAGGAACAATCTAATTGTATCAATGTGTACTCTGTTGTGGTCACCTGTTACTGAGGAACAATCTAATTGTATCAATGTGTACTCTGTTGTGGTCACCTGTTACTGAGGAACAATCTAATTGTATCAATGTGTACTCTGTTGTGGTCACCTGTTACTGAGGAACAATCTAATTGTATCAATGTGTACTCTGTTGTGGTCACCTGTTACTGAGGAACAATCTAATTGTATCAATGTGTACTCTGTTGTGGTCACCTGTTACTGAGGAACAATCTAATTGTATCAATGTGTACTCTGTTGTGGTCACCTGTTACTGAGGAACAATCTAATTGTATTAATGTGTACTCTGTTGTGGTCACCTGTTACTAAGGAACAATCTAATTGTATTAATGTGTACTCTGTTGTGGTCACCTGTTACTGAGGAACAATCTAATTGTATTAATGTGTACTCTGTTGTGGTCACCTGTTACTGAGGAACAATCTAATTGTATTAATGTGTACTCTGTTGGTGATCCAATGGCAGCATTTTAGTAAACCGAAAGAAATACATACTCTGTGTTTTTGTTTAAATATACATCATTTCGTAAATTAATAATTGGAAAACTTTAATTTACAAAATATAAAATAATACTTAAATTAAATTAAATAACTATAAACTAAGCCTAATAAAAGAAACTCAAGTATATACAATTATTTTTATGATCCAAATTGAATAAATAAATAAATTCAGACAGCTCATAAAAAAACATAATTTGGTTCTGTCTATCACAGACTCAATACCAATAGTTCTATAATACTAAAAGATAAGAATGAATGAAATTATGTGCCATTATCAGTTGGTTTATAATTATAAACCAATGTACTTGCATTGTATGTAAACTATTTGCTTATTTAAAAAAAGCATTTTATGAGTATTTACACTTATAGGTAGTTGCACAAAGGTTGATTATCTTTTTACTTGTTTAATGTATGCGTATGAGGCATGTTATTGTCAATCATCAATTGTATAGCATGTATCAAAATGTTAATCACATTTATGATTATTTTGATAACAAATTTTTTAGTATGTCATGGATTCACTGTGCGGGTGTCGGGTCAGTCATATGAGAGAGGAGAAAAATGGTTTCTCAGGCTTTCAACCAACACTAGAATGGTTTACTAAAGTACATCCATGTACATCCATCCATGTACGGCTGTCTGTTCATAAGACACATTGGCCATTACGTCTATATCCCTGTCTCTAGGTTCTAAAGTACATCTTAAATTTTATCAAAATCAATGCAATAATATAGGCATGAAAGCAATGGGCAAATAATCACATGTCTGATGATGACGTCTGTTAGGCCATGTCCGTTCCAGGGTTCCAAAGATCATTTCTGGCAAATTTCATCAAACTAGCTGCAGTTAATATAGGCGTTGAGGGGGCATACAGGCAGACAAAGCTTCTTTCACTTATAATATTAGCATGGTTTTTTGCTGCAGTTGTATACATATATATATTGTGTATCAGACTTAGTGCATTAAACTTTGTCAAGGTTACTTAGTTCCTTTCTACTTTCCAATAACTTCAAATTAATTACCAGAAATACTCCAATAAATTTATAAACAGCGGGACTTACCCTTCTACACCTCCGAAGTATTTCACAGCCGACATGTTAGCGCAAAGATTCAATTAATTTAACTGACGAAACATAAATAAAACTGTTTTTTTTACGTAAATTGATACAAATTTTGCACTCACAACACGTACCCGACACAGCTGCTCAATCACTGACTGACAGCCACAGACCAAATAGCTGACGAATGACGTTTACCACGTCGAACGATAAAGTGAACGAATTATTGACCGAATGGAGTAGTGATGTACTTAACCCTGTTACTTTAGTTATGGTATTTTTTAAATAAAAATACTACGGTTTTTTTGACCGATGGTCCTTCGCGCCATTTTGCGCAGACATGTCAAATGCAAAATTTTGTTTTGTAAAATAATTTACTGTAGATCAATATTGGTTAAAAGTGGTGTTGTTTTCTTTAATAATGTTCTAAAATGTAAATAGTTTTGAAAAACGATAAATTGGACTTTGAATATGGGGCACAAGTTGCAGTTTATTTTTTACGGGTTTCCCGCGCTGTGAACTCCCATATTTTACCCGACGTGTTTGGGCTATAATGCCGCGAGTGACTCCAAAGCATTAAATTCTGCAGCGTCTGGAATTTGATGATGACCTCATAAAAAAGAGAGATATATTACGTCAGACTTGGCTGTATGGGCTAGACCCTTTGCCTTCCTTATCACCTCATTCATCTTCCAATATGTCAATTTTAAAAGGATATGTGAGTAATAAAATGCTTATTTTGTAACATAATAATATCGTATATTATTTTTTATTACACATTTGTTTTAGATTAATATTTACAAATAATTATTTTATACACATTACATACAACATCGATATAACTAAAAGTAATAGACTGTCTATAAAAGCGAGCACAAACCTTTAAATTATTTCAATTTAATGTGCGCGCTTTTAATGCTCAGACTATAAGTTTTTTTTCTTTTGTTAGAAACGTTTTAACATCAAAAACTATCCATTGCGTCTTTCGCATTTACGCATTCTTAGAATGGCAACACGCAATAGATCAGTTGGATTGCCGGTAAAATATATCCATAGTTATTTTTAAAGATAAGGTAGTTATTTTTATTTGAGATCATAAAATTACGCCCAAACCTAATAAGGTCCAAATGTAATCAATATTATTATGAATGCATTCCTAAATTACTTTAAAATTGATGTAGTGCTCAACCTGTACCTAATTCTGACAGAAACAATATTATTATGGATGCATTCCTAAATTACTTTAAAATTGATGTAGTGCTCAACTTGTACCTAATTCTGACAGAAACAATATTTTAAGAGTTAGATTAGAACGCATTTGAAATTAGTAGATATTTACGGTTACCACACACGTTACGGCCCACAGTTTTGGTATAAGGGCAAGTAATTCACAACTTCCTTAAGTTTATGTCAGCCTTAAAGTGAACAAAGTACAAATAATTTATTTATTTATTTATTTATAGTCATGTATAACGAGAACTTTGGTGTTTTTTTTATACTTACGTGATCTCCAGCGCGCAGCGTACCAAACTCGAGAAATATCACAAATAAATTAAATATTATGTAAATAAATACATTTACATTGATAAATATTTTTGATCGTAAGCAAATACTCATACGACTACGTGCTAAGCGACGCCATCGCTACACACAAATCACACCGCATACTACACTATTAAAATCATTTTATATATTTTATTACATAGTGGCTTTGTCAGTTAAAACCAAGACAGACTCAAAGCTTAGCGGCTGTTAAAGTCGCTATGTAATAAAATATTTCAATAGTGTAGTTAAGCGGTTATCAAACTCTTTGGCGACGGATCGCTCGGCCTTGCTTTTTTTATTCAGTTTTATAATTAAAGTTATTTTCTTACGCAGACGTATATTATTATTTTTAAATTAACTTTTTATAGAAAAACTGGCAAGTTACTGGAGATAGTCGGACCAAAAAATATTAAAAACAAAAATGATCTATAGCTGTGCAACGGGGGGATGCAGCTAGTGTTGAGATTTTTTTTATTTGTTATAAATATATTGTACATTGTTTTATTAATAAATAATTTGTTTTTATGTAAATATCACTGACAGTACAAATACCAACTCTTATAGCGGTTGATAATGACAGTTTATGTTAGTTAAAGGACTTAACCCTTAATCCCCACCCATCCTTGGAGAAACACTTACCCTGCACTAGGGTTTGGAAGACCCCAATGTCTTGCACTGTAGGTAACTGTTGGTAATTGCCATCTGTGTGTAGGTAAGTACGCAGGGGTTATACCAAGACGAAGTATTAATTGTAACGATTCAAGTTAGAATAATAAAATATAATAAAAATTGTGTCTCTTGATTTTTATTTCCAATCGTGTATTTTAATATATATATTATAATAATGAAAGTTATAAAGTATGATATTTCAGGATAATTTAGAAAAAGGTATAAATCTGTATGTGGTTTTATCCTTCATAAGGATTAGATACATTATTTTATACGTTTTAGTCCGTTATAAACTGATCAAGAAGTAAACCATTAATTAGTCCGTTATAAACACATGGTACATTTTTATTATTATTATTTTCTGCTTTTTAGGGTTATGTGAATGAAACTGATCAAGAAGTAAACCATTAATTAGTCCGTTATAAAAACATGGTACATTTTTATTATTATTATTTTCTGCTTTTTAGGGTTATGTGAATGAAACTGATCAAGAAGTAAACCATTAATTAGTCCGTTATAAACACATGGTACATTTTTATTATTATTATTTTCTGCTTTTTAGGGTTATGTGAATGAAACTGATCAAGAAGTAAACCATTAATTAGTCCGTTATAAACACATGGTACATTTTTATTATTATTATTTTCTGCTTTTTAGGGTTATGTGAATGAAACTGATCAAGAAGTAAACCATTAATTAGTCCGTTATAAACACATGGTACATTTTTATTATTATTATTTTCTGCTTTTTAGGGTTATGTGAATGAAACTGATCAAGAAGTAAACCATTAATTAGTCCGTTATAAACACATGGTACATTTTTATTATTATTATTTTCTGCTTTTTAGGGTTATGTGAATGAAACTGATCAAGAAGTAAACCATTAATTAGTTCGTTATAAACACATGGTACATTTTTATTATTATTATTTTCTGCTTTTTAGGGTTATGTGAATGAAACTGATCAAGAAGTAAACCATTAATTAGTCCGTTATAAACACATGGTACATTTTTATTATTATTATTTTCTGCTTTTTAGGGTTATGTGAATGAAACTGATCAAGAAGTAAACCATTAATTAGTCCGTTATAAACACATGGTACATTTTTATTATTATTATTTTCTGCTTTTTAGGGTTATGTGAATGAAACTGATCAAGAAGTAAACCATTAATTAGTTCGTTATAAACACATGGTACATTTTTATTATTATTATTTTCTGCTTTTTAGGGTTATGTGAATGAAACTGATCAAGAAGTAAACCATTAATTAGTCCGTTATAAACACATGGTACATTTTTATTATTATTATTTTCTGCTTTTTAGGGTTACGTGAATGAAACTGATCAAGAAGTAAACCATTAATTAGTCCGTTATAAACACATGGTACATTTTTATTATTATTATTTTCTGCTTTTTAGGGTTACGTGAATGAAACTGATCAAGAAGTAAACCATTAATTAGTCCGTTATAAACACATGGTACATTTTTATTATTATTATTTTCTGCTTTTTAGGGTTATGTGAATGAAACTGATCAAGAAGTAAACCATTAATTAGTCCGTTATAAACACATGGTACATTTTTATTATTATTATTTTCTGCTTTTTAGGGTTATGTGAATGAAACTGATCAAGAAGTAAACCATTAATTAGTCCGTTATAAAAACATTGTACATTTTTTAGAAATATTATATTATTTGTCACAAATGTATGCATTGTCATCCAATTGTGAGCTATGGTCCAAACTTCAAGTCTCTAGCTCATCGGGAAGTTAGTTTGAAATCATTTACAAAATTCCACCCGAATAGACAGATATACAAGATATACAGATATACAAGAAAGCGAGTTCATAAAAACATGAATAAATAAATAATAAATAAATAATAAATATTTCCAGACAGGTCACACAGCGCCATCTAATTTCCGTGCTAAGCTGCGAGGCTTGTGTTACGGAAACTAGATGGTTGATAAATTACATATTATACTTTTTTTTTTGTAAATATATACATATTATACATATAAACACCCAGACCGAGACAAATTATACAATGTACAACTTGCCCCCGGTGGGAATCGAACCCACGACCTCCCGAGTTCACGGCAACGTTTGTTACCACTGGACCACGGAGGCGGTCAAACATGAATAAATAGCGTCGATTGTATCCGCTGACCTCTAAAATAAAACTAATACATTTAACGCCATTTTAAACTTTAATCATTACAATTACAGAGACTTTATTTGCACAGCTGACCTTAAGATGGGCGACAAGCAACTTAAGATTAGGTACCTAAAACATAATGGTTATAAAGAAGGTTCGGTGGACCCTGGGTATGGTTTAAGGGTTAAAGAAACAGAATCCCACTGTTCGGTTCAAAACTTCAAGTAAAATAACAGCTATCTATGTACGTGTACAGATATAGTGCCATCCATTCCATCGGAAAAACTCGGGTCTCAATTTTATTAAGTGTCAATCAATTATTGTATTAAATGCTATTTTCAAATCTATTAATATGAAACTTTATTCATCATAATTATCATCACATACCTTTAACACAATAGTCCCAGACCTCCACTGGTGGAAATGGGCCTTCGAGAATTTTCTGAAAAATTTGACCTGGACTTGCCCTGGCCAGACGGGTTGGTTAGGTTCTGATGTTATTCACAATTTATTAACGATTTCACAAGTTGGTACACGTATATACCGGGACCGACGGCATGACGTGCTCTGCTCCTCACGGGAGCAGTGGTGTTGTATTTCTCATTGGTACATGCCGGGTTTCAAACCCACCTTTTTAGGATGCTAAGGAAAGGCTTACAACCGAGCCACCATGTTTAAAAGGTTTTTATTTTAAAACTTATTTATTTATCGTCAAATGGTACTAAAGCTAATTAAGAGAGCACGATTAATACGAACTTTTCCGATAAAATACTATGGAAAAACATCTGTAAGTACGCAGCTTGACAGCTCACATCTGTAAGTACGCAGCTTGACAGCTCACATCTGTAAGTACACAGCTTGACAGCCCACATCTGTAAGTGCGCAGCTTGACAGCCCACATCTGTAAGTACGCAGCTTGACAGCCCACATCTGTAAGTACGCAGCTTGACAGCCCACATCTGTAAGTACGCAGCTTGACAGCCCACATCTGTAAGTGCGCAGCTTGACAGCCCACATACGAGTATGTAAGAATTCAACTAGAACCGTCTGTCTAACAATTAGTTACTTACTATGTAACTTCATAGTTACACTTATTTATACATAATCTTGTAACTTCATAGTTACACTTATTTATACATAATCTTGTAACTTCATAGTTACACTTATTTATACATAATCTTGTAACTTCATAGTTACACTTATTTATACATAATCTTGTAACTTCATAGTTACACTTATTTATACATAATCTTGTAACTTCATAGTTACACTTATTTATACATAATCTTGTAACTTCATAGTTACACTTATTTATACATAATCTTGTAACTTCATAGTTACACTTATTTATACATAATCTTGTAACTTCATAGTTACACTTATTTATACATAATCTTGTAACTTCATAGTTACACTTATTTATACATAATCTTGTAACTTCATAGTTACACTTATTTATACATAATCTTGTAACTTCATAGTTACACTTATTTATACATAATCTTGTAACTTCATAGTTACACTTATTTATACATAATCTTGTAACTTCATAGTTACACTTATTTATACATAATCTTGTAACTTCATAGTTACACTTATTTATACATAATCTTGTAACTTCATAGTTACACTTATTTATACATAATCTTGTAACTTCATAGTTACACTTATTTATACATAATCTTGTACAACATCAAATTATACTATGTACGAGTATACAGTCATCTTAATCAGAACAATTCTCAATTTTTCGGAAGAGATATGCGAGGAAAACACTTAATCAATAGCATCACTTCATTATTATCATGATTGTAATTGCTTATTTTCCTCGCATATTTACTGGTAAATAAGTCCGTGCAAATTCATACACTGACGCAATTTTCTATTTACACTTCAGCACTTATTTCATAGTCACAATTAATAGTTTTTACACTAATGTTTACACGTGTATTTAGTACACATGTAATTGTCTATACACGTGTTAGACACAGGCAACAGTGGCCTGGAACCTTGGAACCTGTCTCGTCAGCCGGGGCGACGAGTTTTCTCTCGGTCACCTGAAAAATTTCAAAATAAGAATAAATTTGATTGTACATTATTAAAAAAATAATAATAGGTGAGCTTAATGTCGTAAATTAAATTTCTACTAATAGCCCTTTCCCTCGATAATAAACTTTGTTTATTGTAATTTTATTTGTAATTTTCTCTTAAAACATCTATATACGATAAATTTGGCAACCGCACGGTGAATTTATATCGATTAAGAATACCAAGAATTTTGACTTTTTTAAAGGTACAAATTGCAAATGCGAGAGAACGCCATCTGCTTCTGCCATGTTATTACTTAAAATCTTTAATATACTCAATTATTTTCTTGAAATTCTTAGAGTTTGTCATTACCTGTCGTCATTGGGTTGCGCATTATCCTCCTGGCTTGCGTGGTGACGTGCGGAGTGCGGCACAGGACGAGCGGAGTCACTGTCCCTCCTCGAGCCGCCTCCTCCGCAGAAACATTTGCAGATAATTCTCTTGAAAGCGAACCTGCAACACATTTTATTATTATTATTTAAAAATAATTTTATTTAACTTAAAAGAGAACATAGAGCAACGCCAAGTCGAAAGACTTTTAAAGCGAAAAAAAGCGCTTAAGTCAATCACAGGATAAGTCCACCCTCTGGGGCGGAGCGCTCACTTTATTTGCCGGTAACTATACTTTATTTAACACAGCTATTTCTTTTAGTTATAACGCGGAGACCTGGCCCTTCTACAAGATCACACAAACCTTATTTTTGTTAGCGTAAAACATCTAGTGAGTTGGGCTGTATCATTTCAATATGGACTTGTTTAACCACCAAACCTTTGTCAATTTGTCAATATGCTAAATACTCATTACATTTATTTAGCACTTTTTACTTAAGTTACACTTAAAATGACAATTAAATATTTTATTGGAAGTAAATTAATATACATTAAATATTAAATTAAAAATAAACTAAACTATAAATAAAAAATGTCCTCTAGAGACGTCCCATCCGAGATAGTCCCAAGGAAACTGGCAACATTTCCCTACAGCGAGGTTAATACGTTATACGCAAAAATAATTGCCAGCCTTCCCGACTCCAGAACTTTCCGTCAGCCGCTTTGACATGCCCTTGGCCAGGCGCCTTGCTGAAGGTCCCCATGGGTACATCGTCTTGACCCCAAACGGCGCAAATTCGTAACCGGTACCAAGGTTGGTATTTGTGCAACTTGGGGTTCTCAGCAGAAAAAAACCGTAAAGTTGTTACTTAAAAGTTGTATTCTATTGCATAAAGAATTACCTGAAGTCCTTAGAGAACAGGGCGTAGATGAGCGGATTGATGGCAGAGTTGCAATACCCGAGCCAGAAGAGCACGGAGAAGCAGAGACTGGGCACGCAGCTCCCGCAGAACGCACGCACCACGTACACGCTGAAGAACGGAAGCCAACAGAACACGAACCCACCTACTATGATGCCCAAGGTTTTTGCTGCTTTTGTTTCCATTCGGAATCTTTTTACCTGAAAAATATATATATATTTAGATGTCATGTTCAGGAATTCTCCGCACTTAGTCTCTGAGAAACCATTGTGATTTAGATTTTTCTGAAACGCCTATTAATCCTACAATAAGTGTCGATTTCCTGGGCTCCGATTTCGCCTTACGTGTGTGTCCGATATAATTACAATTTATATTCGACCGCCTCCGTGGTCTAGTGGTAACAAACGTTGCCGTGAACTCGGGAGGTCGTGGGTTCGATTCCCACCGGGGGCAAGTTGTACATTGTATAATTTATATGTATAATATGTATATATTTACAAAAAAAAAAGTATAATATGTAGTTTATCAACCATCTAGTTTCCGTAACACAAGCCTCGTAGCTTACCACGGAAACTAGATGTCGCTGTGTCTGGAAATATTTATTTATATTCAAAGAAATCCGGTATTTAAAAAAATATATCAAAGTATCTCCCGTATTAACACCGAAGCTCCCGTATTAACCTAGAAGTTTCCTCTCTTTCTATCGCGCCACTTACCATCAGGTGGGAGCAAGGTCACATATCGTGCTAGAATAAAAAAAAGAGGAAATGATCTCACCTGAGCTTTAATATTCCTCTTTCCCATCCTTCTGGTCCTGGGCTTATCATCATATTCATAGAGTCCCGGAGTGCATGTTGGAGTGAGGTGCGGCTGCCTCACCCTGAGGCGGCTCTCGGTGAGCTCGCGCCCGTCCCGCTCGTAGTGCACGGCGTACAGCGACGGGCTCGGCGAGCGGCTCGGCGAATGGCTCGGGCAGATTTGCTCGGATGATGGGTACGAGACCGATATCTTCACTTTTTCGTGTGAGCGTCTCGCGCTGGAGTGCCTGAAAAAATACATTTAAAAATTTTAAACTAAATAAGCTATCTCCATCTTGGAATCCAGTAACTTCTAGAAACTTAGATACAACCTACACAGATTCGTATTTTAAATTAAATTCATAACATCTTTTCTGATATTAACTATTAACTATTCCTAACTATGGTCTAATACTCTAATTGGCATAATAATAATAATAGTCTTAAGTTGACCTCAGAAATGAACAGAGTAACTTTAGGAATTTAGACGTCAACACGCAGCACTTTATACCAAAAAGCAGTTTGACCAAAAATCCAACAATGTTGTTGGGTTGTCATGATCAATTATACCATATAGTTAGAAATCGTTAAAATATCAGAAAGGAGATTATGAATTGAAAAATACGCATTTATACAAAGTAACTAAATATCATTATGTCTGCAAGTATTATGTCAAATTGACTCTTTATTGATTTATGTTAGGTTTATACTTAGTTTGTTCAAGACATAGTTTAAAAAGCTCTCGTTTCATAACTCAGTAATTGTGGAATGGTAAACCTTGTTCATAATACTGGTTACTTTACTTTGCTCCCGATGCTGATGCAAGCAGACGACGTCAATCGGTTCCCTTAGGTTGGTATCTCTTACCTTCGTATCCTCTCGGGGGAAGCGCTAAGCGAGGTACTGGTGGAATGGTTAGAGGCAGTGGAGAGCGGTGAGCCGTGCGGTCGAGCCGAGCCACGACCACGGTGGATCCGCAGAGTCAGGCGATTGTCATCGAACCTGCTACCCATGCCTTTACCTAGAGACATTGATGGTTTAGATTTCAAAGTGTTCTGTCTGTTTCTTAACTATCTGATAAAGCTGATATTTAAAACTACAGACAGTTACTTGACTGTTACTTCGTTATCTAATATGGTTGTGTTGAAAACTTTTATAAATAGTACGGTATTCTTTATTGCACAAAATCTGAATAAACTTAAAATGAATGTGCACAGATGCGCTTTATGCCATATGCTATCCTTTGTTTTGTTTAACGGATGACAGAGTGCCAAGTATACTAACAAAATAATAATAAATACAGAACATATAATAGCATATATCTCTACATCATTACACATACAAACATAGACACTAGAATATGAGATTCAAGTTCATCATCATATCACCTACAACACAGATGACTTGACTTCTACTGTTGGAGGTGGGTCTTCCAGAATATTTCGGAGAATTTAGCTTACACTCGTCGTCCAACGACTGGTTTTTAATGATTATTTATTAACGATTCCACTGGTTGGTATTGGTGGAACCGGGACCGATGGCTTAACATGCTCTCCGAGGCACGGAAACGGTGGTTTACAACCAGACTTCTATGTATAGTAATTAGAAGTCTTTGTTTACAACACCACCATCTATGACTGCCGTACGTAAGAACAGTGTGTTTCTCATTGGTACATGCCGGGTGGGTCTAAATCGACCTGTGGAGGATTTTAATGAAAGCGTCCTGACCACCGAGCCACCATCTATGACTGCAGTACGTAAGAACAGTGTATTTCTCATTGGTACATGCCGGGTGGGTCTAAATCGACCTGTGGAGGATTTTAATGAAAGCGTCCTGACCACCGAGCCACCATCTATGACTGCAGTACGTAAGAACAGTGTATTTCTCATTGGTACATGCCGGGTGGGTCTAAATCGACCTGTGGAGGATTTTAATGAAAGCGTCCTGACCACCGAGCCACCATCTATGACTGCAGTACGTAAGAACAGTGTATTTCTCATTGGTACATGCCGGGTGGGTCTAAATCGACCTGTGGAGAATTTTAAAGAAAGCGTCCTGACCACCGAGCCACCATCTATGACTGCAGTACGTAAGAACAGTGTATTTCTCATTGGTACATGCCGGGTGGGTCTAAATCGACCTGTGGAGGATTTTAATGAAAGCGTCCTGACCACCGAGCCACCATCTATGACTGCAGTACGTAAGAACAGTGTATTTCTCATTGGTACATGCCGGGTGGGTCTAAATCGACCTGTGGAGGATTTTAATGAAAGCGTCCTGACCACCGAGCCACCATCTATGACTGCAGTACGTAAGAACAGTGTATTTCTCATTGGTACATGCCGGGTGGGTCTAAATCGACCTGTGGAGGATTTTAATGAAAGCGTCCTGACCACCGAGCCACCATCTATGACTGCAGTACGTAAGAACAGTGTATTTCTCATTGGTACATGCCGGGTGGGTCTAAATCGACCTGTGGAGGATTTTAATGAAAGCGTCCTGACCACCGAGCCACCATCTATGACTGCAGTACGTAAGAACAGTGTATTTCTCATTGGTACATGCCGGGTGGGTCTAAATCGACCTGTGGAGGATTTTAATGAAAGCGTCCTGACCACCGAGCCACCATCTATGACTGCAGTACGTAAGAACAGTGTATTTCTCATTGGTACATGCCGGGTGGGTCTAAATCGACCTGTGGAGGATTTTAATGAAAGCGTCCTGACCACCGAGCCACCATCTATGACTGCAGTACGTAAGAACAGTGTATTTCTCATTGGTACATGCCGGGTGGGTCTAAATCGACCTGTGGAGGATTTTAATGAAAGCGTCCTGACCACCGAGCCACCATGATCTCTAAAGTTAAAATAAAGAACATCAGTTTAACAGACAAATATAAGTATTTTCAGTTAATCTGAATGGATAGAAAATATATAGAAGTAAGGATGATTTTGTAAATGTGAATGCAGTCGTTAGAATTTGGAGAGGGAGAACGAGGAAGAGTAAAGTATCATCACGACCGTTTCCCTTTCGGGGTGGTCAGAAACCACCCTTCGAAATAAGCGGATTCACATTTAGCAATTTTAATATAGGCCAATCATGACAAGTGGCAAGCTCGTCGATGTCTCCAGCGTACCAAACTTGAGAAATATCACAAATAAATTAAATATTATTTAAATGTTTACATTATTAAATATTTTCTGTCCCGACCAGTAATCGAACCCGGTACAGAGGGAGAGTGTTTCGATAGTTTTGCGGTAACTGTGAATGAATTTTAATATCTTTTACAAAAATAGCTTGGAGGTTATTTTGGGTGATACTCTAATGCTGGGCACAACATTATAATTTATTGTCCTGATCTGGTTTAAACGCGATCTAATCCTAATCAGATCCTAATGGATGTGTTCAAATCTTGGGATTGCGACCTTTGTTCACGAGGCTTATATATTTATCGACTAATTACCTTTAGTTGTCCGAAATCCCTGGTTAATAGCCTTGGTAGTTCTGACAGCAGCCTTGTAGATCCGCCAGTAGAAGAAGAGCATGACGAACATGGGGATGTAGAAGGAGCCCAGTGCTGAGTAGACCACATAGCCAGCGTCGTTCGTCAGCTCACAAGTCCACGGGCATGGAGGGTTTGGAGCCACTGTACTGTTCTTGGCAGACAAGTCTTCTGGCTGAAAGATTGGTAATAATACATTAGTTTAAGGTGTGTTCAGTTACGAAAATCTTATTCGAACGAACGTCGCAATCAATTTCTAGTCTCAACAACTTAACTACGAATAGATTAAAAGTTTAAAGTGCCTCCGTGGTCTAGCGGTTAAGTCTGTGGATTTAGACTCGGAGGTACCGGGTTCGATTCCTGTTCGGGTATTATTAATGTAAAAAAATACACTTAATTAATATTTAATTTATTTGTGATATTTCTCGAGTTTGGTACGCTGGAGACATTGACGAGCTTGCCACTTGTCATGATTGGCCTATAGTAAAGTTGGCTAAATGTGAATCCGCTTATTTATAAGCGTGGTTTCTGACCACCCCGAAAGGGAAACGGTCGTGATGATACTTTACTGTATGATTTAAAGTTTACAACTGCCAAAATAAATCAATGACTGTGGATGACAACAGAAGCTTAATGATAAGGTAGACTAAAGGGTAGGTCTACAGTTTCGAATCGCACGCATCGTATTATAATATTCATCCTTCATGTAAAGTATGAAAAAGGTTCTTAATAGGCGACATAATAGTAAAGACTGAAGTCGGTCATCAGTGGTTGGCGTCATTTGCTCCCATTCTTGAACCTCCAGTATCGCTTACCATCAGCTGGGCGCAATATAAAATCTCAGTAAAAAAGTCTTTATTCCTCACCTTCTCACTATCCTTCCAACCGACGAGAGGTGGGAAGCAGATGACGAAGGACAGAACCCAGAGACCAGCGATGAGTCCCTTAGCGCGTCTTCTACTCATGATGCTGGGATAGCTGACGGGCCTGGTAACCGCTACGTATCGATCCAAGGAGATAGCACACAGGTTGAGAATTGACGCAGTGCACATCCAGACGTCTAGTGCAAGCCATACAGAGCACCACACGTCTCCGAAGATCCACACCTGATGGAGATAAAGGAATGCATAAGGTTTCAATGAGATTTTGAAAGCTTCCATATATTAGTGGAACTAATGGCAGATACATTCAAATAAAACTTTATTTCACAAAGGCAGACATAATGCCGCTAACTATAGTATAGTAGCCAACCATATTTAAGTATTTTAATGGAAGATTTAATTTATTGGTTGTAGAACGGACAGAGAAACTCATAAACTACATCTTTTCAGACCTTAACCACCAGAACTACATTGAGAGCATCACCAAAAAAGCTCGGAATACTGAACAAGGTCCATCGGTATTTCCTGCGATTACTCGTACTGTTACTATACAAAGCACAGACCAGATCATGCGTGGAATACTATTACTAGTATTTCCTATATACTCTCAATGTCATGCAGAGGCAAGTTGTTCGAATTGTAGACAATGCCTGCAGCTTCACCGAGATGTGGCTTCTCCAGACGTCGGCTATACTACACTATCGGAAGAGCTCTATAAGCTAATCTCATCCTCTCCATTCCGCAACCGAACAAAAATATTCAGAAATGACCTGAATAAAATGTATTTAAAAATAGACTTTATTTAAATAAATAAATGATACCCACAAATTCATAAAAGAGCTGGGTAAACGAATTTTCCAAGAGTGTGGCGATCCCAAATGCCATAACTACCTAAAACAGAATATTTCAATTATAATTCAACGAGGAAATGCGGCGAGCGTTTTAGGTACCCTCCCTGGTGGTAAGCCCTTAGTTTATTTTGTAGAATAGTTTTAATTTCATAGGTATTTTTAGTTTAGTATTATTTATAATTAGTTTTTTAATCTATTTTATTTTAATATCTACTTCGAATTAATAAATAAAAAAGTAATTTGTCTCTTTATTACATGAGTTCTTAATTAAATTACAGTAGGAGAAACTTCTATGGCTCTACGATATTTTATAGTGAGTGGATTTTGTTCCAGATGTGCACGTTAATATAACAGAAAATCGAGAAAAATGAAGCAGTGTAAGTTCTCAGCGTTTACACGCAGCTGGTAAATTCCCCATTTGTAATCTACAGGTGAGACGATGGTTACAATAAAGTTTATACAGCTCTCCCCAGAAATCCGAACTGCAATAATGAAGAATCCCTACCGGAACTGGAAAATGGAGCGCGGACTAAATTCAACACTCTAGATCTGTCTTGCCAGATTCATCTTCTTATCTATTTTGTTACAAATTCGCCCCAATAATTATTTTAGCTGTTAGTGCAAATTGCCATTCGCGATGTATTGACAATTTTTTTTTATGGTTAGACGATATTGTGATTCGTCGGCTCATCAACAGACATTCCTAATTTGTAATCCCTGTACCTTGTCCTGACTTTTTCCACATTGCATATCCCGCTCATGACAGTCCAAAGGTCGTCGCCTGCGCACTGAGGAGCAGCGTCTATATAACGTCGTGGTCAACAAGTAGAAAACTAGTCGTCATCCTAGAGTCGAAGAGAAATCGAAATCGAAATGCAATCGCTGTTTTAAATAGCATTCGCAATACCCGCAAGATTTATTATAAAGATATAAATTTCCAAGTGCTGGTGCCGAGCACATCAGGTGACTTCCTGTACCTGTTTGTTGATTGCACTGATTATTATAATGACTATCTAATTTAAAGATTATCAAAACCCTGTGCTTTGATACAGTCCACTAAACCCGCGCCACCAGTTCCCATTATCTTATAATTGATTTTTATGCAGTTTTTATAGTAACGCAGTTGACGCAAACATCCCCCATCGTCATAACATCGAGTAAAAAATCCTATCTATTGTATTACTTACTTAAAGTGTACAGCAGAGTAATCTAGTTTTCGTAGGTTTATCCTAACTCGTCCGCGCAGACGAATAAGAAGAGGTCGAATTGGGAATCCCACTAAAATTGGTAAACGCAACAGATGTTATCCTGGCTTAAAGTTTATATTAAAAACTCAGCCAAACGAAAACGACCCCTATATGTAAACTGCAGAGTTTCATTTCCTCTGAATGTGGCGATGCGAATATGGGACTTGTGAATAGAACGTCGACTTTGAAATTCCTTTAAAGAGCTTCTGGTTCCGTTTATCTGATATATTGCGTCCTATTTTTAAAACGCCCTTGTGAACCAGAAATACTTATTTTTACGATTAACTTATTAACATTTTTAATGTTTACTAACTAGTTTCTCTTCAGTTCTGGATGTATATTAATAACAGTATTAGAAGAAACTAAAATTTAAGCCGAAAAAACTTTATTTATATTTGCGTAAACAGTTTAAATTACAGGCATTTGTGATACGTCAGTATTAAAAAATAGTTTACTAAACTAAGCAGCAAAGCGGTCCAATCAGTAAGCTGCCTGCAGAATATCAGCAGCTTAAAAAGAAAAACAGAAGCTTTCTGTTTTATACTTAGTACGATATGTGGTGACGGTACGATAGGTTCAGAAATGTTAGCTACTGGAATCAAAGTCTGATTATATAGAATCACTTAGTGTGTACATACGAGTATATGTGTGTTGGCTTGCAATTGGAACTTTCCTAATGTGTTTTTTGTTTATTGAAATAATATAAGAATTTTCCCAGGGTAGTGTTTTATTTTTTTTGCACCAGTAACATCAAATATATATATGATGGATTATTTTTTTGATCCTTTCGCTCCTATATAGATAAATTCAGAGGATCAGGTGCCAGGCTAATTTAAAGATTGTCTATAATATTTTATCAAAATAAGCCCAGCGATTTTGGACGTTTATATATATATATATATATATATAAAATGCAATACGACAACCATTTAGGATGAAAAATTGCAAATAATACAGGGACATAATATGACTGGGACACCAATACAGGTGTAATACGGCCTAGTCCTATGAAACCGTGATTTCACGACAAACCAAATTGTCATCTCGCAATATAGTGTAGGTGCAAACGAATTTCAGTCTAACATGTATGGGTTTTAGATTATTTTTTTTATAAATAGTGGCGTTATTTAATAATGTAATTTATTTTATTATTGTCGTTTGGAAGCAGACAGAGCTATTTGCTAATACAATATTATAACCTCTGTAAAACGTTTTTTTGTGTAATAAAAGAATAAAACATGATTTAGCAAGAAATATATTACATTTAGGGTTAAAACTATGACATTCGTAGCTAAGGATATAAGATTAAGTGGTAACTACGAGTATATATGACGTTAGAAATAATATATATATTTTCTTTAATTTTCATGTACCAATTAATACTGATGTATAACTTCAGCAGGAATTCGGCTTCTGCATGAGATAGTGACTAAACACAAAGGTCTCTAGCGAGACTATGAACATAATATTTAGGTTATTCGATTTAAACTAGGAATAAACAAATAACAACTTTGTAATTTTGTATTTTGTGTACCCACAAGTACACTTCAGGCGCACTGGTGGTGTGGACATTGTAACTAACCTCGAATACCTCCCTGGTAGCCGAGAAGGGCAGCACGGCCAGCCCCACCAGCAGGTCGGCCACCGCCAGGGACACGATGAACAGATTGGTGACGCTGCGCAGCTTGGAGGAACACAGCACTGCAGCAATCACCAGGCAGTTACCTGAAGAACATCGATGACACTGAATAATACACTTTTTTTTACTATGATTAGTATTTCTAGGACTTTAGTTAAGAAAAAAGAAAAAGATTTACTTTTTTTGTAATTTTGATCAAAAATCAAAATATACAAAGTTGCTTATATAGTCGTATACAAACTAGAGTTCATCCGATTTTTTTTGTGACTTTTTTTGTGAGAATAAAATATAGACAAAATTAGTAAATGTGCTAGCTGTAACCCTCAGAACAGTCGTTCTATAGCTGGAACACAAAAACAAAAAGCTGTTAAAGAAACAGTGTTGTCATATCTGAAAAATACACACATTGGAAATTGTAAATACAATTGGTAAATCCGTTTGCCAGTAACTAAAAAACAAAAGCTGTTCGGGAAACAGTGTTGCCATATTCGAAAACACACACCAAACGACCTGATCTAGAAATAAAATGAGAGAAAAATGAAAGTCACATACACGTGCCCCTCCAGCCGCCAGCTCCCAAATTCGCCAATTAGTATACCACTGCGCTGGCATAGTGATTGCATACTCACTAAATTAATTTTATTTTAATGACCACTGAAGGGAAGACGTAGACTGGGTCACTCCAAAAGATGATCTACTTAGTGGAGGTCTATAAACAGCAGTAGAGAGACGCAAGTTCATACTGATTTCTCAATAGTGAGATAGACTGACCAGGTCAGAGCAATGAAACACATGGGTGCACCAGGAAGGCTGCAGTTGGAGACAATAAGTAACGACTTGTTTAGCAAGTCACTGTCAGCGCCTAAGAAGAAAAAGAAGACCTAGTGATGATGATAAATCATTAGGTTTGAGTTATAATCTTCCCCCTCTTACATATAATTGTATAGCTTGGACGTAGAAACTAAACTATAACAATATCATTATCTGCAAACTCAATCGTACACGGGATTGGAAAAAGTTAGAAACACTACACATGGTTCGTTTGATTGGGTCACAGATAAAAATAAACCAGTGTAATATTGTTACAGAATTACTTTGCAAGCCTTAAGGCTTGAACACATTGAATGCGCTTGATGACATACGAGTATGTAACGTCTTTAGAAGACAAATTTCTAAGCATTCCATGGATTCACCGTGCGGGTGACGGGTCCATCGTGTGTGGGTAAGATATGAAAAGAATGGTGTCTCGGGCTGGTTTAAGAAAAGGAGGCCTCTCTTTTTTATTTTATTGCGCGATAATACGCTCACCATCCACCATTCTACTCCTCTCCCTACCCAACCAAATACTGTATGATTCCGTTAATACCGTCTTGGAAGCTCGTTCCATAAATGTATTGACGGCAGACCTGCTTAGGCCCAATTCTTTCAGTAAGTGATGCAAAGATTTTGCTGGAACTCCTCTCGCACCAACTTCCACTGCGTAAAGCTGAGTCTTGAACCCGTTCCTGATCATTTATTCTGTGAGATCATAATATTTATTCGACTTCATGTTGTGATAAAACTTTACCAAAAACAATGTAAACTAATAATATAATAGGCCAGAACAGGAACATCGAACAGTTGGCAATAACTTACGACGTTTTCGTAGCTGTCGTAGTTGGTCTCCATTCTACAATAATTAATTTTACGTAACCATAATTCGTTCCCGTGCCTCGCGGCCACGGAGGGAATGATAAGCCGTAGGCCCCGGTTCCACTAATATCAACTTGTGGAATCGTTATTAAATTGACATTAGATCCTAGCCAACCCGCCAGCGTGGCGAGTGTAGGCCAAATTCTCCAGCAATTTCAAGAACGCACATCACCAACAGTGAAGGTCTAGAACGTGTTCTAGTGGGCTGGGATAATGGAGCATATAATATTAGGCAAATAACAAGCTCGCTTCTTAAATTTAAGACTAGGGTTGTTACTCGTACATACAAGTAATATTGCTATTAATATAGTTTTTTTTGTTTTTTTTCATGTAATTTTTTATATTTTACTTTTCAAAGTTTGTTAAAATTTATTTTTATAAATATTATTTCATTATTACTACATTTACGGATATAACATTTATAGCTTTTTTATTTTATTTTAAAGTAGATCAAATTATACAGTAATTATGTTCAGGGAGCTCATTTCCAGCAATGAAGGTCCAGTTACAGGAATGATGATGGCATGGCCAAGCCTTTATCTGTGAGTGACGTAACAGAAACGTAAATAATCCTTATCAGTAATACAATATCCAACAAAGGGAATGCCAGATCACAGAACACAATAATTAATTGTTCGATTCGAAAGTCGGAGAAACTCTTGAATCTTAATTAATTTAAATACAGTACGCTCTGAGGTATATTTTGGAATTACGCGACTTTAGGAAATTGTCGCGCGACTTTGGAGTTGAGATCTTGTCCGGTAAATATATTTGTTTGAAGTACCTACTGCCTTTAGTCTAATCGTATTGCGAAGCCGTAAGAACCAAAAACCTGACGGCCGCGCCGGAGAATTAGCCTTACTAGCTCGTAAGTTGAACAGAGCTAGACCAGCATAGTAAATTATGGTTCGACTCGTGTTATTTGGAAGAATTAATTGAACAACTGTGAGATATTATGTATATGCCTTCGTGGTCTAGCTGTTAAGTCCGTGGAATTATATGCGGAAGTATTGGAATCGATTGATGGACGGGAAACACTTTTATTTTTGTGGTATTTTTTCGAATTTGGAACGCTAGGAACATCGACGAGTTTATTACTAGTAAAGTTGGCTAAATATGAACCCCTTTAAACCACTTTTTAACGACCCCGAAAGGGATACGGTCGTGATGTTACTTTACTTTCATTTAATCACTAAATAACCTGAATCGCCTTCCCAACTTATGTATTTGGTTTGTTTGTATAGCCCTTCTAAATGATCCACCTCATTACATAATGTTTGACCGTAGAATGACTAGCGGTATTGCATTAGGTCCGCCTTTGTACTTTGTGCAATTAAATATAAATGAATAATAATGCAGTCAATTTTAGTAACTTGCTGGCAGTATCATGTCGGATTTTACTAAAAGTTAGGAAGGTTGAAAAGGTGATTATTTTGTTATATACATCTAGTATAGCCACTCCCGTCAATTGTTAATAGGATCACGCGGCCAGCACAGTTCTCGAGTATACATACACATATTTGTTACCGCGGTTTAATATTATGTTAGTTGTTTATTGTTAAGTTTATGATTATTTATTATTTATTTAGTTGTTTGTTTGATATTTTTTAATTTGATAATTAAGAAAAAAACACATTTCGTTACATCACATCCGAATATGAACTGCCTCCGTGGTCTAGCGGTTAAGTCCGTGGATTTAGACTCGGAGGTAACGGGTTCGATTCCTGGTCGGGACAAAATAATATTTAATAATTTAAATAAATAAATTTAATTAATATTTGTGATATTTCTTGAGTTTGGTACGCTAAAAAATCCACGGCCTTAACAGCTAGACCACGGAGGCAGTCATAAAATATTAAATGAAACAAATCCTTGTATTGGTACTTATTTTTTTGTTAACCTTACAGACGAATCGATTTCACTAGGTCAAATTTTCTTTATATCACCAATTTGTAATACCTAATAAAGTATTTTTATCAAAACAGTATATATTTTCGACCCGTTTTCAGTTTATACATATCTAAAGATCTAAGATATAATATTTAAAGATCATTTATATTTTATACATATCTTGCCTCTATATTCAGAACTAGACCAAATCATAACAGCATTTTTTTTCCTTCGATTTGAAAAATCGATCAAATTTAAATTAGCAATTTGGTATTTAATTAATTTGGAAGCTGCAAGGTCGGCAGTTACGAGTAGGTCTTTACAAAAAGTTTCGAAAATTTTGAAATTTTTCAAAAAGTATTTATTAATCATTAACTATTTGTCCTCTTTAAAGTTATTCCCCCCGGATATAGATAAATAATTTTTGAAAGCGTCTACCCCTTCAAAAACAAATATTATTCAGCCCCTCCTTCGTCCTTTCATGGGCCTCTTCAGTTTTGGGAACAGGAAAAAGTTACAGGTTTGGGGAATACGGTGGCTTTTATAATTAGTGTTGTTTTTGGAAAAAAATTCGCGCACAAACGTTGATGTGTGAGCAGGGGCGTTATCGTGGTGCGAAAGTAATTTTTTTTCTTCCACAAATCTGGACGTTTTTGGTGGATTAATACGCGCAAATTGTACGCAACTTGAATTGTTGTGGACCGTACGACCTTGTGGCACTCGTGCACAAACAAAACTGTGACCAAACCCTTTATACTTTACGTTGCGCGCTTTTTTCGGTCTTGGCTCATGGCTTATGATTTTGACTATAAATGTGCTTTTGGATCTTATCCAACAGAGTTAGCGGCCAATAGTATCAAACACTTCATTACCACATGACATCAATCTGCCGTCAATACATTTATAGAACGAGCTTCCAAGATACAGTATTTGGTTGGGTAGGAGAGAACAGAATGTTGGATGGTGAGCGTCTTTTTGAGCAATAAAAAGTGGAGGCCTCCTTCGTAAACCAGCCAATAGTCGGTCACAAGCCCGAAACACCATTATTCTCCTCTCTCTCCCACACAAGTTGGACACGGCACAGTAAATCCATATATTTGCATACGTACTCGTGCAAATTTGGAGATTCACACATCTGTCACACGATAAAAATGTGTTCACCTCTGACGGTACCTAAATGAAGGATCAACTATTTGATAAATTGAACGGGTTCGGAAAGAAATTTGACTTAATAAGGTTCTGAAAAGTTGGTAATTTTGTTTTTATTGATGTGTAAATTTGCAAGCAAAAGTTGTCTCAGGTTATTTGAAGTTTTTCAATATTAGTCGGAGAAGCTGCCGCCTGCGCCAACTTCTACAATTATATAAGAATTCAAAAACTCTTTTACCGTAAACACGTGCAGGCAACGGTGATATTAAAAATGGATTACCAACTTTAATATTATAAACATGATTTTTATAGAAGTTCTAAATCATACGCTTCCACAGTGCTTATACTACTGGTGTGTGTAAATTGGACAACCAAATCAATTTATTTCCGATCTAATTATTTCAGTAAAAGAAATAACGATCATATTTCTAAAGTGAGAGAAATATCACTGTTGAGACTATTTTGTAGTCTCATATAGAAAAAAATATTTTATTGATAGGTCTAATTACGTATCTAGGTGACATGTTTACTTGCCAATAAACAACTATATAGAAGAAATCCCTCGTAAATTATATCATAATATTCAATAAAGTCCACCTCGATCTGGTACCGCATCAGACAGGTACTATTTTAATATGAACATCATTATAGGATCCCAGATCTACTAGCTGTATCAGCCCAAAGGCCAGACATCTGATTTTTCGGAACTTGGAAAAAGTTATTCTAAACTTACTGTTCCGTGGAAAACAAATATTCCAGAAGACCATAACATGAACTCAATTAAATATTATGATCTACTTATTATTGTTTAATTGTATTTGTTTGTGGATGCAAGTATTCATTAGTAGTCCGTTGTGTAGTGTTTATGTGTTACTTTGTATGTTTCAGAATGTTTTTTTAAATCTTTGTCATCTCATAGGCTTTTTGTTTTTTGTGTTTTTTACATTGTTAATATGTTTCTATTTGTGAAAACTTATAAATGACACTCTGTTGCTAACGTTTAGTTCTATTTGTTGTTGGATATTGTCAATAGTTTTCCTTAAATAAATAAATAAATAAATAGAGAAGAAATGATGAGGAACGGATTCAAGACTAAAGCTCAACGTTAC
The DNA here is from genome assembly GCA_910589645.1 of Tinea semifulvella. NCBI lineage: Eukaryota > Metazoa > Arthropoda > Insecta > Lepidoptera > Tineidae > Tinea > Tinea semifulvella. The sequence goes on from OU342600.1 coordinate 251,784, forward strand.
GCAGCGGAAGTTGTTGCGAAAGAAATTCCAGCAAAATCTGTGCACCACTTCTGATAGAATTGCAGGTCTGCCGTCAATACATTTATGGAACGAGCGTCCAAGACGGCATTAATGGAATCATACAGTATTTGGTTGGGTAGGGAGAGGAGTGGAATGGTGGATAGTGTGAGCGTTGTTGCGCAAGTATTAGAGGTGTAGGTGTTCTAGGGACTGTAATCCATACTAATATTACAAATACGCTTTATATACACATACATGTATGTAAGTCTGTTCGTCCGTTTATATACACATACATGTATGTAAGTCTGTTCGTCCGTTTTTACGACTACATTGGACCGAATTTAAAGAAGCTAAACTAATGACGTCATCAGCTGACCATGACATAACGATTCACAGGCCATTTGTCTTTCAAATTGTTTGTCATGCCTTCATGTCTATCTTACACGAGCGTTTTTATTCAAATTTGTCAAGTATGTTCCTAGGAAACCAGAGTTGGATATTATTAACATCTAAACATGACATTTGACCGTACGTCCTACTGAAGGTATTTTTTTACAAGCGCAACGTGTCGGGTTTAAACAGTAATAAATAATATCCATACTAATATTACTATAATATACATAATATATAATATATAAATAATATACTAAAGGGAAAAAAAACTGTGTCACGTCTTCACGGCTAAAGTACGGAACCGATTTTAATGAAATTCGGCAGAGATGTTTCTTGGGACCCAAGGATAGGCATGAGGTATATGACGTCGACTAAACTTTTTTTTACAAACGAAGCCGGGGCAACCCTATAATGCCTATATATAAACCGTGCCGAAATCTGAACCTTTTCAGTGAACAAGTGAATCCAGTCCGGAACAATCATCAATCAAAGTCACGCAGTCGAGGTTGGCCAAATCAAAGAAACTCAAAAACTTGTCTACCTCCATGGTCTAGCGGTGTCTGTGGATTTAGACGCGGTACGTTCGATTCCAGGTCAATACAGTAATCTATTTGTGAAATTTCTCGTGCTGGTCACTTGTCATGATAGGCCTATAGTAAAGTTGGCTTAAAAAACGACGTTTCTGATTACCCCGGAAGGGATACGATCGTGATGATACTTTAGTTCAACAATTTGAGAGATACTAGATGCTAGATAATGACTTATTTTTGGAGTTTAATTTAAATTCGTTCTGATTTCATTTAGATTAAAAAAGTTAGCTAAGAAGCTGACAGACAGCTCGGATCATAGCATTGAAAACACCACCGTTTCCATGCCTCGGAGAGCACATTTAGTACCGGCCCCAACAACTCATAGAATGCTTGAGAATTGCCTACAACAAGTCCTTGAGTATTTTGGTCAAATAGCATGGAAAAGTTCGGCTTATCTTGAAAGGCTGATGATCACGGACAAAACTAAAGGCAAGAGACCCCGTGGCCGAAGCTCGATATGGTGGTCTGACCAGATACGCACCACACTCAACATCCCTGCCGTAGGTAGGAGCGAAGTCACATGTGGTGCTCTGTATAAAAACAAAAAAAGAATAAATATATGAATGGACAAGATCAGTCCTACGAATACAATGTCGTTTAAACTAACTCGTGTTATTTATATTACGATACTATGAGGTGCTAGCTGTGAGACAATATCACCCTTCATTACCCAGAAACCTATATAATGTGAGACAATATCACCCTTCATTACCCAGAAACCTATATAATGTGAGACAATATCACCCTTCATTACCCAGAAACCTATATAATGTGAGACAATATCACCCTTCATTACCCAGAAACCTATATAATGTGAGACAATATCACCCTTCATTACCCAGAAACCTATATAATGTGAGACAATATCACCCTTCATTACCCAGAAACCTATATAATTCATGAGTATTTTCATGAATTATATAGGTTCAGACGCCTAGTCGTTTTTAAAGAGGTTTACGCATACAATTATCATCATGATACGTACAAGTAATATGATACGAGTACCTATCTATTAGTTGTGTTTATATATTCATACATAATATATATTTATGTTTATTATATATATTATTTTAATTATATATCATGTAAGTATTTATGTAATAGTATTTAATTATTCTTAAGTAATTATGTTTATCTTAATGCACCCGCAATCCTCTGCCACACTCCCAAAGGTTAGCTGTTATAAAATGCCGGAAGGCATTAAGTTCGCCCTTGTACACTACTTTTTAAGTTATTTTGTGCAATAAAGAGTTTATAAATAAATAAATAAAAATTATAGTGTATAGTCATTTTGCCCAGTTTTTGTATAACAGTCAATTTAAAATTGATGCGGCCCAAATTCTCTATGATGATCCGTCACTCTCAACCAAGCGTCACGGATGATGAAATAGGGGAATGGGAATAGGGGAATGGAGGAAAAGGGACAACATCATTCTAAAAATAAAATACTTGTAGATCGATGCCTTAATCAGAATAACGTCGGTTAGAATCAGTCTCCAGAAATATATAATATAGATAAGGCTGTTTATCCACCAGATGTGCGCTAGAAAAATGAGCGGCGCGCGAGTACAATATCCATCAACACTTACCTACTATTAGTGGATATTTTTCTCGCACATGTATTTTTCACTGACAGTTCACAAATTTAAGGTCGCTCAACGAGCTATGGGTATTTCTCAAATGGATAGAATTCTAAACGTTGATATTCGTCATAATTAAGTCATTTTAGAATTTGTGTAATTATGTTTTAAGATCTGTTCTTTCCTGAATAAATAAAAATAAAAAATAAAGTCATAATATTAAAAAAATGCAAGTGGCAATGGGCCGGACACATCACCAACGACCGAAGGGCCAAACGGATTCTACTCCTAGAGTGGAGACCACATACAGGACGACGCAGAGTGGGACGACCCCCCGCCAGATGGACACATTATCTAAACCTGAAGCTGGTGGGGGTTGAATGAGGGTTGCAAAAGACCGCGTGCAGTGATGAGCCTTACATCAACGGTAAGAAGACACAGTCAATACTTTTGTAAGTATTTCACGAGATTGTATAAACGTTTTATGCACTTCCTCCTGTCATACAAACAGGGTATTTCAGAACAACTTTAATTAATATTGCTGTAACCATTCTTTAACTACGGTCAAGTAAGATGTAGATTTAAACAGGGATGAACCAGTTTTTACTTCTGGTCAGAAACACAATACTTGTGGTTATTTATTTGTGACATTTCTTTCCTCTGGTACGCTAGAGACATCGACGAGCTTGCGATGTATCATGATGAGTTTATAGTAAAGCTGGCTATATTTGAACTCGCTCCTCAAAAGAAGCACTCACCCTGTAAGGTATCTTAAGGTCGCAATGATGTTGAAATAAATATCGTCAAAGTAATAAGAACACGACACTGTATCGCACGCCCGTGCTACGCCTGCACGATGGCGAACTTCCAAAATGTTTAACTTTAAGCTATAAATCAATATAAACAAGACAAATGGCAGGAAGCTGTACGTACTTCGCAAACTACTGATTTGTGCCTCTTGCAAATTATACGGAACATTATGCTCCATGTGGTCTAAGTGCAGTGGAGCGATGAGCGATGAGTGGGGCGGAAGATATCCACTTAAAATTACCGTGAAACTTTAAATATGAATTGGAATTATATATCGTAAAAGAAGCAGGGCAACACTGGCTGAACGAGGCACATGAAGAAATGGATAGAAAAGGAGAAGAGCTTTATTCGTCGAAGAGTCCTTAATTAAATTAGAGATATACTATATTTTAGATAATTAGACATAATTAATTTTTTTTATTTTGACATTATAACTACCTACTTATTTTAAAATAAATAAACAATAAATGTATTATTTTGATATAAGCAAACAGTTATAGTCTAACATAAGAGTATCAGTTTCGTCGTGGCCCGCGCCTCGCTAGCAGTAATTTAATCGTGCTCCCGTATTGTTTTTTTCTATAAGTGTTTAAAAACTGATTTTAAGTATTGTGCTTATACCATCAGATAGCCCGTGAAAAATACTACAACGATATAAAAGTAGTTTTTTGGATTATCTACGGATTGAAAAACTAAAAGTGATTATAGATCGCGAAATATTTGCATAAATACCACATCGGTCGTTTTGAACGCGCAAATTTTACTGCAGCTGCTAGCTGGCCACCTGCGAACCGGACCTTGACCAATCGTCGCGTAGCAAGCACCCCACCACAACGAGGCCTCGTCGCGTCGCTACGAAATCTGTGCGGCCGACTACAAGCCACGACAAAGTGCTACGCACCGCTGGATCTATCCGTTACGAGTTATTTTACAATTACAATTATTATCTAGCCGCGCTGGTTCTGCCAACTGATAACATTAACAGTGAAACTTTGTCCGCTAAATACTAAAAAATGTCACTAAGACGCACGCCGCCACAAACACCAACGTTAAAGGTACCATCACCAAAAACTAGGCACACATCGGATCCTATTCAAAGTGAGGCGCCGGACATGTCAGTGGAGAGAGAAGCTGCAACAAATGTTACTCATCGCTTAAGAAAAAAGCGGGAACCAGGAGAAGATGATCGTATGAAAGAAATGAAAAGAATGTTTGATGAACAAAATAAAAAATATGAAACATTGCTTACTACAGTGAGGGAAATAAAACAGCAGAATAAAGATCTACAAAACTCTATTGATTTCATGTCAAAGCAGTACGACGATATAAAATTGAATTTGGTCAATTTTGATCGTGAGCGAATAAATAATATTGCACGTATACAGACATTGGAGGATGAAATAGAACATCTAGAGAGAAATTCTAAATCAAGCAGTATCGAAGTAAGAAACATTCCTTCAAATGGCACTGAATCTAAGGAAACAATAAGAGAAATTATTTTAACCACGGCCAAAGCTTTGGATGTAACCCTCCAGCCATCCGATATAAGAGATGTTTATCGAACCAACAAGTCACCTAAAGATAAACCGATTACAGTGGATTTTAATAGTGTCCTTACAAAAGAAAGAATAATAAACTCTGTCAAAAAATACAATAGAGAAAACAAAAGTAGCAAATTTAATACATCTAATATTAACGTACAGGGTCCAACAAAACCTATTTTTATATCAGAAAGTCTTACATTCAAAGCACGGAGGTTGTATTTCTTGGCCAGGGATTTCGCCAAATCAAATGGATATGCCTTCTGCTGGACAACACGTGGAAGAATTTATCTCAGACATAAGGAAGGTCTACCGCCGGTGCGAATTGATTCGTAATCTGATTTTGAAAAGATAAAACCTCAAAATTGACTACCTTGTGCACTAATACTAGATTGTTTATGTCCTACTGTTTGCATGCTTTCCTTAATTTTTTTAATATATACTAGTTTTAAGTTATTAAACTCATTGTTAGTCTATCATAACATTATTCTTATACCTAACGCAATAACACAATATACACAAAACACGAACACATTCTCACACACAAATTCATACACATATACGTTACAAATATTTTATACAAATTAACACAGCAACCCTATGGCGACCTTTGGTCATTTCATTTTCATTTGGTCGTTCATTGGTTTTTGGTAAACAGGATTCATATTATGCAACAACCCAGTATTATTATTGTCATTTACTTGACATACGTAAATAAATAAATAATAAATAAATAAAAACGTTTATTGACTTAAAAACCTAGATACATCAATCAGTAAATACGGGGATCCCTGTACTATGACCCAGAAGGTCTGTGATACAGGGAGCCCCACTCTTGCTTACAAAGGTATTCGTGATCAACATGCATAATCAATAAATTTGAAAACAGTTTAGACAAGTATAATAAAAATAAAAATAACACGATATAAAATCAAAAAACTACAGTATTTATAAAACTCATTGCATAAATCAAGTATGAATAAACAAATAAAATAGATAAAAATAAATAATCATATATATATGATATAAATACAATAGATAAAAATATAATATAATATATAATATAGTATATTACTAAAACAATCTTTAACAAATCTATGTCATTACTTTCAGTACTTCTTCTGTTTTTTGGTAGTCCTGCAAATACAACCATTCTGTAACGGCTTTTTTAGTACTAGCATAATTCATTCTGTAAATGTCTAACACTCTATTGATGGTATTATATATATGTTTACTGCTCTGCTTAAATTGTTTTTGTGCAAAAGAAGTTTTGCAATTTAATGGCGGACAGACAATATCTTTTCTACGTCTACGATGGCTGTCAGAAATATAGGGTAGGTTAGTATGCTTCCTCAGAACGGAGTTAAGAATGTACAGTTGCCTTATTGTAAGTATTTTATGCCTAGAATACAGTTCGAAACTAGAGTACCTAAATGGTTTAAAAAACATCACTTTTAGGAGTGATCTCTGCGCTCTCTCCAGAGTAAGCAATCTGATTTTCCCAGCTCCCCCCCAGATCGGAATACAATACGCAAGGACTGACTGCGCTAAAGCCAAATACGTAAGGTGGAGCAGGCGAGATGAGGCGACATGACGGAGCTTTTTGAATATCCATATAAGTTTACGGGACCGCGAGCAGGTTTTGTCTACATGCGTATACCAGTTGAGTCTTTGGTCTATACTGACACCCAGGTATTTGATACTCTCCACCCTATCAACGAATGCGCATGAACAATTATTGTTATTTTTATTACAAAAATGAGCCCTAAGGGAGAGTGTTGGTGGTGGTTTTGAAGAATTAGTTATAGAGAATGTCAGATACTTGGTCTTAGCTACATTCAGGGTTAGAAGGTTACGTCTTAACCATTCAATTACTACTCGCATTCCCTGCTCTGCGTAATTATGAACATTTTCCCAAGTATTCCCACTAAATACCAACGCGGTATCATCTGCATAGGTGTTGATTTTACAATGTTTTAGAGGTAATTGGCACAAATCGTTAATGTACAGCAGGAATAATGTTGGTCCGAGTACACTTCCCTGTGGGACACCGTAGCTCACAGTAGAATCCCCGCTAACCACTGCACCAACTCTTACACTCTGTTTGCGATTCTCTAAATAACTTGTAAGCAGTTGAAGGGGGGTGCCCCTAACTCCATATCTTTCTAGCTTATTCAAAAGTATTTACAATTTGCTGAACTCTCCATCTATTTACAATCAGATAAATTTCATTGCACCAAAATATTTTTCTACTAGTTAAAGAAACAGAGTAAAAATGGATCCAATAATATGTGATGTAGCGAAGGATCTGGAGAGTTGCGTCATATCTAAGTCACTTACCTGTTCACCTGAGAGCTGTAGTCAGCATCTTAAATCTTACAAACGCACTTTAAAAATTCTACAAATTAATATTAGAAGTATTAATTGTAACTTTGACGAACATAAAATATTATTAACTAGAATCGTTGAAAGATGTGACATTATTGTGTTATCGGAATGCTGGCTGAGCAAGGTACAAAAAGTACCTATACTGGATGGTTATGCGACCTTCCAATCAAAGTTTACTAATCAAAATGATGGCATAGTGATATATGTAAGATCAGAAATTAAATGTAAAGTTGTAGAACCTCATTTTGCAAATGCTAACTGCATGATTGTTGAATGCGATAATGTTGAAATAAGGTTCTTAGTAATCCTCAAGTATCCGTCGTAAAAAAGATCGCGAATGTCATTCTGACAATCGGATCTTGTTGATTTCCAAAAGTCAATATCTAAAGATGTATTTTTATTTTAATATAATTTTATTTACATTTTAACAAGTTATTTTGATGTTGAGAAGCCCCCATCTCCAATAGGTTATGGGCCGATGATATTCAGCATAATATTTCAGGAAAATATTTCATGATTTCTACGATTTTTACAAATTTTGTTTGAAATGGCAGAAACACCCAATTCAGGTTTGTCCGTTCCTTCTCCTTATGTTATTAACAATTCTCATGCTAATATTGAGAAATTGGAGGGTGCCAAAAACTATAGTACTTGGAAATTTCAAATGAAGATAGTACTATTAGACTGCGGCTTATGGGAATACATCGATCTGTCATATGGCGATTTATTTGATGTTACGGGAGACCAAAGAACCTACGCAAAGATTTGTTTGTGCGTTCATAAGGTGTGTTACCCTCATGTGAGGAATTGTAAAACTGCACATGAAGCCTGGATAAATTTACAAAAAGCCTATGAAAGTCCTGGTTTAAGCCGGCGTTTGCATTTAAGGAAACGACTTTCACACATCCAATATAATGAATTTAATTCCATGGATTTATATTTAGGGGCAATTTTATCTTTATGTCAAGAACTTGCCGATATTGACTGTATCATCGATGATGAGGAAATGGCTGAGTATATGCTCATTGGTTTGCCTGATGAATTTGATGCTTTAGTAATGGCGATTGAAGGATCTCAAACAAAGTTGACGAGTGAATTTGTTAAGTCGCGACTATTACAAAATGATGTTAGAAGAAATGATTGTATTGAACGAGACGATGGAAAAGCACTGAATGCAAATAATGCTAATAAGTTTGTTCCTATCTGTCACCATTGTAACAGGGAAGGTCATATTAAACCTTTATGCCCAGAGTTAAAAGTGGATAAAAATAAGTTCAAGAAGAATAAGCATAGACGACATTCTTCACCTCTTCCTTCTACATCTAAGCAAAATTCAGGTGCTCATTCTAAAAAGAAAGGTAGCAATTTAAATTATACAACCCACAATAGTTTGGTTAGTACTCTTGGTAATAATAGTTCTTGGTTAATAGACTCTGGTTGTACGACTCATATGTCATATCGTAACGATTGGTTTAATATTTTTTCTAGTGTTCATAATAAAGCCGAAATAACTGTAGCTAATAATAATAAGTTATATAGTCAAGGTATAGGCGATATTAAAGTCACACTTAAGAACAATGTTTCTAAAACCATTTCTGACGTTTTATATGTACCGGATTTAACCGCTAATTTACTATCTGTTAATAAAATGACTAAACTAGGTTATATTTTAGTTTTTGATGACAAGAAATGTAGCGTTTATGATAAGTCAGATGTAAATATAATTGGGGCTTGTCAGTTCACAGCCTCTAACTCTGGTGGCGTTTACAAATTAGATCTCAAAAACGTTTTAAAATCGAGCGTACTGGAGCAACCCACAGCACATTGTAGCAGTGACAGTGATAATACTGCTTTGGTATCTTCAGATCTCGAACTATGGCACCGACGATTAGGACATTTAAGCATGAAAGGTATGTTAATGCTACGAGACAGTTTATGTACTGGTATTTCGTTTCCTAACGGTTCGTTGTCTCCTTGTGTTTCCTGTATTGAAGGAAAACAACAAAATAAGGTATTTCCCAAAGGCAAAGCCAAACGTGCAACTGAAAAGTTACAATTAATCCACTCGGATTTATGTGGACCTATGTCCGAAACCAGTTGGGGAAATATGCGTTATTTTATTACTTTTACTGACGATTTTTCTAGAAAAACATTTGTTTATTTTCTTAATAGGAAAGATCAGGTTAGTGTATTGAAATGTTTTATTAATTTTAAAAATTTGGTTGAAAATCAAACTAATTTAAAAATTAAATGCATCAGAAGCGATAACGGTACAGAGTATTGCAATAAAAGTTTCAGTAACTTTCTTAAGAAGTATGGTATAATCCATGAAACAACTGTACCACACACGCCTCAGCAAAATGGTGTTGCTGAACGTCTGAATAGGACAATTATGGAAAAGGCGCGTTGTATGCTTCAAGATGCTGGTTTAGGTAAAAAGTATTGGGCGGAAGCTGTTTCTACCGCCGTGTATCTAAAAAATATTTCACCTACTGCTGCTATCGTGGATTCTATTCCAGAGGAAGTCTGGACTGGATCAAAAATTGACTTGAGTCATTTAAAAGTTTTTGGTTCAAAAGCATATGTTTTGACTCCACGACAACAACGTAAGAAGTTAGATCCTAAATCTAAACTGTATATAATGGTAGGTTATTGTAAAAATACTAAAGGTTATCGATTAACTGATCCTTCAGATGGCAGTTTAATTAAAGCAAGATCTGTTATTTTCATAGAAAATAAAAGGGATGTTGAACCTGTACATATTAATGATAATGATGTTATTACTGATAGTATTTCTATTAATGTAAATACTAATGTAAATAATAATTCTAATCGTGCAGTAATTCCATCTTCTTCTTTAGTTAATCCTGACCATGATACACAAAATAATGAAACTAATAACAATGATAATGTACAAATTATTGATAGCGATAATGTACAAAATAATGAGGATGATAATTTACAGATGAATGAATCAGTTGATGAAGGTGACATGCAGAGCAATGACCTTACATCTCCTGTCAACGATGAGCAATCATCATCATCAAATCTACCCCAGAGACCACAGAGAGAACGACGTTTACCCACATGGCTAAAGGATTATGAACTTAATTTCTATTCCGAAAACTTACCTAGAAATTATAAAGAGGTAACCACTTCAATTAATAGTGAAGGATGGATGGAAGCCATGAAGGTCGAGTTCGATTCTCTGATAACTCATAAGGTTTGGGAATTAGTAGATCGTCCGAAAAATACTAATATTGTGAAATGCAAATGGGTTTTCAAAGAGAAAACTGATGCAGATGGTAATTTTTTCAAATATAAAGCTCGTCTTGTTGCCAGAGGTTATTCACAAAAATATGGTATCGACTACGATGAAACATTTGCACCTGTAGTTCGACATTCTACTTTACGCACATTGTTTGCATTAGGAGTAGAACATGACATGGATATTGAACATGTTGATGTTAGTACCGCCTTCCTAAATGGTGATTTATGTGAAACCATTTATATGGAGCAACCTACCGGTTTTGAGGTTGAGGGGAAGCATAAAGTTTGTTTACTCAAAAAGAGTATCTATGGCCTTAAGCAAGCCAGTCGTGCTTGGAATTTAAAGGTACATAATGTTTTAATAAATATTGATTTTAAACAATCACAATGTGAGAAATGTGTTTATTACAAAAATATTAATGATAAGAAAATTATTATAGCTTTATATGTTGATGATTTCTTTATTTTTTGTAATGACATTTTATTAAAAACTGAATTAATCAATATTTTGAAGAGGAATTTTAAAATTCAACTTCTTGGGCCTGTTAAACATTGTTTAGGTATTAAAGTGGATAGAAATGTTGAAACTGGTGTTTTAAAGCTTTCACAAACTGAATATATTAGGAATTTATTAAATAAGTTTGAGATGGCGCAATGTAATCCAGTATCCACTCCAATGCAAGTTAATCTTCAATTAAATAAAGCGTCACAATGTGACGATACATATCCGTATAGGGAATTAATAGGCAGTTTAATGTACTTAGCTGTTTGTACCAGACCGGATATATCTTTTGCTTGTAGCAAATTAAGCCAGTTTAATTCGTGTTTTGATAAAACACACTGGGTAGCTGCAAAACATGTGCTTAGATATTTAGCTGGGACCATGAATTATGGTTTATTATTTAAAAAGGGAGATAGTCATTTTGATATATTTGCTGATGCTGATTGGGCCGGCGATATTGTTGACAGAAAATCGTATTCAGGTATTGTTGTTAAATACGGCGATTGTACTATTAATTGGGAATCGCGTAAACAAGGCGTTGTGGCTTGTTCCAGTACCGAAGCTGAATATTATTGTTTAGGTAATGCGGTTAAGGAAGCTAAATTTATTATTAATTTACTTTCTGAGATTTCTGTTGTACAAACTCCAATTACAATTTACAATGACAATCAGAGTGCCCATAAAATAATTAAAAACTCACAAACGCATAGACGTACTAAACATATTGATATTTGCCATCACTTTGTAAGAGATGCTGTAAATGAAGGTTTAGTTAATATTCAATATAAAGCAAGTCAAGAATTAGTTGCTGATGTCTTAACTAAAGCTTTACCTAAAGTTAAACATATTTATTTTGTTAACGAATTACGATTATCTGATACCATAGTGTAATTATATATTTTTTTGTTTAATAGGTAATCTTAATTTAATTTAATGTTAATAATTTTATTGTAGTATGTTTTGTTTAATTTAGGTTTAGTTCTTGAATTCTTTATATTTTGTTTTATTACACAGGTACTTGAGTAAGGGGAAGTGTTGAAATAAGGTTCTTAGTAATCCTCAAGTATCCGTCGTAAAAAAGATCGCGAATGTCATTCTGACAATCGGATCTTGTTGATTTCCAAAAGTCAATATCTAAAGATGTATTTTTATTTTAATATAATTTTATTTACATTTTAACAAGTTATTTTGATGTTGAGAAGCCCCCATCTCCAATAGATAAGAACATTGCAATTATAGCATTGTATCGTTCACCGTCTCATCAAAAAATTGATAACTTTTTGGCAAGCCTGGATGGTACACTAAAAAAATATTCGGCGTTTAACACAGTTACGGTTGTAGGAGATATTAACATTAATATTATGCCTAATAGTAACAGTCCACATTCTGATGAGTACTTAAACATTGGTGCCTCACATGGATTTCTACCTGCGCATTTTCTACCAACCCGTGACACTACTTGCCTAGACCATGTTATCCTGAAGACTAACAAGAAATCTATTACTCTAGTACTAGATGCATATATCACTGACCATGCCCCGGTGCTTTTTTGCTTTAAATCAGCTTGTAGGACACAAAATCTTAAAACTATAGCCAACAAGATAAACTATCCATTAGTCGAGGCTGAACTAAATAATATTGATTTCTCTGAAATGTTTAACTTTACTGATGCTAACATTGCAGCAAATTTTTTAGTGACTAAAATATCTGAAACTCTTAAAAAGCACACTGAAACTGTTAAAATATCGCGTAAAAATAGAACAATTAAACCTTGGATTACACCAGGGTTATTAAAGCGCATCAGACATAGAGACAGACTACATAAACAATCAAAAAAATATCCAAACAATATGATATTAAGAGTAACCTACTGTCGATATCGAAATTTCTGTAACAAACTACTTAAAAAACTAAAACAAACATTTGAACAAGAGGAACTACAAAAAGCTAAAAATAATCCTAAACAAACGTGGAAGGTAATTAAAAGTATAGCAGGACTGGGAAATGTAACTCATCCCTGCAATGAACTAATAAATACTCAGGGGGACCCAAAGATTTCGATCAATTCGGTAAACAAATTTTTTGTAAATGTAGGCCAAAAATTGGCTGCGAGTATGCTACGAAACCAGACTATTGGCCTAGGTGTTAACTTATCGAATAAAGTATTAAATAATTCTATGGGTATGTTGGAGGTTGATGATGGAGAATTAGATAAAATAATAACAGGGATGCGCAGTGACTGTGCAGTTGGCTGGGATGGAATTCCTGCCAAGATCTTAAAGATGGCTCGTCACGCATTAATACCGCCGCTTAAGTATCTAGTCAATCTGTGTCTGACTACAGGCGTTTTTCCGGTCGCTTTTAAAAAAGCGCTTGTACATCCAATACATAAGGGTGGGGACAGAGACAGTGTTAATAATTATAGGCCAATATCAGTGCTCACAACCCTTTCCAAAATATTGGAGAAGGTGTTGAATAACAGACTTAAAGATTTTTTAGACAAGTATAACATACTGGCAGACAACCAATATGGCTTCAGAAGTGGCAGATCTACAGAAGATGCAGTTCTAAAACTCACTGATGACATTGTTGGTTGCCTAAAAAAACGAAATAAAGCTATTGGGGTGTTTTTGGATTTGTCTAAGGCATTTGACACTGTCTCTGTTCCTATTCTCCTGCGTAAAATGGAAAGAATTGGAGTGAGGGGCATTGTCTTGGATATATTTTGCAGTTACTTGAAAGAACGTAGCCAGTGCGTTAAGATTAACAGCCTTACTAGTGATGACGAGGTGTTATCTTATGGTGTCCCACAGGGTAGTGTATTAGGACCTACCCTGTTTCTAATCTACATCGACGACCTATGCCGCCTAAACCTACCAAATTCCAAAATATTTACGTACGCAGACGATACGGCACTCATTGTACAGGGAAGAGATTGGAAAAGTGCACACAAGCACACTGAGGATGCTCTCCGTGATGTCATGTCATGGCTGTCCACTAACATTCTTACCCTCAATATTGAGAAGACTAAATATGTTGCATTTTCTGTTTCTGGGGCGTCACAGCCAGCATTTGATTGTTTTGATGTTAAGGCTCATACATGCTGTAAAACCAATAATGATGTGTGCGATTGCCTACCGATTACCCGTACTTCAAGTATTAAGTATTTGGGAGTCATAATTGATGACACACTAAGCTGGCATCAACACCTGAATAGTCTAGTGTCGCGAGCTAGGAAACTCATATTTGTGTTTAAGAGGTTACGAGCATCTGCTAACATCGACACGCTCAGGACGGTTTATTATGCGCTGGCACAGTCAATCCTATCGTACTGTATTACGTCATGGGGTGGTACTTATGTAACGGCTATGCTTAGACTCGAGAGGGCGCAGAGAGCAATCTTGAAGGTGATGATGAAAAAACCATATAGATTTCCTACAACCCTGGTATATCAAGAGAGCAAAGTCCTTACTGTGAGGCAGCTATTTATTCTTCAAACCATATTAAGAACACACGCTGTCTTACCATATAATGAAATCAACAACCATGTGCGAGCCAGGGATCGAGTATGTGACACTAAATGCTGTAGGGTTGCGTTGGCCCAGAGGCATTATGTCACTTTAAGTAGCCGGTTATATAATAGGTTAAATAAAAAGCTTAATATTTATCCCCAAACCTCCAGAAAGTGCAAGGTACTCGTTAGGAACTGGCTTCAGGAACTAACTTATGAGGATACTGAAAACCTGTTTAAAATCATAAAATAATATTATAAGATATAGGTTGTTGCTAACACATGCATACTTATATACATTCATTCAAACCCACGTACACCAACACACACAAACACCAACACACACACACACACACCAACACACACACACTAACCATACAAACAAAAACAATTATTTAAGTCTTGCCTACAGCAAATATAAATAAATATTGTCTAGAGTAAAATTAAATGTTGTAAGTACTAATTCCTACAATGACATCTGAAACACCGTCCACCGACTATTTCAGATGTCACAGCTAAACTGTTTTTGTTACTATGTACGATTTATTTTATGCCCTAACCTATGTAAAAACTGAATTGTAATGTATTTTTATTTTGCAATAAAGATTTTATTTTTATTTTAATTTAAGTATTATTATAAATTTTGACTTATATTTGAATTTATTAAAGAAAATGGTGTTGTTTATGTAAAAACTGCTATGTAATATGTAAATTAATTAGGAAATAAATAAAAAAGTTTTTATTATTATTTATGGCCATTAATGACAGATAGCATGATTCTGACATTAGTCCAATGAGGATATTGCAAGTTTATTTATTTTTTTATGAAAAAAATTAACAATTGTTGTACTAAATTTTATAATGAGAAATTCGTAAAATCAGCATCTATTTCTCCATATATTTTTTACAAAAAATATAGTCGTATATCGACGAGACATCGACGAGTTTGCTTTGTCATGATTTGATCTAGTGAAGTTTAGCTACATGTGAATATTTTTTTAACGCCTAATTTTTTATTACCTCGAGATGATAATCGTCTTATTGTTTTTTTTTGTTGGCTTACTTTCGGGCAGATATACAATTATCGTTGCGCTGTCATGAAGCCACAGCCTTACAAAATTACCCGCTCGTTCGGATGTGGTACGGGCCATGTAGACTTAGCTACAATATATCTCCAACTTGGTGCACCGTGGTTAACTTATATATTCTTATCTCTGAAGGCTTTCGTAGACCAGATGCGGTCACGCGGCCACTGTTTTGCATAATAATGTAATGCCGACGCAGTTACTTTCCAGGGGCAACTTCGCTTCGCTATATCCATTGGCAAATACTCAAAGATTATTACCCACGCAATTTAATTTAAACGCTAGCTACGGTAAAATGGCGTCGGCATTCCGATAACTGCGGATACAGTGGACGTACGGACGTACTGCCTATAAACGCATTCGTTCGAAGCGTGTGTCTCGTAAATATATAACCAATCGAGGGGCACGCCAAGTCGAGCGCAAAGCAAACACTGCCGTACCATCCTTTACTGGAACCATTTCGCCGCATTTTCAGTTGAGAATCTCTGGATAAGACCAGAACGCAGAAATTTTCGTTATCCAGTAAGTTATAATCACATACAAAATCCAAAATTTCAAGTCTGTAGATCATTTAGTTCCGAAGTTAAGCGAAACCAAAGTTTTCATGATCATCAGAATAGAACGAGTACTTCCCAGAACTAGTACTACTCAGAGAGCTGAAATTTGGTACAGAGTTAGGGTTTAATGGCCACATAAAAGGAAAACAATAAAAACTAGGATAATCGAAGATCTGGAGTTAGAAAACACAAGAGCCCAACCAATCTATTAGAGATCGACATACCGCCTTTACAAAAAAGATTTAACTTGGTCATTTGATATCAAAAGTCGAAGGTCTGAAGTATCTGATGACGAACCCTCAGCTGGTCTCAGCTGTATTAGAGATATGGTAATGCCCCCTTCTACTATTGGAACATAAACAAATCGACTGTCATTGCAAAAATCCAGCGTAGTGGGACACATCCTCTAATTTAATCTAGCCTATAGCGTCCCACTGCTGGCCGAATGCCTCCCCTTCTGTTTTCAATACGCATATAAATAATGAACGCGAATGGGCAATACGAAAAACTGTTGCTACTGTACAAGAATCAGAACTGGAAAAAAAGAAAAGAAAGATTTGTAATAATAAAAAAACTACTCCTAAAAAGAAAAATAACTTTGTCAAATAGATGTGAAATCCCACCAAAAACATTCTGTAAAAAACTAACCAAGTCTCGATGGAGCTGCTTGTTTATCTTTAAAAAGTAATAAAATCTAGACAAAGTCGTGCCAAGTCGAATATTTATACCGTTTGTTTCTGGCTCGCCTATACATAAGTATTATTGAAATACGCAGCCTACAATTGACTGGTTATTGAATCAACGTTTTCCAAGTGGCAATTTTCCATCGTCAATGGGTAGCGGTTCTGCGATAGATTGGTGCAATGGTGTCATGGAGCCTGTTTTTGTACCCTTGTGTACCCTTCAACGGCCAAGGCACACAGCATTAACTATAATAATAAAGAAAGCGCAGTAAGGAACCTTAGACTTGGCACGACTTTGTCTAGATTTCATTACTTCTTAGAGATAAACAAGCCGCTCCATCGAGACTTGGTTACTTTTTGCAGAATGTTTTTGGTGGGATGGTCATATACGAGGTTTGGCCTTAATCCGTTTCACTATTCTCATTTGTCTAGCTATCTATCGATCTAAAACTAAAACCGACACGTATACACATAATTAATCTGACCTTTTCAATAGAAAACTTATTTACACTCAAAATGAAATACTTTACTCAAATTGATTAAAAATTTACGTGGAAATTTGGACAATCAGCTTAAACAATCGATAAAGGTGGGTTTGTACGATAGAAAATATCCAGCGATGGTCCCTACTGCTTTATTAACCTTGTACATCACTGGTACATTAACCTAAATCCTGGGTCCCATGGTCTGGTGACTGACGCCACAGCTGTCGCGGCCCGCGTCCAGCATTTAAAGTGGAATATATTGTAATGTCATAAATATTAGAATTTTATTACCAGGTTATTAACATCGCCCGTGCTAATGCCCGTTTTCGTTCAAACCTTCATTCTTTTGATTTTGCAAACGAAATGACAGGTCGCGCACCTTAATTTGCCGACTTCCAACTGATCGGGCTGGCGACAGAGGGTCGCGGTAGACCTTATCGGCTCTCGGTTGTGCGCAGCATGGCCAGTCAAGGGTGCCAGGCTTAAGGCCAAGACCATACATTAAATATACTGCGGGGAATTTATTAAAGAGCAAATATTTCATATTATAATCTAGAATATAAATAAACACCTACGTATTTTTTATTTATTATTCAGTAATAAAATCTTAAGTTACGGTGCAGAGAAGTTTTCCTAAAAATATTGCCACTCATACAGAGCCTAATCAAGTAGGTAAAAAACGAATAAATAAAATAAATAAATAAATATTTCCAGACAGGTCACACAGCGCCATCTAATTTCCGTGGTAAGCTACGAGGCTTGTGTTACGAAAACTAGATGGTTGATAAACTACATATTATATTTTTATTGTTGTTTTTGTAAATATATACATAAAAACATCCAGACCGAGACAAATTATACAGTGTACAACTTGCCCCCGGTGGGAATCGAACCCACGACCTCCCGAGTTCACGGCAACGTTTGTTACCACTAGACCACGGAGGCGGTCGCGCGCACGTTGACTTATGTCATTGTTTCTCTCTCTCTATTTTGTCTTACGGCTGTGAGCGAGATCAATTAATACTCTTAATAATACCTGTTATTACAATATAGATTATTATTTTTAAAAAATATACCCATTTTATTTTATTTAGGTGTTCTACCAATGACTTAATGAATATTTGCTTTTTTGACAATTACACTATAATATATATATATATATATATATGTTCAACATGCACTTTCAAATTGATTATTTTGTTGTTTCACGGACAATATGCCGACCTACGCGCTACGGTACACGTTCTTTATCGAGAAGAAGAGAACTGTTTGCGCCTTATCATATTTAAAAACAACTTTGAGGTTGTCTATTATTTATTGTCTATTAATTTTATATATCGCCATACTTATAGTTAATCCCTCTCATACGTACTAGCCAAAGGGTGTGCCAATCTCGGTCTAAAACCTGCGAGATCTTTCCGAACGCACCTTGCGCATAGGAAGAAAACGTAAATAAATGAACGCGACTCAGCTGTCAGAAGCGTCGGTAAGAAATGTGCCAAGGTCATCAGAATTTGAAGAATGAACATCAACTGCTCGCAGTTTGGAAATTGCGAGAAAAGAAGCCTGCCCGCGGCCAGCAGCAACCTGGCGACCCAAAACCACCTGCAGTGAATACAGGTAAGTGCGTGTGAGCATCCAGCCCCTTCATAAAGTCCACCTTTATATTTTATAAATTTTGCTCTTTTTTCACGCCCGTCCAAGAACCTCGTACTAGAGTCTATAACAAGAAATTTCACTTACCAGCAATAACCAGAACATCTATGAGTGCCAGAATAGCTAGGCTGACTAGACTTGTGGGGTCTTCCCAGCGGACATCGTCGAGTAGCGCTGCACACGCCGACGCGTTCAATGATTGCATCACACCGCCCCTCGCAAGCTCCGAGTTCCTCGCAAGACCCAAGCTCCTCGCGGGATCCAAGTTCCTCGCAAGACCCAAGTTCCTCGCGAGTTCCTCACCGAAGCCCCTCCCTCTCTAGCCCCACAGTGGACCGTCCGCAACATCTTCACACGATCACACCCAGTCCTTGTATTTAGTCATGCTTTTTCATATTTTTTTAAATGTTGAATTTACTCTTGATGTTTTCATTGTGTATTCGAATTCCATCATCTGAAAAGAAAATTATTTTATGAATATTCATTGTATAACAATTACTATATTATTTACTACATTTATTTTGTACGCGTAGGGTTGTTGCTATGGCGGTTCATATTTTGGTCTGTGCATGTGGTTCGGTTACGGATTAAAGAAGGTTATGGAGCTATTCAGAAGGAGCTGTTGACTGAATTACAGTTGGTCAACAAAACCTCGCCACCCATTTAAATTAGCCAAGTAACAAGTTTGTGTAATTCCCTAAAGTTTTTGGATAAGAGGCGGTCACTTCAAAGAATTTACCGACGAGACCTTCCGAATTAATCGAGGCTTTTGACTTATATTCATGGACCTGGACAAGAAAAAAGATAAAGAAAGCCCAAACTATCGTGAACGGGAAACGAATAGGCGCTGTTGGAAATACTCCGAAATTAAGCGTTAGAAAATTAATATCGAACAGATGGTATTACATTAATACAGAAGGGAAAACAAACGTGCTTCAAAGACGGTATTAACGGAGTCATACAGTATTTGGTTGGGTAGGGAGAGGAGTATAATAATAATAATAATAAATTGTTTATTATCAGGCAACAGATGGCCCATAGATAAATACCTTACAACTAAAATACATATAAATTTAACATTAAATTAAGAATAATAATATTAATTAATCTAAAACTTCTTGTGGTCATAGAAGTACCCATCAGGTACTGTGACCACCTTCCGAAGAGTACGAGAAGCTTCAGTGGACAGTGCCGGCGTCCCTGCTGGGGGTGGTGCAGAGGAAGTAGGTGCTGCGCGGAGCCCAGGAACATCGTTGGTTCTGCGTGATGATGGTGGATGGTGATCTTTTTGTTGCGCAATAAAATAAAAAAGAAGGCCTCCTTTGTAAACCAGCATATGTATCTCTCTTTCCCACACATGATGGACCCCGCACAATGATTCCATGGAAAGCTTAGAAAATTATCTTTTCTTCGGGAGAAATATGTCTCTAAGGTAAATCGCGTAAAGACCCGTTAAAATTATAAAAATCTATTATCTTTTACAGTTTTCGTGCCTCGGAAAGTACGTTAAGCCGTCGGTCTCAGTTCCACTAATACCTAAATGAATTGACATAAGACCCTCGCCAACCCCTCTCGAGGTCAACCCCTGGCGTGTGTACGCCAAATTCTACAATAAATTCTATACGACCCATCTCCTGTAGGGGTTTGGGACTCTGCGTTCTGGGGCTGTGATGATTATGAATCAAAAGCCCCGTTTATAATAAAGTCAATGTTCGTAGCACAAACTTTACTTAGATGGGTCATTCTCGACACACTTAAAACTTTCAAACGATACAAATAGAAATACTCACATACCCTAGTATTGTTAGTTGTCGGAGCAAGATTGACGAAACTTGAGATATAAAAAAAAAGTAAAGTATCATTACGATCGTATCCCTTGCAGGGTGGTCATAAACCACGCTTTAAAGAGGGTTTAACAATTGTGCTTCACTCTACCTCGCATAATCTAATATTTCACAGAATCAAATATTTTAATTTGCATAATTTTGTACAAAGTAAATTAACAAAAACATTTTGAATTTCATTTAAATCTTTGAAAATATTAAATTGTGCGAGCGACATACATACCTATCTTCACGCCAAGTCCCTTGCGGGGTAGGCAGAGACAATTGAGCGCCACTTGTCACGATCACGACATACTTACCTCTTTCGCTTCTTCGATATTCATCAACCTCTTCATACATGCTTTTTGTTTTGATGGCTTTTTAATGCACATTTAGCTATTGTTTTATTTATTTGATCGTGATAGGTAAGTCTCGGTCTGCCAGGGCCTCTTTCTCCCACAACTTTAGCATTTTATATCTGGTTCGTCAATCTCTCTTCACTGGTGCAAGCGAGATGGATGCAAAAGCATTTAACCCTTTTAAAACAATGTTCTGTTTTTAATGTTATCGATATTAATAACAAACTCGAGCGCGATCGAGAATGGCCCATCGCCCAGTACGAGTATCTTAATGGGATAGATAACAAACAACTCTGTTGGCCAAAACTTTGGCCATCCATTAATTACTGTAAAAATCTAACACAACACGTCTAACTCTATTTCTAGTTTTAGTTCCCAAGTAGTATTTATTTAGCTTAATACTCCGGTTAACTATCATAGATTACGGGTCAGTGCACAAAAAAACGGCCCACTAAATAGGAGCTCACTCACCAATTGAGCTCTTATTTTAAATTAGACATTAGTAACTTATATGGAACTTTAAAACTATAATTAGTTGTAACTTAAAAAATAAATACTAATACCAACTTGTGAAATCGATTAAAAATAATGATTTTGTAGGCCAAAATCTTCAGAAGTTTCTGGAAAGCCCTAAACCAGTGGACCCAAACAGTGGACGTCTAGGACTCTGAGTTTTAATGACTGTGATGAATAAATAAATATTAGGAGGATGATGTGGACACTGACAGTGGGTCTGTTCCACAACTTCAAGGTCACCAAAGTTATCAACACCGCTTTCAAAATTAGCAAACTGAAGTGGCAGTGGGCTGGACACGTCTGTCGCAGAACCGATAACCGATGGAATACTCGGGTTCTGGAGGAGAGACCACTGAAAGACGCAGAGTGGGACCCCTTCCTCCTCCTACCTCCCCCCCACCACTAGATGTACAAATGAGTACCATACAAACAAAATGATTGTAAGACCGTATGTCTGGTAGTGGAAGACTGTAGCAAGGCAGTCCTATTCGTAAGCCAGCAGAATGAGCTATGAATTTATTGTTATTATTATTTACATTATAATACACTGCTCTTTTATTGCCATTTTTTTATTATTTATTATTATTATATTTTTTTTATTATTTTGTTTTCTGACATATAGTAATTTAATTAGAGATTTATTGTTATTATCATTGTTAGATTGTAAACTGACTTAGTCATTACAGCTACATTATTTATACTTAGTTGACATGGCCTCTTTACAGCCACGATCTTATTTTAGTAGTTTCCAAGTTTAGTTTGACTTGCTTATGGCAGTAATGTTATGCCTAACATACACAGATATGCATTATTACCTTTTTTATTGTACTGTTTTTGTTAGTTGCCACCCAATCCTCTGGGTTGCGGTGCCACCAGTTAATTACTTTCCCGAAAACAATCCAAGTACGGATTTACTGCCGTCTCGGATCGGTAACCTGACTCGTTGCGGTTTTAACAAATAAATGAGCTTTATTCCTTGTCTAGTGCGATTAAATACCACCACGGGTAATGCTATGACAATCGTCACAGAACCATCCAGTGCGCTTTCAATATGGAATATTACATTACATTACATACGTTACCTAAAAAATCTAGTTTTGTTATAACTATATTATGCATTTTTTTTATTACAAATATATCTACTATTTATATTTTTATTTATATTGGTTTCAAAAATAAGGTAAAGTTAATTTCAAAATAAAAAAACCACGATTTATTTTACACAAAACTTAAAAGACACAAATAAAATATCAATAAACCAAACTGAGTAAAAAGCCACTATGTTTCGTATACAATAAACTCTAATTGTTTGTTTTATGTATGTGATTGATCATAAAATTATTTAATGGTGTTGTTCAGCGGTTCTCAAATTTTTTGGCGATGAAACCCTTGGGCTTGGGGTTTCTTTATAGTTTTTATTTAAAGTTATTGTTCAGTTTGGTTTATTGTTTATTTCCTTTAATTTTTATTTATTCTTTTTTTTTTTTAATAATCCTGACGTTAGAGTGCAATAAGAGATATACACTTTTATGTACGTAACATTTGTCATAGTTTAACAAAACGTTAAGCCGCCGTCGTTCCCGGTTCGACTAACACCAAATTATGGAAAAAATAGCTTGACCCGCATAGCTAGCCCAATCCAAACTTCTCTAGAACTATCTCCTGTCAGTATATAGAGGTCTAGGGACTCTTGAGTTGAATATTAAATTTAAAATCCTTAAGGCAATTAAAATTAATCCATTGACAATTTAGGATTTTGTCACTGTATTTATCGGTTGTTATTTTTATTCAGTGTTGTACTCGGAACTTCAATTTTCTCCGATATAATCTGACGCCCAATTTGCGTAGGATCTGGAAATCCCACTTTGGTACTTGCATTCTCTACACTGTCGCACGTTAGCAAACGAATTCAATTTTAAGACCAAATTACACAAACATTTTAATCGTGCGTATCGATAGAATATTGGGATGGAAATATTAACCAGAGTTATCGTTATAGATTTCTGATTCATCAATCACCACAGAGGTTACCACATGCTAAAATCTCTAAGTGATCAAACGCTATGAAATAGTACAGAGAAGGAGTCTCCCTTCGTTTGTTGGCGAACGAGGTTAAGTTCAAATGTAAATGATACTTTGATTCTTAAGATTTACGTTAACCCCCGCCGGACAGTAATTTAAATAATTTAAAATATTTAATATAAATTATTTATTGCATTAAAAACTTAACAGTGTGTATAAAGGCGAATTTAATTTCTTTCGACATTTTATACTAACTAACCTTTGGGTAAGCGATTACGGGAGCAATAAACATAAAACTAATAATTACGTAAACATACATAACAATTATTTATATACTACTACACAAATACTAATAAACAACATTTATGTAAACATAACATTAATAAAGTTAAAGTACGTAAAATTTACAAAACAAATAAAACGAGAGAGAGTTAGATGTAGGGAGATGGATTAATCTGTAGATTTTGTTAGAGAATGGATTTCTCTCCGAATAGATTGTGTGTGTTCTCACAGAAATTGTGGGCGTTAGACGATTAAAGCAGATTGGAGCCTGTTATTGTTACTTCTAACTCTATTTACATTCTGCTCCTGTGGACAAACTATGTTTCTTCACGCGCAAACGTTACCCAAAATAATCCTTTAACGAACGTTAAACGTTAAAAACTTTAGTAATTATGATGTAAGCTCGGCTATGATCGCTCATTTCCGACCATAAAACTGACATAAATGAAGGGAAAGTAAAAATATATTAAGGAATCCACTATTCAGTCAGTTTAACTGTTGTGGTTGAAAAGAACAGAGTTGGCCACCTTTAGCTATATTTAAAGACTATTAGTTTAGTAGTAGTATTTGTTTGATCTGTTCATGTACATAAACACCTTTCGTGGTCTAGCAGTTAAGTCAGTGGATTTAGACCTGGTGGTACCGGGTTCGATTCCTGGTCGGGACACAAAAATATTTATTATTCAAATTAAATAAATAAATTGAATTATTATTAAATATATTTGTGATATTTTCCGCGTTTGGTACGCTAGATACATTGACGAGCTTGCCACTTGTCATGACCTATAGTAAAGTTGGCTACATGTAAATTAGCTTCTTTATAAGCGTGTACAAGGGAAGCGGTCGTAATGATACTGATACATTAATTTATTGATAAATTATTATATTGTTTGCTTGTTCTTGAATATGTAATAATGTAAATATTATAATTATAAAAGAAAGAAAGAAAAAAATATTTGCTTTAGAATTTGTGTAACAATGGTGTTTACAATATATTTCCTCAACATATTCTGCCATACGTCTACAAATATCAAAATATAATTAAACATAGAAAAAAAATAAAAAAATGTTATACAATATAAAATTTACATAATATGAGTATGTTTTGAATATTTAAGTATTCGTTTATTGTATAAAAGACATGTGACAGTAAATAGTCTTTTAATTTTCGTCTAAATGACATTTGAGGTAACAATTTCAGTTCACCAGGCAGCTTGTTATAAACTTTAATACACATGCTTTCAACATTATTACTATTGACCGTTAAATTATATCGCGGTAGGTAAAGCTCTTTATGATAGCGTACACTTTTATTATATACCATTATATTATGACAAGTGACAGTTTAACGTCGTCGATGTATCTAGCGTACCAGAGAAGTGAAATGTCACAATAAATTTAATATTTTATAGGAAGTATGGCTAAATAAATGTGAACCCTTCAGCCACCGAGGCGAGTGTAGGCCAAACATCTAGATATGTTCTGGAAGGCCCATCTCCAACAATGGAGGTCTAGGCCGCTGTGTTCTAGGGGCTGTGCATGGCCTGCTTAAAATGGAGTGGTTTTTGACCACCCCGCAAGGGATTGCAGTCAAGGTGATACTGTAACGTTTTGCGTAAATATTAATCCTTTACATATGTGTATACATGGAAGGTGACACGAATAAGGGGTGGTCAGAGAATCCAATTAAGTTGCCAATAAGAGTGACGCGGCGGCTGACTGCACTCATATTGTTCACTCACCTGCGGTAGAGAACATTGCGACTATATACTGTACACTAAACTATAGCTATATGACTTTCACACGTGCTAAATTCACACCACATTCATACCACTACCACACCGCAACAACAACACATGGGCACTCTAATTTGTATGAAAATGAATAGTTTAATTTATTATCATCATATTTTGTCGTCTATTACAGCCGTATGGGAGTTAAGCACCCACATCGCAACCACAACATTGCTTAGACGATACTGCAACTGCAACTACAACGACATTGCAACTACTCAGTAATTTACGTTTAGTTGTGCGAGTTTTTACTTTATCCTAATAATTACTTTTTAAATAAAAACTAAAATGTAATATTTACATTGACATGTCTCCCTCGCCAACCCGTCTGGCTAACGGGAAAATTTTGGAAAGCATATGTCCTGCAGTGAGGGACTAGAGGGCTCTGTGTCCTAGGGGCTGTGATGATGATGATGATAGGTTATACGATAATATTTTTTTAATTTTAATTAGAGAACGCAACCACATCGAAATCACAACGCACCTGTAAGAAGATACACCAATACAATAGACAGGTAACCACTTTATGTCGCTGCGATGTGGTGAGATTGTGTGTGAAACAAGCTTTAATCATCACTCGTTTTTTATTAACAAATTAATATAAATTATTGCCAAAATATAGTGGATTTCCATATTTACTGTCATTTTGTAAAGCGTAGTTTAGCCGAGCACAACTTTTGCTATAAAAATATCAACTTTAACATGATGAATATAAATGATAAAGATAGTGCCTGATCATTAAAGGGGTCAGTTATATATGGTTTATAAAATATTTTTTGGTTATCGATTCCGTTATTTAAGAGTAATAATTAATAAGAGTTTTTCCAATTTTTCTGATTTTTAATCAAATTTAAACAGTGAATAGACTGACACTTTATAAACAGTGCAAAAAAATGTGATTTAATCTTTTAAAAAAATGTATACCAAACTCAAATAAAAGGATAATATACCCAATAAATTATTTAGATATATTTTTCTGAAACTTTTTCAAATGGGTTACCTATACGGGTTTTTGAGTGGAGGCCATGTACTGAAAGGCGCAAAGTTGGATAACCCCCGCCAGGTGTATATGGACTGGATGAGGGTGGCAGGAGATCGTATAAAATGGAGAACGTTTTGCGGAGGCCAATATCCAGCAGATGAGACACAGGCTGATGATGATGAACCTCTACTAACTAGGTACTTTTTATTATTTGTCTTAACGAAATAGAAAGCTGACGTTGTGCTGTTTGATATTCGTCCAAAGTTAGCAACAAGTGGCGAGAGACGAGAGCTTCGCAACTAATTAAGAAATTAATTATACGATGGCATAGACGTAAATGTAGGAACAGTCCAATATTATAAATGATTATTACTCAAAATTACTAAAGCGACAAATTTATATTTTTTTTAAATACAAATAATATTATTAAAAAACTTAACCAGTCTCCTGCACTAGTTTGAATAACAGAGCGTGTTCTTGGAACTAAGGTTAGGACTTCTTCATTAAGTTACCAACTTATGCCAACGAAGACGAAAATAATAGCAAAAATCAGCAAAAAAGTTTCCTTAAAGTATGCTGCTGCGTTGATGTGTTAATATTTTATCTTACTAAGAAATAAAAGGAAACAATATAGAAAAGTCAGCAGATTTTAAACTTATAATTATTAAAATTAAATAATTAAAACAAAGCTTTATTATTGGTCGGATTAATATGCGGTATTATCATTTAGAAAAGTAACTGTTTTGGCGTGGCGTTGCTCGTTTAATAGTCAGCGAAAAAACCTTCAGCTGGGGCATTTAGATAATACCGTCTTATTTTTTTTTAAACTATTGAATTTATTTTTATCAACAAAAAAACCGCTGTCTGCTTAATATCGAATGCACGAACAGTCAAACGCGCTCAAGTTAAAATAGTCGTTGAGTTTTCTGAAATTTGCGTTTTTTTTTTCCTTTTTGTAACAACACTTTAAATAAAATAAAAATAGATGAAATTATCATGAATCATGGCGTGACCAAGGGATTTATTTTTATAGATAAAGATATTATAATTACTTAATACTTATCATTTTAGGCTACGAAAAGCTTTTTCTGAATTGTCTTGTCTATATAATATGGCATACCTTTGTTATTAAGTCTGTTAGTTTCTTGTTTATTTAACTGCAACATTTTGTTATTTTAGGGCCAACAGAAGTTCGAGATTTTCAAGTAGTATAGTCCATAATATTATTGTAAATATACGTGTTGTTGGCCGCAGTTTATTTAAGTCGAACCTCACAAATACGCAACTTTACGACGCTATTCTCGAGTTGTTTTCAAATCGAATTGTGGAAAACTCAAACGGAAAGTATACGAAAGTCACATGAATACAAGTTTAAGTCATAAAGTATTTGATTGAGTAGGGGGGAGCAGAATAGCGAGCGTGTCGCGTCGGAACTGGTTCATCTGCAGAGCCTTGTGTATAGTATACTTACATCTTTAGAAATTATGTCATCATAACTTATTCATTGTATAAAAAACAGTACAATGATTTAAATAAAAATTAAGCTAATAAAAAAATAAAAAAAGGAAAAAATATATATATATATCATCACGACCGTTTCCCTTTCGGGGTGGTCAGAAACCACGCTTTTAAATAAGCGGATTCACATTTAGCCAACTTTACTATAAGCCAATCATGACAAGTGGCAAGCTCGTCGATGTCTCCAGCGTACCAAACTCGAGAAATATTACAAATAAATACAATATTATGTAAATAAATATTTTTGTGTCCCGACCAGGAATCGAACCCGATACCTCCGAGTCTAAATCCACGGACTTAACCGCTAGACCACGGAGGCAGTTAAGTTAATAAAAATATATAAACTAAATTAAAAGTAAAAATATTCACCCATGACTTGATCATGTGGCAGTATGCCAAGAACACTTGCAGCATTCCCCCGCTGCACAGCAATGCTAATTTGCTACGCGAAAAAACTGCCAGCCCTGTTATCACATACAGCGTTAACCAGACGCTTAGACAGTTCTTTAAATAACTTCTTAGCGCTTGGCCCCCAAGGTCTCATTGTCTCAAGACAAAAAGGCACAACACGTACTAGTCATTATCAACAGAATTAATAATAATTAATTCATTATATTATTTTTTTGGCTCAATTAATACAAGTAGTAGCTAGTACTTTGCCCGCGTAAAACTCTATTCTGGATTTTAACGATTATCTCTGCAACATTTCATTTAATTGGATAACTAATAAGGGCGTGAAGACGAATTAAACATACATTTAGCTATATGTCCATAGAGTCACATTATGTGATGTGATGAAATGCACTCAGCATCAAAACAACACACCTTTAACATTATTTGGAACAATGATGAGGACTACGAGTATGTTGGGTATCATCTAAAAGGTAATAAAACTGACTACTTAAAAACAATTAAACAAATTGAGGTTTCTTTGACAATTATTAAAAAATCGTTTATTTTATAAGATACAAATATTTGTTGGGTTACAAGCAATGTGTTAGTAGCGCTTGAAACTTAATTCCGTAAAGGTGCGATATTTTCGGCGCCGAGTTCCGTCTTTAGGTTCATGTGGTACTTCTCTGTCAAGTTTCATTAAAATTCAGTAATTTAGGCGGGAATGAAGACAAATAGACAACCTTCTTTCACATTTATATTATTAGTATGGATAAGAATAGGCCAGCAATCCTTTATTAGTAAGGTCGGGATTTGTTCAAATTAAATCTATCCTAAACGATGGCCAAAGATAAATAACCGCAAGAGACGGGTAATCAAAAGCCAGGAGCAAACGGGCGAGCACGGACTTACGCGTTAATGTAACGATATAGTAACGAAAACTGGTAAGTAAAAGTAAGTAAGTATTATAAAATCAAATAAATTATTGTATCCTGACCAGGAATCGAACGTGTCAATATTAATAATTTACAAGGCCTACGTGGTGTAGCGGTAAAGGTACCCGATTCGATGAAATAATATTTAATTAATTTCTGTCATTCTGCTAGAGACTCCGACGAGCTTGCCACTTGTCATGATGGTCAGGGGGTGGGAAAACAAGCAATTGACAAATTTCGGTTGACATAGAAGCTCGTCGATGTCTCTAGCGAACCGAACTCAAGAAATATCACAAATAAATTAAATATTAATTTAATGTATTTATTTACATTAATAAATATTTTTGTGTCCCGAACAGGAATCGAACCCGGTACCTCCGAGTCTAAATCCACGGACTGCCACGGAGGCAGTTAATTGGTTGAGAGCTGAAAAAATAATTTCGTATATATTAATATTTCTATATAGAAACTGCTACAATAAGTATATATGGCAAGCGTGGATTTTGAGCAAGTGTTTACTTAGTATTTTATTGCTACAAGAAAGTGTGGTGGAGCCACTAAGAGTGGGCGTAAAGGTTAACAAAATAACGTGGGTTGTTTTGCTAACCGTTTGCACTTTTGCACCGACGCACAGTGGATCACCTAGAACATCGCAGCTGGACGATATTATTATAGCAGTTTTCTCGTCGTAAAGCTTTTATTAAATATTGATCAGACTTTTATTTTTAATATATGGTGGGGCCAAGGCCCGTTGTAGGATGAGTCGGGTACGGCTGGTGTAGTATGTGAAAGATGGACTGTATATTTTGTTTGATGCGCTTATTTCTGTATAGGTGCGTGTACGTACAGCGAATGCCCGACAATGCCTCGACGCGACGGTACAAAAAATACACTTAAACTTAAAACTATTAGCCGACTGCGGAGAGGCTCCTCTCCGTGGTCGGTTAACATAGGGTTTTAACACTACATATTACAAGTGCAATTAAATTATACGGAAAATAAAGTACCTATGTATTTTTTATATCAATCAAGTCCATTACATGTCATTATTTATTTTTTGATTTACTTAGTCCACAGCTGTATTTTACAAATAAATATTTACATTCAAATGATTACCTAACACCTAGCCAATTACGGAATAACATTATTTTCACCAAAGATATAGCACGAACGGATTATAAACAATTTCAACTAATTAAAAAAATAAACAAAAGAGATAATATTAAAAATTTCCATCTACGCATCATTATGTAAGTGTATGTATATGTGAATGTGTAGGTGTGTGAAGGTGTATATTGTAAGTGTGAGTGCATTATGCATATCTAATATATTAAATGATGATATTTTAAACATTTTGCACCAAAACTATAAAAAATAAAAGTTTTATCTATTTAAACTGTTGTCTTGTATTATTATCTAATTTTCTAAAAATGCATATATATAACTGTAAATACATACAAGATGAATCGTTTGATTTTAATCTACACTTATAGCTAGTGTAAGAACTATCTTTTCATATATTTTGGGTAAATATATAAAATTAAATATATAAAAATTTTGCGTTTGTACACATTTTGTTCGGCAACCCATCATCGTTGCTATTGTTGGCGTATTTTAATTGAAAATTGGATTTAATTTGGATACTTGATCGGCAAAGGTCGTTCTAAGTACAGATTTTGTTAGGCAACCCATTGTCGTTCCTATTGTTGGCGTATTTTAATTGAAAATTGGATTTAATTTGGATACTTGATCGGCAAAGGTCGTTCTTAGTACGGATTTTGTACTAAATGTAGATAGTAAATTTTAAGACCCAACCATAAATAGCTGTTATTATTTTTAGAGCGAGTCACAAATAGATTAAGTTATTTATGGTCGCGTCAGGCAAATTGAAGGCAAAGTCAAGGACAATCGTCATGCAATCAATAGCGATACTTAACCGATAATCTATAAGTAAAAGTTGTGGTTTTAAGCTGCTTGTCTTCTGCTAACAACTTACTCTTTGGACCACTTTGCTGGTCTTCCTCTAGCAGAAGTAGAATCAATCAAAATAATTTAAATAATGTGTCACAAATGCCAGTAATAGGATTACTTAAATAATGATATTTTGACTTTAAACCTGGCATGTACCAAATACACATTTTTTCACGTACTATTTTAGACTGCCTCTTTGGTCTAGCGGTTAAGTCCTTGGATTAAAAAGCGAAGGTACTGGGTTCGATTCCTGGTCGGGACACAACTTTGCCTTCCCTATCATCTCATTCAATATCAATCTTTTCACTACAACAACTGCATAATATAGACGTGAAGGTAAGATAGACGGACAAAGCGGCTTTCTTAAAGCCTAAAGTGTAAAAAACAATGAATTATTAATTTCGTAAATGTTAGGTAATATTCAATGTACACTTTTAATGACAGGATAGAGGTAAAATAGGGGTCGTTACATGATATCACTTAGCGACAGCGGTCACTCTTACCCTGTACACTCGGGGGCAATGATAACGGGACTTTAACAAAAAAAACTTTAATAAATTTTTTACTACAGAGCACGACTATCCCTACTCATAAGGTACTTATACATTTTGAGAAACTAGCATATGTCGCACTCTGAAGACGTAGAATGCTCTAACAACCAGAGTGTTTTCTTTATTTCTATAATCTAGAGTCTTTCAAGGGACTGTTGTCGGTTGTCAGTGGCTGGTGTCAGTTGCTCCCATTCTTGGACCACGCGTAGCGCTTATCATCAGGTAGGTGCGGTGTAATAATTCTTGTTTAGTTTACAAAAAACGCGCAAGCCAATTTTATCCAAAATTATGGACCTATAACACACACAGTAAGTATATTTTCTGGCAAACACTGACATCAGTCTCCAATACTATGCCAGCTTGCCAAGATTTATTTTTGATTTAAAAATGCACAGGCTGTCTCTTGTGTCTCTATAAATTGACAAGAAACAAATGTGACAAAAAATATTAAATAATTTCAGACTTAGGATAGAGAAACCTCTTGATTGAGACTACTTAAATATTGTTTGTACATAGGTATGTAATACCACAGTTTGTATACTGTAAAGAAATTCATTGACAGCCGACGCGACTAGATATGAAAAGGGTTCTACAGTGGAGACCATGTACATTAGGACGCAAAATGGCAGATCGCAAGATTTTGACAGAAGCCTTGAAAATGACATTAACATCATTACAGCCCCTAGAGCACAGAGTCCTAGACCTCCACTGTTGGAGATTGGCTTTCCAGAATACATTTATGGAGAATTTGGCCTACACACGCCACGCGCGCTGGCCAGACGGATGGCGAGGATTTATTATCAATTTTAGTGAAAATTTATTGATACATTTATTCCACAGTTTATTATTAGTGGAACCGGGACTGTCGGCTTAACGTGGTTTCCAAAGCACGAGAACGCTAGTGTTGTAAATCTATACATTGAAGTGGCATGGATGAAACAAAAGTAACAGTTCTTGTACTAATTGATTTCACAAATGCCTTTAACACTGTTGATCCCGATTTGTTAATCGCTATGTTGTCTCGTCTGAAAATCTCCTCGGAGGCCCTAGAGTGGTTTTCTCAATATCTTCATGGTCGCCAGCAGCAGGTTCGAGTTGATCAGGTGTCGTCGGGGTGGTGTAGCCTGGTTACAGGCGTCCCGCAAGGTGGCATACTCTCTCCTCTGCTATTTTCCTTATTTATTAACGCCATCACCTCTTCTCTTCATTGTTCCTACCACCTGTATGCCGACGACTTGCAGCTCTATGTGCAGACGGATATCAGCACACTAAACAGTGCAATAGCTTGGCTGAACTCAGATCTTCATAATATCAAGTTATGGTCTACACGCTTCGGGGTCGTTGTCAACCCGAACAAGTGTCAATCGATCATAATTGGTAGCTCTCGACAGTTATGTAAAGTTGACATTGACAATATTGACCCGGTTCGGTTTGACAATGTCCCGATTGCATACTGCAGCGAAGTGAAGAATCTAGGTGTACATCTGGATTCCAAACTAAGCTGGACCGCTCAGGTTACTAACACAAGTCGTAAATTGTTTTCTTCC
This sequence comes from Tinea semifulvella, assembly GCA_910589645.1. Classification (NCBI taxonomy): domain Eukaryota; kingdom Metazoa; phylum Arthropoda; class Insecta; order Lepidoptera; family Tineidae; genus Tinea; species Tinea semifulvella. The sequence continues at coordinate 285,527 of OU342600.1, forward strand.
TTGCACTCTCTCAATAAACTTAAAAACTTTTTGCCGTTAAAAGCTAAAATAACCCTTGCCCAAAGCCTTCTTCTACCCCTACTCGACTATGGCGACGTGTGTAGCGTTGATCTCTCAGAGGTGTTGCTCAATAAAATGGATCGCTTGCTTAACTCGTGCATACGTTTTATCTACGGTTTGCGCAAATACGACCACATCTCTGAGTATCGAGCTAAGTTGAAGTGGCTACCAATTCGTTGTCGCAGAAACCTTCGAATTCTTTGTCTGCTTTTTTCTGTATTAAATGAACCTGCGACACCGAAATACCTCAAGAACAAATTCTCCTTCCTCTCTTCTCTCCACGACAGGTCGTTGCGGTCATCGCATAACGCTGTACTTGCTATACCATCTCACCACTCTAGTTTTATGTCCGACTCATTTGCAGTTGTTGCCGCAAATCTGTGGAACAACCTGCCCTTAAATATCCGACAAGCGCCCAACAGAATGCTGTTTAAAAGAATGGTCTTCACACACTTCCTGAATAGTTCCTAACAACTGTAAGTAATATTGTATGTATGTATGTATGTATTATTATTAATTTGAATTTACTTATTATCATTATTATATTATATATATTATTTATAATTATAAAGTATTAGTATTAGATTTAGTAGAATTTTATTTACCTATTTTCCTGTTTAAATATTTGCACCTACCTCCCACATACCATGTTCGTAATGTCCCTAAGGTTGACCGAGTAAGAATGTCTAGCGGCATTAGGTCCGCCTTTGTACATAGTGCAAAAAGTTTTAAATAAATAAATAAAAACAAATGTACGTAAGAAAAGTACTCCTTGGTACATGCCTATGTTCGAACCGCGTACATTTTTTGTATTTTAAAGAAAGCCTTCTTATAACCAAGCCACCATTGCGACCGCACCGAAAAAAATACAGAGGCTAGTTTAAAAACAATGCTGTAGAGAATAAACATTGTAAATCATGTTAGTGACCAGTTGTCATTGTTTTCAAGTGTATATAGCTAGGTTATCCGAGCAGATTGGCTCAGGTTTTAATGTAGTAGACAGAAACACACCTGCGACCAAGAGATAAGGGTTAGCATTCGATGATCCAGATTAAATAATTACATTTAAGTTTAATGTAACTTTATAGAATCAGGCTGCGGAGCACTCAGACTGCGGAGCACAAGGAATATATTTATTATCGTCAAAAAAGGTATTAAAAAAACCACTATTAAAAATGTCATTTTTTTATATTAACACTGCCATTTTTTTTGGTAATTGAACAATTCAAATCAAATCATTTATTTCCTTTGGTTATCACAACAACACTTGGATATTGTCAATACATTTTTTCTCTATAGTTTACTATTATTTCAATTATAAAATAACCAGCAGCTACTATGGGTAGACCCATCATATCAGCTATACCATCATCTTCGACTAAAACACTGTTGCCATAAACAAGTTTTTGCTTAAAACTAGGTAGTTAAAATTAATTCGTGGCTGTAAAAAGGCCGTGTCAGCTTATAGACTAAAATAAATTACACATGTCAGGTTAATAATTATTTCGTAGCTCTAAAGAGGCTGTGTCAGCTTATAATCTAAATATACATAAAAATTGTATTATAACTACAATATTTATGTCAATAAATGTAAATTCGTGGCTGTAAGGGGGCCGTGTCAGCTTACGATCGAAATTTCAAAATTCATGCTAAAATGCTATGTATTTTTTGCTAACGCCGCTGGTAATTTCTTCAAACAAAACGCGGGATTGTCAGTTTAATCGTTAAATATTTTCAAAAGTTTACGCTTAAATGATCGGAATTTCGCTACTGGTCCAAAACGTTACCAAGACCCCCAGTACCCTACAGCGAGACCTGTCGCACATTTACTTTCCTAGATAACGATTTTTTTATCTTTCAATGTACTACAATATCCTATTGAATGGGAAAAAATCGTCGTAATTTCGCAAGCGAATATCGTCTGAAAAAGTTTTAAAATAAGGGCTAAAGTTGCTTGGAATTTAAGTTCAGGCCCTCAGGGGACGAGGGATGAAACGGCAGGACTATTGCGTATCTAACACATTTTTTTTACTACCATTGCGTCGTTCCGTGGAAATCAAAATTCCAAAAGACCAGAATATGAAGCCGAACAAATACTATGATAAATGAACAGGATGAGATCCAAGAATCAGCTTTACGCAGTGAAAGTTGGAGCGAGAGGAATTCCAGCAAAATCTTTGCATCACTTACTGAAAGAATCGGGCTTAAACAGGTCTGCCGTCAATACATTTATAAAATCAAAATCAAAATAATTTCCATTGGTTCTCTCGAAACAACTTGGATAAAGTCAGAACTAATAAAATCAATACATTTTTTACAACATATTATATATATATATATACAATCAGAGTGGTAATAATGGTTGGACCGTAAACAGGCAATAATCCATATTTATGTATGCTATGCACAACATTATTGCTATAAGCAAGTAAAACTAAACTAACTTAGAAACTACTTAAATAAGATCGTGGCTGAAAAGAGGCCGTGTCACCTTACAATCTAAATAAAACATTATATGTCAAGTGAACTTAAATTTAAATTTGTGGCTGTAAAAGGGCCGTGTCAATTAAAAACAAATATAAAATTAAATAATTTAAATATTATGATTTCTTATTAATTTAATAATTATGATGTATAGAAATTATATACATATGTCAGATAGTTCACAAATGTATAGAACAAAAAAAAAAAAAATAATAATAATAAAAAAATAAAATAAAATAAAAAAAAGACGTCATCTTATAATCTAAATACTAATAATGATATGTCAATTAAACATAAATTCATAGCTGTAAATGGGCCGTGTCATCTTATATTCTAATAGCATTAATGTTAATAATATTCGTGGCTGTAAAATGGCCGTGTCACCTTACTATCTAAATAAAACATTCTATGTCAAGTAAACTTAAATTTAAATTCGTGGCTGTAAAAGGGCCGTGTCAATTAAAAATAAATATAAAATTAAATAATTTAAATTTAAACATTAAGATTTATTAATTAATTTATCATTAATATATAAAATTTGTCCGAGTACTTCTATGCAATGGTATCTTTCATTGCATCTTGTAGCTCATAATAACTTTTGTTTATGAGAATATTTTTTAGTGATGTTTTAAATTTTTCATATTCTAAATTCGTTACATCTGCCGATAATTTATTATATAGCTTTATACCATTGCATAGAAAACTCTTTGTCGATTTCGTCAGACGAGCTTTGGGGTATTTGATTTGATTATTTGACCTTGTCTTACTTGCATTTCTAGGGAGGTCTTTTTCATTTTTTTTTATGTAAAGCAAACACTCCAATACATAAATGCTATTTATGGTCAGAATGTTTAACTGCCTAAAAGAGTCCCTACACGTATCTCTGGGTTTCATTCCAAGAATGTGTCTGACAGCACGTTTCTGCAATATAAAAATCCGTTTAGCGTCTGCAGCTGTACCCCATACTAAAATTCCGTAACGAGCCAGACTTTCAAAGTAAGCATGGTATACAGCTACAGCCGCATTGATACCACAAAACTCTCTAACTTTCTTAATAGCAAAGCAAGCAGCACTCAGTTTCTTAGCCAAGTTATCTATATGTGATCTCCACATTAATTTACTGTCTACTTTAATTCCCAGAAATACTTGTTCTTTTACAAAATCAATTGACGATTCTTTGGCTATGAGGTCATTGAGGCTGCTCTTGTCATTTGTACCTAGGGCAAAATTTATAAAATTTGTTTTAGATAAGTTCAATAGTAAGTTATTACATTCAAACCAACTTGATATACTTGTAATTGTATTTTTTACTCGTTCTAATACGTCACGACGATAATTGCAACTAATTAACAACGAAATGTCATTGTTTGTTTTGTTAACTTCCACAATTTGTTGTCTTGCTGTTAAATATGATTTAAATATTGACAATTCTTTGCCCCTGATACCGTAGTGTTCAAGCTTAGCTATAAGGATGCCATGATGCACGCAATCGAACGCCTTAGATAAATCACAGAAAATGCCAAGGGTGTAGTTTTTGTTTTCTAGAGATTCTAATATCATGTTGACCATAGTGCTAAGTGCATCTATAGTTGATTTTTCTTTCCTGAAACCAAATTGCTTGCAGTAGAGAAGGTTATTTGCAGTGATATGATTTATCAAACGAATGTATATGAGTTTTTCAAGTACTTTACTTAAAACTGGAAGTATAGACACTGGTCGATAATTTTGTGCATCACGACGATCTCCTTTTTTGTAGAGCGGGATGACTCGTGCAATTTTTAATATATCCGGAAATATTCCTTTGTCAAAACAGTTATTAGCTAAGTTTGTTAGCGGACCTGCAAGTGTATCCGAAAGATTTTTCACTAATTATTTCAATTCGCCAATATTTATAAAATTAACTTGTGCAAGATATTAGGAATAAAAAAAAAAAAAAAAAATATATATATATATATATATATATATATATATATATATATATATATTTTTTTTTTTTTTTTTTATTCCTAATATCTTGCACAAGTTAATTTTATAAATATTGGCGAATTGAAATAATTAGTGAAAAATCTTATATAAAATAATTCATATATATATATATATGAATTATTTTAACTAGGTGCTCGCTTTCTACAGTGGATTATTTCTGGCCTTTGGGAAGGAGTAATTTGCTGTGGACGGCGAGCAGACTGAAACTAAATTAATATTTATGAACTATACTCACTGCGGGTATTGTATTGTTGTTTTAATTTTTAAATATATGTAAATGTTTCATAATTGCATGCTGTGTGCACATGCTTTTGGAGATGGTACTGGAACTGTATTGTAAGGATTTGAAATTTAAAAAATGTTTTGTATCCATTTCTGTTGTGTGTACCTAATAAATAAATAAATAAAATAAATAATACAGGTGATAGATTCCATAGATCTTGTGATCTTTTGGGCTTCAGCGATTTAATTATTCTAATGATTTCACTATCTGTAGTTTCTTCATAGTTTGCACTATTTTCTACCCTTGGAATACATGTACTTACGTACTCCAAAGCTTTCTTAACATTAATGTTAAGTTTTATTGTCGCAGTTTCTGCGATATTTGTAAAAAAGGTATTAAACTCGTTAGCAATCGCATTGTTTTCATTTAGTCTTGTGTTATTTTTTGTTACTAATTCTATTTTAATCTCGTCTTTTGAACAAGATTTACCTGTTTGTTCTTTAATAATCTGCCAAGATGTTTTAATTTTATCTTTAGATTTTTGTATGCTATCTCTGAGACTAATTTGTTTTGCTTGAGTAGAAACTTTTTTAAATATTTTACTATAAACTTTAATATATTCCCTCATTTGTACGTTATTAAAGTGTTGTCGAAAATCGTACAGGAAGAATAGTTTAGATCTTGATATTATAATACCTTTTGTCATCCAGTTCATAGTCTTCCTTTTAACCTTTTTTATATTTTTGACAGGTAAATTTGAATTCACTGACATAATAAATTCTTTAAAAAATATAGAATTTTTTTTAGTACTATTCAAAACTGTGTTTTGTAATATTGAATGTTTTAGTTCTCTTATATTATGTTCATTATATTTACGTATAGTTATATATTTATCATTTTTTATTTCAGAAAACCTAGTATTTTTAAGTATAACTTGCTGCAGTCTGTGGTCTGATTTGATTCCTAATTGCACTGATGTACTTAAAACTTGACCATCCGTAAATATAAAACAAGATACCAAGACGGCATTATTAAAATGTGGAGTATTTGCTTGGGTAGGCAGAGGATGCGTGGTAGGTCTCCGATGAGATGGACCGATCAGGTGAAGGTTGCAATCTTCTTCTTCTTACGGTGCCATCTCCTATCGGAGGTCGGCTATCATTAAGGCGATTTTGATTTTGTTGGCCGCTGTCCGGAACAAGGATCTGGTGCTCATCCCGAACCACTCCCTGAGGTTCTTGAGCCAGGAAGTGCGTCTTCTCCCCGGTCTTCTGGAGCCTTGTATCTTGCCTTGCATGACGAGCTGCAGCAAGCTATACTTTTTATTGCGCATGATGTGTCCCAAATACTCCAACTTCCTTCGCTTTACCATTTTTAATAGTTCAACGCCTTTGTTCATTCTCTGCAAGACAGTTTCGTTTCTTACTCTGTCCTTCCATGATATCTTTTTTTTTTTTTTTTTTTTTTTTATTTATTTAGGTTTACAAACAGTAACACACATGTATATAATAACATTTAAATAAACAAATTGTTAAGTATGTTACCAACGACGTAAACCACAGATTATATAAATAGGTAACGTCAGATAGTGAAGTTAAACAACAATTAGCAACAAAAGAAAGATATGAGTAAAGAAGATGAAAAAAATAAGCACACTACAACAATGATACTACAATAATGATAAACATAAATAACACGTTATGGTTTTAGTATATCGAAAATAGACTTCCTAAAAGCACCGGCAGTCGAGGCAATGATGTCTATAAAGTGAAATTTGTTATTGAATGCGTTAACCAGTCGGTATATTGGCGATCGTTTACCCGCGTTAGTGCGGCAGCTTCCTACTGAGAACAGCTGAAAGGGTCTAGATGATCGCTGATGCACTCGCATAGGAACCCTGTAGCACAACCTGTTATTGAGGTCACTACAGTCATATCGGTTATGACATAAATCATACAACAGCATTGCCTCGAGCTGTTTTCGTCTAGAACATAAGTCTAACATTTCATATTTTTGTAATAGTTGAGGATAGTGTAGTCTACTATGGAAACATTTATATTGCATAGATCGGAGAAATTTTTTCTGCACCATTTCAATAGAGTCAACATACTTATTATAGAAAGGGTTCCAAACCGGGACAGCGTACTCGAGTTGCGATCGAACCAGCGATTTATATAGGTACAAAAAAGTCTGAGCATGCCTAAAATCATGACCAGATCTAAAAATAAAACCAAACATCCTATATGCCTTATTAATGATTTGTTCAATATGGATGTTAAGGTGAAGCTTAGAGTCCAACACTACACCCAGGTCCTTGATAGATGCTGTCTCTTCCAGAGCTGTATCACACAATATATAAAAGTGGTTTTTGATATATTTCTTTTTAGTAAATGTTATCTTTTTACATTTATTAAGACTAAGACTTAGTTTATTAGTTATGCAGTAGTTTGAGAATCTATCTAAGTCTTCTTGAAATTTTATGTGGTCATCGTCAAACTGTATTGTGTGGTAAACCTTCAAATCGTCAGCATACAAAAGAAATTTACAAAATTTAAAACATCTGTCAACATCATTAATGAATAGTACAAAGAGAAGAGGACCCAATATTGAGCCTTGTGGCACACCGGAGCTGATGGTGACTGTGCTGGACTCATAACCTTCCCTTAGAACTTTTTGTGTTCGATTGGTAATATAAGATTTAAACCAGCGCCAAAGATTACCTCTTATCCCATTATATGCTATCTTCTCCAATAGCATCTTGTGGTCCACCCTGTCGAACGCCTTACGATAGTCTGTATAGATGGCATCAGTTTGGAGGTTGTCGTCCAATGCCTCGAAAAGATCTGTGGTGTATACCATTAAGTTAGTGGTCGTAGACCTATTTTGTACAAAGCCATGTTGCTGGGGGATGATAATGTTATGTAGCAAGGGATAAATTTCTTGATAGACCAGCCTTTCGAAGAGTTTCGACAGAGTGGATAATACAGAGATAGGTCTATAATTTTCAACCATCATTTTAGAACCTCCTTTATGAACTGGAGTAATGTTAGCAGCTTTCCAGATGCTGGGGACATCACCTTGAGCTAAACTTTTATTAAATAATATGGATATAGGTTTGTATAGACTAAGAGATGTGCATTTAAAAAATATAGGTGGAATACCATCCGCTCCCGGGCCCTTGGTAGTGTCCAATGTTTTAAGCTGCTTAAGAACTTTGTCACAGTCTATAGTTATGTGATGAATATTCAAGTCTGATTGACACAGTTGCTTACGTTCAATGTCAGCAATATCAAAACCATCCGTTACATCTGATGGTTCAAACACCGACTGAAAAAAAGTTGAGAACAAGTTACATACTCCCACCGGGTCTGACATAGTAGTATTATTATATGATACAGCATCAGGTATATCACCTTTATTCTTACGATTTGAGATGTATGTCCAAAAGAATTTACAATTTTTTCGTATTGATTGTTCTACTAAATTCATATAATTTTGGTAACATTTTAATGATTCTATTTTAAATCTTCGTCTGTATATAGAAAAAGTCTGATAATCATTTATGTTCCCATACTTCTTCCATTTGATCCAAGCAGATTTTTTATTTTTAAAGATATGTGTAAGGGAAGCTGAAAACCAAATTGGGAAGCTATTACATTTATTAATTTTTAAAGGTATATGCACTTTTATTATTTCATAAATTTTCTCGTAAAATAATGAGGCGCTAGCCTCTGCAGATTTATCACAAAACAATGTATTCCAGTTTATTTCTTGAAGTTCCTTATTTATAATGTCGTAATCAGCCTGTTTATAATTATATTTTAGTATGGTTTTACGTGAATTATTTTTATATTGACCAGTTGATACAAAGGGCATAATCACATAAAAAGGAGGATGGTACAGGTCCGGTTTGACTAGAGGCGCAGGTGTTGGCAGTGTTGTACAATCGAGGTTTGACATGAATAGGTCTAAGATATTTTTGTTCCTATTTAATATGCCATTAGTCTGAATGCAATTTAATGTAGCCATAAAATTTAATAAGTGATTATTTTTCTGTGAAGCAATGCCACTAATTCGAGGTTTATAGCTTAGGCCATCAAAATCCCACGAAAGACTGGGAAGGTTATAATCCCCAACTACACAATAGCTATAGACATCATCCAATTGGAGCGAATCTAGTAGGAGTGAAAAATGCAATTCGTAGGTTTCAGCGCTGACATTGGGTGGAATATAGGTCGCACTAATTATATGGTTTTTATGATTTTTAATGGGTAGTTGAATCAGTACGTGCTCAACTTCCGGGAGGGGAGCACGTTTCGACAGAGAGGACGGAGCGCGCGCGCAAGCTCCCAGCTCCTTCTTCGCGGCCAGAAGGACCCCACCTCCATCTCGTTTTCCGCTAGCTAAGCGATTTCGGTCGTCTCGGAATATCGTATATCTTTTATCAATAAATTCATTATTACTTATGTCAGCATGTAGCCAAGTCTCAGTCAAAATAATTATATCATAAGAGTGTGATAAAATATTCATATAGACAGTATTTAGTTTGGTTCGAAGACCACGACAATTTTGATAATACACTGAGATTGTATCTATTTCGGTTTGTTGTGATCAATTATAGAAAAAAATATTTTAAACATATAATAAATGATCTTAAGTAATAGTGATAATTTTGCAAATAATGGTAAGTAATAAAAGTGCTTAGTAAAGTTATTGGCATTTACTGGTATGTGCTTAATACAGAAAATCCATTTCATCATTAATACAAAACTGGAGTTTTGTATTAATAATTTAAAATTAATATAGTTAGTTAATAACAATAATATATATCCATGTGTATAGGACCCCTTGCAAGTAAGTAGGCTAAATAAACAAGAGATAATAAAAATATGTACAATTTCAATATTCAAATAAATAACTTTCTTTAAAAGAATGCAATATAAATATCTCCATTTGTTTACTGGTAGACTTTTCCGTGCTTTAGTTATTAAAATATAAATAAGAAGCATAGATGACACATTAAAAATTATGTTTTGTGCAGAACATAAAATTGTTTGAGAAGAAATAAACTTATGATTATGAAGTAATTTTGTTGATATCCATATCATTGCAATGTAAATAAGTAGTATGAGCAACATGTAGAAAACTAGTTTTAGTAGATAACTTAGCATTGTTTCTAAAACAAAAAATATATAATTAGGAAGTAATTTTGTTGATATCAACATCATTGAAATATAAATTTGTAGTATAAGCAAAATATAGAAAACTAGATTTAGTAGACAACTTAGACTTGTTTGTAGAAAAAAGTATATATAATTATGATTTAATTTTATCGATATCAGCAATATTACGGATCGCATATACTGGAGAAGTATCAGTTTTACGTACCAGGATCGAACCGTGCTTGACCCATACATACTTATAGCTATGTTTCTTAGTTGCTTCGCGACATAAACGAAACAGCTGTTTGTTATGTAAAGTTAGGTGCTCATTTAAATAGATATTCTGTGGCTGACCTGATATAGATAGCTGATCCGACTTAACTCCTTTAGCAGCTCGAAAGGCTGAAATTATATTATCTCTCAGCATTTTTGAGGAAATTTTGACTATAATGTTTTTGGGGCGAGTACTTTTGTTGTCTGCGTGTGGTACACGGTGGATAGAAAGGATGTCAGAGCGTTGCACTGGAAGTTTAATAATATTAGTAATATCTCCCATGATCGTGAGTAAATTTTCACCACGTTTTTCTGGAAGATTGCTGATTTCCAGATTGCACATTCTTGCCTGTTGTTCAAGTGATGCAATTGTACTCTCCATAGTGGAAATTTTTGGGAGTAAGTTGTTTAACTTAGAAATTTGCTCGTCCTTCTCCTTCAAAATATTCTCTAGTTTGTCCTGTCGTTCACTAGAAAAAGATGCTGTGTTTTCGAGATCGGTGAGACGGTTGTTTACTTGTTCAAGAGATGTCTTGAAACAGCTGATTTCTGCACTTATTTGGGATGTAATTACTTTTGTTTGTTCCGCAAAAGTGTTTTTAATGATATCTTCGATGTATGTCGCAAATTCAAGCTTTATGGATGAGAATAAGGTTGAGAACTTTTCATCGATTAGATTACAAATATCCTTGGTATCCAAGATGTCAGGAATTTTTCTTTTACGCAAATTCACGTTCATCGATTGTTCCGCCGGCACCTTCGACAAATCCGGCGTAGAAGAACTCTTCGGTGGTGATCGTTGCATCATTATAATATATTTAACACTTGTAGTTAAGCAAACACAATAACAATTATGTTTTTTTAAAACAAAATACTCGATATTTCACGATAAAAAGTACGAGAAAAAAAAATTGACGTTTACTCCGCCTGACGTTTACTGACCGAATCTTCAACATTCTCCTGTATATCCACATTTCAAAAGCTTCTAACTTCTTCGACATTGTGTTTGTCAGGGTCCATGATTCGACACCATACAGGAGAATGGAAAATATGTAGCATCGGACGAGTCGGCATCTTGTAGGAAGTTTAAGATTGCGATTGCAGAGAAGGTGGCTCATTTTAACAAAGGCGTTTCTAGCTTGTTCTATGCGGCATTTTATTTCGGTACTGTGATCTGCTTCTTCATTCACAATGGAACCTAGATATTTGTATGATTTAACTCTATCGAGCGGTTGGTCTTTAATGTAAAGCGCAGCAGTATTGTCGACATTTGTCCGTCCGACGACCATGAATTTAGTTTTCTTTATGTTCATGTTTAAACCATAGTTGGCGCTTACATTATCCACTCTATTTAGCAAAATCTGTAAATCGTTTAAGGTATCTGCCAGAAGAATTGTGTCATCTGCATATCGGATGTTATTAAGAGGTCTCCCATTGACAACAATTCCTATGCTAGTATCTTCAAGAGCTTCAGAGAATATCTCTTCAGCATAAATATTAAACAGCAGTGGAGATAGTATGCAGCCCTGTCTTACTCCACGACTTATAACGACATCCTCTGTCACTTCATGTTCAACACGCACATTTGCTGTTTGCTGCCAGTACAAGTTTTTAATAAATGTGACGTCCTTGGAATCCAAGCCAATCCTGTCAAGAATGTGTATAAGTTTGTCATGTTGTATACGATCAAAAGCCTTCTCATAGTCAATGAAACATATGTACACGCACTGATTTATTTGAAGTTATATATAGTTAAGTGAAGAATTTACTGAAGGTTGCAATGGATCATCCCCTACTAGTGCACTAGGAAAGCCGGGATCGTGAGGAGTGGCGACGGCTTGTTAAGCGTGCTACTAACACTCCAATAGCGACCACGACCACTCTGCTAAGAGTGTAGCGACTAAGAAGAAGAAGAAGAAGACAGAGGTGATGAGAATGAATGATGTCGCCTGTCTTGTTGCGCAATAAAATGAGAAGGTCTCCTTGGTGAACCAGCCTATAGTCTGTCGCAAGCCTGAACACTACTCTTCTCCTCTCTCTTTACCACACACGTTAAATACGGCAGCCGCCATAGCACGGGTTTTTTTTGGTCATCATTAATTTATCATAATTACAGCCCCTATAGAACGAGACCTCCACTGCTGACAGCTTTGCCTACACTCGCCACGCTCTGGCCAGACGGGTTGGCGAGGATCTGATGGCAATTTATTAACTATTCTAGTATTAGTAGTAGTAGAACCGGGACCGTGAAGAAGACAAATTTCAAAGCATTCCATGGATTCCACATCGTGTGTGGGTAAGAGATGAGAAGAATGGTGTCTCGGGCGTGCGACCGATTAAAGGCTGGTTTAAAAAAAGGAGGCCTCCCTTTTTTATTTTATTGCGCGATAATACGCTTACCATCCACCATTCTACTTCTCTCCCTACCCAACCAAATACTGTATGATTCCGTTAATGCCGTCTTGGAAGCTCGTTCCATAAATGTATTGACGGCAGACCTGCTTAGGCCCAATTCTTTCAGTAAGTGATGCAAAGATTTTGCTGGAACTCCTCTCGCACCAACTTCCGCTGCGTAAAGCTGAGTCTTGAACCCGTTCCTGATCATTTCTTCTGTGAGATCATAATATTTATTCGACTTCATGTTGTGGTCTTAAATCTGTAAATCTATGACAAATGTACGTAAGAGAAGTGAATTTCTCATCGGTATATGCCGGCTATGCCTTCATCGAAGCCCCTAGAACATAAAGTCTTAGACCTTAACTGTTGAAGATGGACCTTCCAGAAAAATCTGGAGAATTTGGCCTACACTCGCCACGCTGCTGGCCAGACGGGTTGGTCAGTGAGGTAGGAGGGTATGTCTTAGCTACACAAAATTTGGAAGAACAGGACGATCTCAATATTTATTTATTTATTTAAAACTTTATTGCACAAAGTACAAAGGCGGACTTAATGCCCGTAGACATTTTCTGACAGCCAAACCTTGGGGACAAATTTGAACTATTATAGGTGCAATGAAAGAAATATAAAAAAAATAGGAAGAAAAATTAACAGCTTAATTATACACTTACATATTATATTGTTATATATACTATTTTATTTATTTATTTATTTAAAAACTTTATTGCACTATGTACTGTCGCGTTTTTAATTATCTAAAGGATAAATAAAAGGCGAACAAAAGAAATATAAAATTTATTAAAAACTAATACACTAAATAAAATTAATAAAAAAACTACAATAAAAAGACTAACCGGAAAAAGAGAAATAAAAGAATGCTGATAAAACTAAATATACAAAAAATAACAAACTAAACTAAAATATCCTAAATTAATAAAAAAAACAGTATGCAGCCTATAGTTAAGCAGAAGACAGGTCAGGGTGTGAGTAATAAAGATCAGTTCTTTTTCAAGTTAAGTATACGATACCAGTCCGTAATTTAAGTACTAGATTCCCATTCAGGGGATAAGCTAGTGCGAGTAGCCGTGACGTCACGTAGCGCTAGGTGTAGGTGAGGCGTAGAAACCCGAACATGAAACCCCATTAGTTGGGGTTAATCACACACTATTTGTTACTTTCTATTAAGATTTAGGCAAAAGAAGAAAATAATTAAATAACTTGCTCTGAAGAAACGTCCACTCTCTCAAAAGTTTTTAAGGTAGGTAGGTGTGACGTATGTGTTCTTTAATACAATGCAAACTCGCAGCGCCTACGAAAAACTAATCAGCAATTATGGTTTGTATTTATTGATATTATTAACAATCATGATTATAAAAATAAGGCGTAAAGTTTGCAATGTTACAGTACAAAGGCGGACTTAATGCCGCTAGGCATTCTCTGACAGCCAAACCTTTAGGACATTTAGACAGTATAGATGGTAGGTGCAATCTATAATATCAATATACTAAATACTAATACATACATAATACTATACATAAACAAACATATATATACTTACTAATATACACAATAATTGGTGGTAGGAATTTTGGAATTAATGTGGATGGGATAAATGGGTGTTGGATCCTGTTGGATGTTTTAACAGAGACTCTAACATCTGTCGCACGCTGAAGATGTGATTTGCTCTTGCTCTATAACCTGATTGAGTTCTTCAAGCGAAGTGTAAAAACGCATATCAGTTGCCTCCATTATTGGACCTCGCGTACCGCTTACTACCAGGTCACATGTCGTATTAAGGATAAAAATAAATAAAAACTGTAAGACAAGGCCATGTTTATCGTATCTTGCGCTATCACACAGCCCGTGCTAGGAAGCTGGAGGTGGGCTACACAATCGTCCCCGAGGAATGCAGGCAGAATGATAAGTGATTTCTTTTTGTGACCATTATCGGTTTCCTTTGAGATATGTCCGTGATTTTTACTTAGCCACGAATGTCACCAGAGATTTAAGGCTCATTCGCACAGTACAGTAACGAGTCCTGGACCTTCACTGCTGAAGATGGGCATTCCAGGACGTAAATAAATTTATATTTAGAATTATTATAAAAAAAAGTTCAAAAAAATTTTTACATGTTCGACAAGAATTTACTAATATTATAAATGAAAAATAATCGTTTGTCTCTCTGTCCGTATGTCTTTTGATCTCGTCTTAACGCCTATATTACTAAACTGATTTTGATGTTATTTGATAGACAAGTCTAAGGGACGGACATTTTAGGCTATAAAATAAGTCATCATCTGATTACGACATGTGACCCTGAGTTGAGTAATTGTAATGAAAAATGTGGTTGATTATACCAGCTGATGGCTGACCTTTAAAATAAAACTTTTACATTCGACGCCATTTTTAACTTTAATCGTTATAATGATAGAGACTTAATTCTGGTGCATCTCAGCCAAATACACAATGAAGGTTTTTTGCCGAGCGCTTTATTTTACGAGCGAAACAGGGTGAAGCGGATAGTATAGTTATAACGAGTTCAGAATGATTGCCTAATTGATGTAAAATATTTTTGTGAAAAATATATCTTTCTGGGAAGTTCACAATATAATTATTTGCTTATTTAACTTTGACATCAAAAGATACACCCCGCGCGTGTAGGTGTGTGGATAATAAACAATTTAAATACCGTCAGGTTATGCAAGGTCACATGTTATGTTGAAACATTGATATCATGTCATCATCATCATTATAGCCGCTAGAACACAGACTCCAAAACCTCCACTGTTGGGGATGTCCCTTTATATTTATTTTTTTCAGAAATTGGCCTTCACTTGCACCGCTGGCCAGACGGGTTGGCGAGGGTCTGATGACAATTTTGTTTGACAAATTATTAACGATTCCACAAGTTGTTATTAGTGGAATTGTACTAAACTAAATGTGAATCCGCTTCTTTAAAATCGTGGTTTCTGACTACCCCGCAAGGGATACGGTCAATACTGTCAATTTTCATCAAAATCCGTTCAGTATTTTCAACGTAAAAGAGCAACAATCATCCATCGATCCTATTTGAATAAAGTTTGTCGGTTAATAGGATTGGCTACAGATGTAAAGCAAATTGTTTCGAAGTAATAAAATAAAATTAAAACTATTACTAAATGTGGGGTGCCACACCATAACGTGTAAGTGCCACACGATCTTAAATATGTTTCATTGCAGTAAAGCGTAACCGGCATTTACAACGCAATAAAACATTTTCAAAATCATGTGGAACTTACAACGTTATGATTAGATTTTTTACACCCCTATTTTTTTTTGTTTTTTTTTTCATACTAGCACGACATGTGACCTTGGGTGTTCGTAACTGGCGCGCGAGGTCCACGATGGTCCATGATGATTAGCAAGTGGAATCTGACATTTATGACTGACATCAGTCTCTAATACTATGCCGCGCCGGCTTGACGGTATTTCGAGCCTGATCCTGAAACGTGTAGATACACTTTACTGGGTTTATCGGCACGAACAGTGGATACTTCCCCGCCCCGGCAGACTAGGCAAGTTACCACCATCAGCCCGTCTACTACCTATTTATCTATTATATAAATAAAATTAAAAAAATCGAGTACTTACATAACCTAATTTAAATATAAATCATGTTTGGGCTCGCGGTAACAAGGTGGCAACAACGCTGGTCGCATATTTCCTCGCTAAATAAATAAAAGTTATACTTATTTTTCTGAGCGAGGGAAGATCCAGCTCTCTTGACACCAGAGCAGTCAATTAGACTAGGGGTGATGTTTTTTAAAAGTGTTTTATCGCTTGAACTACACTGGCCTAGAGTCCTTACAGCAAACGGCACAAACACAACAGTTTTTGATTATAGATATACGTATTTGCGCCGCTTGCCAGACTCTGCGCTTTCAGCTGCGCTTTTTGCGCTGTTCCCCTGAGGTGTGACGAAGCCAAAGTGTCGATACAACAAAATAAAACCATATATACTTGAATAATAAATCCGATATACAACATTAGGCTCCATAGAAAACTCACCCTTAGCGTTACTGATGGTGGTCACGCGATTCGTAAATAAATTATTGCCTTACCTATAATCATAACTAGAGACCGGATTATATGCAACAGAAAATAAATACAAACTACAGAATACTTATTAAAAAAAGTAATAAAATGAAGGACATTTATTCTTTAAAAAAAACTTGGAGCAACGCGGTACGTTGACCTACGGTGCTCTATGACTAAAAACCATCGATGTATATAGATAGGCCTATTCAATAACAATTCTTAAGCAATAATAATGTATTTTTTTTTCGGAAATTCTGTCACAAAGCAACAAAAAGACTAGTTTCACTCAATATAAATATAATACGGGAACGTTTTTATATTAGTAAGGGGCCCATCTATATACATCGATGCTAAAAACATGTTCATACGAGTATCAATAAATACAAATAAAAAGATAATAACACATACATACATATATATATTATATTTCTCTATTTCTATTCCATTTCTCTCTATTTTTGGAGAATTTGGTCCTAAACTCGCGACGCTGGGTAGGCGAGGGTCTGATGTCAATTTTTTATGACAATTTAAGACCAAGTTGGTATTGAAGTGGCTTAACAAACTCTCCTCCTCACGGGAACAATTGTGTTGACGAAGACAAATTTCTAGGTATTCCATGAAATTACCGTGCGGATGCCGGGTCCAAAAAGAGATGAAATGAAATGAAATAATGGTAAGAATGGTGTCTCGGACTTGGAACCGACATTCGGCTGGCTTAACAAAGACAGCCTTTTTTATTTTATTTACGAAATATTGCATGATTCCGTTAATGCCGTCTTATAAGCTTGTTCGGTAATAAATGTATCTCCTGCAGACCTGCTTAGGCCTAATTCTTTCAGTAAGTGATGCAAAGATTTTGCTGGAACTCCTCTCGCACCAACTTTCACTGCTTAAGGCTAAGTCTAAACCTGTTCAAGATCATTTCTTAAATTTATGACAAATGCGGTGGTGGCTCGGTTCAACTCGGTTGTAAGAACGCGTTCCTTTAATTTATAATGATGTACGTAAGAAAAGTGTATTTCCCATTGGTACTTGCCGGGGCACAATCAACCTTTTTCTTTGGAATATTTATTTATTTATTTAATTAAGCAAGTCAACAACATGTTTACAAAATCTTATACAATATACAATCTAGAAGGTATCTTAATAGTTTAGTAAACATGTTACTTACAGACCAGCATTGCATTTAAAAGGTAGGTAACATCGTTTACTAAAACACAAAAACTAAATAGTACAATTTAAAAATATAGGCATGACAAAAACAGTAAGCTACAGAAAACAACAAAAATGAATATCGCAAGTACTTACAGATGGAAACAGTATAACCTAAACAAAAATAATTAAATTATATGAACAAATCTACACAGCGACACCACAGTCACCAGCAGTGCACAATAACAACAAAAAAACAAAACTTAGACCGAGAGTCGGCGACCCAAAATCACCTTTCGTGCAAGCTCTCAGCCAAAACCGCATCACTAAGCGACAACTATCAATCCTAAGCCTCAGTTAACTCCCAAACACCGCCCGGCAAGATAGCAGGAGACCTTTCTGAAGAATATTTAAGAAAAGCGTTCTTACTACAGAGCGATCACCATCTCTAATCGTAACTCTTACAGATGGTTATCCGAATATCAACTTAAATAGCGATAGATATTGAGGAGTATCAGTTCGTTAGTGTCTTAATTAGGCTACTGAGCACTCTACGACAAAAAGTCACGTCTTTTAGATAGTAAACGGTACGCAACTTCCAAGAATGCTGTGAAAATCAGCCAGTTTATTATTATGATATTATTTAGGCGAATTGTGAAAAAACTTCCTGTCAAACCGGTATAGTGTTAGGAACATGACGTGGTTAGTATTACAAATAAGAAAAAACGAAGACATCCTTTAAAAATTGTGCCATAGAGTAAATTAAATGAAGAATTTGTCGAATGGTACGCAAAGGCAAAAAAATACGGCGCGAGTTTTATAAAAGGCACGTCGAAGTCGATCGGGATTCGATTTGATGGATAAATTGGTTAAGATTGTCTTCTGACATTCTGTTGAAGCCATTTCAGACACACACGAGGGTTCAATTTAATATTTACAAGTCTATTAACCTGTGTGTGTACATACATACATATGAATGTAATTGTTTGTAAAATCTGCTATAGCTGAGTTTTCCTTGCAGATCTCAGTCAGATTAAACATTAACAGGTCACTGGAATCTGCCAAGCAGCTGGTTTTCTGCTAACGGGTTACTCGACTTGCTATTTAGGCCCAGTTACACGAAATTGTCCGTTACATTTGAGGGTGGAATTTACATCATCTCTCAGGATACATTCAAAGGACCACGGGGTATTTGTATTTCTTAATGTTTTTTAAAAATGTATTTCTCAGACAAGGTATTTATAATTATACATTTAGAATCAGCCTGAAATACATTTTAAGTATTATTTTTATTACAATTAATATCGCCAGAAAAAAGCTAAGCTAAGTCTAACCTACATTTAAAGAAATTAACAATAGAAAAAAAAAACTACTATACGCTTCGAATGACACGTGTTTCAAATCTGTTTGAGGTAAGGCAAAGTCTGTATAACATCCCCCATGTTCCTTCGTTTGTTTCAAATCAAATAAATCGAATGAAATGAATGGCTGGCACATGGTTTACGTCCGAGTTCGGGTGCTGCTGTGGGGACCTAGGACCGAGGCCGCACACGTTCAATTTATTGTTCTTAAATACTTACTCGCAAAGGTTTTGTGTTTTGTTGGCTTTCGGGTTGCACACGGGCAAGTAGCCTATCTTAATTAGGAAATGCCTGGTACCACTGTACCAGGTATTGTAATCTCATAGGTACTTTTGAAAGATATTTATTTATTTATTGTTGTGTGCAATTCTGTATTTGTTTTATTTATAAATCTACTATAGATCATATATTTCTCAGTTAGATTAAACATTAACAGTTTACTGGAATCTGTTAAGAGTCTTCTGCTAACAGCTTACGCATTGGACCACATCGCTAATTAGTCTCTAACAGGAGTAGAATCATTCAAAATACTTTCAACAATGAAATGTCACAAATGCCTATAATAGGTTTACGTGTATAAAGATGTTTGACTTTGATGGTTCTTGGAAACAATTTAGCCTACTCCAGTACAACTAAAAGTGGAACATCTGGATGTATGACTGATTGTATTTATAGAAGTAAGTCATAGAAGTATATAATAAATAACAATCAGTCCAACGAAATTATTTATTTTATACATTGCGGTGGTACTAAATCTAGAACCAACAGTGTTTAGTTCACGAGCTATCAGTCTATTAGGCCACATGTCAGCAAGTTGTGAAAAAAATATTGCTAAAATTCCTCTGGCACCAACTTCAAATGCGTAAAGAATAAATCCGTTCCTGATCAATATGTCTTTGTCTTAACTTTAGTAAATGAAGTTGATTTCGGCAGGAGGTCGCTATCTATTATTCAACGATTTAAGTACTATTCAATGTTTCTTACAAACTTTGGCACAAAAACATTATTGTAGTAACAAAAAAAAACATTAATTTGCTAAAAGATCAGTGCTACAGTAGGTAGGTGCTTCACCAACTTAGATTATCACAAAATGAGAAGATTTGGAGCGAGAACATTGCGCGTAAAACTACCAAATTAGGTCTGACATACTACAATCGTAGCAACGTCAGTACAGATGTAGTGCATAATGATTTTCCATCGTATTTTATTGGAAAAGTTCAAAAGCTCTCTCTTTCTTAGGGTGGTTGTAACATCTCTATAATGTATACATTTATCGTATTTTATAAATTCTCAGATGCTATTTCGGCTTTGCATATTCGCAATGATTTAATCTTCACGAGGAAGTGAAAATAAATACGATTTTAGCGTTAAAACCATGACATTAACAAAATGAGTGAAGTGAGCATCATTTAAATGTACGAAATACTTTTAAAACGGACGAAATCAACATTTCCGTTTTTAATTGTCTGGCGCACAATATTTAAATATTTAACAATGAAACCCTTCGACTTCTAGAACCACCAGTCTGGCGAAGGAGTTGCCCAAACGGCTGACGGAGAAATCTTGAGACAGGTAGGCTGGCAATTATTTCTGCCAACGTATTAGCCTCGCTATACAGAGGGGAAATGTTGCCAGTCTTCTTGGGACTATCTCTAATGGGATGGGATATCTCCTCTTGAGGACATTTTTGTATAGTGTTTTTTATTTATTAGATTTAATTTATAGTTATATAATTTAGTAGTTTGTAATTATTATTTTATCTACTTATTAAAGTTAATCAAAAAATAAATGATAAAACTTACTAGATATACAAACTTACTAGATATACAAACTTACTAGATATACAAATGAAATCATTATAGTGTAAATAATTTAAAACTTTATGTTACGGTATCTTTGTGTTTTTCTACAAAATACTGTAAACAAAAATATGCGATGGCTATATTGTTTACAATTTGTATCAGAGCTGGATGAATGCGGCATCACACACATCGTGCTTACGTGGGAGTGTTATCATTGGCAGTCGTGAAAGCAGTTTATACGTATTTTTCGTATATAGCAAGTGATTGATTACTCTTAGCACAAAGGCTTGGGAAATGCAATGGGCCGCTGAAGGCACATTCATACTCGTACGGTACGTTTCTTTTAGTAACCCAATTTTCGGAAGCGAAATATTAATGAAAAAAAAAATATTTTAACCGTCTAAAATATACACCTTTATTACAAATTTGATCTTCATAAGCATTACGAGTACCTATATCAACAAAGGTTGTGCCAATCTAGGAAAAAGAAACCTATTCTACTTGAGTGCGCAGTTTAATTGTACCAGTCCGGGTCAAATTTGATCAGCATATATATTTTGGTTTCTTATTTTTATTTGGCGTACAAAAGCGAAGACAATCAATAAAGATCAGCAACGGTTTCTGTTCAATATTTATCACAGTAGCAGGGTTGACACGAAATAACGATTGCACACTTTTATTTATTTATTATTTATAAACCTTTTGAAAAACGCAAAGTTTAAAAGCCAATTTATACATAAAAATATACATATATCTAACAATCAATTAAAAAGTGCATATTATTTCATATTTTAATATTATTATTATATATCATTGTTATGATGCTGGCATCTTTTGTTCAGAATCCTTGGACCACACGACGTTTCCACTAACATTTCTGTTGTCGAAGAGTTTAAGTTTGCCAGAAAGCTGAGACTACAGTCTGCTTTGTCAAAATTCTGTAATACTTTGGGTACAAAGCAACAAGGGGTGACGATAATCTTGAGAATATCTAATTAAGGAGAATGTAGACGGTAAAAGAACAAGAGGAAGAAGCCCCAAGCGATTGTCCAGTCGGGTGACCGAGCATCTCTGTACCAGGCCATTCACTACCATCTACGGTCTTAACTGCTGGGCGACACGCGAATATGTAATATGTAAATGTTTCTTATTTAAATGACATCATCTGTTTCGGGCTATTTTTGTACCACTTGTCTGTACAATGGTTAAAAAAAGTAGTTTTAATATTTAGTTGATAAGACTATTACAATGAGTATATATTACTGTGCGATTAAGTTATTTATAAAAAAATATATGTAGTTTTCGTAGCAATCAAGGTCTAGTAAAACTAATAAATAAATAAAGAATGACAGCAGGCGCTTAAATGATAAAAGTATTTGACACTGACTCAAATTTTGTCCCATTTGTATACAACTCTGACTTACTATATTCATTAGTACTCGAGCTCGTGACGATATTTAAAACACATTGCATACCTAAACTACATATAAATATATACATATATCAAATTAAGGGTTTTTTCTACCTAAATTCTTGTTAGAATAAATTATCTTAACATGCAAATATGTACGATTTAACAAGATGACTGATGTTTAAAGGATCAGTTTGTGATATTGGCTTGAAGTCTGTCGTGTGATGACCCTGCTCATGAAGTCTTATCTACGGGCCCTCAGGGAATCGTTAATTTGCCATATGAACCGGCATTTAAGACTCAGTATTACAGCATAAATACTATTTCCTTTTTTTAAGATATAGTTTTTTAATTATTAACCTAAATTAATGTAATCTGATGATCTAATGAGCGAGGCATGTTCGGAAAGAACTGTTTATGTTTTATCTGACTACAAAAAAAAAAAACAGTCAAAGTCTAAGTTAAAATTCACGTAAAAACAGGTATTTATGAAACTTCATAAATTAAATTATTTTGAATGATTATACTCCTGCTAGTGGTAAGCTGTTAGCAGAAGTGTTGGATGGTATACTCCTGCTAGTGGAAGACTAAGCAGCAACGTGGTCCAAAGAGTAAGCTGTTAGCAGAAGTGTTGGATGGTATACTACGATTTACTTATAATTGTTTGTATGAAATAATAATGTCTTATGTCAATATCTGTCTGAAATAAATAGTAAAAGAGAAAATATGGTATTTTCCTTGTATTAATATTTAGAGGATCTTAGCAGATTTCAGTGACCTGTTAATGTTTAAGGGATCTGCAAGGAAAACTTAGCTATAGCAGATTTACAAAATAAAGCATATACATAATTACACCACAACGATCAATTATTTTAGCAAGAAAAACTTCCTGATGTTAGAAATCAAGCACTGACAACCGACAGTCCTTATCACCATGCCGGCATGAGTAGATGCTCTGTTACATTAGGCTTGAACAATTCTAGTTTATAACGGGGTAAAACATAGGCAGGAAAAGCTGATAACATCTTCAGCGTGCGATGCAGAGACATTAAATATATAAAAAGTCGGGGTAAAAAACACAAGGGTATGAGAATAAAAGCTAGACCAATCGGTACAGATTGAATTAGTGCATGACAGTAATTGATGATTATTGTCGTGTATGACGGGCATTTTCAAATAATTATTTTGTTGTTTCATAGACAATATACCGACCTGCATGCTATGCAAGTGTTAAACACGTTCTTATTCGACTCGAGAACTTCGTGTTGTGTTATTTCCGTAAAACAAACTGATATTTTTATAAGTTTTGAAATAAAATACTCGGAACATTCTAGAAGTTGTCATTAGGAAATTGTTCCTCTACTCGATCATAGATGGCGCTATTAGAGTGCACACAATAATGCCTTGAAAACATTTGCCAGAATGTTGCGTTAAAAAGGGACAGAGTATAAAACTTCCTTCGTATTAACTGCAATTTTAGTATGACTGCCTTCGTGGTCTAGCGGTTACGCTTTCGTAAATCTTTAGTGTCCCAGTTATTTATTTGTTATATTTCTCCAGTTTGGTACGCTACAGACATCGACGAGTTTGCCACTTGTCATGATGGGTCTACAGTAAAGTTGGCCTAATGTGAATCCGCTTCTTTAAAACGACCTCGAAAGAGATACGGTCGTGATGATACATACTTTTTCTACTAGTGTGAAAGTAAGTTGATAAAACATCTCTACCGGCTCTTAAGTAGATTTTTTTCTTAGAAAACGTACTTAAGTGATAAGAAAATTTATACAGGCCTCCAAAGATCTGTTGGTTATATCTGGGCGTGGGCGAACGGTACATAGGGCGGGCGGATTTCAGCGCCTGTGTTACGCAAACCCTATGGGTATAGTAAAAGTATTTGAAAAAATGGCTTTGGGGATTTATTGCCTTAACTGAAACTGCCATATTATTTTATATCATTTTATTTAAGGTAATACCTATCTATTTTCTTCGTCTATTGTAAGTTAATATTGGTTTTCTAGTGAGAAAATTAAAAAGGGGAGAGATAACGGTAGATGTAAACTTTCATTACGAACATAATCACTTGCTTTGTGATCAGACAGATCATAAAACAATATTCCCTGTAGCAGCGGATTCTATTTCTTTTAACACAAATTGAAAATAAGTCGAAATTATTTTAGGTACAAATGATTTCATTGCTTGACAGTTTTTACACAATTGATGTTGTATCAAGTCTGTTGTCGTGCTAGAAAAAGCAAGAGATTGAATTGTTACTGTTGAACGCTGGACAGAGATGTGACGGGGGCTTAAGTAAGCCGTGTTCAGTGAAGAGCTCCCAAAACTAAACTACATGTTTGGAGGGGGCCTTATCTTTATTTAGTGTTGGGACAATCACGGATATCTATCAGGGCTCGGATAGATAAGTGTTGGCTAGTTTCACAAACAATATTTATATTATAAATGTGAAAGAAGATTTGTCCGTGTGTGTGTGTTTGTATGTTTATTTTGCCTTCATAACTAAATTACATAAAAAATGTTAGAGATGTCTTCAACGGCTACCTGCAGGTTTCTGATCTAAAGGAGGGTGCAGTGAATAAATGGATCCCTTTTATTGAGCAGTGAAGATAAAAAAAAAAAGGAATCCGGACCTCAGAAGAAGCAAAAATTTGGCCAGCGTGGCGAGTGTAGGCCAAATTCTACATATACGAGTATGTTCTGAAAGGCACATCTCGAACAGTGGATGTCTAGGTCGTTGTGTTCTAGGAGCTGTAATGAATATAAATAAAATACATTTCCGGAGCTAAGAGAAAAAAACTACTTGTCCAAACATTCTCGGCCAATCTCCAAGTTTGCGTGTGCAAATATTTCGATCGGCACCAATTTCGCGCCAACTTAAGTCGTTCGACAAACAAATATAAAACATTAGGACTTGCTTCGGATCTGAACACGGTGAGGGCACATCACGAGCGGCAGCGATAAGCGAAGCAAAATTTACTCTGGTAAACCCATTTGTGACACGTCATTATTTTCCTGCTAGTGGAAGACTAAGCAGCAAAGCGGTCCAAAGAGAAAGCTGGCAGCAGTAGACCAGCAGCATTTAAAGAAGTAGGTACATATTTCATATCAATTAAGCATGTAAAATACATAAGTTACTTATTGATGTATTGCATAAAATATAGAATACGTAACTAATTATCATTAGGTTGTCACAGCAGGCTATATGAAACAAATATGTTTTGGAAGGCCATTTCCAGCAGTGCAATGGAGATCTAGGATACTGTGATATTTGATAATAGCCTTAGATATATTTGTCATAGTAGACTGGTAAAGTCTTTATTTCTTTACTAGTGACAATTTGCCTAGACTTTTGTCCATTTATTGTTGTTTTGCCAGAATTCTGGAGGACCTGCAGTCGATTTGATGAGCTTTTGCGTGATTTCGATTTTGACCTGTCTTGTACAAGCTATAAGGCGGCTAGGCGAGCACTCAGTACAAAGTACTTTAATATGTCGCTACCTTGACTTTCTATTATTATCATTTTGATGTAACTACACGACCGTGAACGATTGCTTTATTGTTCTATTTATTGTTTTATAATATTTTTGAAAATGTGTTTCTACACTATAGACTGTTTCTTGAAGAAAATATTTTAGTGCCGTGTCTGTTGTTTCTATCTGTGGAAACTTTTTAGTGGTTTAAGTGTTTATATATATGTCTAATTAAAATTTTGTAATCATCAGTTTTCCAAATAAAATAAAATAAATTAATTAATTAAACCTGACATACAATTTCGCTGTTAAAGATATATTATGCGTCAATGGCGATGTTAATAGCAAAGCCCCAAGCTCAATCGATGAATTTTATACACCTATCCTGTTATATCGTCCAGGCATCGTCAAACACATCACACGCCGGTTCTGTGTATAAAAATCCCTTCAGCGCGGCTATCATACGACACAGTGGAGATTGAGCTCGACCAACCGTGCGTCAGGACAGCATCGCAAACAGCGGAACGGGCCGATACGCTCGCCTCCGCGCGCCACACCATTGAGTCGAATAGCGTTTTGTCCCCGCTCCGCTCGTGCGACGTGCTCCCTGTAATCTGTCGGTTTGCGGTACACCTTGAGCAGTAACTTTATAACTTTCCCACTCTGAGATCAAAGCAACTCAAATTTGGATTGCACGAAGCCTTCGTACTTGGAATTTGTATTTTGATTCGACATTGTCTCTTATTAGGTTTCACTCTAGTCTATCATGTAATTGATGTCACCTCTACCCAAGTTCATAGCCGGATTAGTGGTTATTCGCCTTCGCTCTGGGTACATTCCCTTAAACAAATTCGGGTTTCTTATGAAAAAGACTGCTTCACCCAACTGTGAAGTTTGTGGTGAAGTAGAAGATAAGACACATCTTAAGGGATTGTGTCAGGAGCCAGGGCGAAAGGCAATACCTGATACAACATCCAGAATCTGAATCCATATAATACGGGTGCCTTCAATTTGGTACTAGCTGATTCTCGTTCCCAATCGGTTAAGTCTGTATTTAATTTTTTTTATATAATAATAGGCAGATAGAAAACTGATAATTGTTTGTTGATTTAGGTTAAGTTACGATGGGGCTGACATGCTCAATTTAGGTAAAAGCCCCTAATAATATATGAATAAAAATAACACACATTAAATTTATTTATTTAAATATAAACTAAAACAAAAAAAACCTACTTACAAAACCTAATTTAAATATAAATCGTATCCGCGCGGCATGGTGGCAAGAACGTTGGCCGCATTTCCTCGCTGAATCGCTATGCTGATTCTCTGGGCGAGGAAAGAACCAGCCCTCTTGTCCCCAGAGCAGACAATTAGACTAGGGGTGATGTTTTTCAAGTGTTTTAGCGCTTGAACTACCTCGTGTAGAGTCTCTACAGCAAACGGAACAGTTTTTACGTATTTGCGCCGCTTGCGCTTTCGGCTGCGGATCCCGCTTTTTTCGCTGTTCCCCTGAGGTGTGACGAAGCCAAAGTGTCGAGACAAGAAAATAAAACCATACGATATATACTTGAATAATAAATCCGATATACAAAATGAGGCTCCATAGAAAACTCACCCTTAGCGTTACTGATAGTGGTCACGCGAGTCATAAATAAGACCAGACAATTAGACGAGGGGTGATGTTTTTTAAAAATGTTTTAGCGCTTGGACCCCACGGGCCTAAAGTCTCTACAGCAAACGGCACAAACACGTAGTCTTTGATTATAGATACGTATTTGCGCCGCTTGCCAGACTCTGCGCTTTCGGCTGCGGCTCCCGCTTTTAGCGCTGTTCCCCTGAGGTGTGACAAAATCAAAGTGTCGACACAAGTGCATCCCACATTTAAATTAATAAATATTATTGTGATCCGACCAGGAATCGAACCCGGTAGCTCAGAGTCTTAATCCACGGATTTAACCTCTAGACCAAAGATGCAGTTAGACGCAATATAAATGTCAACTAAGAAGTAGAAATAATTTAAAGTAAAGTTATAGAATTAAACTAAAAATATGAGTAGGTAGGTATATAGAACTGTCTCCGTGGTCTAGCGGTAAAGTCCACGGATTTAGACTCAAACATACCGGGTTCAATTCCTGGTCGGGACACAATAATATTTATTAATTTAAATAAATTTAATTTTTAATTTAATTGTGATTTTTCCCGAGTTAATTGTCTTGATTTCCACTTGTCATGATTGGCCTATAGTAATGTTGGCTAAATGTGAATCTGCTTCTTTATAAGCGTGGTTTCTGACCACCCCAGAAGGGAAACGGTCGCGATGATACTTTTTTATTGAACAGGAGTTAAGTAATAACAATAATGATTTTAAAAAAACATACTAGCCAAAAAAAAAGATACATACTATTGATGTTGTTAATATGTTAAAATAAGATGTATTTAATATGTTAATAATTGCACAAAAATGGGTTTGGTTTGATTAAAGCTGGGCGCACTATCACAAGAATAGACTGCCTCCAGTCACAATGTCAAACGTAGCACGTACCAGAATAAAGCAATTGAGAATGATTCTTAATAGAACATCTATTCTCGTAACGAAATTTTTGTTATACTTGCGGTCTATCATTTTAGATGTCACAGGCTGTGTATATCACGAGTTCCATTCTGATAATATGTAGTCGCAAACGCAATAGAATTACTATAAGAATGCTAAATTACGCATAAGAATTAATTGTCCCAGACCTCCACTGTTAGAGATGGGACTTTCTTAATTTTATTTTTTCGATAATTAAAAAATATATATATTTAATATAATATATATATATAATAAAGTTTTATTTCACAATAAAACTATAGTACAATTATAAAATATAAATATTTAGAACAAAAATAAATTAAAATATTTGCTAAACACTAATGAGTTTTTATGACATTATTAACGATTCCACGAGTTGGTATTAGCGGAACCGGGACCGACGGCTTAACGTAAACAACCGAGCTTCTACCGCCGCAAGAATTAATTAACTATCGGAAATTTCAAATGCTATTAGAGTTGATATATATTTAGTAATTTTTACGTAATCAATCAATGCATATATAACTGTATATATAAAAATGAATGATGTCCTTTTGCGGTAAAACTGACGGCCAACAATAAAGAAATTCATTTAGTTTTGTCAGTCTAACCTTTGCGCAGTCAAGTCGTAAAGGCAAGACAATGTTTGTGTACATGTTGTGGATGTATGATAAAGTCAATTAGCCTATGTCCGTCCCTGGGTTCCAAGGAACACCTCTGCCGAATTTCATCAAAATCGATTCATCATAGGCGTGAAGGACGGACAAATACAGAAGCATACATATATATATACAGACAGACAAAGCTCACATGGATTTTGGCTATGAATCTAGAGTAGCAGAATGGCTTCCCCTTGGCGGTAGGTGTCACGGGCTTTATGCCAAAGACTGGCCATTGAAGCCCGCTGAAGAACAGCGCGACCTTAGATAACGTTGAATAACGTCTGCTTTAAAATCACACAGATTTCATTATCCAAACGGCTGGCAAAAATATCTGGAGTCTGGGAGGGGTTTGTTTCTGCCTTGCTGCTATAAATGCATAAAAGTGGGCAAAAAAAAAAAACAAAATATTTTATGAGTATTAAAATTTACAATGAGTTATCAGACTCTCTTTACGATTACCTGACTTTCCTGACAAATAAGGAAAATGATGCATATTAATAGCATGTTTTAAATGTAATAATATAACTATAGGACCCTCAGCCAAGCGTCTGGACAAGGAGTAATCCAAGTGGCTGACTGAGAAATCTGGAGATAGGAAGGCTGGCAATTATTTCTGCCAATGTATTAGCCTCGCTGAACAGAGGAGAAATGTTGCCAGTCTTCTTGGGACTATCTCCACTTCTTCTTGGGACGTCTTTTGAGGGAATTTTTTATTTTTAGTTTATATTTTATTAGGTTTAGTGTATAGTCATTTAATTTAATTTAAGTAGTTTGTAATTATTTTGTAAATATTAATTTTAAATACAAATATAAATATCTTTTGAAATATAAAAAATTGGAATAATATAAATTGATACAATAATAATGATTTTAACATTGTAAATAATGTTTAACAAAATTTGTGTGTCAGAATTGGTCAAATGTGCGGAACTATAAACAAGTTCAATGCAAATATATATATTTTTTATTTCTGTCTTCTTAAGACTATCTTATGGTACATCACTAGAGGACATTTTTAATTTGTATATCGTTTTTGTGTTTATCAACCACCAACCAGTCTAGCCACGTGGCGAGTGTGGACCCAATTCTCCAGATATATGTTCTGGAAGGCCCAATACCAACATTGGAGCTTTAGGACTCTGTGTTTTAAATAAATAAAATAGGTGCCCAGCACTCGACCTTGACAGCGGCCGTGCATATATCAACTTTATATATTAACATTATGTAACGCCTGCGCTTGTAACAGAATAGACCTGCAGGTTACCTTAAAAAACCTAAACTAATCTATATAATGTGTAGTAAATGATAATACAGTGAAATAAGTAAGCGTAAATAATTAAGATGCATATATAGGATAGGTTATAATTAAATAAGTATAAATAAAATGAGGAGTAGTAAGGGATTGAGGGCTACAGGCTAAACCACGGCCAGCAAAAGTTTTTTCGGTATAAATAGTTATTACATACGATGTTCCCGTCCCGGTCCGGCATCCAGACCGGTCCGGCATCCAGACCGGTCCGGCATCCAGACCGGTCCGGCATCCTGTTCCCGTCCCGGTCCGGCATCCAGACGGTAAATCCAAAAATTGCTAAATTTCTATAGTTTTACTTTAAAAAAGTAATTTTAAAGTTGCCAACCTTTGTGAAGGTTATGTTGACGTCACTTAATTGAAGTGACGGACTCGGTGTAGTGGGCACGTCTGACCGATGATGGTCGGATAAGTCTAGGGTTATCATAGGAGTTTGCTATCGCCAACAAACACTATGCCGGCTTTTATATGGCCGTCACTGATTGCAGTATTCTTTAAAGAAATAATTCATTCGCCAAAATAATATTTAATAAATATTAATGGGACGGATACGGATGTAAGTCCTGTCCGCGTGGAGAAGTGGCAAAAAATTGGCTACATTTCCCCGCTGAATTGCAATACTGATTCTTTGGGCGAAGGAAGAACTGGAGAAGACGACACCGCGTGTTATGTTTTTTAAAACTCCATCGGCTCAGGTTTCTACATCAATCGGCACATATATGTAATCTTTTAATATGGACACATTTCTTTAAAGTAAAATAAATAAATATTTACTTATGTCAGCCAAGCTACATCGAATCGAAAAGCATGGTTTTTAAGGGTTAGATTTGCATTTAGTCCAAGTGTTGTTGTTGTACCGTGAATTATGGGACACATCCTCTCATCGCCCATATCACAATCTTTGAGGACGAAGGTTTATGCGTCCTCCCGGTAAAGTCGTCGGAGCATAGACGTGGACACTGACAGTGGGTTCGGTCAATAAATTCAAGGTCGCTCAGTGAGCTATGGAGAGAGCGATGCTTGCTTTTTCTCTGATGGATAGAATTTAAAATGTTGATATTCGTCAGTGAATGAAAGTTACTGATATAGCTTTTAAAATTAGCAAGCTGCCACTTCAGTGGGCCGGACACCATGCCGCAGAACCGACGACCGATGGGGCAATCGAGTTCTATAGTGGATACCACTTACGGGAAGACGCAGAGTGGGACAATTCCTGCAAAATAGACAGATGACCTGAAAAAAGTCGCTGATGGGGGTTGGATAAGTGTGGCAAGAGCGCAGTGTGGCAGCTCGCGTTAATGGAGCCCCCCTTGGAGGAGGCCTACATCCAGCAGTGAAGAGATACAGGCTGATGATGAAAAGTGGAAAGTTCGCCGATGTCTTTAGCGTACCAGAACAGTGAAATGTCACAAAGAAATAAATTATATGTTAGCAGATGGTGTGCTCAAGGTCACATGTCGTGCATGCCGAGTCCACCTATAGGCTCGTTGTGTTATGGCATATGTCGTGCATGCCGAGTCAACCTATAGGCTCGTTGTGTTATGGCAAATTGTAGCTATACTAATCTAGATAAAATGATCAGAAATTGCTCTTAATTTTGCCATTAAAAAAGTCGTTTTCATATAATTTTAGCTCATAAAATGAACTTATAAAATTATATTGGTTTCAACATACTCTGACGATCACATACTATGTATAAGGATAAACATACAAGATTGTAGGCTAGTGCCCGAAGTCTGTTTCTTAAACCGCAGCAGTTGAAATTATTGACTGTAAATTGTATATTCCGGTGTTCATCAAAAATAACTACTTTGAAAGTGTCCGTCCGTTAATTAATTCCTTCATATAACATTTGCGGCTAAATAATCACCAGCATCGTTAAAGTTATATTTGACGGCGACTTTGACAGTTACATTCAAAGAAACATGGGAAGGCCAATGATGGGCCGTCACTTCAAATTGAAATTTTATTTTGCAAGGACTATTAATTTATTTGAAAAAATTACAAAATAGAAAATAATAATTACACACTAATTAAATAACTAAAAAATAAACTATAATTTTTCTCTTATCTTAACTAATATTTTTTTTCGCCTATCCGTCGTATTAAAATATATAAAATTATAAAAATAATCTATTAGTGCGGAGGGCATTGCAATGTTTAATTACCAGAGCTAAATTAATGTGTCAATAAAACCATATCTCGTTTCCGTAGTAACGTCACACAAATGTGATCGCTTTCTGTGTTTTTTTAGGTTGTTTTTTTTTTGTTTAACTTAATTTACTTTTATATAATTTCTTTTTTTCTATAGTTTAAATGTATATTAATAGACGTTATGATTAATGCATGCTGTGATGGTCTGTTATGATTAATGCATGCTGTGATGGTCTGTTATGATTAATGCATGCTGTGATGGTCTGTTATGATTAATGCATGCTGTGATGGTCTGTTATGATTAATGCATGCTGTGATGGTCTGTTATGATTAATGCATGCTGTAATGGTCTGTAATGAAAAGGGTAACCATGTGTTAGTTCTAGTAATATTATAAATATGATTGTACCTTTTGTTCACTGTTCATTGAATAAATAAGTAATGTATTAAAATACAAGCTCAAGTATTTTAGACAATAAATGTTTTTATTATTATTAATTTATTTATTAAGTCCGCCTTTATACTTTGTGCATTAAAGTTTTAAAATATATATATATATATTTATGGTCTGCTAAAATCCCGTCCGTCCTTGAACCATCAGGACTTTCACGTAGTGATGGTAAATGGTATGTCTCTTGTACCATGGAGTGATCGAAGATGTCTTGTTTGGGATGCCATCTGTGTGGATACCTTTGCCGCTTGCCACATTTCCTCTACATCAAAAAAGGCCGGTTCGGCTGCTCATACAGCCGAATTTAGAAAGCACATCAAATACAATAGTATTAAACAAAATTATAACTTTGTGGCATTTGGGGTTGAAATAATGGGGGTATATTCTCTTGATACCCACAAATTCATAAAAGAGCTGGGTAAACGAATTTTCCAAGAGTGTGACGATCCCAAATGCCATAACTACCTAAAACAAAATATGTCGATTATAATTCAACGAGGAAATGTGGCGAGCGTTTTAGGTACCCTCCCTGGCGGTAAGCCCTTAGTTTATTTTGTAGAATAGCTTTAATTTCATAGGTATTTTTAGTTTTGGTTTTATTTATAATTAGTTTTTTTAATCAATTTTATTTTAATATTTTTGTATCTAAGTACCTACTATATATATATATATATATATATATATATATATATATATATATATATATATATATATATATATATATATATATATATATATATATATATAGTAGTATAGTAGTATATAGTAGTATATATATATATATCCTATATATATATATATATATATATATATATATATATCCTGAAGAAGACAACTCCTTGGCCAGACGCTGAGGCTGAGGGTCCCCATAATGGTCCCATCGTCTCGACCTCAAACGGCGCAAACCGAGGTTGGCAATTTTATTTTCAAATGTTTTTAACAGATTCATTCATTCATTCATTTTAATTACAATCTACCTGAAGTATATATTTATCAGATGCCGGTGTTCGACCTTTTTAGAATTTAAGAAAAGCGTTCTTACAACTGGGATTTGAATACGAAATTAAAAATTAAAGCTTCAATGCTACGTCCATTAAGGTTGTTTAATTAAACCGGGGTGGGTAGCGATAAATCGTAATATGACAAGTAAATGTGACGCAATAGAATAATATCACTGAATCTTATCCTTTGGGCCTTTCTGCAGGAAATTAGGGACTGTAACATCTAACAGGGTGAGAGCGCACGCATCAAACTCACTTTTATTTAAAATATTACTTAGTTATTTATATTTATCACGGCAAGATATATATTATCATACACATAACTTATCTAATATATGTACCAATTAGGTGTCACAGCAATCACAAATAAAATTAAAACAAAAATAAATTTAAAATTTATTACTTTTAAAATTTAATCCAACAAAAAATAGTGCGGCGGTTTCTGCTGAGAACCTCAAGCTGCGCAAATACGCCAACCTCAGTACAGTACAATTTGCGCCGTTTGGGGTCGAGACGATGGCCCCATGGGGACACTCGGCCAAGCATGATATATATAATAATTTATATTATTTAGTTAAACTGCAAATACTTTGTCAATTGCTTCGAGTTATCAGAGTGTGCTGATGCGAGAGGTTGCAATGAGTAGCGAGTCTCGTTCGTGACCCAATTCTTATTTCGAGTCCACTTCACACCTCACTTTATTCACTTATTCATTCCCTCGGTCAAATTCTCGTTCGGTCACTAGCAATAACAAACAAGTTACTCGCCGGCTCGTAATACCAGGCTGCTCATTTTTAGCAGTGGAGATCTAAGTCCCTGTGTTTGAGGATTGTAGCATATAAAAAAAAGCAACTGAATTTAAGTGTAAGACTATCAGGCCTAAAGTAGTTTGTGATCAATTTCGCGCCTCATCGGACTTAACAACTTTTCTCTTAAGCCGGGTACTCACTAGCAGTTGTAGCTGTAACCGAACACATACGTTTGATCGCGTGAAACAAACTTTACATGTTACGGTCTTTGGGACCATAACCAGATCTATCCGCTGTATTGGTTTGTATCTCTACGACGTCCGAAATATAATGTTTCTCCCTGCAGCAAGATTATGTACTAGCTGATCCGGCGAACTTCTTACCGCCTAACAGTCATTGAATGTCGTGTTACTTATTAACTGAACTAAATTTATGATTCTATGGAAGTAATACAATGAATATAAACTATTATGTTCAGCACTTTATTAAGATAGTAACACAAAAATATATATAAAAGTACAAAAATCAGTAATAATACTCACACAAAACAAAAGTACTGAACATATTATTTTATATTAAATAAATAAATAATAAATATTTCCAGACAGGTCACACAGCGCCATCTAGTTTCCGTGGTAAGCTACGATACTTTTGTAAATATATACATATTATACATATAAACACCCAGACCGAGACAAATTATACAATGTACAACTTTTCCTTGCCCCGGTGGGAATCGAACCCACGAGCTCCCGAGTTCACGGCAACGTTTGTTACCACTAGACCACGGAGGCGGTCAAATTGTATTACTGCCATAAAATCATAAATTTAAGTAGTAACACGACCTTATCTCCTGAAAAAGTTGTCTGTGCCCCACAAATCAGCGCTAATGCACGCCACCTATCGGACAACAGTAGTACTATGTCAGAAACCTTCGCCGATGTTCACACAACATATGCCCACAGATTCAGGCCGATCGGTCAAGTAGTTTTGAAATGCAGGGAACATACATACACACAGACATTAAGTTATATATATATAGATCAGGGACATAGGAATCCAACCAGATATCTCCGCGTATAACTCCACAGACATAACTAGCGGTTCACAATAAATCTTGTTATTCAATAAATAAAATGTTTTATTATTGTTATTAATTCCTTGCAAAAATGGAAAAAAACCGTTGGCGCAGCGCGAGCACAGGCACCGAATCATTTTGGTATCGTAACGTGCAACGGGTATGGCTCGCCAGTGACTACCCGTCTTAAGATCCGACATATTTCTTTTTTCCAAACGAAAATGTCCAATAATATTTATATGCCTTCGTTGACTATCGTTTGAGGACCTGTCATTTACTGACAAAAGGGAATAGATACATTATTATATATAGGAGTACTTGTTTTAATTAACACATCTGATATAGGTGAGTTTTCCTACCAGATTCCTTTATCAGTTAGATTAAACATTAACAGTCACTACCATAATATATTTTTTGTAAATCTGTAGTATACATAATATTGTAAAGGCTGTAAATTTTTCCAAAACTAAATAAATACCAGATTACTTATTGGATCGCTTTGCTCCTTAGTCTTCCCCTAGCAGGAGTAGAATCATTTAAAATAGCCACGTGTCACGAAACTTAGTTTAACTGTGGTCCTATTCAACAAATTGAGTATTTTATTGAGTATTTTATTTTATTTATTTATCTTCCTTATTTTATATTTACTTATGTAAATAATTGAAATGCATTTTTGGGTGAAATGTACAAAATTTACTGTGTGTATTGTATATAAACGATTTCAATTTGTATA
Organism: Tinea semifulvella; assembly: GCA_910589645.1. Taxonomy (NCBI): domain Eukaryota; kingdom Metazoa; phylum Arthropoda; class Insecta; order Lepidoptera; family Tineidae; genus Tinea; species Tinea semifulvella. The sequence continues at coordinate 322,108 of OU342600.1, forward strand.
TTTGTATTTATGTTATATGTAGATAAGTATTCGTATTGTTGTATGTAAGTATATACTTGTTTTTTATTATTTATTTAAAAATATATATATTATTTTATTGGGTACTAGCGGAAGAACAGCGTCACGGATCGAACTATGTAATTCGCGACACATGCTGAGCTTAGGGCCCGTTCATCGCTGCAGGAATTACGGTGTGAATTGTAGTGCAGCGCTCCTCGATGGCTGCCTGGTGGTGCTCGGGGTGTGGCAGTGGATGTGGGGGTGGCAAATTCCATATTTTAATATCAATTAATGGTTCGTGCCACCCCATATCCTATGCACGGCTCCTGGAGTACTTGGGTGCCTGTCGGGGCGCGTTGTGCTACATATCTTAATTGTGTAAGTTGTATCTGTTTTGCGATGAATAAACGTATTTCTTTCCAAACTACAAAACCACCGATATGTTAGCAAGACCTATAGCAAGACTAACAACTAACTAACTTGCTCACACATTTTATCCTAATTTTGCTAAAAAACCATTTGTCGAAAGTGACAAAAAAGTTGGCTCTTTTAAAAGAGATTGCCCAAAACCAGGCCCCAACTTTTCTGCAGCGTGCCTTAACTAAATACAATTCAATAATCATAACAATTAATTGTGTTTTTCTTGAAAAAAAATCACAACTTCTCTTTTACCCCAGCATTAAAATATAATTTAATTAAATAGTCAATTGGTTAAAATGTTTGTATGAAATAGTTACAAAACACTATTTATACGATTAGGTTCTATATTATGATCAGGTTTTATTTCAGATAACACACTGGATTTCAGATTCGCGGTATCAAAACTATGTAATTATTAAAGTAAAAAAAAATTGTCGTTATGCTAGGGTCAAATAAATAAAATTTATTACAGATTATGTAAACACAATATATTAACTTATAAATAAAAAAGAAATCATTAAGGCATCTAAGAATAATGGGCGTTCTCATTTAACAGATTTTATGAAGAAGCCAAAAAAAAAGTCACTTCAAATATATAATCTTGTGGCAACCTGATGGTAAGTGGCGCGCGAGGTCCATGAATGTTTAGCAACTACAATCAGACACCCATGACTGCTAACTCCCTAACACTATGCCGGCTGGACTTCTGTCAATAGAATAACATATCAGTCTAACGTAGACCTGTATATCCCATAGTCACCCTGTGTATCCCATAGTCACCCTGTGTATCCCATAGTCACCCTGTGTATCCCATAGTCACCCTGTGTATCCCATAGTCACCCTGTGTATCCCATAGTCACCCTGTGTATCCCATAGTCACCCTGTGTATCCCATAGTCACCCTGTGTATCCCATAGTCACCCTGTGTATCCCATAGTCACCCTGTGTATTTTTATATGTAGTTGGCTCGTATGTAGGACATATTTACTAATATAAAAATCTTGTAATATATTTATTTGCACCCTGCCCGTAATTAAAAATGTCTAACCGTAATTAAAGTCGCCTATGTCGCTAATAAAGTTTTTGTGGAATAAAATATTTTGCTATTTCACTAAAATATGTTAAAACATAAGATGAAGACAAAAGAAGAACGTAGATATCGTAAAAAAAATTGTATGAAAAAAAAATTGAATGAAATTAACAAACTATGCCGATTCCAAGACGATTTAAAAAAAAAATATAAGTGGCAAGCACGTCAATGTCTCTAGCGTACCAAACTCGAGAAAATCACAAATAAATTATAATGTGCCGACCAGGTATCGAACCTGGTACTTCCGAGTATAAATCCACGAACTTAACCGCTAGACTACGGAGGCGTTCGTTTGGTATTTAAGTCATCTAAATAAACTAGCAGACAAGGTACTCGTAGTTAAATATAGTGTAGGTATTCTATTTTAAGGCTTCGCCGAGACCGCCTTAGAATTAGAGCATAGGCATACGTAATGCACTAGTTCTACACTTAGATGTAAAAATTATGACACACAATTGGATATGGTATATTTGTAAATACTAGTACGACATGTAAGCTCGCGCCTGTATTTATTTATTTATTAAGTAGGTACACAAAACAAATTTTAGCATTACAGTTTAAAAAAATAATGAACGTGGTATTTGGTAAAAAGTAAAAAGTAAAGTATCATCACGACCGTTTCCCTTTCCTTAGTTGGTTTAATCTTCAAACAATGGCGCTTCCAAAGACAAGCTTATATCATTTTACTGTAAATGCACCACTAAATTTTTTAAAATTAAAAAGTGTTTTATTTGACATTAGCTCGTCAAGGTCATGTGACTTAATAAATATTTGTATGCTAGAAATAGCGAAGCATATTTATATGTACATGTGTACCTACCATGTTCCTGACAAATAAATTATTTCATTTCATTTTATTTATCTCATTCCTTAGCCGCAATAAACGTATACTATACTATGTATACTAACAGAAACTATTAATGTCAATCGCTATTAGAGTTGATAATTGTATAAGGTTTTGTCATTTTAACGTAAGCTCGGCTAAACCATCACTATTTACTACAAAATCATAATTTTACTTCAAAAACAAGATTACCACTAATGATTGTAAAACTGACACTAAAGACAAAACCATTGGTTAAAAAAAAACGACGAGTGAGCACAGTTCCTTGTGATTGCCGCATCTATATTTATCGCTTTCCTTTTGACTCTATGTACGCGATGCCTTGTTTTACATTTCAGATTGTAGCATAATTATTTTATACTTCTACGTGCTTAGCAAGTCCAATGTTGCTTATATGGTTAATACGCTTCTAGTATTGTTATTACGTCGAACCTGCGACCTTAGAGACAGTGTTCTTACTATACTCGTAGTTGAGTCGTTATGGGTTTTGAAATAACAAATCGTAACCGTTATCCGTTTCTAAATAACGCTATGAAAACTATCTACTTCGAGTTCCAAGCGTGTTCAAAACAAATATTAGACGATTTATTTTATTATTTAGTAATTTATGCATATATACTACACAGATTAAATATCTATAAACTAAACCTATTAAAAAATAAACTATCTTTAAATTAAATATATATCATTCAATTCGTATTCCCGAAGCTGTTCACGAAATGCGTTGGAAGATGTTTTTAAAATGCTAGACTGGAATTACTGCGGCATAAACGCCAATGGAGAATTCATCTCACACCTCTGACTAGCAGATGACATAGTCATTATGGGCAGCTTGCTCAAGGATCATAGCGGAATGTTAAATGCCTTAAACGTGGCTTCCTAGCGGGTTGGTCTCGGAATCTTGAACAATACCTACTACTAGTGGAAAACGCTACTCTCGAAGTTGTGCAAAATTACATTTACCTCGGACAGACTATCTAATTACACACACACACAGTCAACTTCAGCATAGACAGGAGAATCAAAGTAACTGACATAGCTTTCAAAATGAGCAAGCTGGAAGTGGCAGTGAGCCGGACACGTCTGCCGCAGAACCGACGACGACGAGACGGGGCAAACGGGTTCTAGAGTAGAGACCATGTACAGGGCGACGTAGGGTGGGACGAACATACATAGGCTGATAAACAAGTAACTGACATAGCTTTCAAAATGAGCAAGCTGGAAGTAGCAGTGAGCCGGACACGTCTGCCGCAGAACCGACGACGACGAGACGGGGTAAACGGGTTCTAGAGTAGAGACCATGTACAGGGCGACGTAGGGTGGGACGAACCCCCGCCAGATTGTCGGATGACCTATATATATATACATACATACATAGGCTGATAAACAAGTAACCCTTCTTTGCGTCGGGTAAAAATGTCCTTCAGAGACGTCCCATCAGAGATAGTCCCAAGAAGAACATTTTCAAGTATAGTGAGGCCAATATGTTGGCTTCTATGTCTCCATGGTCCCATATCGTCTCAAAAATAAATCATAAAAAGAAACGGCACCCGCACGGCGAATCAACATTCTTATTATAGTAATTGGCTGTTAGTAATCAAACCGTTTATTTTGCTAGTTATTTATAGAGCAATAAATATTTGTTGTGGAATGCTTTTATAGGCGCGAAACAATTTAGGGGTAGGCACGTCATGGAGACACGGGTCAAGTGGAGAGAAGCATTATTTGAGACTGCCATCGACATATTATACTCCTAGACGAGCAAAACCTCTCGCACTCGCCAAAATAAGCTACCCGGACCTACCGTATCCACTGTCCCTACTGGACAACTAAATGACATTATCCATTTGGGCTATTTGTATTCTACTTGTACTGTGTGTGTGATAAAAAAAAGTGATAAGACAAAATGCAATTTTTACTATATGTATATTACTGTGTTATATAGTATTTAAATTATTTGGAAAATAAAATTTGTAGTTTGACGACCTGTTATGATGTTTAAAAAATTTGCACATCTAAACTGTATAAAATAAGGGGGTTTTTGTACTTATTTTGTAATCTTTTTAAAATAAATTATCTTAAAATTCAATACAATTAGGCCCAAATCCCATACAAGTTGAATGATGTCTTTTCTATCGCACGCTGAAGATCCTATCACGTGGTGTCCTTCAACCGAGCGTGAAGAAAGCATAAGCCGGCAAATGGTAGAGACTGATGTCAGCGGCTGGCGTTAGTTCCTCTCATAGCGTACCACTTACCATAATGTGGGCGCGATGTGTCATGTCGTATTTTTAATTTAATTTAATTTAATGCGCCTAAAACAAACAATACCTAAAATATGGTATTATAACGCAAAATTGCGCTTCTAAACTCTCAGTTAGGTTAACCGTGCACGTTATTATTCAATGACAATTCTGCAAATATGACGTCATCAAAACTAATAAAACTTTAAACTATAAATAAACCCGTGTGGCCTTATATATAGTTTATGTGGCGAGACGCCAGCGTGGCGAGTGTAGGCCAAATTATTCAGATATATGTTCACCAACAGTCGAGGTCTAGGATTCTAGGAGTTGTGATGATGAATAATGATAAATAAAATAATATCCTCTAGAGACGTCCCATCAGACATAGTCCCAAGGAGACTGGCAACATTCCCCCCTCTGTATAGGGAGGATAATACGTTGGTAGCAGAAATAATTGCTAGCTTTCCTGTCTCTAGACCGTTTCGTCAGTTGCTTTGACAACTCCTTGGCCAAGCGCTTGGATGAGGGTCATTGTGCCATCGTCTCGCCCCAAACGGCGCAAACTCGTAACTTGTACTGAGGTTGACATATTTAGACAGCAGAAATTGCCGCACTCTGAGCTGTTTTTTATCGGCTTTATGCAACATGCCCGGTCTTTTAAGTATACGTCGATGTTTTGACACGAAGGGCGGGATTCCGCTCCTTTGTTGTTGTGATATAAAAATAGCTAATAAAGTCCAGTTTTACGTACAAAAAAGATGGACGAGCTATATAATTTTACTTATGACGAGATTTTACGCATTAAGGGATGGCTACAAGATTAGAGACTTATATTTATCGCACGCAGAAGATGTGTAATACTATGCAAGTCTGTGTGTATCCCCCTTTCCTCAGGTTTTTGGCCACTTTCGAAATATAGCGACCTCTATATTTCAATAAGGACAAGTTGAACATCGACGAGCTTGCCACTTGTCATGATTGGCCTATAGTAAATTTGGCTAAATGTGAATCCGCTTATTTATAAGCGTGGTTTCTGACCACCCCGAAAGGGAAACGGTCGTGATGATGTTACTTTTGACCAGTGTTGTTACTAAGAAAACAAAATGTCAGCTGGCTGCTGTCACAAGTAAAACTTAGCGGGCTCTAAAATTTTGTCGTTAAAACGTTTTACAAAAATGGCTAATTTGACACATAAAAACGATACGATTCCGTCATTTTTATGACTAAAGGTACGCACTCACTATACATCCAATCGGACGCCGTTTAAATCAAACTGTTCGAATAGATGTGCGTTCAATTATTTAGCAGACTGTTGGTCGATTATCGCATTCAGCGTTCGCGATGCCATCTTCAACAAGATTACGAAGCTGACGTCGTCACTGGCGGCAGCGCAACGCAAAGTAAACTAAATGGACGAAGACGTAATCCAAGGCTGTCACGTCGTTTAAAAAACAATGCACTTTTTCGACAATCATGATTAAATTTTGGAAAGTGACCACGTTATTTTTTAAATTGCTAAGTTAGCGGTCGTTATAAAATGTCGAGACTGCTGCCCTGTGCGCTTTTATCTTCATGTTGCGACTTTCTTTGACGCATGCCTGTAGAGGCGCGGTACAAATCGACCAATGTTTGTATAAGTAGGCAGAGGACAATTAGTATATAATACATATTTTGATCTGCGTCGGATATGCGGCATCACTTTGGCGGACCGCATACGTAACGTCGAAATACGGAAAATGGAAGGTATAAAAGAAAGCATAGGGACAAATAAGAAATAGGCATGCTATGATGGTTCGGGCATGTCGAAAGGATGAGCGAAGAAAGATTGACGAACCAGATATATAATGCGAAAGTTGTGGGTGAAATGCCCCTGGCAGACCGAGACTCGCATATCACGATTAAATAAATTAAACACTGACTGAAGGCACATTAAAAGGCATTTGTAACAAAAGGGCATGTATGAAGAGGTTGATGAATATCGAAAAAGCGAAATAAGTATGTCGTGATCTTGTCAAGTGGCGCTCAATTGTCTCTGTCTACCCCGCAAGGGATCTGGAGTGAAGATATGTATGTATGTATGTGTGTATAGTTTGATCTGATAATTGTCTGAAAATAAATTTCCAAATTTCGTTTTGGACTATCCGAGTAGAAATGTGTTAAACTTTACACTAAGTAGTTAGTTATCACTTGGAGGAGTTAAGGTTTTAAAGTTAAGACGGTCTTCAGAAATCAAAGTTAAGTAAGAAAGCTGTAATAGATACTCGTACATATAGCATTTGAAAAACGAAATTTGGTTTAATAATAAGAAGTATCATTACGACAGTAGGTACTCCCTTTATTCTTCATTCATCAGAACTCCACTGCCTTCCGGGAACATATTTCTAGAGAATTTGCCCTACACTCGCCAGACGGGTTGGCGAGAGTCTGATATCAAAATGAATGATTCCACAAGTTAGTATTGGCTTCCGTGCTCTAGCGGTTTAGTCGGTGAATTTAGACTCGCATATTTATTAATTTAAATAAATAATTTTAATTAATATTTAATATAGTTGTGATATTTTTTGATCAGTAAAGTTGGCTTAATGTGAATTCGCTTTTTTATAAGCGTGGTTTCTGACCCCGGAAGGTAAACAGTCGTAACGTGCTTTCCGAATCACGGGAACAGTGGTGTTGTAAATGTACGTAAAAATGTGTATTTCACATTATGCCGGGGGCCGAACAGCAGTCCTTTTTGGATTTTAATGAAAGCATTATTATTATTACCAAGGAGTGTTCAGACACATCTAACATAACATAACTTTACTGCCGGCCCATCATGACAAGTGTATCTAGATACCAAAGGAGAGACAAGTCACAAAAGACATCATCCAATTTAGGCTATTTTTGTACTACTTGTGCCGTGTAGTACAATGATAAAAAAAATGTAAATGTCTATTCCGATACATTTATTAATAAAACTAATGTTATTTATGCATTAGATATATAATGTGCAATTAACTAAGAATATTAAATATGTAGTTTTCGTATCAATTAAGGACTATTAAACTTTTTAAAACTTTCGCGCACATTCATCATAGTTTTTTTATAATTTTAACGGGCCTTTACGCGATTTACCCGCCCGTGAGTCGACCCGTGACCACGGCCAACGCAACTTGGCTGAAACGTCGGGAGAAATATGTCTCTAAGGTAAATCGCGTAAAACAATTGAAGGCAAGAGACCCCGTGGCCGGGATATGCCTTTTCAGATAAAATATTCTAACAAGATTACAATTTAAGTAGAGAAAACCCTTTTGATAGTTAAGGTTTGTAAAATGGTTAAAAAATATAAAAAAATCGATTCGATTAGGAATCGAAGGCGGTACCTCCGCGCGTAAATCCTACGGAGTCGTCAATTATTTGCCGTCTGTTTATGAGCGCGTCGTGTGGATATAATGATGAAAAATAACCTTGTTTATTGCTAAGCATTATTCATGCCATACTTTGTCGCTGGAAACAAAAGAAAGGAAATAAAACAAACATAAATAATAACGGCCGGTTGCAGAAAGACTGATTTTCTTATTACATGCTGTAATTAAAGCTGGTATAATATTTTATATGTTTTATGTAATCGCGCGCATTTCTAACGATAAAACTAACGGTAACTGAAGAAATCTTAATATATAAATTGTCAATTTAACGGGTGAGGATTAGTGAAGAGAATTTATCCACAGGTAACTTGTTGTTTTGTTTGTAACCTGTATTAAATGTTAAAAGGTACCATTACTGAATTCACGCCTGACCACTTATTTACTTTGGGACTTATTTTGCGGCGGCAGATTTATACAATAGTCTAGAAGCCCACTGTCACACTGTAATGCTGTCTCATCGAATACAGCAACCACCAATAGTCTAGAAGCCCACTGTCACACTGTAATGCTGTCTCATCGAATACAGCAACCACCAATAGTCTAGAAGCCCACTGTCACACTGTAATGCTGTCTCATCGAATACAGCAACCACCAATAGTCTAGAAGCCCACTGTCACACTGTAATGCTGTCTCATCGAATACAGCAACCACCAATAGTCTAGAAGCCCACTGTCACACTGTAATGCTGTCTCATCGAATACAGCAACCACCAATAGTCTAGAAGCCCACTGTCACACTGTAATGCTGTCTCATCGAATACAGCAACCACCAATAGTCTAGAAGCCCACTGTCACACTGTAATGCTGTCTCATCGAATACAGCAACCACCAATAGTCTAGAAGCCCACTGTCACACTGTAATGCTGTCTCATCGAATACAGCAACCACCAATAGTCTAGAAGCCCACTGTCACACTGTAATGCTGTCTCATCGAATACAGCAACCACCAATAGTCTAGAAGCCCACTGTCACACTGTAATGCTGTCTCATCGAATACAGCAACCACCAATAGTCTAGAAGCCCACTGTCACACTGTAATGCTGTCTCATCGAATACAGCAACCACCAATAGTCTAGAAGCCCACTGTCACACTGTAATGCTGTCTCATCGAATACAGCAACCACCAATATTCTAGAAGCCCACTGTCACACTGTAATGCTGTCTCATCGAATACAGCAACCACCAATATTCTAGAAGCCCACTGTCACACTGTAATGCTGTCTCATCGAATACAGCAACCACCAATAGTCTAGAAGCCCACTGTCACACTGTAATGCTGTCTCATCGAATACAGCAACCACCAATAGTCTAGAAGCCCACTGTCACACTGTAATGCTGTCTCATCGAATACAGCAACCACCAATAGTCTAGAAGCCCACTGTCACACTGTAATGCTGTCTCATCGAATACAGCAACCACCAATAGTCTAGAAGCCCACTGTCACACTGTAATGCTGTCTCATCGAATACAGCAACCACCAATAGTCTAGAAGCCCACTGTCACACTGTAATGCTGTCTCATCGAATACAGCAACCACCAATAGTCTAGAAGCCCACTGTCACACTGTAATGCTGTCTCATCGAATACAGCAACCACCAATAGTCTAGAAGCCCACTGTCACACTGTAATGCTGTCTCATCGAATACAGCAACCACCAATAGTCTAGAAGCCCACTGTCACACTGTAATGCTGTCTCATCGAATACAGCAACCACCAATAGTCTAGAAGCCCACTGTCACACTGTAATGCTGTCTCATCGAATACAGCAACCACCAATAGTCTAGAAGCCCACTGTCACACTGTAATGCTGTCTCATCGAATACAGCAACCACCAATAGTCTAGAAGCCCACTGTCACACTGTAATGCTGTCTCATCGAATACAGCAACCACCAATAGTCTAGAAGCCCACTGTCACACTGTAATGCTGTCTCATCGAATACAGCAACCACCAATAGTCTAGAAGCCCACTGTCACACTGTAATGCTGTCTCATCGAATACAGCAACCACCAATAGTCTAGAAGCCCACTGTCACACTGTAATGCTGTCTCATCGAATACAGCAACCACCAATAGTCTAGAAGCCCACTGTCACACTGTAATGCTGTCTCATCGAATACAGCAACCACCAATATTCTAGAAGCCCACTGTCACACTGTAATGCTGTCTCATCGAATACAGCAACCACCAATATTCTAGAAGCCCACTGTCACACTGTAATGCTGTCTCATCGAATACAGCAACCACCAATAGTCTAGAAGCCCACCTGAAGCCCACTGTCACACTGTAATGCTGTCTCATCGAATACAGCAACCACCAATAGTCTAGAAGCCCACTGTCACACTGTAATGCTGTCTCATCGAATACAGCAACCACCAATAGTCTAGAAGCCCACTGTCACACTGTAATGCTGTCTCATCGAATACAGCAACCACCAATATTCTAGAAGCCCACTGTCACACTGTAATGCTGTCTCATCGAATACAGCAACCACCAATAGTCTAGAAGCCCACTGTCACTCTGTAATGCTGTCTCATCGAATACAGCAACCACCAATAGTCTAGAAGCCCACTGTCACACTGTAATGCTGTCTCATCGAATACAGCAACCACCAATAGTCTAGAAGCCCACTGTCACACTGTAATGCTGTCTCATCGAATACAGCAACCACCAATAGTCTAGAAGCCCACTGTCACACTGTAATGCTGTCTCATCGAATACAGCAACCACCAATATTCTAGAAGCCCACTGTCACACTGTAATGCTGTCTCATCGAATACAGCAACCACCAATAGTCTAGAAGCCCACTGTCACACTGTAATGCTGTCTCATCGAATACAGCAACCACCAATAGTCTAGAAGCCCACTGTCACACTGTAATGCTGTCTCATCGAATACAGCAACCACCAATAGTCTAGAAGCCCACTGTCACTCTGTAATGCTGTCTCATCGAATACAGCAACCACCAATAGTCTAGAAGCCCACTGTCACTCTGTAATGCTGTCTCATCGAATACAGCAACCACCAATAGTCTAGAAGCCCACTGTCACACTGTAATGCTGTCTCATCGAATACAGCAACCACCAATAGTCTAGAAGCCCACTGTCACTCTGTAATGCTGTCTCATCGAATACAGCAACCACCAATAGTCTAGAAGCCCACTGTCACACTGTAATGCTGTCTCATCGAATACAGCAACCACCAATAGTCTAGAAGCCCACTGTCACACTGTAATGCTGTCTCATCGAATACAGCAACCACCAATATTCTAGAAGCCCACTGTCACACTGTAATGCTGTCTCATCGAATACAGCAACCACCAATAGTCTAGAAGCCCACTGTCACACTGTAATGCTGTCTCATCGAATACAGCAACCACCAATAGTCTAGAAGCCCACTGTCACACTGTAATGCTGTCTCATCGAATACAGCAACCACCAATAGTCTAGAAGCCCACTGTCACTCTGTAATGCTGTCTCATCGAATACAGCAACCACCAATAGTCTAGAAGCCCACTGTCACTCTGTAATGCTGTCTCATCGAATACAGCAACCACCAATAGTCTAGAAGCCCACTGTCACACTGTAATGCTGTCTCATCGAATACAGCAACCACCAATAGTCTAGAAGCCCACTGTCACTCTGTAATGCTGTCTCATCGAATACAGCAACCACCAATAGTCTAGAAGCCCACTGTCACACTGTAATGCTGTCTCATCGAATACAGCAACCACCAATAGTCTAGAAGCCCACTGTCACACTGTAATGCTGTCTCATCGAATACAGCAACCACCAATAGTCTAGAAGCCCACTGTCACTCTGTAATGCTGTCTCATCGAATACAGCAACCACCAATAGTCTAGAAGCCCACTGTCACACTGTAATGCTGTCTCATCGAATACAGCAACCACCAATATTCAGGGTTCTGCTTTAACCCTGCATTAATTGTTTCTTGATAAGCAGGAGCACACTGCATCCAGTAAACATTGAATATTTGGCACGCAATATGTTTATGTATGTCTATTTGTGTATGTATATGTTCATAATACTTGCATGTAGTTTATGTAATTGCTTGGTATGTAGTGTATTTATAAATTAGACTATTATTATTAGATTGTTGCACCCTGCCCATAATCTCTCACCATCCCAAAGGTTAGTTGTCAGAGAATGCCTAACAGTCATTAAACTCGCCTATGTACCTAATTTTATGTTTTGGTGCAATAAAGAAAATTAAAATAAATAAAAATCCCGGGTTTTGTAGTTTCATTGTGCATTGCTTATTAACTTAGCACCTGCAATTAGACGCTTATGACTGATATCAGTCCCTAACACTATATCAGCTTGACTATATGCATTCAGATTGACAGAGATGTATGTTTCCCCAAATATACATAGTACATATTTTGATCTGTGCGTGTGGTTCACGATGTCTGGCATACAAAATTTTTGTTTAAAAACTAAACTTATATCTAACATAAATATTACACAAAAAATAATAATAAAGAAATAGAACACAAAATAACCCAAATAATATCAAAAAACAAAAAGCCTATTTTGCTCTTATATGAGCTTGTCGCAGTTTGAGTTGTCCTTGATCGCGTAAAAACATTTCTGGACCAGTAATTATTAATCTTACTTAATTTTTATAGTAAACTACGAGTATAAAGCCTAGCTCCTAGACTACAATCTCTCCGCGGATGTTACTTTTGACATTTATATTTTTAAATTCATACGAAGCCGTTGTTTCTGCCCTAATAAGTCCGCTGGCATTGTTCGAAGTGCTTTTAGATACAGTTACGTTTTAAACGTCAGATAGCCTATTTTGGCGGGAAACTGATGAACAGATAAATTCTATATACTGTTTTGGATGTGCGAGTATCATCACGACCGTAATTTGGATACTCTTTTATCTTGATCACTACTGGTCGCAGTGACTTGGTGACGAGTAGTCCCACCCTATTTCACATATAATATATCTTTATCCCTTAATTACGTTTGGCAGTGATTTTTTTTGCGTTACTAAAATTTATATCACAACACAGCTGTAGAACACAAAATCTTAGACCTCAACTGATGAAGATTCATTCACTTCATCATTCATCTTGTCTGGGGATTTGGGCTAAATTGTATTCATAGTTATACTGGGTGACTATGTATGCCTTTACGTTAGATTAATATATGATTCTATTAATAGAAACAAACAACTTTTTCTATGAAACCATATGTCGGAAATGATATGTTTTTTGTCTTCTCCATACAAATTGGATATAATAAAATTGACAGTTTGTATGAAGAAGACAAAATTTATTGATGGTTATTTTAGGAAAAGTTTGTTTCTAGTATTATCACGACCGTTTTCCTTCCGGGCTGGTCATAACCCACGTTTATAAATAAGCGGATTCACATTTAGCCAACTTTACTACATGCCAATCACATAAGTCCGTGGATTTAGACTCGGAGGAATCAGGTTCGATTCCTGGTCGGGACACAAAAATGATTATTAATGTAAATAAAAACATTTAATTAATATTTAATATATTAGTAATATTTCTCTCCTTTGATACACTGGAGACATCGACGAGCTTGCCACTTGTCAAAGGGAACGGTCGTGAAGATACTTTACTTTTACTCTTTTCTTTATTTTATGTTGACCTTTGTTTTCAGTCGAATTGCGGTACCATCTAATTGGCTTTATGTTTCCACTTACTTTTTACAATTTTGTTATTAATCGTTAGTTATCCTTTAATAAGTATCCCAAATGAATTATGTCATTTTTGTACTGGTGGTACTTTAATTAAAATACAATTCAATATGCGTCAGATTTAACGAAGGTAAGTATTCTCCCTAAATCGTAAGAAATGACAGAAATATCTCATACCAACCATAAAAACGACGGAAAGCGGAAAATTTGAAAAATAAAACTTAAGAATTTATGAATAAAAGTCGTTTGTTCTGATTTATGACACGTTACAAGTCGCATTATCTTACCAAATGAATTCTTAGAATAACATTATTTTTAAATAAGTTTATTTTTACGCATTATCCATACTAATAATAATAATGTGAAACAGCTTTGTCTTTATATATACATACATACATATCTTCACGCCAAATCCCTTGCGGGGTAGGCAGATACAATTGAGCGCCACTTGTCACGATCACGACATACCTCTTTCGGTTCTTCAACATTCATCAACCTCTTCATACATGCCCCTTTGTTTCGATGACTCTTTAATGCACGTTTATCTTGTTTTATTTATCTGATCGTGATAGGCGTGCCTTGGTCTGTCTTTTACCCACAACTTTTGCATTATATATCTGGTTCGTCAATCTCTCTTCGCTCATTATATATGTCTTTATATATGTGTGTCTTTATGCGTGTCTGTGATTTACGTCCATTATAACTGGACCGATTTTGATAAAGTTTTGCAGAAATGTCATTGGAACTCAGAGAAAGATAGTTTATCCTAATGTATATGAACCTGACTCCTGAACTTTTATGAAATTCTGTTTAGTAGTTTTTATCTGAAAGAGCAACAAATATTCATCTATCATCACAAATTTGTGCATGTATAATATTATAAGGACGTTGATGAAACCTTCAAAATACAGCAATTTTGTTTTACTGTGGTTTTTTACTGCATCAGCATACTTACAATTAATTCTATGTTTAGCACAACATGTCGTGCCAGTAATGAGGATGTAAGTGCGGTAACATGCAAGCTGCCTTTCAAGTTCAAGCGCAGTGTACACGCGTCATCGGTACTTTCGTATATTTCTAAATTATAAATATTTATACGAAACGCCTCCTCCATGAGTGCTTAATATATATAATTGTTTGCCATAAGTATGGACAGAATATAAAATAGTTATATCATACCTAAATCAATATGATTTACAATTTATTCATAATTAAATTCATTCACAAAACCTTAAACTAAATAAACTATATTACAACAAAATCTAAATTTAACCTAAAAATAATAAATAATAATAAATATTTCCAGACAGGTCACACAGCGCCATCTAGTTTCCGTGGTAAACTACGAGGCTTGTGTTACGGAAACTAGATGGTTGATAAACTACATATTATACTTTTTTTTTGTAAATATATACATATTATACATATAAACACCCAGACCGAGACAAATTATACAATGTACAACTTGCCCCTGGTGGGAATCGCACCCACGACCTCCCGAGTTCACGGCAACGTTTGTTACCACTAGACCACGGAGGCGGTCTATACTAATATAAAAATAATAATAATAATACAAAGAAAAGCGAGATGGTTGGGTAATAATAATAATACAAAGAAAAGCGAGATGGTTGGGTAATAATAATAATACAAAAAAAAGCGAGATGGTTGGGTAATAATAATAATACAAAGAAAAGCGAGATGGTTGGGTAATAATAATAATACAAAGAAAAGCGAGATGGTTGGGTAATTTTTAAACAATTTCTGCTTAACGTGCTCCCCGAGGCACGGGAACGATGGTGTTGTAAATCTATGACAAATGTACGTGAAAAGTGTATTTCTCATTGGTACATGCCGGGTGGGGTTTGAACCGACTTTTGTAGGATTTTATAGAAAGCATTCTTACAGCCGAACCGTCACTGTTCTTTGTGGACTCGTTAAAAAATTGTTAATAAAATTACCATCAGATTCGCCATCCCGTCTGGCTAGCGTGGCGAGTGTAGGCCAAATTTTCCAGAAATGTATGTAAGGCCCATCTCGAACACTGAAGGTCTAGGACTCCTTGTTCTAGAGGCTGTGATCAACCACAACCATTATATTGTGAATATAATTAGTTTTATCGTTTGAAATGAGCAGTTTCCAGGTTTATATCTTAAGGTTATCTTTATATTACGTTTGGACCGAAAGAAACAAACAGAATTTGGCTATATTAAAAAACAGTAGTTAATTTATTTAAACGGTTCTCAAAGGTCTGAGCGGGAATAGATGTGACTGTCGTGATGACGGCACCATGAGACTTTTCGTTTGCATACTGGCTGGGTTAGGCCAAATCAACGATTAAAGTTAAAAATGGCATCCATTGTTCTACCTTTCGGCTGAAATTCGAAATAAAACTGATACATTTAATGCTACTTTTAACTAAACTGCGCGACGCAAGGGTTATGTGTTTATCAGCCTATGTTTGTTCCTTTGTGGCATGGAGTTTGATGATTTTTGCGTCAATTGATTCGTTTTAATCATCGATGTATATAGATAAGCCTATTCAATACAAAACGCACTCTTAAAAACGTGCCGCTTGCTTTGTGTACCTACCAACTTTGGGGGGCAATTCTCAAGCAAGGATAATGCCACATGCTTTATTCATCGGAAATTATATCACAATGCATACAAAAAGACTAGTTTTACTCGATATAAATATAAATATTAGGCGCTCTCGACGCTTGCTATCTCGCGACTGGTGCAGCTACATGACTTCGATTGGTTTTACGGGAACGTTTTTATATCAGTGAGGGCCTATCTATATACATCGATGGTTTTAATCACGCGAGTGTCACACAGATATGACATTTATCAAATTTAAATAAGGCGAAATTTTGTAGATAAATAAAAAGATTAATGTTATATCTTCAGTTACACTCGCGTGATTAAAACGATTCGTCTGACACAAAAATCATTAAAATCGGACCACACGTTTGGTTTCCAAAATACAAACAAACATACATATATAGGCTAATAAACACATAACCCTTTTTTCCGTCGTGCAGTCGGGTAATAAAGAAATCCATCGACAAGCGGTAATGGCACAGTTGTAAGATCGTTTTCCAATCTCACAAAAAAAATATGCTGCTTCAAGCCCCGGTTTTTTAGTCAGCCTTGGTTTTTCTAACGTACGTTTGTAAAATTGGGATTAACTGTTAAGTCATTTAATGTTTTATTAATAAATAAATTTGTCTAATATTTACAACACCACCATCCCCGTGTATCGGAGAGCACGTTATGTCGTCAGTCCCGGTTCCACTAATACCAACTTATGGAATAGTTAATTAATTGTTATTAAAATTGACATCATATCCACACCAACCCGTCTGGTTAACCAGGCTAGTGTAGACCAAATTCTGATGATGATGGTGATGATTGACTTACGGACACTGTCATACTTAAAGCTATTGGAGTTGACAGAAGAAGAGAGAGAGAAGGGAAGACAAATTTCTTAGTATTCCATGGATTTACCTTGCGGGTGTCGGGTGTATATGTGTGTGGGAAAGAGAGATGAGAAGAATGGTGTCTCGGGCTTGCGACCGACCATAGGTTGTATTGCAAAGAAGGCCTCTTTATTTATTATTGCACAACAAGACGCTGACCATCCACCTAAGATGTCTGGCCTATAGGCTGATACAGCTTGTTCATCTGGGATCCTATAATGGTGTTCAAATGTATCCATGAGAATTTTCCAGTCTGATGCGGCGCCAAGGATCGAGGTGGGCTTGCATTTAGTTTTCGTGTTTGCCCTTCTTTTTTTTACAAACGTGGTCAAAGTTGCATTTGTAGTCAGTCCCTTACTGGCTCTTGCATAATACATGTCCAAAATGTCCGAAATCCTACCTCCCCTAGAAAGTTGACAAACTACATCCCCTAAAAGTACACCCAGACCCATACAAACCCCCGAAATACCCCCTTATATTTTTGTAATAATGACGTAATGTCAGGTAACCACACGTATTCCTAACTAACTAGAACTAACAGTAAATAAAGGAACGCACTAATTTATAAAACTAACGTGTGTGCTTGAATAAATAGACTATGGCCGCATCGGATTTAAAACAATGGTACCGCTATGACGACGGTCGAAGCTCTAATCGCTAAAATCGAAATGTTTTATGTAAATTCCGAAACGACTTTATTTTCCAAATGGAATTTATAGATGTTCATTTGATCTTTTTTACTTTGGAAACGCTTTTCGGAAAAATGTATTGTTACAAAAAATGCGACCGGCACGAGTATTGAGCGATGAAGTAAACGTTTCATAATCCTGTAGTTAGATAATTTGACGTCAGTATCACTATATCATATAATTTTCAAGCCGGCGCGGCGTAGTGTTAGGGGCATAGAATTTGCGTTTGGTAGAGGTTTTGTGATTGTCGTCTCTATTATAACCTTCTGTCATAGAGACTTCTAAAGATTTAAATATAAATATGTTAATATATTTACTTGTTTCGCAACAATAACTATATCAATTACTTATGGTGCTAACTTTTGGAAAAAAATGACATGGTGTCGGATCTCGTAGGCCAATAAGTGTAGCTGTGTGATCCCGCGGGATTGAGGTTTCCCGTTTGGCGGGCTTAATTGGAAAGTTAAGGGTAAAAAGTTTTATTTTTCTAATATTGAAGCATGTTCACTGAGGAAGTACAATTAAGTCCTCGATCCGGTAATGAGTAGGTTGTGTTAAAGCCGGGCTCTCACGGAACACAATTCTCGAAGCAAATCTAGGGCCTGTCTGGCCTGGCTCCCACTAGTAGCACAATATTTTTTCTGTCCAAACCATGAGGGCAAATTGGAACATCAAATAATATTTAAATTAACTTCTTAATAATACACAAATTCATCCATACAAATATTATAAATAGGAAAAAATGCTTTGGCTGTGTTGTATGTATGTCTCGTCTTCACGCCTATATCACTGAACTGATTTTGATAAAATTAGGCAGAATTATTCTTTCGAACCCTGAGTCGGACATAGAGTATATGAAGTATCACGACATGTGACCTGATCATATTCTCTTTCACGCCTACACTACCTGACCGATTTAAATAAACTTGCCAGGTAGGTATGTTCCTTGGAACCAAGGTGTTTAGCTGACCAAACATGCCTCGTGTTCTCGTTTCTAGGCCGCAGTCATCATAATTGTTGAGAGAGCAAATCGTACAACAAATATATTTCAATGTAGTAAAGATTAATGTATCTGTGTGCTGTCGGTGGAAGTGGAAATTCTGTATTTAAGAATGTGATTGTATAAAGAATAAACCAGATTGCAACATTACGTTGTTTGTCTCATTTCCTACACGTTGCCCAAGACACCTTTGCGTGCTACCTCTTCTAGGTACGATCTTGTGAGCCTGCTCGATCGAACGTGTATCCACCACCTTGAATCCCTGCCCGACCTCTGTTAGGATCCATCACGTTGGTCAAGACACCTAGCCGCCTGCCTCCTCTAGGCACAGTCGCGTGAGCCTGCGCGCCAGGACGTGAATACCATCTTCCCCATTCCCTCGCAGCCTCAGGGTATTACACCGGCAGTGAGACTCCTATCTTTACACTACCACTATAATTTATATATCGTTAGGTTTATATATTTCGCTCAGAGCTTGGACTTAGGTGTTAGGCCCTCAGCATTTAGCGTCCACGCTCTGACACCAGGGTTGGACATAACTTTAACATCTAAGCATAACATGTTCCTTTACGGCCAAAAACTGTCTTACGGCGGCAATTTTTTCGCTCTCGTCTGTCTCTTGCACATATTGCGGCCCGCTGACCCGTTTTCACTAGAGCTGCGCTAAGCGAGGCTAGGTAAATGATGTGGTTATTCGACATTGAATGTTAATATTGATCTGTAAGAGAAAGCTATAGAATATCTGAATGAATAAACAAATCTCACTTCAATTGCATTCGCTTCGTGAGGTCCAGCCTTTATCTATCGCGTGTGTACATTTCTCAATATATACTCGTAGTTCTTACTAATACCGTGTTAAAGTTCAAGTTGGCATTAAATAGACTAATGACCATATTCTGTTTTTTTAGGCGCAATTAAATTGTCAAAATAGTGAATTCATTTATTAACCGTTAGGAATGCGCGAACTTACATCAAAGTTTCAAAATACTTATTATGCGATTATTAACTTTATTAACGATGGATGTGAACTAGGTTCATTTATAAAAAGAATCCTTTATTGATAGATTAATAACGTATAGAACAATAGTTTCATTAAAAAAAATGACATATATAAAACAAAATCCGACTTCAAAAGTATAGGTATGTACAAAAAACTAAAAACATATATTTTAATTACTTCAAAGCAAGAGCCTTAGAGGACAATTAACAAAATTATAGACACTTAATATTTATAAACAGTTATTTTTGAAGTCAGTGTCAGCCAAAGAAAAATTAAATAACCATCAACGTCTCGTCTACCTTTACGCGTCTGCCCTGTTATACGACTATGTACAGACGTCTGTTATTAACCAATTCTAGTTTAGTATTTTATTATAATTGTTATGTAAGTTAGTTTTATTACCTATTTGTTTAAAATTATTTGTACAAGTATGTATAACTTTTATGTAAATAGTGTTTGGCTAAGGCAAACTAAAGTTATTTTTAATTATGTGAAAATATAGATGTAAGGTTCATAATATAATTACCTACATAAATATCAAAATTAATTTAAAAAAAACGGACTCCTAATTCTTGTTTCAACCATACCCGAGTGAACATAAAAGAGAGTAAATTGTGAAAACAGTTCTAATAGCATTTTTGTATTTTTTATTTATTTATGTAATTATTAAGCTTCCTCCGCGGTCTAGCGGTTAAGTCCTAGGATTTAGACTCGGAGGTACCGGGTTCGATTCCTGGTCGGGACACAATAATATTTATTACTGTAAATAAATACATTTAATTAATATTAATTTATTTGTGATATTTCTCGAGTTTGGTACGCTGGAGACATCGACGAGCTTGTCATGATTGGCCTATAGTAAAGTTGGCTAAATGTGAATACTCTTATTTATAAGCGTGGTTTCTGACCACCCCGAAAGGGAAACGGTGATGATACTTTTATATGTACACCTATTAATTGCACAAAACCATTACAATCAAATAATAATCTAAAGAGCTGCGATGATTTGCCAAGCCGTTATGGCTCAGTAAAACTTGCCTCATTTATTGTGCGCGTACTTTGTTTCTAGGTGTTATTATTCTAAGTCTTTATACAACGTCAACGTTTAAAAAAACAGATTACCGACACTGGCGTGCTCCGCGTGCTCCAAAGCCAAAGGTGAAGGCTTAATTGGCGTATTTGTGTCGATTTTATCTTCACGACCGCTTTTTATGGGTAGCCAGAAAGTTGGAAGAAACATTATTATTATTAAAATACTTTATTGCACTTTAACTTAAAAGTATGTACAAAGGCGAACTTAAAGCCATTTCGGCTTTTTCTACCAGCTAACCTTTGGGAGAGTGAGACAGTATAATATGTGGGGTGCAATTTTAACCTTATTTTAAATTTGAATAAACTACATAAATAGTATATATACATAGACTACTTAAATACTTATTAATATATAGTAGATATATATGAAGATAATATAATATTATTAAGAAGAAAAAAATAAATTTAAAATATACTGTTCTGCTTGTTTAAAAAGAAAAAATCATGGTAAAGTTGGCTAAATGTTGAGCACTTCTTAAAAAAGCGTGCTTTCTAACTACCGAGGGATTAAGAATCTTTTTTGTTTTTAAAAATAATAGCCAAAATAACTAATCTAGTATGCAGTTGGGACACAGTAAGTTTGGAACAGTTTGGGAACTTTTGACAATAAAAACTTTTTCACAATAAAATGAAATAACTCGCGGCCAGGGATTTGTACTAATATTATAAATGTGAAATAATTTAAGCTTTATCTGTCTGTATATGTATAAATGTTTCGCTCCCTCTACAAATTACAGAACCGATTTTAATAGAAAAAAATAAAATTATATAAAACTGCCTCTGTGGTCTAGCGGTTAAGTCTGTGGATTTAGACTCGGATTCCTGGTCGGGACACAAAAATATTAATTAATTTAAATAATTAAAATTAATATTTAATTTATTTGTGATATTTCTCGAGTTTGGCACACTAGAAATATCGATAGCTTGTAATGATTGGCCTGTAGTAAAGTTGGCTAAAAATGAATCCGCTTCTTTATAAGCGTGGTTTCTGACCACACCGCAAGGGATACGGTCGTGATTATACTTTATTTTTTTATATAAAATAAAATTAATCACTAAATTATAAATAAAATAAAATAAATTAACTATAAATAAAACAAAAAAATAAAAACTAAATAAATCACCACTTGATCCCATTTGCAGTCAAAACGATGGGTCCGAGGAGGCACCGGTCTTCTCTCGTGAGCTTGGAGAAGAGTTCCGCTTGGCGACGGGTGACCCTTTGAGTAAAGATTATTTTGTTCAAAGGGTCAGCCTCACCATTCAAAGGGGCAACCTAGGGAGTGTCCTCGGCACACTACGAGCTTCCTCGGACCACGAACTATTGCTTCGACCGATTTTATTAAAATTTGAGAAAAATATTAATTGAAACCCTGACAATATATATATATATATATATATATATATATATATATATATATATATGTGAAATGTGCTACTGAACTGATTTTGATAAATTTTGGTATAGTTATTTATAGGAACCCAGACACTTACGTGAACTATATAACATATTTGTACTCATCTGATTACGACATGTGACTTCACGGCCATCTATCTGTTTGTATTTTTGTCTTACTTTCACGACTAAACTACTAAACCGATTTTGATAAAATTTGGTAAATATGTTAATTGTAACTTGATTATATATATATTGGATGGACATAGAGTAAGTATATGATATCTTATATTATCCTATAGCGACCCCACGGCAACCTGACGTATTGCTATACGAGTGAAGTCGGGTGAAGCAGCTAGTGCGAAATAAACTGTATAAGAATTAAAAGTATTTCCATAGGAAATGGCCACTCGTTGTTTACGAGTCCCGGAGCTTTATACTGTTAGCCACAGACGTATATAATATAGAACCAACTGTATTTTTAAATTCTACAAATAAATATTAATAGTTTAGGTAAGTCTTGTTTATATCACCATGGCAAGCTTACAATATTAGTTATTCTTGAAAGTAAAAATTGGCATTTGACATCATTGCAAATGGCACATCATTTCAACAGGAACAACAAATAGGTAGTAGGCGGACTGATGGTGGTAATTTGCCCAATCTGCCGGGGCGGGGAAGTATCCACCATTCGCGCCGATAATCACAGTAAAGTGTATCCACACGTTTCGGGATCAGGCTCAAATTGCCGTCATGCCCAGTCAAGCCGGCATAGTGTTAGGGACTACTGTTAGTTATGAGTGTCTGATTCCAGTTGCTAACATTCATGGACCTTGCGCACTACTTACCATCAGGTAAGCGCAAGGTCACATGTCGTGCTAGTATATAGATTTGACATAATAATTTTAATAATTCGACATTTAATATTTAGCTTTATTTTTGTTTAGGTAAATAAGACAATGCCCCTTTACAGATGCTATCCACTATTAGAATTAAGCTAGTTATTTTCAGGCACTATGCCCTTATTAGCAAACTGTTCCTTGCTAACAACAGCCAGCTTTTTCAGCCATTTTTATGTATATTGACTTGATATGAATAGGTATTAAATAAGAAAAAATAAAATTTGACGAATCCAAGTGTTCCTATAGGCTCCTAAGGATAATGAATAAAAAATATACAATATATAAAAAAAGTATATTTTGACTTTGATTTGTGTGACTTTAAATTAAATTTTAAAGTAATTGATTTCGATGTCAGGTCCGTAAATCATACGTCGATGCTATTATGCAAATCAGATGTACGGCTATTTTTTTTTATAAAAACTCCTCTAATGTATAAAAAGTTTTGTATTTTTTTTTATTGTTTTCGCTTCGAGCAATCACTGTAGGTACTTAGCTGTAACATGAAATAAATAATGAAATCATAAAATAATGACTAGGATTCGTTATTTAAAAAATATGACTGCGTAAGTTAGCCGTTAAGACCGCAGATTTAAAAGAGGAAGAGCTGGGTTCGATTCCTCGTCGGGAACATAATCTTATTTCGTTTGTATCATCACGACCGTTTCCCTTTCGGGGTGGTCAGAAATCAAGTTTATAAACAAGCAGATTCACATTTAGCCAACTTTACTATAGGCCAATCATGACAAGTGGCAAGCTCGTCGATGTCTCCAGCGTACCAAACTCGAGAAATATCACAAATAAATTAAATGTATTTATTTTCATTAATTCTTTTATTGTGTCCCGACCAGGAGTACCTCCGAGTCTAAATCCACGGACTTAAGCGCTAGAGCACGGAGGCAGTTATTTCGAATTTATTTTCATTTATTTGTGTTTTTTTTAAATAATATACTATATTTTGAATTATAAAAATATATATTCAATATAATAATAACAACATAACAGTTTTAAAATAACAATATAACAATAACAATTTTTTTGCCTATTATAATTTAATGTAAATAAAATTATTTTTCTCGCCAACACAGCATGGCGAGTGTAGGCCAAATTCTCCACTTTCTGAAAATCTTATTGGAGATAGTGGAGCACTAGTGCTCTGTATTTTAAACTTAATTCAGTTCCTTTTTTATTAAATAGTTAATTAATACTGCATTTTTTAATATAAAAGTAATCTAAAGTATCATTACGACTGTATCTCTTCCAGGGTAATCAGAAACCCAGCTTTTTTAATAAAGCATATTGACATTTAACCAACTTTACTATAGGCCAATCATGACAAGTGGCAAGCTCGTCGATGTCTCCAGCGTACCAAACTCGAGAAATATTACAAATAAATTAAATATTAATTAAATGTATTTACATTAATAAATATTTTTGTGTCCCGACCAGGAATCGAACCCGGTACAAACTATCACAAATAAATTAAATAGGTAATTTATTGTGTCTCAGGAATCGAACCCGGTACCTCCAAGTCAAAATCCAAGGATAAAAAGCTTTAAAGAAAAAAATATTGATAGTTTTAAATTATTACCTTATCATCAGACGGACACCTGTTTTTAAAAATCCTTTCACTTTACAAAATAAATAAAAAAACAACTCAAAGAAAAATGATAAACACAAACTTTTATAAATATATATAATTCACAAAAATAACCTCACGATACACAAATCTGTTTTTGCGATATTTTGAGAAACTTTTCTCTTTCGTTTTAGCTTTTCGTCTGCGATTTATTTAAGGCCAAAGCACGTTGAGTGCTCCGCTGGCGTATAGGGCTACTGAAAGACTTCAAGGCAAGCAGATAACGCATGCGCCGTGGTGGCCTCCGCGACAATTATCATTCAAACTTCAGATATTTACTACTCTAGTTTATTTTCTAGTATATCATCATGGTACGCAATCTCTTGCGGGGTGGTCACAATCTCTTGCGGGGTGGTCACAATCTCTTGCGGGGTGGTCACAATCTTTTAAAGGAGCAATTAGTCAAAGATACGAATACTTCTTTTATACTGAGCACGACATGGGAGCAACTGACGCCAGCCTCAGACGACCGATATCAATCCCTACCACTATGCCGCATGCTTTTTCACACTTCGTTTGAAGGACTCCAGGTTATAGGAGTGGGGAACAGACTGGCTAGGAGAGCATTCCACATCTTCAGCGTACGACAATATAAGAGTCTCCAAAATTATATGTACGATGGCTACGGTATGTGGAGATCTCGGCAAAGCTGCTGCGATTCGAGAGTTTTATACATTGTACTGTCATCCACTATAAGACCTACTAATAAAATAAATAAATAAATAAAACTTATCATCCACCATTCTGCTCCTCTGGACCCAACCAAATACTGTATGATTCCGCTAATGCCGTCTTGAAAACTCGTTCCATAAATGTACTAAAGGCTGCTTGGGCCTAATTCTCTCAGTAAATGGTGCAAAGTTTTTGCTGGAATTCTTCTCACACCAACTTCCACTGTATACAATTGAGTATTTAATCTGTTCCTGATCAATTGATTGAAATTGAAATGACAGTTGATTTATGAAAAAAATACGTAAGAAAAGTACCTCATTGTTTTTAAACCGCGATCTTTAAAATGGTGGATAGGGTTTTATACAACTCATTTTAGTATATTTTTATATTGAGCAAGACACGTGTCCTAATCCGACTTGGTGGTAAACGGCGTGCAATGTCAAGGACTGTCAGATACTGACAACTGATATTCTTTTCTAAAAAAGTGTCTTATTGGCAAGTCAAGATGCTTATTCATGCTTCGTCTGAAAGACTCCAGCTTATCCTTTTTCTTAGTCGTTCCACTCTTGGCAGTGGTCGTGGTTACCCTTTGAGGTGGCACGCTTAACAAGCCGTTGCCACTCCTCTCGGACCGCAGTTTTCCAGGTGCACTCATGTAGGGGATGATCCATTGCAGCCTTCACCTGATTGGTCAATCTCTTTGGAGACCTACAACACATGCTCTTGCCAACGACTTTTCTCTGGACTACCAGCCGCTTGATGGATGTTTCTCCACGCCGTCACACGTGTCCGAAAAACGCGAAAATGCGTGATTGTACAGTCAAGGAAAGGCGTTGTCTAATCCCTAAATCCTCCTTCCGGTTCCAGGTTATAGGAAAGTGGTAACACATGGGCTGGTACGGATGTACGGGTATAATATAAATAATAACGAGAGACGTGTGTGTAATTATAATTCGTATCAGCAGAGCATGGCGCGAAGCCGCTGGCAATTCTGTCTAACAATATCAGAGCCGTAATAAAATTTGCATATTGTTAACAATTACCCTCCGTATAAAGGCGCGTTAGCATTAAGACAAATTCATTAAATCTTCATTAATAAAAGACTATGCTGACTGACTGCTGCTAGTTTGTGCTTACTCATTGGACCGCTTTGCTGCCTAGTATTCTACAACCCGTATCCCGTTTAACTTAAAAATATAAACTTATACTCTAGAAAACAAAGTGTAAAAGTATCATCACGACCGTATCCCTTGTGGGGAGGTCAGAAACGACGCTTATAAACAAGCGGATTCACATTTAGCCAACTTTACTACAGGCCAATCATGACAAGTGGCAAGCTCTTCGATGTCTCCAGCGTACCAATCTCGAGAAATATCACAAATAAAATAATAGTAATTCAATTTATGTATTTAAATGAATAAATATTATTGTGTCTCGACCAGGTATCGAACCCTGTACCTCCGAGTCTAAATCCAAGGTCTTAACCGCTAGACCACGGAGGCAGTTGTCTTAACAACAAAGTGTCTCAGGGTTTTTTTGAAAAGTATTCCTTATTTATTTAAATTTATTTATTTTTTTTGACTCATCATCATCACATCCCTTAGAACACAGAGACCTAGATCTTCACTAGCCTACAGCTCCAAGGGCCTTCCAAAATTTTTCTGGAAACTGCCACGCTCGCGCTTGGCAAGGATCTAATGATTTTTTCATTTAACGACAAATTCACAAGTTGGCGTTTTGACAGCGCTTTTGTTAAGCGCTGGATTGGAGTTGTAACTGGGAACGTGTAAATCTGTACACGTACGTAGTATTTAAAGGAAAGCGTTCTCACAATAAACCCACCACCGGTTTATTGACTAATTTTATTATTTATTGTTGCGCGGTGGTGGCTCGGTTGTAAGAACGCGTTCCTTAAATTCTACAAAGGTCGGTTCAAACCCACTCGGCATGTACCAATGAGAAATACACTTTTCTTACGAACTGCAGTCATAGATTTACAACTCCACTATTCCCGGGCCTCAGAGAACTCGTTAAGCCGTCAGTCCCGGTTCTACTAATAAATACCAACTTGTGGAATCATTAATAATTTGTCATAAAAAAAAATGACATCCTATCCTCGCCAAGCCGTCTGGCCAGCGTGGCGAGTGTAGGCCAAATTCTCCAGATATATGTTATAGAAGGCCCATCTCCAGCCGTGGGGGTCTAGGACTCTGTGTTCTATGGGCTGTAATAGTGTTGATGGGTTATCCCTTGGTAAAACAATGAATACATATTAACATACAATCCCAACACGAGTAAAGCCGGCCACATAACGCTAGTTCATTAAATAATTATATATTCATTCATTGTTCTATTTACAGCCGCGCAAAAACACAACGATCTTCTAAACTTAGATACCGCGTTAAGTAGTTACACAAATTAATGAAAAATCGGTGTTTAGTTGGCCACTAGAGAAGCATGAAATAGTGGATAGTGATAGTGAATGTGTCATTGCGCAATAAAAACTCCCCTCAACCCAGCCTATGTTGGTAAGAATCCCGAGCCAGTCTCTCGCTCTCACCTCTCTTCCCCACAATTTAGTTCGTCTATTTTCTGAAATTAGTTATGTCTCATTAGACGAAACATTTGGATTTGGCACTATTACTTTTCAAATTCACAATAAGTTTTTAACACTTACAATAATTTATTGCAAAGTAAATTCATATACTTCATCATCTTCATTACAGCCCCTAGAACACAGTGTCCTAGACCTTCACTGCTAGAGATGGGCCTTCCAGAACATATATCTAGAGAATTTGGCCTACACTCGCCATGCTGGCCATACGGCTTGCCGAGGAACTGATGTCAATTTATTAACGATTACACAAGTTGGTATTAGTGAAACTTACTCAAGAAACTTCTCACACGGGAACGGTGGTGTTGTAAATCTATGACAAATGTACGTAAGAAAAGTGTATTTCTCATTGGTACATGCCGGGTGGGTTTGATTCGACCTTTGTAGGATTTAAGGAACGCGTTCTTACAACCGAGCCACCACTGCGCAAGAATAAATAATAACAATAAATTAGTAAATAAAGCGGTGGTGGCTCTGTCGTGAGAACGCTTTCAGTCAGTCAGCGGAGTCATCCAGGCCCGGATGTTCAATGGGCCTGGGTTGGGGATGGGATAATCTCCCGTTTTCCCCGGCAGGATCTCGGCGACTAACTACCCGCCGGTGATTCAACACACCTTTGGTGCTGGGCGCTGTTCCTACTACAACACCGCCCTTGTGGCTCACGAATCTAGTCTCCTATATTAGTCTACTTTAGTTCTTCTCCAAGAGCGCCTCCCTAGGTAGTGGCCTAGCCGAGCCACCACCGCGCTTTTATACAATTAATATAGAAAGAAAGAAAGAAAGAAATACGTTTATTCATCGCAATACAGATACAATTTACACAATTAAGATTAGGATATGCAGCACAACGCGCCCCGACAGGCACCCAACAGTACTCCAGGATATAGCCACGCATAGGATATGGGGTGGCACGGACCATGAATTAATATTAAAATATGGAATTCGCCGCCCCCACATCCACTGCCACACCCCGAGCACCACCAGGCAACCATCGAGGCGCGCTGCACTACAATTCACACCGTAATTCCTGCAGCGATGAACGGGCCCTAAGCTCAGCATGTGTCGCGAGTCACAATAGTTGTATCCGCGACGCTGTTCTTCCGCTAGTACCCAATAAAATAAAATATATATTTTTAAATAAATAATAAATAAATAATAAATAACAAATATATACTTACATATAACCATACGAATACTTATCTACATAAAACATAAATACAAATATACAAATTGAAATATACAATACACACAGTAAAATTAGTACATTTCACCCAAAAATGCATTTAAATTATATAAAACAAGGAAGATAGATAAATAAAATAAAATACTCAATTTGTTGAATATGACCACAATCAAAGCAAACACACCTATGTTTCTTTATTCGTTAGGGCAACGACTTTTGAATCGCTAATAAATATTGCCTGAGTTTGTTTTTAAAAGCATAAATGAAAAACTACATCACAATCACCACATATTATAAAACAAAGTCCTCCGCCACGTCTGTCTGTCTGTCTGTTCCCGATAAACTCATACATATATACTCATACATATCCAGCAGTGTAGAGACACAGGCTGATGATGATGATGAATTGGAAAGCTATTTACACAATTACAGTTTCAATCCTTATCATTTAAATACGTTAGTTGGCTTGAGCATTTCACGAAGATCTTTTTTTTACTTACGCCATGCAAATTAAATGGAAACCTTAGGAGATAAAGCAAAATGAAAATATTAAAAGTAAAAAGGTAAAGTATCATCACGACCATTTCCCTTTCGGGGTGGTCAGAAACCACGCTTATAAATAAGCAGATTCACATTTAGCCAAATTTACTATAGGCCAATCATGACAAGTGGCAAGCTCGTCGATGTCTCCAGCGTACCAAACTCGAGAAATATCATAAATAAATTAAATATTAATTAAATGTATTTATTTACATTAATAAATATTATTGTGTCCCGACCAGGAATCGAACGTGGTACCTCCGAGTCTAAATCCACGGACTTAACCGCTATACCACGGAGGCAGTTAAAAATCAAAATATTGCGCAACGAAATTAATTTCGTGCCGCAGTTTACATGGACAATGACGGGTAAAACAGCTAGTGAATATAAATAATAATAAAAATATAAACTAAACTATAAATAAAAATTGTTCTCTAGAGATGTTCCATCTGAGATAGTCTCAAGAAGAACATTTCCCGTTTGTATAGCGAGGCTAATAATTTGGCAGAAGTAATTCCTTCTCTTTATATTCAAGAATCTATGCACAAATAGTTTTAAACGTTAATTAGTACCTACGCACAAAGTCATTTAATGAAGGCTGCTATAATAACAAACACAGCATGTCTATGTGTATGACGCGGGGGTAGTTAAATCCCATGATCAGTGATCTTCCCTGGCGCCGGCATGGCGGGAAACCATTCAATACAATTACTCTGTGCGTTCGTTAAAAATGTTTATACTCGTTAAGCTGGGTCCACATATTCCGTACCGGCTACAACTTGTGTGCTTGCACAATTATATTTTCTAAGATTTTGAGTCCGAGAGTAGTGGTGGCCCGGTTGTAAGATTGCTTTCCTTAACATCCTAAAGAGTTGGGTTGTACTATATACCAATGGGAAAATCGCTTTTCTTACGTACAAAGATTTACAACACCACCGTTCTAGTGTCTCGGAGGGCACGTTAAGCCGTCAGTCCCGGTTACACTAATACCAAATTGTGAAATTGTTAATAAAATTGCCAACCTGTCTGGCCAGGCAGCGTGGGCCACCTGTCTGGCCAGGCAGCGTGGGCAACCTGTCTGGCCAGGCAGCGTGGGCCAAATTCTCCAATAATATCTGAAAGGTCCATCTCCAACAGTGGAGGTCTAGGACTATGTCTTCTCGAGGCTGTGATATAAAATGTTGTTGAATCTATCAACTTCTAGGAAATAAAATTACATATATTTTGGAGATATAAAAATCATATATTTGTTTTAGTGAAATAACGTAATATCGTTTCAAATGTTTTTGCATTTTGTTTATGAATGTATGAGTGCATGAATATTATACACTACATTTTTATAATACACGAAGACCTGAAACCCTCTTTAACAAATATTAAATGCTAGTTTAAAAAAATGTATGTTGATTAAACTGCTGTACCCAACGGTTAAGTAAAGGCTGAAGGACTTGTTATCCAATGCCAGAATTAATTACATATTCAGACTTTTTTATTCTGCAGTAAATCATGATAATAACGTAGGAGAAGAATGCGAAGTAATTGTTTTATTAAAAAAAACAAATTAAAGGTTATTATTACGGAGAATTTAAGGGAAAACTTTCACGTTTATAAATTGAATATTTTGCGTCTTTACCATGACCACTTGTATAATAACAAAAACAAACTAAATAAGTTTTTTTAAGTACGGTAATGGCGAATAATGATACAATCATGAATAGATACGTCAGTCCCTATCACTAAGTTATCTTAGTACGAGAACTAACGCCGAAAATGACCGCCAATATGGCTTCCGTCCAAAGCGGTCACCGAATGATCTTCTAGCATACGTCTACGACGTCTGGGGTAAGGTAATGGACTAATATTGGGATTCTTTGGTGATTAGTCTGAGCATCTTTAAAGCCTTTGATAGGATTTGACATAAGGCGTTGCTTTCCAAGTTGCTAGCATATGGTCTACCCCCACAGCTGGTGGACTGGATCACTGGCTTCGTACAGAAATGCAGCATTCGTGTCCTTATTGATGGGCTCCAATGACCAGAAATCGAACAATCCGCTGGACTGCGGAGCGGTAATAGGGCGACAAATATATTAATATAATAGCTTTCTTAAATACAAATTGAAATTAAGTATTATTGCTGTTCGTGACCCTTAGTGAATAAATAAAAATAAAATAAAACGTGCGCGGTAGACCCCTCTGAGCGGTGATTAGCGATAGTATCAGATAACAGAAAAAATACCAACCATTAAAATATAATTTTGCCGACTAATTTGTGAAATACAACCTAGAGTTACCTCTCCATTAAAGCTAACACCTACGACGATATAGGAATATGGCTTGCGCAGTAAAAAGGGAGCCCTAATCGAAGCTTGTTCGGTCAATAGACCGAGACACTCTTTTTTTCCTCTAGGTCAATTAATGTTGCCCAATCTTGGTCTTGTTCTTGCTTTTTTTTGCTAGACCAAGAGCATGACCACAGATATGTTAGCAAGACTAAGCCCAGTAAGCCGTCAAAGTCAAAGTCAAAATATCTTTATTCACGTAAACCTATTACAGGCATTTATGAAACGTCATTAATTTATGAAAAGGTCATTAATTTAATTATTTTGAATGATTCTACTCCTGCTAGTAAAGACTAAGCAGCAAAGTGGTCCAATAAGTAAGCTGTTAGCAGAAGACCAGCAGCTTAGCAAATTCCAGTGACCTGTTAATGTTTAATCTGACTGAGAAAGGAATCTGCAAGGAAAACTCAGCTATATCAGATTTACAAAATAAAACATCTACAGAACTGCACCACAACGATCAATTAATAACCTTTTAAATTTAGTTATCAGTACCTATGAGAAAACAATACCTGCTACAGCAGTAACCCACCAGGCAAGTCAGAATTAAGGTAGACTACATGCCTATGTGCAACCCGAAAGTCGACAAAACGCAATAACCTCTGTTAATTTGTTTGGCTGTGATAATGATAATAAATGAATAAAAATAAAAAATGTTACCATTTTAAATATTTTCTCTGAAATTTGTTTTGTTTCTGGCAACATTTAAGATTGCGTTCACGTATTCTAAATATTTATTTTGTCAGAATTACATCGCGCTGTAGCACTTTAAAGTCTCTCTCTTTTATGTTACGAATATTCATGTGTCACGAATTTTTTTTATAATTTTGTAACGAAATCTGATTTGAATGAGTTTGACAATAACTTTTGAGTAAAATTTTGAAATAGTTTTAACTAAAATAAGTAATTCAACTATTATTTATTAAAATAATTATTATCCGAAAGCAATAAACATTTCAAGGCGGTTTTAAGGTTCGTCGCAATATACAGTTTGACAATTCTATTCTTCTAGCTTGTGACGTACTGAGCCGTCCCTGGAAGGAGTATTTGAGTGAAGGATCCGTGGATTGTTTAGGACTTATGTATTCTGTACCATGTCCTTAAATAAATTAAAAAAAAATGAAGGATCCGTTCAGAAAATACAAATACGGGTGTAACTGTGAATAGTTTTATGGCGTGATACGTTGGTGGAAAATACCCGTATTGCATTCAGGTACTTTCTATGACAAAATTAATAGCCTAATAAAGTCTGACATAGCAAATAAATCGCCCGTGTCATGCGGGCTTTATTTTTACCTGCAATATTATATTTACGTAATATATTGCGATTTCTACATTTTTCCCTTTTTAACGACAATCAATCAATTTCTAACAACTCCAAGCGAACTATTAATACTTAAGAAAGGACAGTTTATTACTGTGCAATTAAGTTATTTGGAAAATAAAATATGTAGTTTTCGTATTAATCAAGCCCTTTAGGACTAGACCTGTCATTAAATAAATATTTCCAGACAGGTCACCCAGCGCCATCTAGTTTCCGTGGTAAGCTACGAGGCTTGTGTTACGGAAACTAGATGGTTGATAAACTACATATTATACTTTTTTTTTTGTAAATGTATACATATTATAATAAAAAAAAATATACTTTTTCTTTAGAAATTAGGGACGTACATTGAATATTTGACGTTGTCTTAACACGACATGTGACCCCACGTGGTAAATTTATTATATCAATAACATGCCGCATGAAGCCGCCCGTTTCGAAGCATAAAATATCTTGATTTTCAGCAACAGGCGAAAGTTTTTATTGGGGCCATAAAAAAACTATTCGCGTCCATCCCTCGCACGCGATTCGACTTACAAATACTTATGAAAAACAACTTTACATACACCTATATTGAACGACCGGAACAATTATAATTTATAACAATATAGACTTTTTTACTTAGCTCTGTGATGGCAAGCAGCACGAGTTTTGGAATTTATTTATTATTAATTTATTTCAAATCTTTAAACACTAGGTACACTTAATGCCGCTTATAGGCGGGGTGGTGGCTCGGTTGTAAGAACGCGTTTCTTGAATCCTACAAAGGTTGGTTCAAACTCAATCGGCATATACCAATGAGAAATGCACTTTTCTTACGTACATTTTTTTTTTTTTTTTTTTTATTTTATTATATACAGGATTACAAACAATTGTACAGAGAGAGAATACACAATAAATTGGTTTTACAAACAGTGTTAATATCTGCACAACCAGCTTCAGTAATCCAAATGTTAAAAGAAGTAAATGTAACCCATGAGTTGTTTTAAAACCATAATAATATTTTAAAAAACAACCTTTTTGTACAGTAATATAACTGCTAGATATATACCATTTTAATTATCTCTTTCTTCTAAAGTTAACATTTGCAAGACCTGGTTTCTGTAAGAGACAGGCGACAATGCAAAGAGATCGACACAATGAAAGAGATCATTATAGGATTGTAGAATTCGCCTTAGTGGCATACGTTTACCTGCGTTAGTTCGGCAATATTTAACTGCAAATAGACGGTGGGGGTATAGTTCACGAATACGTACGGAGCTACTGGGAATGAGGTAACTGATTAGATTTACTATCTGTCGGCAATCAAACTTATTATGACATATTTTATACAAAGTCGTGGCATCAATCAAAATTCTACGCGATTTTAAGGTGATCAGTGAATATTTTACTAAGGATCGCTTGTAAGAGGATCGCGACCGACAGCATCTATAGCTCACAGTTCTGAGAAATTTTCTTTGAACGGACTCGATCTGGTTGCTACATTTTGGTTGGTTACATTTGTCAATAGATTAACAACACCACCGTTCCCGTGCCTCGGAGAGCATGTTAAGCCGGCGGTCCCGGTTCCACTAATACCAACTTGTGGAATCGTTAATAAATTGTCATAAAAAATTGACATCATTTTCTCGCCAAGCCGTCTGGCCAGCGTGGCGAGTGTAGACCAAATTCTCCAGATATATGTTCTGGAAGGCCCATCTAGGACGCTGTGTTCTAGGGGCTGTAATGAAAAAATGAAATTCTTACTAGTCAACCTTAGAGACAATTTAGAGCATTTGTGTTATTTGCACCTGCCGCTAAATATTATAGAAGCATTTAGGTCTGTGAAAAAAACAAAATAAATAAAACTTGAATACTAAGTCTAATAAGACCATTCTTTTAAATATGGAATGTTAGTTAGTAGAATCAGAAACTAACAACTAACACTATGCCGACTTGACAATATGTTTTTCACACTTCGCTTGTTGGACTTCAGGCTATAGGACTATACCGGTCTCTTTCTTATCGCTTCCTTTCTATATTACCTATCCCGCTCTCGCAAGTCCAAAGGCCGGCGCTAGAAGCAGCGCATATATAACTGGCCGCGGAGTATGCTAGGCGCAATCGTCGAATCGAACAATTGTTGTTGACTTACAGTCATCGTAGAAGACGCTGATGAAATCGCAGCGATCGTTGTTATCACCCGCATTCGCGTAATAGTAATATAAATTGTCAAATATATCTTTTATACTAGCACAACATATAACCTTGCGCCCACCTGGTGGTAAGTGGCGCGCAAGGATTGTTAGCAACTGGAACCAGATACTTACGACTGACATCAGTCCCTAGAACTATGCCGGCTTGACTGGGCATGAGGGCAATTCAAGCCTATCCCGAAATGTAAAGTGTTCCAAATATACAGAATTGGATGTCTAGGGGCTTTGACGAATTAGTTTTATTTGAGTTAGATAGGAATTAGTTTGAAACATTATAATGATGTAAACTAAATTAACTTCAGTAGTTTTTTTTTTTTAATATCTATCTGTGGATATGTTGGGGCCTGTGACAAATCAGTTCTATTTGAGTTAGTTAATAAAAAAACCTTTAAATAAATTAAACTGAAGTACATACTGTAGTCATTTCGTAAAATTAAAGTCAGCGGTTTACTACAATCTCAGCAACTGTAACCGTAGTAGTCACGTACATTCGTCTTACCTTGAGGTCTCGGGTTCTCATTGATTCGACCTAATTTCGACTTGACGACGCCTGGCTACGTGTTCCGATTGACAAGGGTAAAAAGTAAAACCATTGATTTAGATTGAACCCATTATATGTACCGGACAGTATACATCTATTTTTTTGCAATCATTACAGCTCAGGAGCTGGGACTTTATAGGTCTTATGTGGGTATGATCTGGTGTCGTATTTAATTTTTTTAGTGGCATATATGAGAATGAATTATTTTTTTAAACAAATAGGCCCAAAACTTGTTCTCTTGCCATGATGATTTCTTTGTTATTTGATACTTATTCAAATTGTTCTCTTGCCATGATGATTTCTTTGTTATTTGATACTTATTCAAATTGTTCTCTTGCCATGATGATTTCTTTGTTATTTGATACTTATTCAATTTATTTTACCCTAGCATAACGACAATTGACAAAAATATCAGTCTTTTTTTAAATTTAAAAACGAAAAATATTCTTTGTCACCATTTATTAAACCTACTAGATTTATTAACTTTAGTACAGGTTACGAATTTGCGTCGTTTGGGGTCGAGACGATGGGCCCATGGGGACACTCAGCCAAGCGTCTGGCCAATTAGTTGTCCAAACGGCTAAAGGAAAGGTCTGGAGACAGGAAAGCTGGCAATTATTTCTGCCAACGTATTAGCTTAGCTATACAGAGGGTAAATGTTGCCAGTCTTCTTGGGACATTTTTTACTTATAAATTATTTTTTATTAGGTTTAGTTTATTATATTTATTTTAATTTTTACTATTAAGTAGTTTAAATTTATATTGTAATTCTTTTATACTGTTTGTATATTACTTCAATATACACACATAGCTATACTATAAGTATGGACTACGGACTAACAATTTTTCTGTAGGTAGTTAAAACGTTGCGTCAAAATTGGCCAGCACCCAATTACAAATGGCATTATCGTCTTACCGGTATAGTGAAGGCTGTGAGGGCACAGTTTTACCTGTAACGTTATTATGAAATGAAATGAAATTATTTTTCAGAAACATGCTAGGTACAAAGGTATAAATTGTTATATGTAATTATATCACATGCTTCGCTATTTCTAGCATACAAATATTTATTTATAAACATTTCTTTGTCAAGCTTCGTGTCTAGGTATTTATTTGTCGAATAAAATCATTCATTAACCAGCATTTGTTTGACTCTTAATTTGAACAGTTATAGTGGCAGCTCCCTTATATTAACTGGAAGCTTATTATATATCTTTGTTGCCATTGGATAAAAACTTCGGCTCTATTGGATACTTTTATGCGCTGGAATAATTATTCTAGTACGAGCTTTTGTCTTTAGCTTTGTTAAGGTCTTCTTTTGTCGAATAAAAAAAAATATTAAACAGCATTTGTTTGACTCTTGACGCCTTAACATCCTCAAAAGATGTGTGTCGAGTGTAGGCCGTGCTCCAAAAATATTGAAAGGCCCATATCCAATAGTGGAGGTCTGGGACTCTTGGGTTCAAGGTTGTGATGATTTGTTTAACCAGGTTTAGTGGTAGCTCCCTTATAGTAACTGGAAGCTTATTAAATATCATTGATTCTGTTGCATAACAATTTCGACTTCATTAGGTACTTTCATGCGCTGAAATAATTATTGCAGTTATTGATAATAAATTATTATTTGTACAAAACCAAAACAAGTGCAGGTACATATACATTAGGTTTTGTCAGTTCTCGGGTTGCACACAGGCAAGTCCTAATTCTAACATACCTGGTGGGGTACCACTGTACTAGGTTTTATAATCTCATGGGTGAATTTGAAAGATATTTATTTATTGTTGTTGTGTAATTCTGTATTTGTTTCATTTGTAAATCTGCTATATCTGAGTTTTCCTTGCAGATTCCTTTCTCAGTCAGATTAAACATTAACAGGTCACTGGAATTTGCTAAGCTGTTAGTCTTCTGCTTACAGCTTACTCCTTGGACCGCTTCGCTGCTTAGTCTTCCACTAACAGGAGTAGAATCATTATAAATAATTTAAATAATGACGTGTCACAAATGCCTGTAATAGGTTTACGTGAATAAATATATTTTAACTTTGACATAGGCGAACTTAATGCCGTCAATGCATTTTCTACCAACTAACCTTTGTGACTGAGATATGTAATAATAGCAGAAGGTTACGATGAAAATATATAGTTGAAATTATTTATTACTATATAGATTACTTAAAATTATACGCAAGATTATTTAAAATTATCAAGATAGATAGAACAGTTAGTAATTTTAGTTTTATAAATAAAGATCGACAATAAAGTTAATCTTGAATTAAAAACTAAAATGAAAAAAACAAGCCCAAGGGTTCCGTCGCCAAAAAGTTTGATAACCGCTTGAAATGACACCATTGAAATCATTTTATATTTTTCATTATATACCTATTTGACAGGACCTATTAAAAACTGACACTCGCTTGATGAAGACAATTCCGTTGGTCTCCAGTGTGCCACAAAGAAATAAACATACGTACATATGCTGATGTTCCGTACGACATATGCCGTAATGTCGTACGGAGCAGGGACGTGAACACTGATAGTGGGTCTGGTTCACAAATTCACGGTCGCTCAGCGAGCTATGGAGAGAGCTATACTTGGTATTTCTCTGATGGATAGAAGTCGAAACGTTGACGTTGGACGTGGTCGCCCCTTCCTTAGAAGGTCATTGCAGTGGTGGCACGTGTGTCGGGTCCCGGTCCGCACCCTAAGGGCCTGGTTGAGCGGGGGGATGGCTGGCACATGCGTTATGTCCGTGATCGGGTGCTGCTGTGGGGGCCTGGGACCTCTGCCGAACACGTTCAATTTATTGTTCTTAAATTAACAGAGGTTTTTGCGTTTTGTCGACTTTCGGGTTGCACATAGGCATGTAGTCTACCTTAATTCTGACTTGCCTGGTGGGTTACTGCTATTGTATTCTCATAGGTACTGATAACTAAATTTAAAAGGTTATTAATTGATCGTTGTGGTGCAGTTCTGTAGATGTTTTATTTTGTAAATCTGATATAGCTGAGTTTTCCTTGCAGATTCCTTTCTCAGTCAGATTAAACATTAACAGGTCACTGGAATTTGCTAAGCTGCTGGTCTTCTGCTAACAGCTTACTTATTGGACCACTTTGCTGCTTAGTCTTCTACTAGCAGGAGTAGAATCATTCAAAATAATTAAATTAATGACCTTTTCATAAATTAATGACGTTTCATAAATGCCTGTAATAGGTTTACGTGAATAAAGATATTTTGACTTTGACTTTGAAATTCGTCGGAGAACCAAAGTTACTGACATAGCATTCAAAATTAGCAAGCTGAAGTGGCAATGGGCCGGACACATCTCCCGCAGAACCGACGACCGATGGGGCAAACGGGTTCTGGAGTGGAGACCACGTACGGGACGACGCAGAGTGCGACGACCGATGGACGGATGACCTAAGGAGGATCGCTGGTGGGGGTTGGATGAGGGTTGCAAAAGACCGCGTGCAGTGGCGAGCCTTGGGGGAGGCCTATATCCAGCAGTGGAGTGTGACATATGCTGATAAACATATAACCCTTCTTTGCGTCGCGCACTCGCGTAAAAAAGATATTGGAGGTGCGTTACAAATGGGAATACATTGTGTTTGTCCAATAAGGCAGACAATTACCGGTAATGGTTATTTGTACGGGTCAATTTGCATAGCTGTTATCTTTTATAGTGTCACCTTTAATTTAACCAAGCCTTAAGCAAGCATTGAATATATCGGTGCCTCAATACAAAAGGGACACAAACGTAAATATCACTTTTTATTTACATTAGAGCTAATCAAAGTTTTCATATTTTTCTTGCCTGTTCTCTGTTATTATCATATCTATATATTAAAATACGATTATCAAGGGTTTTTTTTTGTAATAAAAATATTATTGATTTACATCGCAATTTTTAGAATAAAATAGTTTTATAAATATACGAGATTTAGACGCGTAGGTACCGGGTTCGATTCCTGGTCGCAATAATTAATTTAATTTATTCGAAAAAAATATTTACTAAATATAAAATAAATATTAATACTAAGGATAAGGATATAAATCCCGCCATCATCGTCATCATAGTAACATCACGACCATATCTCTAGCGAGGTGGTCAGAAACCACGCTTATATAGAAGCGGATTCACATTTAGCCAAATTTACTATAGGCCAATCATGACAAGTGGCAAGCTCGTCGATGTCTCTAACGTACCAAACTCGAGAAATATCACAAATGAATTAAATATTAATCAAATTTATTTGACCCAACCGAATCGAACACGGTACTTCTGAGTCTATCTCGGACTTAACTACAAGACTACAGAGGCAATTCGTGTCTGGTATGCTTGAGACATCGATAAGCTTGCCACTTGTCGTGATGGACCTATAGTACAGTTGGCTAAATGTGAATCCACTTCTTTCGAAAAGGGATACGGCCGTAATGATACTGTTAGTAGTATAAACTCGCATATTATGTGTTTTCTGACGAAGAGATATTTTTTTCTTTAGGTAGGCGTCCATAGTTCCGCAACGTACGTAACGAATGGAACGGTCCAGGCGCTATTCTCCGATGCGCGCGATGGCATTATACGGATCACCGATCAGTGGTCATCCCCTCTATGCCAAATTTCTTATCAACAACTCCGAGATTATTCATCAGCAGCCTGTGTCTCTCCACTGCTGGATGTAGACCTCCTCCTTTTTTTTTTTTTATATACTAGCACGACATGTGACCCTGCGCCCACCTGATGGTAAGTGCCGCGCAGGGTCCATGAATGTTAGCAACTGGAATCAGACCCTTATGTCCGACATCAGTCCCTAACACTATGCCGGCTTGACTAGATGCCTTTTCACACTTCGCTTGAAGGACTCCAGGTTATAGGAAAGTGGAAACACAGAGGCTGGAAGAGCATTCCACATCTTTATTGTGCGACAGATGTATGAGTCACCAAATTTATAGGTACGCGAAGGGATAGTGACTACGGTATGTGGGTGCATATTCTGACCTGTGCGTGTGGTTCGGTTGCGGAATGGGGAGGAAGGAATTAGGTTATAGAGCTCTTCAGAGCACTCACCATAGTATAACCGGTAGAACACGCTCAGAGAAGCTACATCTCGGCGAAGCTGCAAGCCACTGCATCTCTTTTGTAACCCTCATCCAACATTCGCCAGCGAGGTTCCTTAGGTCCATCTGGTCGTCGCACTCCGCGTTGTCCTCCGTATACCGTTATTTGTGCCGACAATTTGTTTATATTTTGTTTATATTGTTGCAGTATACTAACTATTCGATAAATATTTGTTTGGAATAACTGTAGATCATCGTATATATTTATTCGAAGTAGGTAATTCGATACAAAAATATTAAAATAAAATTGACTAAAAACTAATTATAAATAAAACTAAAACTAAAAATACCTATGAAATTAAAGCTATTCTACAAAATAAACTAAGGGCTTACCACTAGGGAGGGCACTGTAGATTGTATTTTTTTAGGTATATTGGTAATTAAACATATATATTATTATTATTAGTCTAACTTGGAAATGGTAAAAACAAGTTGCTCCCCATCACTAGAGGTAAGCATTTTATTTCCCCCCGGGCCGTGAGTGAAGCGAATTTCTCATTTCACTTGATCGATATAACTGGAGACGATATTGATATTTTTTTTGTTTTCGTCGGAGAACTATCCTTGTCATCTAATAGTCCAATCAAAATAAGCAATAAATGTGGTAAGCTTATTAATGGAATTTTCTGAATGCTCCAAATATCTTATCTTTTTTTCTTTAATTAAGTATATATTATCGTATTATTATTATATATATTATCATTATGATATAATATATAAGTATATAATGTGAAACTCTCAGGCCGTGGGGACCAAGTGCACATGAAAAACCTCGGGAGACAAGAAGGCTAGGCAATATTTGGGCACGTGGCAATGCTGCCAGTATCCTTGGCACTTTGCCCATTGGCAGCGATTTGGAGCATTTTTTTATTTATAATCATTTTATTTTGTTTTTTTCTTCATTTTAGTTGTATTTTTATATAATAATAATAATAAATTATTTATTGTACAGAACCAAAAATAGTGTGGGTACAAAGGCGAGCTTAATACTATAAATGCATTTTCTTATTTATTTTTATTAATAGTAATTTATGTTTTACAATGTTAGTTTTTAGTTTAATTAATCAATTAGTTTTTTTTTTAAATCATTGTACATTACTTCCTTCGAATAAAATCAGTATACAATTTTATTATTGAATTTTAGAAACCATTTTTTTTTATACTTTAAAACATAGAAATTACTATAAATAAAGACATTAATATAATAATTTAAAATATAACTAAAAATAAATAAAATATAAATAAAATAAAATCTCCAAATCGCTACGGATGGGCAAAGTGTCAAGGATACTGGCAGCATTACCACGTTGCTGCAATGCTAATCCTTTGGCCCAAATATTTCCTAGCCCACTTGTCTCCCGAGGTGTTGACGAGCTGTTTTGACAACGCCTTGAAAATTTCGTGTGCACTTGGTCCCCAGTCATCAGCTGAAAATCTGCTGGAAGTGCTGCAGCTGAAGCTAAGCTAGAGCTGTAGCTATACTGAGATGATTTCCTACTTGTCGCCACACCTGTGTTTTTGTAAAATATAGCTCAGTCAACTTTAGTACTATCTTCTTCTTCTTACGGTGCCATCTCCTATCGGAGGTCGGCTATCATTAAGGCGATTTTGATTTTGTAGGCCGCTGTCCGGAACAAGGATCTGGTGCTCATCCCGAACCACTCCCTGAGGTTCTTGAGCCAGGAAGTGCGTCTTCTCCCCGGTCTTCTGGAGCCTTGTATCTTGCCTTGCATGACGAGCTGCAGCAAGCTATACTTTTTATTGCGCATGATGTGTCCCAAATACTCCAACTTCCTTCGCTTTACCATTTTCAATAGTTCAACGCCTTTGTTCATTCTCTGCAAGACAGTTTCGTTTCTTACTCTGTCCTTCCATGATATCTTCAACATTCTCCTGTATATCCACATTTCAAAAGCTTCTAACTTCTTCGACATTGTGTTTGTCAGGGTCCATGATTCGACACCATACAGGAGAATGGAAAATATGTAGCATCGGACGAGTCGGCATCTTGTAGGAAGTTTAAGATTGCGATTGCAGAGAAGGTGGCTCATTTTAACAAAGGCGTTTCTAGCTTTAGTACTATATTCATTAATAATAACTTTTTAATAACCTACTCAGTAATTTTAAATTTATAACATTATAAAAAAAAATAAAAAATCTTTCAGCTGCCACCTATTAGACGTAATCTAATAAAAACATATATAAATAAAGGTCTAAGGTAGAGATAATTGCTTCTAAAGACAACAAATAAATGGAATCAACACAATTAAAATCGTGGAAAGGCGACAGACATCAGTCCCTAATGTGTTCAATGTTAAACTATTTTACTATGCTAACTTTGCTAAGATCATCATGAAAAGTGGCTAGCTCGTCGATGTCTCTGGTGGACCGGATTTAAGAAAAGTGGCTAGCTCGTCGATGTCTCTGGTGGACCGGATTTAAGAAAAGTGGCTAGCTCGTCGATGTCTCTGGTGGACCGGATTTAAGAAAAGTGGCTAGCTCGTCGATGTCTCTGGTGGACCGGATTTAAGAAAAGTGGCTAGCTCGTCGATGTCTCTGGTGGACCGGATTTAAGAAAAGTCATAATTGAACCTACGGTCGTACTTAATCGCTAGAGGCGGTAGGCAGACTGATGGTGGTAATTTCCCCAGTCTGCCGGGGCGGGGAAGTATCCACCGTAAACCCAGTAAAGTGTATCCACACGTTTCGGGATCAGGCTCGAATTGCCGTCATGCCCAGTCAAGACGGCATAGTGTTAGGAACTGATGTCAGTCATGAGTGTCTGATTCCAGTTGCTAACATTCATGGACCTCGCGCGACATTTAACATCAGGTGGAAGCAAGGTCACATGTCGTGCAGATATAAAAAAAAAAATCGCTAGATCTCGGAGACGGATCTGAAGACTAAGACTAAGTCAAAATCAAACTGCCTCCGTGGTCTAGCGGTTAAGTCCGTGGATTTAGACTTGGTTCGATTCCTGGTCGGGACACAAAAATATTTATTAATGTAAATAAATACAATAAATTAATATGTCATTTATGTCATATTTCCGAGGTTGGTCGCTGGAGACATCGACGAGCGTGCCACTTGTCATGATTGGC
Source organism: Tinea semifulvella (assembly GCA_910589645.1). NCBI lineage: Eukaryota > Metazoa > Arthropoda > Insecta > Lepidoptera > Tineidae > Tinea > Tinea semifulvella. The sequence goes on from OU342600.1 coordinate 366,628, forward strand.
CGGCAGTACAGTTGGCTAAATGTGAATCCGCTTATTTATAAGCGTGGTTTCTGACCATCCCGAAAGGGAAACGGTCGTGATGATACTATACTTTTTTATACTTTACTAAAAGTCAAAATATCTTTATTCACGTAAACCTATTACAGGCATTTATGAAACGTCATTAATTTAATTAATTTAAATGATTCCTGCTAGTGGAAGACTAAGAAGGAAAGTGGTCCAATAAGTAAGCTGTTAGCAGAAGACCAGCAGCTTAGCAGATTAGCAGCAGTTTTAGATCTCGTTAATGAATATGGATGCAAAAACATATATATAGAGGTTGTAACAAAAACTCTACATATACCGCTTTCATGATGTTACATTCACCCAATACAAATAACTTTGAATGAGCGAAAAAAAAAATCGGCGATTAGCAGAAGACCAGCTCTTCTGCTAACAGCTCAGTTATTGGACCACTTTGCTGCTTAGTCTTCTACTAGCAGGAGTAGAATCATTCAAAAGAATTAAAATAATGACGTTTCATAAATGCCTGTAATAGGTTTACGTGAATAAAGATATTTTGACTTTGACTTTGAAGACCACAAATAATAGGATGTTTTCGACCAACCGTATCAATGACCCTTACCGTTAAGTCATAATAGGATATAAAAAGCTAACACCAGTTATTATGCCAACAAAATACCAAATCAATTCCTAAACCAAGAATACAGCCCGTCTATTTTCTTTATTGCTATCACTCCATTATTTTGCGTACCTTTTTACATTTCTCCAGGATTATATCTAGAAGTTCTGCTAATTGGATCTGCCGCCATCCCCTCGGGGTTGGAATTAAGATATAATTGTTTTAAGGCATTTTAATTTTCTACTACTAGAATAAAACATATTCCGTTTATTTTATCCGATTGTAAGCGAATGGCATCATGTACTTTAAAATTTATTATTTTGTTGTTATAAAAAAAAAAAAAAAAGTCAAAATATCTTTATTCACGTAAACCTATTACAGGCATTTATGAAACGTCATTAATTTAATTATTTTGAATGATTCTACTCCTGCTAGTAGAAGACTAAGCAGCAAAGTGGTCCAATAAGTAAGCTGTTAGCAGAAGACCAGCAGCTTAGCAAATTCCAGTGACCTGTTAATGTTTATTCTGACTGAGAAAGGAATCTGCAAGGAAAACTCAGCTATATCAGATTTACAAAATAAAACATATACAAAACTGCACCACAACGATCAATTAATAACCTTTTAAATTAAGTTATCAGTTATGAGAATACAATACCCACCAGGCAAGTCAGAATTAAGGTAGACTACATGCCTATGTGCAACCCGAAAGTCGACAAAACGCAAAAACCTCTGTTAATTTAAGAACAATAAATTGAACGTGTTCGGCAGAGGTCCCAGGCCCCCACAGCAGCACCCGATCACGGACATAACGCATGTTAGGGTGCGGACCGGGACCCGACACACGTGCCACCACTGCAATGACCTTCTAAGGAAGGGGCGACCACCGGACACGCCACACCATGAGAACCTGAACACTAAGAATGACTTTCGAGACACACACAAGCATAAACATAACAATTACTTCCTAAGTACCCAAATGTTGCCGTGCAATTCCGTTAACAAACTTATATATTAGTTAATAAAATAATAAATACATAATAGTAACTAAATGTTACATAAAAAATAATTATATTATAATAATAAGGTAATAAAAAAAGATTACTGTATCACAATAAACAGTATTTACTAATTAGTCAATAATGTATTAGTAACTAATTGTTACATTCAAAATATTTCTACATAATAACTGTAAAGTTAATCAAAAATAAAAATAGATTATTAAAAAAGAACCTAATGTGCTATTATTAGTTAATAGCTTTCTCTAATCTTTGCAGAGCGGCAATATTCCACACATCTTTGTCATTAATAAAATCATTAATTTTATAATATGCTTTTGCAATTAGAATTTTCTTAATACTACTTTTAAATTTAGTTTCCCCTAATTCTGTTACAGGTTTTAGTAATTTATTATATAGTCTAATACTATTAATCACAAAACTTTTATTTGTTTTTTGAAGCCTAAATTTAGGAATATAAAGTTTGTCAGCATTTCTTAATTTGCGAGACTGCATGTCTCCATTTTTTTAAAATAACTTTAAATTATTCCTTACATATAGAATATTTTCAAATATATATTGTAAAGGCAATGTCATTATATCAATGTCAGGAAATATGCTTCTGAGCGAGTCCCGATATTTCAGGCCATAAATTGCTCGAATGGCTCTTTTCTGGAGAATAAAAATAGAGTCCAAATCTGCCGCTGAGCCTTACATTATGAGACCATAAGTTATAATGCTGTGGAAGTAGGCGAAGTATACTAGTCTTGCTGTTGCCACATCAGTCAGCTGCCTAATCTTTCTGACAGCATATGCAGCTGAGCTCAACCTATTGGATAAGGTATTAATGTGAGCTCCCCACTGCAGTTTGGGATCAACTGTGATGCCCAAGAATACAGTGGATTCAACAAATTCAAGAGCAGAACCGCCCAACATCACACTGCAGTCGATTTTTGGCACGTTAGGTAATGAAAACTTAAGGCATTTTGTCTTATTAGAATTCAAAACCAAATTATTAGCCGTAAACCATTCCGAGACCAGAGTACGATTTACTGTCAACAACATATTATCTTTCCTATTAACTTTAAATAGAAGAGAAGTGTCGTCAGCAAACAACACTATTTCCGCATTTTCTTGTACCATGTGGGGCAGGTCATTGATATATGCTAGGAAAAGGAATGGACCTAGTATTGAGCCCTGCGGGACACCCATTCTAACAAGAGACCCTTTCGAGACACTGCCATTATTATTAACACATTGTGTTCTATTACACAAGTAGGACTGTATTAGATTAGAAGCTTGTCCACGAACACCGTAATAATCTAATTTACCAAGCAGAGTTTGATGATCTACACAATCGACGGACAATATGCCGACCATCGTTTTTCTGCCAGTTTATTTTCATAATTTAATGTTCAATAAAACATTTTTCAAGTTTACACGAAACATTTTGGAAGTTATGATTATGGAATAGTTTCGCTATTAGATAACAGATAGTGATACTATAGTTGCACACAATTATAGCCCTAAAAACTAAGCATAAGGTTGACATGGCTCCAATTAATGCTCAGTTGTCCATTAGCCGAAATAGGTCCTCTAGTCGATAATAGATGGCGCTATTATAGTTGTACATAATTAAAATCTTTTATTTCTCGTAAAGCTCTTGCTCTGACATTTTAATCCAAATTTTATTTTAATTATTTTATTTTATTTATAATTGATTCGTGTCTGTCTTTTTATAATAATCATAAATTCGTTTATTTATTCATATAAAAATATTAGTACTTACGAAAAAAGGTGTTTGAATTTACTATAATATGAATATCAACACACGTCAAAGCCTATCATAACGACCGCACAGCGCAGCGCCAAGCAGATCGCTGCTGCTACATGAGCTATCTCCAAAACTAGCTACTGTACCAATGTTTCCAATAAAGGTGACTTTACAAGAAACTTTACAAAAAAGTCAAGTATTATCACAACCGTTTCCCTTTCGGGGTGGTCAGAAACCACGCTTATAAATAAGCGAATTCATATTTAGCCAACTTTACTATAGGCCAATCATGACAAGTGGCAAGCTCGTCGATGTTTCTAGCGTACCAAACTCGAGAAATATCACAAATAAATGAAATATTAATTTAATGTATTTATTTACATTAATAAATATTTTTGTGTCTCGACCAGGAATCGAACCCGGTACCTCCGAGTCTAAATCCACGGACATAACCGCTAGACCACGGAGGCAGTTTGATTTTGACTTAACCATTCCAAATTTCAAGTAATTCAGACCATTAGTTCACGAGATAAAGAATGTAGTCACTAGCAGGACAGTCGCTACAGTTGCACAAAGTTTTCTTACTACAATTTGAAACATTTTTTTTTTTTAATTAGAGCAAGAGTCTTGCGTGACGTTGTGAATGCCAAGACCTAGATTGAAAGTGTACGACCACGAAAGTATTCTGGACTTTAAAATCAGTGAAAGGACCATCAGTAAAATATTCGCTGACAAAAGCAAGAGAACTGACCTAATCGAATTTTGTACAAAAATAGAAATAAAAGTAATAAATAGGAATAAATAGAATGGTAAAGTTTTAAGACTGCTTTGGGCAATACTAACTAAAACTCACCTTTATTAGTTTATCAGTGTCTTTCATATCAGTATATATCAGTTAACGTAAATTGGGCCATCCATCTGCCGGTAATCGATTCTGACTCATCTTAGTCGGAAATAAATGGCTCTCTACAAAATTCTCGTAAACTTAAATTACATTCAATTTGAATTGTCCCATAATTTACTTGTCCGAAAAACACGACATGGGTAGCGGCACTATATGTGGACAGATATTTCCAAATATTGAAGATCAGTACTGGCTTATTGGCATTGATTGACATTGGCATGTACCAATGAGAAATACACTTTTAATAAGTACTGACCGTATCCATTTCGGGGTGGTCACACTTTTATAAGGAGCAAGTTCACATTTAGCCAACTTTACTGCCGGCCCATCATGACAAGTGGCAAGCTCGTCGATGTCTCTAGCGTACAAAACTTGAGAAATATCACAAATAAATGAAATTTATTATTGTGTCCCGACAAGGAATCGAACCCGGTACTCTGCAGACTTATCTGCTAGACTATGGAGGCAGTTAGCGAGAGATTTCAAAATATACAAAAATAAAATTATAAACTTATAAATAGTTGGTAGGAAAATTTAGAAAAAATATATATATTAGATTATACTCGTAGTACCTTGTAGTACTTGACATTTTTATTTTAACATAGTTTGACATTATTAGTATTTAAATTTTATTTTCAATATTTGTATTTGATTAGTTAGAATGTATGAATATGGCTCTTTCATAATTATATTGTCAATTTGTGCTGTTTCTGGTTTTTATTGTGTTGTTTCGTATGAAGCTGTCTGACCATGATTGTGTAAGTAAGAAAAGTATTATGTTTATTTGATTGTGTAAATTGATGATTAAATTGAAAATTAAGTTGCCCAAAAGGGGTTAACAATATATTACTAACCCCTATGGATAATATTCCGAAATAAACGCATTTATTTATAACAGTAGACGCATAAGCGATTAAGTCCGTGTATGTAGACTCGGAGGTACCGGGTTCAATTCCTGGACGGGACACAACAATATTTATTAATTTAAATAAATACATTTAATTAATATTTAATTTATTTATGATATTTCTCGAGTTTGATACGCTGGAGACATCGACGAGCTTGCCACTTGTCATGATTGGCCTATAGTAAAGTTGGCTAAATGTGAATCCGCTTACTTATAAGCGTGGTTTTTGACCACCCCGAAAGGGAAACGGTCGTGATGATACTTTACTTTTACTGCCTTAGCTAAAAAAAATGCTATAATTTGTAGGTAATACAAACTGGCGCTGTTACCCTGTTATTTAGGATTGGTGTTGATTTAACAATTAATTGAGATCGAATTAAATGTCTAATTTTAATGATCGTGTTTCCCGGGTACGGTCTACAACAGAACAAAATTTACTCTGTCTCAAGTTAGTCTATCACGACCGTAAACTCACCTCTTTTATTTATTTCCAATGAGATCTAATAACATAGTGGGGATTATATAAATAAATAAATATTTCCAGACAGGTCACACAGCGCCATCTAGTTTCCGTGGTAAGCTACGAGGCTTGTGTTACGTAAACTAGATCGTTGATAAACTACATATTATAAGTACTTTTTTTTGTAAATATATACATATTATACATATAAACACCCAGACCGAGACAAATTATACAATGTACAACTTGCCCCCGGTGGGAATCGAACCCACGACCTCCCGAGTTCACGGCAACGTTTGTTACAATTGCAATGTTTGTTAGATTATATTTTTTTGGCCATCTACGAGGGGCGTTCAAAATATTCTCGGTATTGATCGTTACAACCTCTTTTATATATATATTTGTTACTGGCCGCTAAGATTCATCCATTGACATTAAAAAAAAGTAAAATTGGAACCGAGATGTTCTTTTGTTTTTCTGCAATTGCCGAACAAACATGAACACCATGAGCGAATTAACAATTTTAACGAAATTAGAGCACCGATCCGTCATAAAATTCTTGACAAAACAGGGTAAAAATCAAAAAACCATAAAAGAGGAAATGGATTGTGTTTACCGTGAGTCTGCTCCTTCTTTATCTACTATTCAAAAATGGTCAAGCGAATTTAAGCGTGGAAGGGAGAGTATTGAAGATGACCCTAGACCTGGCCGGCCTGTAGTGGCTACCTCACAAGAAAATATTGATAAAGTGGAAAAACTTATATTGGAAGACGGCCGAGTGAAGGTAAAATCTATAGCTCAAGTAACCAATCTCTCTATTGGTACCGTACATGACATTATACATGACCATCTTAATATGTCAAAAGTAAGTGCAAGATGGGTTCCGCGAATGCTGACGCTTCTTCAAAAGGATATGCGTGTGGCTTGCTGTTCAGATTTTATCGACCTGTGTGGTGAAAATCCCGATGAGGTGCTGCAAAAAATAGTTACTGGAGATGAAACCTGGGTTCATCATTATGACCCAGAGAGCAAACAGGAGTCCATGCAGTGGCACATTAAGGGTTCAGCTCATCCCAAGAAGTTCAAGGTAATCCCGTCAGCTGGCAAGGTCATGGCCACAATATTTTGGGATTGTGAAGGAGTTTTGCTTATCGATTATAAAGAAAAAGGTGTAAATATCACAGGGCAGTACTACGCTAACGTTATACGTCAATTAAGAGATGCGATCAAAGAAAAGAGGCGAGGAAAGTTAACCAAAGGTGTTCTGCTTCTGCATGACAACGCCCCTGTCCATACTGCTCATATTGCCAAGGCAGCTATTGTTGAATGTGGGTTTGAAACTGTTACTCATCCACCCTATAGTCCGGACTTAGCCCCAAGCGACTTCTTTTTGTTTCCCAATCTTAAAAAGGATCTGCGTGGAAATAAATTTTCTGACGATGAAGCGTTGAAGACGGCCGTGGAGGAGCATTTTTACACCAAAGATAAAAAATATTTTTATGAGGGATTAAAAAAAATAATTGATCGATCTTATAAGTGTATGAACATAGGGGGGGAGTATATTGAAAAATAAAAATATCAAACTTTTCGTACTTGTTTGTTTTTATCCACATACCGAGAATATTTTGAACGCCCCTCGTACTTTGTTCTTCTTCTCTTCTCGAAATAGAACGTGTTTCTTTACACTTCCGTAGAACGTATGTCCGTGAAACAACAAAATCAATTTGAAAGTGCACGTCGAACGCGACCATAACTGGCAATGCACTGACATACTAAATTCAACGGTTGTATTCGCCACCACCTTCTTCCGATTGACTACGTTGCCAAATAGCTCAATTTTGTGATGAATATATTTAATGGATTTATCGACTACTCCCAGTTGTTAAAATGTATTTATTTAAAAGAATATTTACAAAATATTTAAAAAGAAAATACAAACTACCTAAATAAAAATAATCAAATTAAAGTGAAAGTCAAAAAGTCAAAGTCAAAATATCTTTATTCACGTAAACCTATTACAGGCATTTATGAAACGTCATTAATTTAATTATTTTGAATGATTCTACTCCTGCTAGTAGAAGACTAAGCAGCAAAGTGGTCCAATAAGTAAGCTGTTAGCAGAAGACCAGCAGCTTAGCAAAATTAAATAACTATAAACTAAACCTAATAAAAAAATTATAAGTTTGCTTTTATGTATTCTTATTTAATTATTATAGGTTCGATTCCCACCGGGGGCAAGTTGTACATTGTATAATTTGTCTCGGTCTGGGTGTTTATATGTATATTTACAAAAAAAAAAGTATAATATGTAGTTTATCAACCATCTAGTTTCCGTAACACAGCGCGCGGCTGACTCTGCAGCGGCCCCGTATTTCTTATGGCTGGATGACACATGTGACGGACAACACATATGGCTTAGACATCTCATCCAGACGCCTACCATCGGACCTAACTATCCCCCATGGTTCGATGCTAATAGGACTTAGCATTTTGTAACAACCAACATTATTGTTTATGACAAATAGCTTACATTATTTCTTTAAGTCATTCATCCAATTCATTAGTGTAACATTCGACAAAAATTTTTTTTATTAATATGCACGACATGTGACCTTGCGCCCACCTGATGGTATATATGGCTATAGTGATATTATTTTAAAAATAACACAGATTGAAACAAATTTTAGAACAGTTCAAACACAAAGCTATGAAAAAATAAATTAGATTTAGTTTTTCAAAAATATACACTAATGAATTCGATAATAGAAATTGCAAATTGTTCCTTACTTGTAAGGTCGTGATGCTATTTATCTCTTCCTATCTGGATGGCAAGTTGTTGTAAAAAAAAATCCACCCTTTTTCCTAATATAAATTCGTTCTTTCCTTTTGACGGCTGTTTCGAGTGCATAGCTAGCCCTTACTTTATGCCACAGTGTACTTCAGCACGGTGAGTAACCTTTTAATAACATTCACGAACAAAACTTTTTAACGTGTTTGTTGGACTGTTATTAATACATTAGTTACTGTGTGTGTATTAGTTACTAATACATTATTGACTAATTAGTAAATACTGTTTATTGTGATACAGTAATCTTTTTTTATTACCTTATTATTATCATATAATTATTTTTTATGTAACATTTAGTTACTATTATGTATTTATTATTTTATTAACTAATATATAAGTTTGTTAACGGAATTGCACGGCAACATTTGGGTACTTAGGAAGTAATTGTTATGTTTATGCTTGTGTGTGCCTCGAAAGTCATTCTTAGTGTTCAGGTTCTCATGGTGTGGCGTGTCCGGTGGTCGCCCCTTCCTTAGAAGGTCATTGCAGTGGTGGAACGTGTGTCGGGTCCCGGTCCGCACCCTAAGGGCCTGGTTGAGCGGGGGGATGGCTGGCACATGCGTTATGTCCGTGATCGGGTGCTGCTGTGGGGGCCTGGGACCTCTGCCGAACACGTTCAATTTATTGTTCTTAAATTAACAAAGGTTTTTGCGTTTTGTCGACTTTCGGGTTGCACATAGGCATGTAGTCTACCTTAATTCTGACTTGCCTGGTGGGTTACTGCTGTACCAGGTATTGTATTCTCATAGGGACTGATAACTTAATTTAAAAGGTTATTAATTGATCGTTGTGGTGCAGTTTTGTATATGTTTTTTTTTTTGTAAATCTGATATAGCTGAGTTTTCCTTGCAGATTCCTTTCTCAGTCAGATTAAACATTAACAGGTCACTGGAATTTGCTAAGCTGCTGGTCTTCTGCTAACAGCTTACTTATTGGACCACTTTGCTGCTTAGTCTTCTACTAGCAGGAGTAGAATCATTCAAAATAATTAAATTAATGACGTTTCATAAATGCCTGTAATAGGTTTACGTGAATAAAGATATTTTGACTTTGACTTTGTTGCAGATGAGCCTTACAGAAATTTATGGAGAATTTGGGCTACACTCGCCACGCTGGACAGACGGGTTTGCGAGGATCTGGTGTAATTTTATTGACAATTTATTAACCGGCACCGACGGCTGAACGTGCTCTCCGCGGCACGGAAACGGTGGTGTTGACTTCACGGTCATTTGTCTGTCTTTTTGTTAGATTCGCTGTTACGCCTACATTAATGGACCGATCTAAATAAAATTTAAACATTTGCCTGTAAATCACATGAAGGTTTTTTGTCAATGAGACATAAACCAAGAAATTTATTATATCTTATAATTAGAATATAGTCTTTTAGTTTAGTAACTAAAAATTTTTGCTGAAAATGTATTTATTTTACAAATTGTGTATTTATTTCGTAAGGAATTATCTTATTTAAATTTGAGAAAAATATACTTGTTTATTAAATTAAGCAAATTATTTTTTATATTGTAATAATATGAAAAAAAAAAAATTGAACGCGAATAATTTTAATAATTTTTATATTCTTCGTTCAACTTAAGAATCTGAAGTCCAACATATTGATCCCACGGCCAGAACTCTGCGCTTATTCTTCAAATAGAAATCATACCTTACCTCGTGACAGCATATGACCTAAAATTCGATCTGAACACCATCATTTTAGTATTTTTGACCTTATATTTTAGCCTATGTTCTATATTATTCACTCACTGTATTACCAGGGACTGTGGGCTCGGTTGTCGATTCGATTGGAGCAAAGTTTCCGCTACATTTGACAGGATCGGACCGACCTCTGTTGTTGTAATAAAAAATGACCTTCAAAAAGATAAAATAAAATCGATTTTGTTAATCTCTGTGTGTTTATGACGCCGTGAACTTTGTAATTATATTTTTTATGGCAACCCACTTTTTCGTTTAAATTAAAATATTATGTAATCAATATATATAAAAATGTCTGTATGTATGTATGTTTGTTATGTAAAATAACAAAATTATATCAGAATAACGCTTAACATTATAGCTGCTGTACATAGGCATTGTCACACTATAACCTAAGACAGACACAATTATAAAAATAACAGTACATGTCAGTTAAGATAAAGCTGTAAATATAGCTGCTGTAAAGAGGCATTGTCATACTTTATGCTCAACTCTTTTTCTTATTATTACATAAGATAATCAGGAACGGGTTCAAGACTCAAATTTACGCAGTGGAAGTTGGTGCGAGAGGAATTCCATAATATTTAATTAGGTAGGGAGAGGGGTAGGGAGAGGTGTTGAATGGTGGATGGTGAGCGTCTTATTGCACAATAAAAAAGAGGGGCTCCTTTGTAAACCAGCCTATAGTCGGTCGCAAGCACGAGACACCATTCTTTTTATCTCTCTTTCACACACACGATGGACATCACGGTGAATTCATGGAATGCTTACAAAATAGTCATCTTCACACATTTAATCAATTTCGTGTTAGAGATAGAAACTCGAACTCCAACATGCCCAACATTGAGTATCTGCCGTAAGTCCCCACTATACCGGCTAGACATGATTTCCCAAGTAACAATCCTTAGTAAATATACAATGTAAATGGTCAGGCGGTAACAATAGGCTATTACTTGTGACATTGAAAGTGCATGACCATAAACTGACTGATTACGTGTAATCGGATTTTTATTGTAACAATCTTATTTAGTACCAAAGACATTAAATATATAACAAGACAGGGCAAGAAAATCAAAGCTAGACCAATTGGTACAGAATCAATTATTGTCAGAAAGTCATTGGCGGTTATGGTCGTATCCGACGTGCACTATCAAACATATTTCTTTTTTGTTTCACGGACAATATGCCGACTTCAGTACTTATGAAACATGTCCTTGTTCGTCAAGAGAACCTCGTGTCCATTATTTTCTGTAAGTAAATGTTGATTAAACAAACTTTTAAGTTTTCAATTAAACTACACGGAACATTGTAGATGTTATCATTATGAAATAGTTCCGTTATTTGATCATAGATGGTGCTATTACAGATGCACACAATTAAAGCTCACACTAATAATAAGGTTCATCATTGGTTCCGATTATGGCTCAGTTGAGTATTAGACAAAAATGTCGATCGATCATAGATAGCGCTGTTATAGTTGTATGCACAATTATAATCTTAAAAACACTAACGCTAGCCACAACGTTACCATTTGTTCCATGCATTGCTCAGTAGACATGTTTTTTTAAAAGAGATATCTATAAAAGTTAAAAGTTTTTTTTTGTAATTGTTTTTTTACGATATTTTTGTAGGTCTTAGCACAAAATGCAGCCCTAATGCTAAGCATGTGCTAAAAAACATTAAAAAGTAATAATAAAAAAGTTAAATATCATTACGGTTATCAGTACATTAACTGGCGGGCAAACAGGATGGTGCATCACAACACAGCACGTTGCAGAGCAGCGCGTTGCTTAGCAATGTCACACCGACCCGTCTGTCGTAATGTGCTGCGAACGTTCTGGACATCTGTCAATTTTGTTAAAGAGATTGATCTTCCAGGACGTATTTTTAAATAATTTATTAGTAATATTGCATACAACAACAAATAATGTAAATTTAACTTAAGTACCTAACAATTTATTGCTTCATCGATATAGCAACTGATCACGCCATTTTTGCATGCTAAATTATTACCAATACAGTTTGCAGCTTTTGCCGCATTACGGATAAGAATAACAAGCTTTATTTAAAAAATATATATGATACTCACCTTAGCATGTTGAGGTATGTAAAAGAGATTGCCCAAAACCAGCCCCAACTTTTTTTGCAGCGTGCCTCAACTAAATACAATATACAAAATAAAATCATAAGAATTAATGGTGTTTTTTTAAATTAAATTACAACATCTCTTTTACCCCAGCATTAAAATATAATTTAATTAAATAGTCAATTAGTTATATTTTATTCGAAGTAAAATACAACGGTTATGAAATAAAAATTAAAACTAAATATAAATACTCACCCATGATTTGTTTCTGTGGCAGTGTGCCAAGAACAATTGCAGCGTTCCCCCGCTGCACAGCACTGCTGATTTGCTGCGCGAGAAAACTGTCAGCCCTCTTGTCACATACAGCATTAACCAGGCGATTAGACAACTCTTTAAAGAACTTCTTTGCACTTGGCCCCCACGGACCCATTGTCTCAAGACCAAAAGGCACAAACACGTAGTCGTTGCTAATCGACTCGTATTTGCGACTTTTGGCCTTTTCAGCCAAGTCCGCTGCAGCCCCGGCCTTGGCAGAGGTGCCCTGGAGATGATGATGATGATACGATTAGGTTCTTTATTATGATCAGGTATCTTATTATAGATAACACACTGGATTTTAAATCGGCGGGATAGAAACTATGTAATTATTAACGTAAACAAAAGTTTTTGACAATTGTCGTTATGCTAGGGTAAAATAAATAAAATTAATTAGTGATTATGAAAACACAATATATTAACTATCAAATGAAAAAGAAATCATTATGGCACGAGAACATTTTATTGGGCTGTATCAACAAAGTAATAATGATGTCAAACGTTCCATCACTCACACATCCTTAGTAATGAGAACGCCCATTTCTCTAAGAAAAATGGGCATTCTCATTTGTTAAGTCAAATATTGGGCTGTATCAACAAAGTAATAATGATGTCAAACGTTCCATCACTCACACATCCTTAGTAATGCCTATACTTAAATTCAAAATCTATAGACAAAACGGCTCCTCCATGAGTGCTAACATACATAATCGTTTGCTAAAGGTATGGACAGAATTGCCTTATAAAAGATTCTGCAGAGAACTGCATGCGTGGCTAGTTCAGGAATGTTTCTATACTTTGGAGGAAGGAATAAGTAATCGAACACCCGTATTTCCTTCCAGCTGTCAAACAAGAATTAAGTCTCTATAATTGAGACGATTAAAATTTAAAATGGTGTCTATTGTACCAGCTCGGCTCTATTTTTAACTTTAATCATAACCATTGTTTTTGTTAAGTGAAGTTACTATAGAAGGAACGCTGAGTTCTTTAGTCACTTTACTTCTATAAAAGTTGTTTTACTTTTTGCATTCTTACGGCAAAATATATGAACCTATTAATGATAATAAGACCTAATATTGCTTGTTATCATGTTTCCTGCTAATAAAATATTTAAATTTAAGCAAATTTTTGGCTATCCTTACCTTAGACACCGCGCCCACCTGAAGGTAAGCGGCACAAGCCTAGATATACATACATATACCTCTAATTATGTTTTACATACCTATATTTATTTTTCTTATTAGACAGAAGTTCCAGTTTCTTTGCACCGCATTCTGAAAGAATTGGGCCTGAGCTGGTCTGCCGTCAATGCATTTATGAAAATAGCTTCCAAGACGGCATTAACGGAATCATACAGTATTTGGTTGGGTAGGGAGAGGTTTAGAACTGTGGATAGCGAGCGTATTATCGCGCAATTAAATAAAACCAGCCTATTGTCTCATTACCATTCTTCTTATCTCTTACCCACACACAATGGACCCAGCACCCGCACGGTGAATCCATGGAATGCTTAGAAGTTTGTCTTCCTTATAGCTGTCACAAGTATTTAATTTTATTTATTCATTTCCACAGCATATTACAGAACATGTTGTGGACAAGTATGATGACTCATATAAATCTTAGAAGTCTCTATGACACAAGGTAATATAAATATATACATATGTATAAGTGAATATATACATTGGCCAAATTAGGAAACATACTTTATTACCGATTCTTAGGTGTTAAAGAACCTTATAATTATGTATAAGGTTTAACGAATTTGCGGAGGTGGGTTCGAATCCCGGCATGTGCCAATAAGAAATACACTTTTATTACGTACATTTGTCATCGATTTACAACACCACTGTTCTCGTGTCTCGGAGGGCTAACGTGCTCGTTAGCTTAACGAGCCGTCTCGGTTCCAATTCAACTAATACCAACTTGTGCAATCGTTAATAAATTGTCATTACAAAAAAAAGACATCAGACCCTCGCCAACCAGTCTGGCCAGAGCATGGCGAGTGTAGGCCACATTCTCAAGCAGTGGGACTCTGGGAGATTATAATGATGAATGCTTTTGCAGCCTTAAAATATGATTTAGTATTAAGTTGTACTTTTAAGAAATGTAGTAGGTTTTGAGACATCCTATATGATATATATTATCTATTACTACTTGACATAGCGGTAAAAATCCATAAATTTAATGTTATAAAAAGAGTCAGGTAAATTGAAGTAGCATGAAATCTACTCTACAAAACTTATAAACACGTAAGTCTGTATGTCTGTATATCTGTGTGCGTAAAAAACTATGTTTTATTCTGATATAAAAATGTTCTCGAACATTTCAAACCATCAATATTTGAGTAGCTTATAATTTATTTAACAAGTGTTTTGTTTTCGTTTTTTAAAGGTAACAAATTTATGCAATTTTTATATTTTCTTTATAGTTCTTTTAAAAAAGAAAAAATGTATAATTTTATTTTAGAAGTCATATTTTTATGTTATATTTTGTAAATTTGTTAGTTTTTGTTATTTTTTTTTTTTGTTTTAACAGTAATAAGTTTCTAATTTCTTCTTTTTATATTGCTGAATGGTGTTACACCTAATTGGTACATATATTAGATAAGGTATAATTATACTATGTTATGTGTGTGATAATATATGTACTGCTGTGTGTACTATATAAATAAATAAATATACTATGTGGTCCTAGTCCACCACTTTCTTTGCCCTTCCAGAGCATGTTTTTTGAGAATATCTCTCGTTACGCTTGGCCAGACCAGACGGCTGCGCGAAGGTCTCATGTATTTGTTTATATTGGTGTTCTAACAGCGACTTTAAATTTTGAAAGAGTATATTAGGTTCATCATCATCATCATTACAGCCCCTAGACCACAGCGTCCTAGACCTCCACTGCTGGAAATGGGCCTTCGAGAACATACATCTGGAGAATTCGGCCTACACTCGCCACGCTGGCCAGACGGCTTGGCAAGGATATGATGTGATTTTTTATGACATTAACGATTCCACAAGTTTGTATTAGTGGAACCGGGACCGACGGCTTAACGTGCTCTTCGAGGAACGGGATCGGTGGTGTCGAATTGTATTTCTTAGTGGTACATGCCGGGTGGGTTTGAACCGACCTTAGTAGGATTTAAGGTACGCGTTCTTACAACCGAGCCACCACCGCGCATATTATTAGGTTATTTCGTTGAAATTAAATAAAATTAATTATGTGTATGAAACATGGTATGGAAATACAAAAGTATTGTTTATTCTTATTAAACCCATATAACAAGTGAATCCGCGAAATGATGTAAATATAGCGAAACCCTATTTCCCCCTGAATGGAGAGCTTCAGGAAATCCATTTCTCCAGGAAATCGAACCGGAGACCTTCGGATTAATATATCGAATGTCAGTCTCAGATCTATATAGCGTGCTTGGACTTTGCTTACGTAAAATTTCAAAGTCAAAATATAGAAGTATTCACGTAACCGGCGTTGCGTGCGTACAGCAAAAATAACCTTTAGGTGGCTGTAGGGACTGTAACTTAGTGTCTAACCAATTTTTCCTTACTTGGTCCAGTGTGACCTTAGGTACCTAACGGGTGGGTACCACTACTGTTTGAGGGTAAATGTAGTAATCGATGGTCTCGATTACTCTAACGAGTTGTTATTAACCCCTAAAACGCCTATTCGGTGAATTCAAAACCTTTTGAATGTTTACGAAGCTATTCAGAGTTTCGATAAATTAGCACCCGTATTCTGAGATGTTTAAATTGAATTTATTATTTAAAATAAATGTTGTTTTTATAAAATAATCATTTTAAAAATATATTATTTTTATAAAATTATAATTTAAAAATATGTTATTTTATTCACTCGCCAACCCGTCTGGCCAGCGTGGCGAATGTGAGCCAAATTCTCCAGATAACTCTGAAAGGCCCATCTCAAACAGTGGATGTCTAGGATTCAGGACTCTGGACTAAGAGGTGTTCTAGGGGCCGTGATGTGTGATGTTATTTTATTCGATGGGAAATTGGATATTACGTAATAAAATAAAAAAAAGTTGGTATATGTTTTCCGTTTAATAATACTGAGAAATGCCGACGAAACAATAAAAAAAAAAAAACTTTATTTATATTTTAAAACCCCCAATCCTATAATGCTAAAAAAATGTTTGCCTTCATAATTCAAATTCATATTTTTGGTACATCAATGGTAAACTGACATTCACCTTTATCACATCTCGTAAAAAACTATTTTTACGAATGAAAAACTAGCCATAGATTTATCTCACAGCAGAAAAATAAATGTCACTTTTTCATATAAAAATAGTCAAATAACTATTTTATTGGGAAATAGAACGTAGAAATTGAAATATGACGTGATAAAGTCATGGCGCAATTTTACGGATATTCAAATGTTAAAGGTGGAATCATCACGACCGTGTCTTTTGATAAGCCAACTTTACTATTGGCCCATCATGACAAGTGGCATTACTTAGAAAGGGGTTTATTTGATTATTGCGATCTGTCAATTCTTCTAGTTTTTTACCTTTCCAATATTGTCTAATTATATTATTTTATGTAAAAATAAATGGAGTTCTGTATATGAAATACATATATTTAAATTGGATATGTCGTGTTCAGTATATAAATAACATTGCATTTACAATATCTTTTAATCTTCATTATTTAATCTTAATTTATTTCCTCAAACTGTAATTATTTTTTTATCAATTACATCTTGAAATCAACATTTACCTACATTTAAATGAGAATTAAATAAAGCGAAACCTAAACCCAGCTTTATCGGTTACAAGCCCGAGACATTCCTGTCATCTCTCTCGCCCACAACGATTGACCCAACACCCGTACGGTAAATCCATAAATAGCTAATCTTAATCGCACGCTAAAGATGTATGTATTCCTATAACGCGAGAAATGACACAAATCAATTTAATAAATATTATTGTGTCCCTAACAGGAATCGAATCCTCCGCGTCCAAATCCCGGTCTTAACCGCTAAGCCATGGAGACAGCTGGTCATCATTATATCTCATTTTTTTAAGTTCTATTATGTCCTGGTTCTCTGGATCCAGGTACCCATAGGCTGGTCATTATGATAGCCTCGATTTGGAAAAACGCTTATACTACTGGGGCGATTTTATTAACAAAATATGACATGACATGTCAAACAGCTAGTCGTAATTCTAGGCTCCGCAATGCATAAACCACTAATTTGTAATTGGCTAGTGGACTGAAGGGACCTTTTCTTGTTACATACAATAGACAGTTTCATTACGTAATGGACGGTGTGTAGGTGTTAGCGATTGTAGTCATATGGAGCGAGTACATTGAGGCATTAGTTAGGTTCAAATTAAATACTACGCAAAGAGTACTTTACTTTTAAAAAACTTGAATCCTCACTCATTCGAAATAGGTTCACCTTTCTTACGAACATTTGTCATAGTTGAAGCGCTCCCAGAACTTCATACCACAAAGCTTACGTTAGTCAGTTCATGTACACTACATCAGTCTACATTGTAGATTATACTGACACCTATTATCCTGACGTCACCGAAAGCTACTGAATAACCTCGATCGTCTGCTCAGGTTATGCATTCGCTTAGTTTGGTTTACATGTCTCTCAATTACGCGTTTAGATAAAGTGGCTCTATCCGTCTTCGTAAGTCTGTCCATGTCCTCACTTTACTTTATAAAATTCTTAATAATGCTAATACTCTCCCGTATAAATACCTCTTCAAATTCCTTTGTAATATACACAACTCTCATTCCTCAATCAGATACTTCATTTAATGTATCTACAGTTCGCCAATGGAGTTAGAAATTATTTAAAAAATAGTCGAGCTTATGTAGTAATTATACGAATATCAACTTTAATTTGTAATTGATAGTGTTCTTTGTTAAACGATTTCTTTATAATATAACGTTTGGGCTTAAATAACAAAAGCGAGAATAGAGGTGGTAGGCGGACTGATGGTGGTAATTTGCCCAGTCTGCCGGGGCGGGGAAGTATTCACCGTTCGTGCCGATAAACACAGTAAAGTTTATCCACACAGTATCTAATTCAGTTGCTAACATTCAAGGACCTCGCGCGCCACTTAACATCAGGAGGGAGCAAGGTCACATGTCGTGCTAGTATAAAAAATTAAAATAAAAACAAAGCGTCAATGTATACCGTCCATACTGAAGCAATAGGTAAGTTATTTATACCTGTGTTGGATTGTGATTGTAATGCACCGGCTATCTACTGAAGTACCTATGCATTTATATAGACTACACACAAATAGATGAAAAAACATAATATCAACACGACCGTATTCTCTTGAGGTCAGTCAGTAGTGGTTGAAGGAACTGATTTAGTCAGAATCTCAGCACACTACTCAGTTGGGTATTTAATGTAATCGTCAGACGAAACAGTTTTTACGAAACTAAGGCTGGGTTGTATCAAAATATAATCTTTGTAATTTTGTACCGTTTAACGTTATGGCGTCGTGTACCAGCTGACGACCGATCTTCAAAATGAAACTGATACATTCGACGCCATATGTTCGCCACTTTGTTTTGGTACAACCGATATTAAAATGGCGTCGTATGTACCTACCAGATTTTATTTTGAAGGTCAGCCGCCAGATGGTTTTACTCCTCCCACTCTTCAGGGCACCACGCTGGATAGCCGAGCTTCAAAATTCTTGGGGTGGAAATATCCTCAGACCTTAATACCACTGGAGCAACATTGAGAACTTTTATTTATATTACTGTTCCACAAAATTTTAATGTCGGCTATGCTAAGCTGTTAGTCTTCTGCTAACAGCTTAGTCCTTGGACCACTTCGCTGCTTAGTCTTCCACTAACAGGAGTAGAATCATTCTAAATAATTTAAATAATGACGTGTCACAAATGCCTGTAATAGGTTTACGTGAATAAAGATATTTTGACTTTTGACTTTGACTTTGGTTTAATAACAGAGGTTGTTGGAACCTGCTTCCAACATTATTTTTTGAACCATAGACCCTTTTGTCATAATTTGAATGTTGCTATAGTGTAGACGTGTTATCGGTATTAAACTAAACAAAATCCTATTGCACTACTCAGCGCATGTACCAAGTAACATCAAGCAAGTGCGACACTATTGTTCAAAAAACATACACTGATGCGCACTGAAACTGCTCACATCGGACAATAATAACAACATAATTGAATGGTGAGTTAGCTTCAATAGCTTGCGCTCACTCTAACAGCGTTAACGCCGGCAGTCTCGCTCTGTCCATATTTACAGTTACTTATGTAAGGCAATACTCTTGTAACTCATAATTTGGAAATAACTTTTTGTTTATTTCGAGAAACTTAAAAAGAGATTTGGTCGGCTTCATTATGCCACTTAAACGTACTCCACCACCGATGTTGCAGACTGACCTGCCCCAACAGCTATCATCCTCGGAACCAAATATTAATCTTATACGTGATATTGATACAAATGATGAAATTAAACGCGTAACTATGCGTAAGAGAAGGAAAGGCGATTGTGAAGAAGAGCAAATGTCATTTAAAGAGGAATTCAAAGAAATGTTTAATTCATGGAAGCTGGACCAGAATACCAAATATGAGACCATATTAACGTCAATGGCTGAAATAAAGGCCCAGAATGAGGATATCCAAAAAACAATTGAATACGTCTCTGTTAAGTATGATGAAGCTGTGATTAAGATAAACGGATTGGAAGTAGAACAGAAGAAGAACATTAAGGTAATTCATGAACTTGAAGATAAATTGGAAATGTTTGAACGTAATCTACGTTCATCCACAATTGAAATTCGTAACGTGCCAAAGGCGCAAGGAGAATCGAAGGAAGACTTATTAGAGATGGTTGAAAATCTAGGTAAATCACTAAATATTAATTTGCAGCCGTTTGAGGTTAAAGATCTGTACAGACTTAACACTAAGAATGAGTTTAACAAACCCATTATAGTTGATTTTGTAAGTTCGCTTATGAAGGAGAAAATACTAAAGAATTTGAGGATCTTTAACAAAGACCGCAACCATGACAAGCTTAATACCGCAATGATAAATATAAATGGACCTACTAAGACTATATATATATCAGAATTTTTGACATTCAAGGCTAGAAAATTATATTTTCTTGCTAGAGAATTTGCTAAAACCAACAACTATGCATACTGCTGGACATCCTATGGAAAAGTACTCATTCGTAAATCCGAAGGAGCATCGCTGATTCGTATTGATTGTGAATCAGATTTATCCAAGCTGACTGAAAATTGACTGCATTTCCAAAAGATGAAAATTCAGACTGGCTTTGTTCATTATTCGTTTTTATGTCGTATTCTTAACTATTGTTCTATCAACTATGTAGTAATACATCGCTTGACTGATTCCAACGTAACGTCTTTGTATTTAGTTGCTAATAATATCAATGGAATATTGGATATATTTTTAAAATTAAGTATCTGTAATCGCACATTAGTATACCTAAACTTTTCCTTCTTACATTACCACAGTTGTCACACACAATATATAAAACTTCTTACAACTGATTATAAACATTATACAGTTGGCTACATAATAAGCCCAAACAAACAACACAAACAGTGTTATAAAGTAAAGATAGTGTTAAAAACAGACTGCCTCAATCTAGCACCGTACTTACTCCCCTTGTTATCTCTTCTTCAATAAATAAGACAATATCAATGGATATTGACTCCAGTGATGTGCCACAATGTACTCGATTACAAGATGTAAATGGATTTTATCAAATTGTTTCTAATTGCAATAACTCATTATGTATAGTTTCGGTTAACATATGTAGCATTAACAGTAACTTAGACAGATTTCTTATATTTATTGCCAGTCTGAATGTTAAGGTGGACGTTTTGGTGCTAACAGAATGTTGGACCAATAAAAACTTTGAGCCCCCTAGCATTGACGGCTATAATATATACCACACTAAAAACTATCTCAACCAAAATGATGGTGTGGTTGTCTATGTTAAAAAGGAACTAAGTAGTAAGTCATATGAACCAGATATGAAGGAAGGAAATTGTTTGGTTGTTAATATAGGACACGAATATACACTTGTAGGCTCATATCGACCACCTTGCTTTAAAGACGTTAATGTATACATCGATCAACTTGACAAAGTACTGCAGAATATTAACACAAAAAATGTTATCTTCACTGGAGATATTAATATAAATACAATGCCAACACATAATTCTACCAATAAAAACAGTTACCTTCATCTGATGGCCTCATATGGGCTGCATCAGGGTATAAACTGTCCCACTAGACCTGATAGTGGCACATGTCTGGACCACTTTATGATAAAAACCAAAAATAAATGGCAAACAGTTGTATTTGATAAATTAACAGACCATTCACCAATACTCTTGCACATAGATAACTTACAAATTTGCAAGAAAGCAGCGAAATCAGAACGTGTTACAATAGATGTTTTGGCTGTAAGTGAAATTATGGAAAAGTATCCCTGGACAGATTATTACAAGATAAATGATGCCAATCTTGCTACCGATGAGCTAATCGCTACCCTAGACTCGGCTATTACCAAATCCACATCGATAACTAAATACTCCAATAAAACACAACCGTTGAAGCCATGGATAACACCAGGTGTAGTTAAGGCCATCAGGAAAAGGGACAATCTATTCAAGAAACAGAAGAACAAACCAAAGGATGATGAATCGCATATTACATACACTACATACAGAAGTAGATGTAATAAAATAATTAAAGATCTCAAAAAGCAATATTATGAATTGGAACTTAAGAAACACCATGGTAATATTAAGGAAACATGGAACATCATTAAAGATGTTTGCAATATGAATAAAAGTAAGACTAACTGCATTGATCTATTAAACATTAATGAAACACAGGCTGCTTCACTTAATAATGTCAATAACTACTTTACAACTATCGGGCGTAATTTAGCTAACCTAACATTAAATAAAATTGATAAAACAGATAAATGTCTAGCCAAACAAGCAATCAAAATCAATGAGTCACCATTAAATTCCTTTGTTCTATTTCCGACAACTAAACAGGAAGTTTCAGATACTATTAACAAGCTCAAGTCGAACAGTGCACCAGGCTGGGACAAAATAACATCCAGCTTGATTAAAGATTTAAAACATATTTTAGTGTCACCTATTGAGCATCTTTGTAACTTATGTTTTAATCAAGGAGTTTTTCCTAAATCATGCAAGAAGGCAATAGTCATACCGGTATTTAAATCTGGGGATAAGTCGTCGCCATCGTGCTACCGCCCCATCTCTCTGCTGTCAAATATATCTAAGATACTCGAAAAAATTGTCAATAGTAGGCTTGTTAAGTACTTAGAGACGAAAAGTTTGCTTGCTGTAAACCAATATGGGTTTAGAACAGGGAAGTCTACAGAAGACGCCGTTCTAAGACTAACTTCATCTGTTTCCTCCTACCTTGATCGTGGTGAAAAATGTGTGGGGGTGTTTCTGGACCTTCAAAAGGCCTTTGACACCGTTTCGATTCCAATTCTTTTAACACGCCTTGAAAACATTGGTGTCAGAGGTCTTCCTTTAAGATTGTTTCAGGACTACCTTAGCGACCGAACACAATGTGTCAGGGTGGATAAGTGGATGAGCAATGAAGCTTACAGCCACTACGGCGTTCCACAGGGCAGCAATCTTGGCCCAACGTTATTCCTTATCTACATAGATCAACTATGTCGAACTAATTTAATAAATGCGGATATGACGATGTTTGCAGACGATACTGTCCTGTTGTTCCATGCGACATCTTGGCATAACGTTATACAGACTGTGGAAAAGGGAATGAGCAAGGTCGCAGCATGGTTAGAAGACAATCTTCTGTCATTAAATACAAACAAAACAAAATATCTTTGTTTTAGCATAACCAAAGCAGGCGAACCTCCGACATCATTTGGATTAAAAATTCATACTTTTCCGTGTAATAGGACCGACAGCTATTCAAGAGCAACATGCACATGCGAATATTTGCAGACAGTCAACACAATTAGGTACTTGGGAGTTACTATTGATAATAAGCTTAATTGGGAATATCACATTGAGGCAGTTTCAAACAGAGTCAGAAAGTTAATATATATTTTTAAAAACTTGCGTGTTGTGGCGAGTAAAGACCTATTACTTAAAACGTATAAGGCATTGTGTGAATGTGTAATAAACTATTGTATTTGTGCCTGGGGAGGAGCTTCAAAAACATACCTTCTTGAACTTGAAAGAGCTCAACGAGCTGTCCTTAAGGTAATATTAGGTCTTCCGTTTAGACACCCAACTGCACTACTATATGAGAAAGCTGAGGTATTATCGGTACGTAAACTTTTTATATTCAGATGTGTGCGGAGATACCATAGATATACTGTACCTCATCTACCAGTAACTAACAAAAGACGTGATCTATGTCCAATTAAACCTTCTGTCACTGTATTTGCTACTAGACACTATGATAATCTCGCTCCAAGGCTATACAATATAATAAATGAAAAAATTAAAATTAAATGGTATAACAATTATCAGATAAAGGGTCCCATAATTGAGTTTCTTGATAAATATGACTATAACGGTATAGAGGATTTCTTTAGAATACAAAAATAAGAAACTACGTATACTATACAAAGATGACTTTTATATATTGAATTACCTTCATTTTATTATTTGGTTTTATTTTCTACTTAAAAAAAAAAAAAAAAACCCACTTATGTTTTTTTAAGCATATAAATTTTTGTTTCTTAAACTAATTAAATATTTTTACACACATATATACATATATATATATATATATATTTATCTATTATACGAGTATATTTATTTTTAACACCTATAATAAAATTACTTAAAAAAAAAAAAAAAAAAAATGAAAAAAAAAAAATTACTGCGAGTGAGTTTGCAGAGTTGTTCCATCAATTAACAGCAGTTGCTTGGTGACTTCGTTTGGCGAGTGTTATTGAATAACTTTATCTTTTTTTTTAGACTACCTGCATTTTATGTATTATTTTTATATTTGCAGTTGCATTTGTTTGATAGTTATACGTACTTATGGTTTTAATTATTAAGTTTGTTTATAGATATTTCGATGTAACTACTTTAACAAATTGTAGGGAATCAACTGGTCTCCATAACGCAAGTTAACTTTTTATGGAGGCCAGGGAACCCCATATTTACAGTATATTTATTTGTACTTAGATTTAAGGTTTTTTGTATATTGTACTCTTTATTTTGGTTAATAAAAATCATTATTATTATTATTATTATTAATAACTTAGTTTAACTATATTTTTATTAACTCTTATTTTTGTGACAAATAAAAACTGATTTTATTTTATTTTTTAAAACAGCGTCAAAAAAGATCGGAATACTAAACAAGCTGAAGTGGTTTTTCTCGCCTTCAATCAGACTGTTGTATAAAGCACAAATCAGATCATACGTGAAATACTGTTTTGACCTTTGGGATGGTTCCGCTAAGTCTGACAGATGGTCTAAATCTCCTACAGAGGTGAGCTGTTCGAATTATGGAGGTTGCCTCTATATCTGGAACTCTTGAATCCCTGCAGCTTCGACGAGATGAAGCTTCTCTGAGTGTGTTCTACCGGCTTTACTATGGTGAGTTCTCTGAACAGCTCTATAACCTAATTCTTTTCGGAGAGGAAAGAATTCAGCAACCGAACCACACGCACAGTCAGAATATGCACCCACATACCGTAGTCACCGTCCCTTCGCGGACGTATAAATTTGGAGACTCTCTCGCTCAATAAAGATGTGGATGAATGATCTTCCAGCCTGTGTTACTACTTTACTATAACCTGGAGTTCTTCAAGCAAAGTGTGAAAAGGCATCTAGTCAAGCCGGCATAGTGTTAGAGACCGATCTCAGTCATGAGTGTCTGATTCCAGTTGCTAACATTCATGGACCTTGCGCACCGCTTACCATCAGGTGGGTGTCGTACTTGAATAATAAAAAAAAAACATTCGCTTTTTTTTATTTTTAAACGTTACAATTACAAAAACGTGCGAACGTTTTGGTGCAACCCAGCCTAACTCTCTTATAAGTATTTTCTAATGTGCTCAAATATAAGGTACTATTTAATACCAAAAACAAATTAACTCGTACCGTAATAAAATGAAATGTGAATCAAAAAGGCTTTGATAATAAAAGATCCAAACTACCCGAATCAGATTTGAATTCGGAATGCCGCCGCGGACGTGCGGAATTCAAAATGAGATCACGTGTTTAGACAACGTTCTTATTTCTACAGAAGGTCGGACCTCGCTGTTTTTAGGAAGCCAGTTTACATAAATTTGTCTATAGACCCATCATGACAAGTGGCAAGCTGGTCGAAGTCTCTGCCGTTAGAGAAGTCAAATAGATTGAATATTGTCACGAGTACATCAATTATTAGTTTTTTGCATTTTTGTAAAATGTATTTATAGTTATTTGGAACAAATAATATCCAAATTATTATAAAAATAAAACAAAAACCGACTACTTCAAAGCTATACCTATATATACAAAAACCGACTACTTCAAAGCTATACCTATATATACAAAAACCGACTACTTCAAAGCTATACCTATATATACAAAAACCGACTACTTCAAAGCTATACCTATATATACAAAAACCGACTACTTCAAAGCTATACCTATATATACAAAAACCGACTACTTCAAAGCTATACCTATATATACAAAAACCGACTACTTCAAAGCTATACCTATATATACAAAAACCGACTACTTCAAAGCTATACCTATATATACAAAAACCGACTACTTCAAAGCTATACCTATATATACAAAAACCGACTACTTCAAAGCTATACCTATATATACAAAAACCGACTACTTCAAAGCTATACCTATATATACAAAAACCGACTACTTCAAAGCTATACCTATATATACAAAAACCGACTACTTCAAAGCTATACCTATATATACAAAAACCGACTACTTCAAAGCTATACCTATATATACAAAAACCGACTACTTCAAAGCTATACCTACGAGTATATATACAAAATTAAATTCATTAATAAAAACAATCTTTTAATTACTTCAAATTATTTCAGTCAATCAATGTCAAATCAAATCAAGGCGCGGTGGTGGCTCGGGCGTAAGAACGCCTACAAAGGTCAGTTCAAACCCACCCGGCATGTACCAATGGGAAATACACTTTTCTTACGTACATTTGTCATTTGCCTCGGAGAGCACGTTAAGCCGCCGGTCCCGGTTCCACTAATACCAACTTGTGGAATCGTTAATAAATTGTCATACAAAAAAAAAACATACATCATATCCTCCCCAAGCCGTCTGGCCAGCGTGGCGAGTGTAGGCCAAATGCTCCAGTTCTGGAAGGCCCATCTCCAGTAGTGGAGGTCCAGGACGCTGTGTTCTAGGGGCATGAATGAATGAATCGAATTTTTTTTTAATTGTAACAAATCCTAAGTTACGGTGCAGAGAAGATCTCCTATAAATATCGCGACTCATACCGAGCCTAATCAAGTAGGTAGCGAGAGGTCAACGATCGCGCGAACGTTGACTTACGTAATTCTTTCTCTCTCTATTTCGTGTCTCGGCCGTGGCCTGTGAGCGAGATCAATTACAGTACAGTAGCCGGTCTCCGCGCACCAGTACGCCGAATGTGCGAGACGTACAACAGTCGGTTATTAGCAATTCTCGCGCCGCATTTAAGGCCAAAATAAAGAAGCTGTTGTTGTGGGGTTTGCTTCGGAGTTCATTGATAGTTCCATAAATTCGAACACTGCAATTGTATTGTCCATTATACCTGGCCAAGGTATACATATGTAGTACTAACGTATCTAAAAATATAATTGGTGGCGGGTATAATTCTAATGGCTCCTACTGTATCGTTTCTTAATTGTTATTATACTGCCTGTCTCTGTTCTTTCTCTTCGAATAAATAAATTAATTAATTAATAATAACTCTTCCCAGCCTTTGGGATATCGCGATTTTCAGACGATGCCTTATTCACCATGCAGTGGTATTCATTAGAAGAACTACTAATGACCCCTGAAGTCTGAAATAATATTTGCTTTTATGACAATTACACTTCGTATTTTAAAAAATCTGAAGTCAATTTATTTTATTATTATTAACCAAAAGTTATCCATAAAAATATTTAGTTTTTTCCTTATCTTTAAAAGTTTGCAATTAGCAGTTAGGATGGTTCTCAGATAAGAATTTCACTCGCTAATAAAATTCGTGTCGATTCTCGTATGTTTATGATGCTCGAACGATGATTTGACAGAAAATTAGTTTTTAAGATATGTCGTTTCCTGTCTTAAAGGATTTCCTGCTTACAAAATAGCTACAGTTAACAGGCTATGAAAGTTTTTATCGTCACTATGCCGACATGTAGTAAAATTCGAGTGAAGCTATTTCTGTAACGGCTATACGAAATCGGCAACTTTTAATATCTGAAAGCAATTCATTATTTAAACACAATTTAAATATCTTGGCCATATTGTCACGTCTGGACTCAGAGATGATGCAGACATTGAGAGGGAGAGGCGCGCATTGGCTGTTAGGGCCAATATGATTGCTCGCTGGTTTGCTCGTTGCTCGCATGACCTCAAGGTTACCTTGTTTAGAGCGTACTGTATATCCTTCTACACGAGCAGCCTGTGGGCCTTCTTTACACAAAGGCAATATAATGCGCTACGCGTGCAGTATAATAATGCATTCAGGGTTCTGATGGCGCTGCCGCGCTACTGCAGTGCATCAAATATGTTTGCGGAGGCGAGAGTAGATTGCTTCTATGCCACAATGCGCAAGAAGTGTGGGTCTCTGCTTGGTCGGGTGCGAGACAGCGCCAACAGTATCATTAGAATGGTCGCTGAGAGCCTTAACTCTCCGTACATGTCTCGTTGCTGTGTGCATGTGCGGGGAGTTGGCCTTAGATAAATGTGAATAAAACTTGGGTTATTATTAGGTTAGTACTAACATAGTTTTATAAGGTTTGCTGTTACTAACACTATGAATCTAGTAATTCAATAAACAAATTTTTATTATTATTATTGTTATTACGTTTTAAGAACGAATTCGTTCTCTACCTAATACACAAGACGCAAAATACCAGCTTTTTTCCCCGAGTGCGCGGCGCAAAGGAGGGTTATGTGTTTATCAGCCTATGTATGTTTGTTCCTTTGTGGCACACTGGAGATCTAACTCGTGATTCGATTTTGATGATTCTTACATCAATCGATTCGTTTTAATCACGCGAGACAATGAAGATATGACATTAAACAAAATTCTGTAAAGTGACAACCAGGCGCCATATTGTGGAAAATAAAGAATGAAAGTCGACAAACTATATTCAATGGGGTATCGTCGAATAGTTATTTCAAAATCATGTTGAGGTTTCTCTTATAATTTTTCATCCTTCAGTGTCTGAGTGACATTTAGGATCTAATTTTTCATCCTTCAGTGTCTGAGTGACATTTAGGATCTAATTTTTCATCCTTCAGTGTCTGAGTGACATTTAGGATCTAATTTTTCATCCTTCAGTGTCTGAGTGACATTTAGGATCTAATTAAAGTAGGTTAGCAACCATTATAATTTAAATTTTCAGTGTACTTCTTCCTACATCTACATACCTATAATAAAGATGTAATCAAGTTTATATAATTAATTCAAAAATATTTAATGTCTATTTATTATTAATACGGGCCGTGCCTATCTCTTTTAATAAAATGACAAGATTGCGAAATTTATTATATTATAACAGACAGCGATAACTATAAAAAAAAATAATTTAAAAATAATAAACACGACTGCGTAAAATATGAACTTTAATTAAAACTGAAAAGAACCCTTGGGCATGTTTTTTTTTTTTTTTTTTTATATAAACATTAACAATCAGCTCAAAATCCCCCCTTACACTTCTAGCAGATATTCAGGGCGCCTTCAATAAATGTGTTTAAAATCACTTTTTAAATAAACAAAATAATTTGTCTTGATAACTACAACTATGCATTATAATATTTATTTGAATTTCTTATTCTTATTTTATGTAATAGTTGTCATTATGTATTCGTACATCCTTACTAATATTATAAATACGATTGTACCTCTGTCTGTCGTGGGTTACGCAATCATGCCTTAACTACTGAAACAATTTAAATGAAATTTGGTACAGAGATAGCCTAGAGCCCGAGAAAGGACATGTGCAACTTTTTAATACGAAAAACAGGCTATTAGGGGTTGAAATTTATTTAATAATGAATTATTCAGCTGGCTCCGTGGTCTAGCGGTCAAGTTCGTGGATTCAGACGCGGAAGTACCAGGTTTGATTCCTGATCACAATAATTTATATGTGATATTTCTTGAGTTTAGTACGCTAGAGACATCAACGAGCTTGCCACTTGTCATGATGGGCCTATAGAACAGATGGCTAATGTAAATCCGTTTCTTTAAAAGGCGTGGTTTTTGATCACCTCGAAAGGGATACGGTCGTGATGATACTGTACTTTTTTATTAAATTAAATAGTTAAATCAGATAGGGACTAGCAGCTACTAGTGCTCATAGTCCAGTTTCTTTAGCGTCTCGCTTATCGTCGGCAGTGAGACATTTGTCTCACGAACAACGTATTGTTGGCGACAACAAAGAATGACCGCATTTTTATGGGATTTATATTTTTGGTTTGGTGTTAAATAAATTCTTGACACCGACGACGGTTCGGAGCCGCTAATTCCTTGACGAGGCGTCCAGAATTGGTGTAGTCCGATCATCTCATCCCTTTATAT
Organism: Tinea semifulvella; assembly: GCA_910589645.1. Classification (NCBI taxonomy): domain Eukaryota; kingdom Metazoa; phylum Arthropoda; class Insecta; order Lepidoptera; family Tineidae; genus Tinea; species Tinea semifulvella. The sequence continues at coordinate 397,077 of OU342600.1, forward strand.
TATGGAGCTATATCCTGTTCAACATAGTTTATAAATATTATACACCAAAGCTTGCTCAATGTTGTTAAAGTAAAGAATAACATAATTATCTGTTTGTTTTGTTTTTAAATGTCTGTCAAAAGAATTAATCTATATTGAACAACATTTCTTCTGTGAACTGAAAAATAACCCTATCTCTACTTTTAACTTGACTGCCTAAATAAATGCGATTGTAACTCTGCCTATCGTGTGGTACGCAATCACGCTTAAACTACTGATCCAATTTAAATGAGATTTGGAACAGACTCTAGGTCTAGAGCCGGAGAAAGGAAATAGGCTACTTTTTAATTCGAAAAAAGGCTGTATGGGGTTGAAATTTATTTATTAATGAATTATTCAACTGAATCCATAGTCTAGCGGTTGAGTTCGTAGATTTAGACGTGGAGGTACCAGATTTGATTCCTGATCACAATAATTTATTTGTGATATTTCTTGAGTTTGGTACGCCAGCGTACACGAGCTTGCCACTTGTCATGATGAGCCTATAGTAAACTTGACTAATTTAAATGCCCTTCTTCAAAAACGTGGTTTTTGATCACCCCGAAAGGGACACAATCGTGATGATGATAATACTCTACTTTTGAAAAGAAAAAAAAAATAGCGCGAAAATTTTTTTGTAGCGATTACGCCAACGTTAGAACCAAAAGTAAATAAAAAAGTTATTCTCAATTGCCCACGTTTATATTAAAAAAGTCCCGAACATAGCTCTCATCATAGGTCGCTAAGCGACGTTGAGCTTAACTCGAGCCATCCGCGTCCAAACTGTCTCTTTTGTTAAACACTCTTTTGGCTCGTACGGTTCGGTGAACATTGAACGACGCGCGTCGCTCGATATATAACAGCTGCATATGTGAACGAAAGCTCGTGCTGTGGTTTGTACTCGATGTGTTTGCTCAATCCGTATGTGAGTACTGAGCTTTATAACATACGTATACTTTATACATATATTATGTTATCAATATGTTTACAGTCATTGACTATGGTAACTTAATGTAAATCTTGGATATAGCGTGTGAACGTCAGTGGAGTGGGACCAGCGATTTGAAATTAAGTCGTTTACTGGACTTGGTATTTCTATTCTCAAAACTATTTAAACAAAATATCCACACCGCTCACCCTCGCCAACCCGCCTAGCCTAGTGTGGGATAAATTCTCAAGATATATATTTATTTAATTATAATAATTTTAGACGATTAATGTAATGTACAAAGATTTTTTATTTATTTATATTAATTTTATATTATATTAGGCTAATGAAAATAAATTTACTAAAAATAATATATTCACCCATGACTTGATCATATATCAGTGTGACAAGCACACTTGCACCATTCCCCCGCTGCACCGCAATGCTGATTTGCTACGCGAAAAAACTGTAAGTGCTATTATCACATACAGCATTAATATTAATTTTATTTATTTATTTACTAATTAAGGACAACTTACAGAGAGATAGATGAAATGGGTAGTATATGGCTATTAACAAGTTACCACCGATAGCTAGAATTACCTAAGATCTCGTTAAAATGTTAACTTAACGCGTTTCCTTAATAAAATAAAATTACACTACAAACTAAGAACAATAAACTACGTAACATAAAACAAAATAACTAAAATATTATAAATATATATATATATAACCATATATATATAACCATAAAATACTGAAAAAATAAAAATAATAAAAATAAAAAAATATACTATTAATGATAATCACGGGCGAAACGTATTGTAAGAATGCGTTATGCAGCTGTCGGAAATATTATAAATGGATGTCATTGCAATAATCATTTACATAAATGCATGTCCTGCTTATAAACTAATTCTGTTAGTTAGCCTATGTATGTTCTGAAAGGCTCAAATTGATCAGTGGAGTTCTAGGACGCTGTGTTCTAGGGGCTGTGATGATGATGATGCACGCGACTAAGATATCATGGTAGCTGGTTCACATTTAACCAACATTACTATAGGCCCATCATGACAAGTGGCAATCTCAAGATATATTTTGTGTGCGGTACGAACAGTAATAGGTTCTGGGGTCCCTTAACTGATGTTATTAAATCTCCTTAAGCAATCGAGACAATAGTTAGTCTTATACTTAGGTTACATGTCATATTTAGTATTAGTTATAAAAATAATAAGTTTTGTTGGATGCTGCAGTTAACTTCTAAAATCAATTCTTACCGATATGAGTTTTATCTTATTATGTGTTAAAATATAATACTAAATTTACATTAGCCGTAACAAAGGAGGGAAAATAAAATAGTTTTCATTATCACAGCCCCTAGAACACAGAGTCCTACACCTCTACTGTTGGAGATGGGCCTTCCAGAACATATTTCTGGAGAATTTGGACTACATTCGCCACCTATCCAGACGCGTTGGCGAGTGTTTTAATAAAATAAATGATACTTATTTTAAAAGCATTAGTTCTGCCATCTGCATGACTACCGGAATCTCATACATATGTGATGCATCTCACTTCAAATGAAAAATCCTTTGTTTGCTCAATATTGTATGTTTTAAATTTCAAACAGAAAATACATTCACAGCCTGTACTCGCTTTTTTTTAAGAAAACCAAAAACATGAGTCTCAAAAGATCTTATAGATCTTTGATTTAGTTCTGTGGGGAATTGGATCTGTTGGAAAAGCATTTCTTAAATCCCTGACTTTGTCATGATGTTATACCATATCATACTGTGTCACGTTGTTCGGGACATTAAAATGAAACAAGAGATTTTAAGCTAATGAAGTTAATATATTTAAAAAAAATGAAGTTAACAGAAGAGAGCAAGAGAATTTAAAATTATATAAAGGGGGAGGGTCATAAGCCAAAACTTAGCCCTATCACTCTTTATGCATCCGTTGACTGTGCGTAGTGGTACCTTCCCTCGGAGAGCCTGAAGACGGGGGCCCGGAGAGCGCTGCCGATCTCAAGCGGACAACGGGGTGTCACGGGGATCCTGGGCAGCGGGGTTATCTTCTCAAGCTGGGTCCCAGCTCTATAGTCCAGACATAGAACCCTGGAACGCACGGGGAACACGCGTTACGTTCCATCTCCAAATCCACCACCACTTCAGTCTACACCAAGACAAGATACCAGATAGATGGTGAGACTGCAGCGGTGTGCACAAAAATATTTTTCTGCACGTGGTCATGAAGTGACCGCGTACTATTTTCTATTTAATACTTACCCAAGCTGGGGGGTGTACAATATCTGGCAAATGATGAGTCGAATTGTATATTGTATGTTAATATGAATATATATATCAATTTGAAAATTTCGAGCAGCTGTTGCAGCGGAGCAAAAAAAACAAGTGGTCTGACAGTTGTTTTCTTAAAAATGGTGTGAGGCAAAGGATGTCGTTTGCAGCCGAAAACGTTCATCCCTGGTCATTGTCGATAACAATCGCTACAACTGATGCTAATTCATTTAATTCCCAAACCTGCCATACAATAATAAATGTCATATCTTTAGTGACACTCAAATGATTACGACGAATCGATTGACGCGGAAATCATCTAAATCGACCCACGCGTCATTGGTCTTCAGGTTATACGAAAGAAACACACAAGCTGGAAGATCATTCCCCGTCTACAATGTGCAAAAAAAATATACGTATGCGTCTGGCGTCGTCCTATTAAACGCGACTACGCGATCATCGCAAGTTTGCGCGAATTTTGTGAGCAATTAAACATATTAATATTGACAAGGTGTGCTTATTGCCCATCGTTACATCGCACGAACGGCAATTACGATACCTTTTACACAAGTCTTTAGTCGCCAGTTCATTTAGAACGCTGCCTACGTGACATAAATGTCAAACGCTATTGTAATTGATATTCGTACGGATACTGTCAGTGTTACAATTACTATTTTCGCAATCTAACATTTGCTTATTGTAATAGACTGTAGACATATTACCCCCCATCTTACATCCAGGCAACCTCGTCAAGCACAGAGAAGTTCTGCTGAGAACCTCAGGCTGCGCATTTGCTAACCTCGGTACAGGTTACGAGTTTGCGCTGTTTGGGGTCGAGACGATGTGCCCATGGGGACCCTCAGCCAATCGTCTGGCCAAGGTGTTGTCCAAACGGCTAAAGAAAAGTTTGGAGACAGGAAAGCTGGCAATTATTTCTACCAACATACTAACGTTGCTATACAGAGGGGAAATGTTGCCAATCTCCTTGGGGACATTTCTGAACGGTCGTCTCTATAAATTATAAATTATATTTAGTTTATATTTCATTTTATTTTTATTTGAAGTAGCTTTAATTTATTCTGAATAAATAAAATATATACTCTTATATATTTTATTACCTAATTATATTTTTTTATAAATAAATAATATGTATTAAATAACATGCATACTTATATACATTCATTCAAACCCACATACACCAACACACACAAACACCAACACACACAAATACCAACACACACACACACACCAACACACACACACTAACCATACACACAAACAATTATTTAAGTCTTGCCTTCAGCAAATATAAATAAATATTGTCTAGAGTAAAATTAAATGTTGTAAGTACTAATTCCTACAATGACATCTGAACACCGTCCACCGACTATTTCAGATGTCATGTAATGTATTTTTATTTTGCAATAAAGATTTTTATTATTATTATTATTATTTGATGTGATGATCGGACTACAAAAAGTTACCTTACGCGGCGTTATCTCTCGACGTCTACAAAAAAGTTTGAGAAAAACCAGGAAAATAGAAGAAAAAACATCCCTTAACGAGGACAGGCGCGATACCAATTACATCCGGGGACACCATGACTTGTGATCCAGAATGGGACATTCTCAGAATCAAACATCAAATTGGGACAAAATGAAAAAAGTTGAGACATTTATTTCCGCAAGTAGGTAACATCCATACTTACTAATACTAAAGAAGCTTTATGTGTCTGTCCTTCACGCTTATATTTGCTGGACCGATTTTGATGAAATTTTCCAGAGTCGGACATAGACTATATGACGTTACAATCTAAGTACGACATGTGACTCCACAGCTATTTGTCTGAAAATTTGTTTGTTTTGGTCTACACACAATTTTTTTACAGATATCTTACTTGGAGCCCAGTAATGGATATAAAGTTACCATATATGCAGGACATGTGACTCTACGGGCAACTGAAGGTCATCTATTATTTGCCATTATTTTTTAAAATTTAAATTATATTTGTATATAATAATAATAATCTGGTGTCCACAGGCCTGGCAGGAAAACAGCAGAAGGCATAAGACCACAAAACCATGTAACTATTTAACTGAATTTTCAGTCAAAGGTATGTCAATAAATTCTGACAGGTTATAAAAAGCTATATTTTGGAAAAATAGTTTTAATTTTGTTTTATTAAATTATAATTCTACTCCTGCTAGTGGAAGACTAGGCAGCAAAGTGGTCCTAAAAGTAAGCCGTCAGCAGAAGACCAGTTCCAGTGACCTGTTAATGCCAGTTTATGGTCGCCGTGGTATAACTATATCGCTGACTAACGCTATACATATAACCCAGTAAATCTTGTCTATTCCCTCTTCCCTAACTAAATTAAGGAAAGGAATTCACTTAAGACTTTAGTTATTCGTTTGTTTCACGCATTAGTTTTGGATGGACAGACAGAAATCCGTACTAATAATATAAATGTAAAAGAAACGTTGTCTGTGTGTTTGTATTATATTCATCATCAGCAAGAAGCGTCTCTCCACTGCTGGATGTAGGCCTCCCTCGTCATTTCACACAATCTTCTGCCACCCTCCATTCCCCACCAGCAACATTTTTTAGTTCTTTCGTCCATCTGGCGGTAGGTCGTCCCACTCTGCGTTTTTCCGTACGCCGTATCCTGTATATTACTAAATTTTGATGAATTTAGGCATAGAATTGAAAAGTAAAAATTGGTATTTGACATTATTGCAAATGGCACATGCTTTCAACGAGAACAACAATTAGGTGGTAGGTGGACTGATGGTGGTATCTTGCCCAGTATGCCAAAGCGGGGAGCTTGTTCGTGCTGATCAACCCAGTATCCACATGTTTCGGGATCAGGCTCGAATAGCCGTCATCCCCAGTCAAGCCTGCATAGCGTCAGGGACTGATGACAGTCATGATTGTGTGAAAAAAAAAGATGTAGCTTGGAACTTAAAAGCGGAAATAGACATATGACGTCATCATTCGACTTAGACACGTGATCCCACGGCCATCTAAATGTTTGTTTCACCTAACCTAAAGCGCTGAATTGTCTTTAATTAAATTTGGTTTAAACAGATACAAGACATATGTCGCACGCTGAAGTTGCGGAATGCTCTCGCAGCCAGTGTGTTTCTCCATTCCTATAACCTGGAGTTCTTCAAGCGAAGTGTGAAAAACATCTTAATAAGCCGCCATAATGCAGTATAAGCCTCTTTACAGCTGCATATTCCTTATTATAATATTATTAGACACTAATTTATCTTATTTACTATAATAATATTAAGCTTTATTTTATTTATTTGCTAGCTGACCCGGCAACTTCGTACTTGAATGTGTAATACAGGTCATGAATGTCGTGTACTAAATTTATGATTTTATGGAAGACAAATGATGTCAGCCCATGATCATTTACCAGCAACAACCGCAAATAGAAATATCCATTATTCTTTAGATAAACTGTGTAAATAATGTTTTTTGTTTTATTTTATTTTTTCGTCAATTTTCCAATGTTATTCTGCTATTCTATTCATTAACTGCCTCCGTAGTCTAGCGGTTAGGTCCGTGAATTTAGACTCGGAGGTACCGGGTTCGATTCCTGGTCGGGACACAAAAATATTTATTAATGTAAATAAATACATGTAATTAATATTTAATTTGTTTGTGTTATTTCTCGAGTTTGGTACGCTGGAGACATCGACGAGCTTGCAACTTGTCATGATTGGCCGGCAGTAAAGTTGGCTAAATGTGAATCCGCTTATTTATAAGCGTGGTTTCTGACCACATTGAAAGAGAAACGGTCGTGATGATACTGGACGGGCGTGAAAAAGAGCAAAAATTAATAAATTATAATAGTGGACTGTATGAAGGGGCTGGACGCTCACACGCACTTACTTGTATTCGCTGCAGGTGGTCTTGGGCTTTCCTTGGGTCGCCAGGTTGCTGCTGGCCGCGGGCAGGCTTCTTTTCTCGCAATTTCGAAATTGCGAGCGGTTGATGTCTCTTCTTCAAATTCTGTGCAAGCAATTACCTTGGCACATTTTCACTGACGCTTCTGACAGCTGGGTCGCGTTCAATAATGTTCACTTTCTTCCCATGCGCAAGGTGCGTTCGGAAAGATCTCGCAGGTTTTAGAACGAGATAGGCACACCCTTCCGCTAGTGCGTATGAGAGGGATAAAGGATGGGTATGGCGATATACAAATTAATAGACAATAAATAGACAACCTTAAAGTTGTTTTTAAATATGATAAGGCGCAAACAGATTATGCTATTCGAGATGGAATCAAATTCAACATATCAAAAACCATGAAAATCGGTCCAGCCGTTCTCGAGTTTATAAGTGTTCTAACAAACCCGACTTAACTTTAACAGCATTACCAGAAAATACAATATTATTAAACTTGATACAATACATAAAATCACGAATTGGTTTAATTAAAGTACATATTAACAGTGAAAACAATTATTTTAGAAAATACATAATGCCATGACAAAACTAACAATATAAAGAACACAAGCATAAACAATAACATATACCTACGAGTAAGTACAATTAATTCGATTCATTGATTCATCGAACTGTCTTGCCAGCGTGGCGAGTTAGGACAAATTGTCCAGAATAATTCTGGCCTTTTTATTTAGAAGGCCTAACCTACAGCGGTAGAGGTCTAGGTTGTTGTGATGTGAAGTACATTATATAGGTATTAACTCCAAAGTGTTTTTGCACGCAAGTGTATCGTGTAGTGGGGAGGTGTTTAGCAACAATTTAACATTGCCTCCTTACACTCCTTGAGCCTTTTCCAACTTCCACTAAGTAATTACCTTTCACCATTTGTGTTAAGGCTAACAATTGTCGTACTATTTACGAGTCGCCAGATTGAAAAAAAACTTAATATATACGGCGTGATTTTGTATGCTCTTACACTAAACCAATATGTTATTCTATTGATAGAAACAAATAACTTTTCATAAGAAACCATACCAAACCGATTAAGTAAAAATTTTTTTCGGCTTTTTGAATTTTGTATGGAGAAGCCAAAATATTAATTGTCACATCCTATATATAGTTTCCTAGGAACAGTTGTGTGTTTCTATCGATAAAATAACATATTAGTCTAGTACAAGAGCATACAAAGTCACCCCGTATACTCGTATACATTAGGAAAAAAAATATTCGAAGTAATATACAAACAGTATAAAAGAATGATGAAAAAGAAAACCTAACATTAAATAAACAAAAAAAAAAAAAAACTACAGTAAAGTAAAGTATCATCACGACCGTTTCCCTTTCGGGGTGGTCAGAAACCACGCTTATAAATAAGCGTGGTTCACATTTAGCCAACTTTACTGCCGGCCAATCATGACAAGTGGCAAGCTCGTCGATGTCTCCAGCGTACCAAACTCGAAAAATAACACAACTAAATTAAATATTATTTAAATGTATTTATTTACATTAATATTTTTGACTCCCGACCAGGAATCGAACCCGGTACCTGCGAGTCTAAATCCACGGACTTAATCGCTGGACTACGGAGGCAGTTTTTAGATGTGTAAAAAATGCCATCCTCAGTATAAACAACCTTCTAACACTTAGCACTTGGGCCTCGTCTAAGTGGGATGCCTTAGCGGCCTCCTGTACATAACTTTGAGGATAGACCTCTAAGCCCTTTCTAACTAAGTGCACTCATACATACATACATATCTTCACGCCAGATCCCTTGCGGGGTAGGCAGAGACAATTGAGCGCCATTTGACACGATCACGACATACCTCTTTCGCTTCGTCGACATTCATTAACCTCTTCATACATGCCCTTTGGTTACGAAGACTTTTTAATGCTCCTTCAGTCAGTGTTTTATTTATTTGATCGTGATATGTGAGTCTCGGTCTGCCAGGGCCTCTTTTACCCACAACTTTCGCATTATATATCTGGCTCGTCAATCTTTCATCGCTCATCCTTTCAACATGCCCGAACCATCGTAGCATGCTTTTCCTTATTTTTGTCCCTATGCTTTCCTTCATACCAACCCTTTTCCGTATTTCGACGTTACGTATGCGGTCCGCCAAAGTGACGCCACATATCCGCCGCAACGACCGCATTTCTACTGCATTAACCCTACTCTCATGCGTATTCTGACATATCCACGTGTCGCTTCCATACATCAGTGTTGGTACCAACATGGCATTGTGTATGGCGAGCCGAGCTTTGTCACTGACATTTCGACTGCCGATCAGTGACCCCAGGGCACCGTTAACACTATTTCCCGCGTTCACTCTTCTTTCAACGTCTCTATCGTACTTCCCATCCGCAGTGAAAACACTGCCCAGATATATAATTTCATTTACTTGTTCTAGAGTTTCATCATCAATCTTTATCGTCACGGTTGTCATCCTTCTTCTTTCAAACACTAGTACCTTGGTTTTTCTCGCATTCAAACGGAGTCCTTTTTCTGCACATCCCTCCTTCATTCTTGTGACTAGTGATTGCAGTTGTTGTTCGGACGATGCCAAAAGAACAGCATCATCTGCATAAAGCAGGCAGTTCACCACTAGATCACTCATCTTTATCCCACAGTCACTCTCTCTCACTCTTTTTAGGCATTTGTCGAGATATAGAGTGAATAATCTAGGAGAAAGCACACAACCCTGTTTGACGCCCATTTGGGATTCAAAGCAAGGCGACATACCCCCCTCCACCCGCACACAAGCTTTGCAGCCCTTGTACAGGGACTGTATAGCTTGTAGCAGTTTGTCATTCACTCCATACTCCGGCAATATGTCCCAAAGCTTCTTTCTTACAACTCTATCAAAAGCCTTTTCCAAATCCACAAAAGCACAGAAAACCTTCTGGTTTAAGGCCAAAAACTTCTCTGTGATATTGCGGAGCGAAAAGACTTGGTCAGTGCATCCTCTTCCAGGTCTAAAGCCTCCTTGTGCCTCCCATAAAATAAGATTCGCTGATGTCATTAACGATTGAGATAGAATATGTCACAGTGTGACGCGATCGATACAGAATGCGTAGATGGCGCGTGTGTGGCGCCATACGGCTCGAAAGCTGGCTTACGACTCACCTTGCTATCGATGCAATTGTCAGTTAGACAGAGTTTGCTATCATAACGTGTAATGTTCTCTTACTGTATCTTCCACTTTGTTTTAATATAAATATACGCCCCATGTGCAACTCAGGGTTTTAAAAATCGGTTCAGTGAAAAAGAGTTAGTCTCAACAATTCGGACGGTCAGTTGACCTTGCCTGTCTTCTGTAATGAATAAATTGATACGCGATGCTATATTTAATTAAATGTTTATAGCCCAGATTTTAATTTAATTTTTGCCGCCCACTTTATTATACGGATAAATAGTAATGAATATAATTAAATGTCATATGAGAGACATTTGCAGAAACGTAACGAGTTATTAACCGCAGTTCGTCGCCTTAACTGGAGACTGATTCTTGATAGTATTCGTTTAAATTAAATTATTGTGTCTTTTGAACTCGATTCACAATCCTACAATAATAAAGGGCAATAATGATGATTGTACAATATTTTTAAAGTATAGGGATATATTATTTAGTGTTGTATAAGTATCAGTAACTAAAGTTTTATTGCACAATATTTATTTTAAAAAAGTTAAGTATCATCACCGTACGGCGTGGTCAGAAACCATGATTCACATTTAGCCAACTTTACTGCCGGCCCATCATGACAAGTGGCAAGCTCTTACCAGACACGAGAAATATCACAAATTAATAAATTTATTATTGTGAAAAGAAATCGAACCTGGTGCCTCAGTTTAAATCTAAGGTCTTACCGCTCGACTACGGGGTCAGGAGGTTTATTATATATTTATTTATTGTTCACAATAATGGCCCAGTGAAGCCGGCATAGTGTTGGGGACTGATGTCAATCATGAGTGTCTGATTCCCATGGCGTTGAACATTTATGAATCTTGCGTGCCACATACCATCAGGTGGGCGCAAGGTAAAAAAAGAAGGGGGGGTTGCACCGACCTTTGTAGGATTTAAGGAACGCGTTCTTACAACTGAGCTACCACCGCGCTTATGGAGTGAACTGGATCAATGTTATTTATTACCAATCTGGTTTAGTATCTTATTGTAATTTTTATGTTTAGGTTAGTTATGTTATAGTTCTTTTTTTTTAATTATCTGTTTATTACAGAAAATAGTATAGTTATAATCATTCATCATATAATAAATAAATAAATAAATAATTTTGGACAAAAATGTAAGAAATAATAATTCTCAATTTAGTTCAAATAAGAAATAGTTCCTATCAAGAATAAGGCTAAAGTAGGCTTAATTTTGTATTATGTTTTGAGACGAGGGTCTCAAGTTTGAGGCCGGTGGAGGACCAACTATTTTATGTAGCGAGAAAACTATTCCCCTATTTTAGCACCCAGACATACCTGCAGCCCTATTCCATTACTTAAGCGTAACTGAGGTATTTTAATGCAAAAGTAAAAGTAGAAAACAGAGAATTTGGAGGTCGACAGAGCGAGTATTTTTATAAAATAATAATTCCGATTAAAGTCAATCGCGTAATTATAGGAAAGTGTTTAGTTTTGTAAATTTGTAATTATATCGAAAATATAAAGTATAAAAAGTTAGATACATTTTAAATAAAAATAGTTCCGTAGAATCCTCTTCGTAACAAATAAAAGCAACTACATCCAACCGCAGGCGTTGGATAATCCTGTGACCGCAAAGTCAGGTTACAATACCTATATATGTATGGCACTTTATGTATCCTACTATCCACCTGGCTACGTTAGTGTTCGGAAATAGTTTTTTTGCGCGATTAGCTACTCTTTTCCCAATTAGTTATAATACTTTTTACCGTGACCACAGCCAATGCAACTTGACCGAAACGTCAAGATAAATGTTTGTCTTTTTTTTTTATCGACCCATTATACCCAGTATACTATTTTTTTTGTTATAAAACGAATGATGTACTCGTAAGTGTTGCAACACTCGAAATAACCGGTAGTTAGATTGCAAACACTAGATGGAACATCCTTCAGAATAATAATAATTCAGTAAGTTTGAAGCAGTAAAAAGTTGAATGTATTTCTTTTGATTTATCCCTAACTCGTAACATCTGGAATTAGGTAGATATTTTTATGAAACGACGTGGAGGACTGCTTTTTATGGCGCACTTTAGAAATTCAATGAGTTCAGCAGCGGGATTATGTTTCTTACAGCGCAAATTATATCCGAAAATCAAAAAACAAATAATCCGAACACCAAAAAACAAAATATTGATCATATGTTAACTACCTATCCTTTCTGCAACCTGCTGTTAAATTATGTAGTATTACTAAGTCTTCACACTTTCATACATTAAATTAAGATAGAATCAGGATTATCATAAAAAACTCTCGGACGATTTAACTTTTCTCATTCCAAGTCGTTCGCCAACTTTGGCCAATTTATTTTTATTTTCTTCATACACTTTTGAAAGAATATGTTTCCTTGTTAAAAACACTTTATATCTTAAATATTTTATACTGGGTGACTTTGTATGGTCTTAGGTTAGCCTAATATGTTATTCTATTGATAGAAACAAACAACTTTTTCTAAGAAACTATATATAAATGCTGAAACGAGTGTCCGGCCCGATTTTGATAGAGAATAAAACTGAAAAATTGATAAAAAAAACTCTTATTCTATCCGGAAATCTATTTGGAAAATTTTGACAGAGGCCCTGGCAGACTGAGACTCACATATCACGATCAAATAAATAAAACACTGACTGAAGGTGCATTAAAAAGTCTTCGTAACCAAAGGGCATGTATGAAGAGGTTAATGAATGTCGACGAAGCGAAAGCGTGATCGTGTCAAATGGCGCTCAATTGTCTCTGCCTACCCCGCAAGGGATCTGGCGTGAAGATATGTATGTATGATGTAAATATAGATGTTTTGACATAATTATATGTATGTAGTATATAATGGGCTCATGGGCTCTCCTGTTCCAAAAGTGCGGGCGGATTTTCCCGCCACGGCTCCCTTAACGATATCATTAAAAGCACCATCGGGGTTCCAGCTCTTCTAGAGCCTGTTGGAGTTATCCGAGACGATGGCAAGAGACCCGATGGTATGACGTTGGTCCCCTGGGAACGGGGACGTGCTCTGGTGTGGGACGCCACGTGCGTCGACACCCTCGCCGCGTCGCATCTCAGGGGGACAGCGCATAAAGCGGGAGCCGCGGCGGAAAATGCGGAGTCCAGCAAGCGGCGCAAATATGTAAGTATATTAAAAGATTACATATTTATGCCTTTTGCTGTAGAAACTCTGGGCCCATGGAGTCCAAGTGCAAAAAAGTTTTTAAAAGACATAACACAGCGTCTTGTCGTCTCCTCCGGTCACAAGAGGGCTGGCTCTTTCTCCGCCCAAAGAATCAGTATTGCAATTCAGCGGGGAAATGCAGCCAGCGTTCTTGCCACCATTCCACGCGGACGGGACTTATATCCCTATCGTTAGTATTAATATTTATTTTACTTTATATTTTGTAAATATTTTTTTCGAATAAATGCTTTTTTGTTATTAAAATATTATTGTATATAATAGGTCATATATTTAAAATGTAGTAATGTAGAATACGATCTAAGTAAGTATATTGTATTATTTATTTATTTATTTATTTAAGGAAAACTATTGACAATATCCAACAACAAATAGAACTAAACGTTAGCAACAGAGTGTCATTTATAAGTTTTCACAAATAGAAACATATTAACAATGTAAAAAACACAAAAAACAAAAAGCCTATGAGATGACAAAGATTTAAAAAAACATACTGAAACATACAAAGTAACACATAAACACTACACAACGTACTACTAATGAATACTTGCATCCACACACAAATACAATTAAACAACAATAAGTAGTTGAGAATTAATCAAAATCATTTTCAGTAAAAAAACGATTGCTTAGCACATGCCTCACCATCTTAATACTTGAAAAGAAAATATCGGTGTCATACTTAATTATAAGCTCATTGAATGTGTTGCATGCTCTGATTAGGTATGAATTACGTCTGTATAGGGTGCTGGACTTTTATATTTATTTACACATTGCCTATGATTTTTTTTTATGATTTCACGGCCGTTTCCCTTTCAGGGTGGTCAGAAACCACGCTTATAAATCAGCGGATTCACATTTAGCCAACTTTACTATAGGTCAATCATGACAAGTGGCAAAATCGAGAAATATCACAAATAAATTAAATATTAATTAAATGTATTTATTTACATTAATAAATATTTTTGTTTCCCGACCAGGAATCGAACCCGGTACCCCCGAGTCTAAATCCACGGACTTAACCGTACACAATAATGCCTCATTAAACTCGCCCATGTACACTAATTTCAAGTTTTAGTGCAATAAAGTTTTTAAATAAAATTTAATAAATCCTGCAGTTTTTAACAAGTTTGACATCACTTACCAAAAACTTTATCCATAAGCGACACTATCAGCTGGTGTAATACAGAATGCTTATATTTATACAAACAAAAAAAAACAGAGAACATGTCGCAACCCATCACCATTGCATTTGATAGCATTATTATATAAAAAGTTAATAACATTCGGATAACCGATTGATGAAGGTCGCTATTAAATGTATCTTAGACTATTTATCGTACGTAAGTATAACATAGATACATATATACTAACTTGTGGAAATGTGAATAAATTGTTATGACATTGTGTGTTGTACAATGTTTTATTATGGCGAGTGTAGGCCAAATTCTTCAAAATAAAGGGAAATCTCCAAAAGTGGAGGTCTGGGACCCTGTGATAAACTTTTTAAAAAAGGTAATATTTTATTTATTTAATATTAAAGGTTGCCAGTATCTCGCCTGTAATTATTTTCATCGTTATGAAAAAGCTCATTTTCATGAAGCATATTTTCGGTAACGCAATCCAAATTAGGGATAAAGTAAAAAAAACGAGTAAATTAGACGCCGCCGCTGGTCACGCGATGCCCTTACACGTGGAATCTGGTCCATCACGTTATCTTTTGTCGGTAAATAATAGCGATCTTAACTCTAGATAGAAAAACTTATTGTATAGTACTGTAAATATGAACTGACGCGTTTAACGCCGTTGTGTCCCTCTCGCTCGCACAATCCACTATTTCTCAAACATTTTCCAAGTCTGAGTATGTGAAATGTCGTCTATTAACTTTCTAGCGAATAAAATTAATAGCTAATTATATATGTATTAACATAATTGCTTGTTTAAACCGCCTCCTTGGTGTAGCGAATACAGACAGGGTCACATGTCGATTCAGGTGTTTTTTTTTTAAAAAAAAACAGCACGACGTGTGACCTTGCCTGATGGTAAGTGGCGCACAAGGTCCATGAATATAAGCAACTGGAATCAGACATCCATGACTGACATCAGTCCTTAAAACTATGCCAGCTTGACTAGATGCCTTTTCACACTTCGCTTTAAGAACGAAGAGGTTGGAAGAGCATTCCACATCTTTATTGTGCGACAAATGTATGAGTCTAAATTTATACGTACGCGAAGCGATGGTGACTACGGGTGATGTTAGTCATATTCTGAACTGTGCGTGTGGTTCGGTTGCGGAATAAAGAGGAAGGAATGAGGTTATAGAGCTGTTCAGAGCACTCACCATAGTATAGCCGGTAGAACAAGCTCGGAGAAGCTACATCTCGGCGAAGCTGCAGGGATTCGAGAGTTCCAGATATAGTGGCATCATCCACAATTCGAACAGCTCGCCTCTGTAGGACATTGAGAGCATCTGTGCGATACTTGGCGGAGCCATCTTAAAGGTGAGAACAATATTCTACGCATGATCTGATCTGTGATTTGTACAGCAACAGTCTGAAGGCGAAAAACATCGTTTCACTTTGTTTAATAATCCGATATTTTTGACGGTGTTATGATGACGTCATATAGTCTATGTCAAAAGTGTTGGATAAACCTTTGAAAACTTTTATTGCTCATCAAAATCCAGCAATAAACTGGCAATTATCTATCATTATTTTGTACTCATTAATACAACACCAAAGTTATTTTTAAATATAATGTCTGATTTATTATTCAGCAACCCTCGGGGTGACCTTAGTCGGGGTCGAATTAATTTTTAGAAAGATAAATGATCAAGGTCTGTTTTATTTGTCTGACCTGGATTTGGGAAAACCTTTTAGAAAAATAATTATATTCGCATCCAAACTAATATTATATATATATTAATAAACGTGGAAGAAGTTTTGTCTGTCTGTACGTTCTATATTAGTGGAACAAAGAACAATGGTGAAATCTTCATCATCATAGCAGTCCTTAGAAAACAGAGTACTAGAACTCAACTGTTAAAGATGGCCCATCTGAAATTTCTGGAAAAGTTGGCCACGTTGGCCAGACAGACGGGTTGGCGAGAGTCTGATGTCATTTTTTTAAATAACAAATTATTAACGATTCTACAAGTTGGTATTAATGGAACCGAAAACTACGGCTTACAATACTTTCCATGGATTCACCGTGCAAGTCCATCGTCTGTGGGAAAAAGAGATAAGAATAATGGTGTCTCGGGCTTGCGACCGGCAATAGGCTGGTTTTCTTATTTATTTTATCGCGCAACAAGACGGTCACCATCCACCATTCTGCTCCTCTCCCTACCCAACCAAATACTGTATGATTCCGTTAATGCCGTCTTGGAAGCTATTTCCATAAATGTGTCTCCGTCAGACCTGCTTATGCCGAATTCTTTCAAGTGTTGGAAAGATTTTGCCGTAATTCCTCTCGCATCAACTTACACTGTGTAAAGCTGAGTCTTGAACCAGTTACTGATTATTTTTTGTGTAAGATCATAATCTTCATGTTGCGGTCATTTGGTATATTTGATAGTTCTGAGAAAACATCACGATGAACACCACTGATAGGCTGACAGCTAGTTCATCTGGAATCCTACGTTCATTCGATACTACGATCATGTATCCATGAGTATTTTCCAGTCTGATGCGGCGCCAAGTATCGAGGTGAGCTTGCATCGAGCTTGTACTTTGCTCTTCCTTTACAAATGTAGTAAATCTATGACAAATACACTTAAAAAAATTGTATATTGTGTATTTCTCGTTGTCATGTAGACGGGGTTCGAACCCACCTTTTAAGGATATTGACAACCGAGCCACCACCGCACCAAAATATTACCTAATAATATTTCAAGCTTCTTAAAAAGAAACTATATAAAAAAAACTAATTTCGTAAATTGGTTAGATTGTTCATAAAATTAATCGAAAAGGGCTTCAGAAGAATATTATTTTATTAGAAGTTCAATAGAAAATTCCGAACATTCGCCGTATGGACCTGTCTGTCACATTCGATCAAGAAGCAAACTGTAGTGTTGCCACATTATTAAATAAATATGTATTCGAAGCACACACATAAAATAACAATGCTTTATTTTGTATTTGCTACTTAAATAAATAAAAATAATTACTTTAAGAATAAAAAGCTTCAATTTATAGTAAGTGTAGGAAAAGGATATAGATAGATGCGATGAGCATCAGTGGCTCGGTTGTTAGTTGTAAGGCTTCCCTGTAAATTCAGTTCCCGTGAGGTTTAGCCGTCTCTCGGTTTCAGTTCCACTAATACCAACTTTGTTCATAGTTTGCTTGTCCAAAGCAGTTACAAGATCTGTAATGAACAAGCTGAAGAAGATATGGAGGAATCAAACGTTATCAAAGCCACTAAAATCCGTCTGGTTTGAGCTCTTGTGTTCCCTATTTTTCTGTATGTTGCGGAGATGTGAACCCTACGCGAAACAGAAAAAAAAACAAATTTATAGATGTCGGCAAAGAATGTTGAGCATGGGCGGAGTTCCGAACCAATAAATCCATACTGGAGGAACTGGGGATCAACGCCTTTCCTCGACTGGATAATTACGAATTCTCACTTTCTTTCTTCGGACACGTGTGTCGCCGTGGCGTGGAGAAACATTTATCAAGCTCCAGGTAGTCCAGGGGAAACTCGATGGCAAGAGTTTGCGTGATAGGTCTTCGATGAGATGGACCGATCAGGTGAAGGTTGTAATGGATCATCCCCTACATGAGTGCCCTAGGAAAGCTGAGGTCCGAGAGGAGTGGCGACGGCCTGTTATGCGCCCCACTAGCACTTAAATGGCGACCACGACCGTATGCCAAGAGTGTTGCGACCAAGAAGAAAGAATAATCAACAAATCAACATTAAAATTGATATGAGACCCTCGCCAACTCGTCTGGCCAGAGCACAGTTGTTAAGCCAAATACTCCAGAAATATGTTTTGGCAGTTTTTCAGCCGTGGAGGTCTGGACTCTGAGTTCAGTCGATGATTAGATGTCTGTATATATTTGTATGTTAGCTATTGCTTCTGAAATGAATACATTTTGTAGTTGATTTTCAATTAATAAGCAATCATGTCATGTCCGATTTCGTCAACGTACACCTTCGGGAAATTCTACTTTAACGAGTTAGTCTCGTAGCAACTGAACTTTTATATAATCATATTTTTAGCACCATCTTCTAGACCTTCCTTGTTAAAGATGGACCTTGCTATTTCTTGAGAATTTGGCCATAACTGCTGGCCAAAAGTTCTGATTTTAAGTCAATTTCTTAACAAGTTATTAACTGCCTCCGTAGTCTAACGGTTAAGTCCTGGATTTCTGATCGAGACACAATCATTTATTTAACATATAT
Organism: Tinea semifulvella; assembly: GCA_910589645.1. Classification (NCBI taxonomy): domain Eukaryota; kingdom Metazoa; phylum Arthropoda; class Insecta; order Lepidoptera; family Tineidae; genus Tinea; species Tinea semifulvella. Next base: position 416,057 of record OU342600.1, read on the forward strand.
ATTTTTTTATTTTTCATTTATTACAGCCCCTAGAACACAGCCTAGACCTCCACTGCTGGAGATGGGCCTTCCAGAAAATATTTCTGGAGAATTTGGCCTACACTCGCCACGCTGGCCAGACGGCTTGGCGATGATATGATGTCAATTTTTATTAACAATTTATTAACGATTTCATAAGTTGGTATTAGTGGGACCGGGACTAACGGCTTAACGTGCTCTCTGAGACACGGGAACGGTGGTGTTGTTAATCTATGACAAATGTACGTACGAAAAGTGCATTTCTCATTGGTACATGCCGGGTGGGTTTAAACCGACATTTGTAAGATTTAAGGAATCGAGCCACCACCGCGTCAATATAATATATTGTGATATTTCTCGAGTTTGATACTCTAGAGAGACATTGACGAGTTTACAACTAGTCATGGTGGGCCTATAGTGAAGTTGGCTAAATGTGAATCCGCTTATTTATAAGAGTAGTTTCTGAAGACCCCGCAAGGGATACGGTCGTGATGATACTTAACTTTTTCCTTAACAATTCCACAAGTTGTTATTAGCGGAACCGGACCGCCACGGTTTAACTTACTCTTCCCCGCGGTAACGGTGGTGTTGTAGATCTATGACAAATGTAAGAACAGTATAGGTATTTATCATTGTTACATGCCAGGGTTCAACCCGCGACCTTTATTTTAGGATGACGAAGACGAATTGTTAAAGTTATTATAGTTTTTACAAAATGCGGTCTAATTTACATTAATCTTGGCTGAAGCGTGGAAAAGGACGATTCACTCAATATTATTAGAAAAAAACGGTATAACAAAAAATACAGGTACATTTTTCACAAAAAGACGCTTCAACATTATTTTTCCTCGCACTCTACACATTACGAGTTAGAATTTACTACTTGCGACTAAATTTAAAAAAAACATACACTACACTAGGATCTATATAGACTATTAATTGAAATTAGTTGACTGTATTTTATGTAGGATTTATTAGTTACTGACCGTTCAAGGTAAGATGTCCTTGCCGTGATGTTGGCAAGTTAGCGTTAGCTATACTGTAAACTTTTAGTAACTAGTTTTTTTATAATTTTAACGGGTCTTTACGCGATTTATCTTAGAGACATATTTCTCCCATATAGCAGCTGTAAAAACTGCCAATTAAACAAGTCAGCAATAGCAGAACACCTAATGGATAGTGGCACAAACCATTGGATTGAGCTGCATGACCCAAAGATACTTTCCACCGATCGGCACTATTAGAATAATACGTGAAGCGATCGAAATAAAAAAACACAAAAATTTAATTCTAGAGGGGGTCCAGTATGTACGAGACTACACCGCATAGCTCCGGTCGACCCGTGGCCACGGCCAATGCAATTTGGCTGAAACGTCGGGAGAAATATGTCTCTAAGGTAAATCGCGTAAAGACCCGTTAAAATTATAAAAATTATAAAGTTTAAAAAGTTTAATTTTAGTAACTAATTGGGAATAAATGCGTCACCCTTGTCTTATTATAGCTCCGCCAGGTAGATGGTACGTGCCATATATACGAATATGTATAGTGTGTATATAGGAAATTCGATGTTTAAGCCCATAACCATATTAAGAACTGTAAGTAATAAATAAAAACATATTTTACAAACTTTACAGTCAACAACAAGTTAAAAATAAAATAAAATACATAAAATTTAGTTTTGTTGCGAATTCTGGTCGGAGTCGCACGTTCCACGACACAGCTGTAATTCCTTTTATTTCGCGAGGGCTCTCAAACACCTCTGCAGAAAGCCACCGCGAATATAATTCGATTTATTTTCCGCGATCATTTTTTCTATGAAAAGAGCTCTATTGAGTTATTTTGCGCTCACTGTACGATATTTTTGTCGTCTAGATCAATGATACTCAAACTTTTCCGATGGGTACGCCAGTTTATTTTAGGGGGTACACGAATAATTTATGTAATACAAACAAAAATATTTTTTTAGTAATATTAATTATAATATTCTATTATCTAAGGGAATATATAAAAGTATTTAAACTTTCGTTAGCAGTGAAACATAACTTAAATAATAATTTAAAAACAACAATAAGTTATCGTTCATTAACAAAAAGTATTAACATGGTTACTTACCACCCCGAAAGGGATACGGACGTGATGATACAAACATATCTGTTATTCTTTATGATTGAATTTCTTTTTTTTTTTTTTTTTAATTACCTTTTTCTCATATTATAACCAGTTATATTTTTAAAAGGGGTACGATATTGTCCTGAAAATGTAATAGGGGTACGTGTAGCATAAGTTTGAGAAACCCTGGTCTAGATTATTTATTTATTTTGTGCGTGCTGCCTTTGGACATAATCATGTTTATCCCATTTTTTTACCCAAATAAACATTGGGTGTGGTTGTGTTTGGCATTGTTTTGACGTAAGTGTTATATTTGCGCCTGATAATAAAACCTAGACGGGTTCTCGGGTCATTCAACAACAAGGCTTTGTATAAAATTGAAATAGAAGACAGCGACGCCATCTACAAAATAACCTAGTAAACCTGGCTGTATAGGCGTTGTTCTCTTTGCTTTTCTGGAATAAAAAAAAATAGAAATATTTGACAGAGAGATTGGTTTTTCGTTTTTTTTTTACAAATTCGAGAAAAGCAATGGTGCTTAAGTTTTTGTGTTATTTGATCTATTTTTGACCCAGATGGTATCCTAGACACGTTTTCCTGTAACTGTAAGATAATGCTCTTACTGACCCGTCTCAAAAATCCATTCTGTATCTATAGTGGAGACACATTTGCTTCACAGGTGTTCCCTGGACTTAGGGGCGCCCGCGTGACATTTGATTTGACACGTGTCAGTAGAAAGTGAGAATCCGGGATTGTAAAGTGTACAACGGTTAAGATTGCCCTTATAGTACCACCCTGTATACATCTAGTCGTTCTATAAAATATTTAATCAGAATAAGATTTAGATCGTTATCAGTCTCCAAAGAATCGTCGACAAAAAACTTATTAATTTCTCGCAGATTTCCCGAAAAAATCCCAACGAATTTCCTTAAAGAAATTCGTTCCTTCTTTCCTTTACAAAGCGACTCTAATTCAATTTTTACTTTTTCACTTTTGTTCTGAAGAATATTCACACTTTCCATAAAGATTATTCAGAACAGTGAAGACACAAAGGAGTTAGACACACTGAACACATATTATCTTAGTTAGTATTCATTTAATTAGTATCACCAACATTAGTATCACCAACATTAAATCTAATTATAATAAACTAGCTGTTTGAGCCCGGCGTTGCCCGTGTAATGTTGTGTCGTCGACAAAAAAAAAACACGTGTCATATTTAGATTTTAACGTTTTATATATTTCTATGACTTATTAAATTCGTAAAAATCCGATTTGAACAATTCAAAAAGTGATCTATATAGGTACATGAATTGAAACAGTCTTGAAAACAATATGATTAATATTGAATAATATTAATATAGCGGCTGAATTGGCTGCAAACGGCAAACGCAATAAGTACATAGAGTTGGCAAATCGTTACTATTTTGTGCCGTTTGCCGTAGAGACGATGGGCCCTTGGTCTGAGGACGCTAAATCGTTAATACGCGACATAAGCGTTGCCATCCGAGCGTCAACAGGTGATCCTTTGAGTAGGGAATATCTTATTCAAAGGATCAGTGTTGCCATCCAACGAGGCAACGTCGCCGGAGTCCTCGGAACATTGGGTTCATCTTCTCCTGGATTCGATGACATGTAGATTATAATCAAGATATTTGTAAGTATTTAGTTTTTATATTAATTAGGTTTATCTTTTAGTTTATTTAATTTAAGGTTTTGTTTATTTTTTTTATTTTTTATTTATTCACCATTTCATACATAGTTTTTATAATTTTAACGGGTCTTTATATGATTAATTTGGATAAGGATTTAATCGGAAATACATATGAGGAACATGGTCTAATTTTGGTCGGTATTTCTATCAACTTTTAAAATGTAAAAAGTGGTTATTGTGACATAACGATAACTAAATAGTCGGACATATGGTAACGCAAAGTTTTTGTAGATATTAAAATATATCCTTTGATATTGTAGAACATACTTTACTCTATCATTGACACTAGGCTCTAGCACCCGTACGGTGTTGTGGAACAAGTAGATAGATTCTAAATATATTTAAATCTTCTTAAATCGTCTTCATGACTTTGATTGTCATGGAGACGTCGATAATTCGATCAACATTTGTAAAAACCTGAAGTTGTATTTTTAACATTATATTTTATTTACCACAGTTTTCTAGTGTTTACTTTCAGTGTTTATTCTACCATATACGGTGAATCTTTAGGAATTATCTTCTATGATTTTGCAATACTCGTAAAATAATAATTTGGATATATTTTAGATAGGAGCGGTGGTGGCTTTCGTTAACATCCTAAAGAGTTGGGTCCGAACCCAAACCAATGAAATATTTACAACACCACCGTTCCCAGTAAAAACCAAGGTACTAGTGTTTGAAAGAAGAAGGATGACAAACTTGACGATAAATGATGATGAAACTCTAGAACAAGTAAATGAAATTATATATCTGGGCAGTGTTTTCACTGCGAATGGGAAGTATGATAGGGATGTTGAAAGAAGAGTGAACGCGGGAAATAGCGTTAACGGTGCCCTGGGGTCACTGATCGGCAGTCGAAATGTCAGTGACAAAGCTCGGCTCGCCATACACAATGCAATGTTAGTACCAACACTGATGTATGGAAGCGAGACGTGGATATGTCAGAATACGCATGAGAGTAGGGTTAATGCAGTAGAAATGAGGTCGTTGCGTCGGATATGCGGCGTCACTTTGGCGGACCGCATACGTAACGTCGAAATACGGAAAATGGTGGGTATAAAAGAAAGCATAGGGACAAAAATAAGGAAAGGCATGCTACGATGGTTCGGGTATGTCGAGAGGATGAGCGAAGTAAGATTGACGAACCAGATATATAATGCGAAAGTTGTGGGTGAAAGAGGGCCTGGCAGACCGAGACTCACATATCACGATCAAATAAATAAAACACTGGCTGAAGGCACATTAAAAAGCTTTCGTAACAAAAGGGCATGTATGAAGAGGTTGATGAATGTCGACGAAGCGAAAGAAGTATGTCGTGATCGTGTCAAATGGCGCTCAATTGTCTCTGCCTACCCCGCAAGGGATCTGGCGTAAAGATATGTATGTATGTATGTACCACCGTTCCCGTGCCCCGGATAGCACGTTAAGCCGTCAGTCCCGTTGGCAGAAATAATTACCAGCCTTTCTATCTCCAGATTTCTCCGTCAGGCTTTGGACAATTCTACTTGACATTTGATGAAGAGTCGATGACAATTACGAGTACCTACATTATTTAATTGTGTTGGGCAAAGACAAATAGTATTTTATATTCCTGTCTAATGTTATGGTAACCTTCCTTTCAGACTGTGAATAAGATATTTTATTTTGGCAAAATATCAACACTTACGCACCGCTACCAACTATAGAATGGGCCAACTTTGGCGGCCTTCATTGAAGGGTGCCAGGTACGCTTCCCAACTCACAATTAAACTTATTATTCTCACCGAGGGCTACTGAATAATCATACAGAGGCCTAATATCCGTTTTCGCATATGTACGTAAGAAAATTGAATTTCTCATTGGTACATACCAGGGGGGGTTTAAACCGACCTTTGTAGGATTTGAAAAAAGCGTTCTTACAACTGAGCCACCACCGCGCATAAAAGTACCCAATATAGCCAAGATTGTATAGATTAAGAGTCAAACAAATGCTGTATAATATTTTTTTTTATTTTTACAAAACAATACCTAGACACTAAGCTCGAAGAAGTAATGTGACTAAATCAATATTATGCTTGAAATAGCGAAGCCTGTGATATAATTACATATAACAATTTACGTCCTAATTACCTACTATGTTTCTGACAAATAAATTATTTCATTTCAACTAATATAATACTATTTATTCTTGGAATATATTTAAAAAAAAAATGTAATTTAAAATATATGTTTATTTCTAAATTGTGTAGTTTGGAAGCGTACCTATTGGCATCGAGCCTACATCTACTAAGGTCGCAGACTCAATGGCGTCGGGATCGTATCATTGTTGTCATCCTTACTTGATTCATAAGCAGTGAGATTCAGGACCATTCTTGATGTAATAAACTTATGTAACTGTCACTTAAGGCCGGGAATAGATGTAAAAGAACGCGTCTTGTATTTTGTTGCGTTTTACGAAATACTATAACCCTGTGCCAATATAATAGACTACTTGACAATTTGTCGAAATGTGTTTTATTTAAATTGTTTACTTACGGATTCCTTGAAAAATACTTTTGATTTGTTTGGGGTCTAAATTGCCTTAAATTCTAATTTTAAATTTGAATTTGTGCTTGGGAACGCTGCAGTTCCAAATGGCTGCCAAATGACGACACGTAATAGTAAATAAACAACTAATTTACGACACTAACATGCTAAGCTGCTGATCTTCTGCCAACTGCTTACTCTTTGGACCACTTTGCTGCTTAGTCTTCCACTAGCACAAGTATAATCGTCCAAAATACTTTAATTATTGACGTGTAACAAAAACCTGTAATAAGTTTACGTGAATAAAGACTTTGAGATTTGACTATTTGCTTTTATTAAAGTCCAATTTCTTCATAGAAAGAAAGAAGAAGAAGAATGAGAGATATTAAATTAAGCGAGCGAGATGGATGCAAAAGCATAACTAAACTACTTTCTTAACTTTAATGTAACAAATACACAGTGACATCATTTTAGTACAACTTAGCCTAAATAAACATAACAAGACGAAGCAAAAAGCGAAACAGTATAGCTATCAAAGCTAGGCCAATGTTCACATAATTAATTAGTCTATGTTTGACGTGCATTTTCAAACTGATTAATTTGTTGTTCCTTATTTACAGTTAAAAAGAGAAAGGACAGAAACAGGCAACATAAGAATAATACAGCAATAAAATATTGCATTAAGGGTGCACAGTGGGACAAAAATTGGTAAAATATTATTTTGGCCAGGTATTTTAAAAATAGTTTCGTAGGTCATACATCACAGGTGGTTAATTTTGTGAAATTGTTTTAACTCATCAGAAAAAAAAATGTATATACTTATGTATTGGTTTGTGGTTTCCATCAGCAAAAGTTTTTAATTAGAACTTTCAATCTCTACTATAAAAAATAAATTATATAAAAATTAAATAAACCTTTAAACTATATTTGTGTATTTTTTTTTTTTTTTTTTGGTAATATTTTTTATTTTATTTATTTTGTGAGTAGGCATAGGACAATAAATATAATGTATTCTGCGCTTTTATATGTCAAAAAATTAATTAATATAACAAAAAGCTTATTTTCTGGGAAATAGCTTGTATTTGGAGCAGCACATTACAACCCAAATATACATAAGGCTAAGGCTAAGGCATTGTCATATTATAAACTAAGACATACACAATTATAAAATAAATACACAAAGGATTATAGCTGTAATGAGACATTGTCATACTACAAGCTAAGACGAAAACAATTATGAGGATGTCACTAAGATATTAGCTGCTGTAAAGTGGCATTGTCATACTATAAGCTAAAACATTATTTAAATGTCACATAAATTATAGCTGCTGTAAAAAGGCATTGTCATACTTTAGCTAAAACAAAAACAGTTTAAGGTGTCACTTGAATAATAGCTCTATAATACATGTTCAAAAAGAACGAAAGCAATATATTAAGCAGTAAGAATTCGTTCGTCTATAACCGGCCTTATTACATTAATATGAATGTTTTTGCCATGATGTTTTCCTCGTTGTAAGGGACGGTTTTCTTTGAATGGAAAGTGCTTTTGTCAATGACGCATTCGAGCTGGTTAGGGTTGCCATTCATTTTATAATTTCCACTAATAGTAACACTATATACAAGTGATACTATATTCTATGCGCATAACATTCGGATATATTATTACGTCAGACAAACAGCTTAATTATCCCGAAACAAAATGTTACCATTTATAAAATTTCCGGTGAAATAAATAGTTTTTTTTCTGGCAACATTGAAAATTACGTTTGTAAATTAATAATTCTAAACATAAATTTTGACAGAATTACTACTTGCTCCAGCCTTTTAGACATCCATAAGTATGTCTCTTTTAAATTATATATATTTATGTTTATTGAAAATTTATTATTACAATATTGATACATCTGAATGTAATTTAATGAGTTTAAGATATTGTTATTTTTAAAGATGTTATTAATAAGATAATTAGAAATACAGGTTTTAATAAAAGCAAGCGCCTGGACAACTTGTCCAAATGGGTAACAGTAAATTCTGAAGAGAGAGGGGAAATGTTGCTAGTCTCCTTGGGACTATCCCTGAAGGGTGGTCTCTAGAGGTCTTTCTATTTAATGAAATTTTTACTATTTAAATAGTTTTTAATTATATAAAAATACAAATTTATATCTCCATAATCTATAATATTGTATATATGTATATACTTATAAAATAGCTGTGATTTTTTAAAAATAAATAAATAAGCCTTTGACAAAAGAAATAAAAGTTTTAATATTATTGTTGCGGATTTTTGCAACCTCTTTGGACAGAGTTTAACCTCCTTTCTGACTGAGAACTTTAGACGACATTATTTTATGACAGAATGATTTTGAATTTAGAACACATAAAATGAAAACGAAATAAAGACGCAATAAATAAAAATTTAAGAAAAAAATAATAATAATATTTAAAATATTTCAAGATTAAAGTGTTCCTTTCATTAATAATTATAAATATTAACCAAAAAAACATAACACGCTTCAAGAGGACGTCAAGGCTTCGCGATGTACCTTAAGTTTGACAGTTCAAGTTTTTTTTTAAATTGTATTTAAAAGACATTGTACAGAAGACATCAGCCCTAAACACGTAATTTATTTGCATAATATATGTTAATAACAGAGTTCATAACCGAGTTGGGATCATCAAATTCCAAGTGTTGCAGAATTTATGCTTTCATGGAGTAATTCACGACAATATCGCCCAAACACGAGGGTATACGGGAACGGGAAGGGTTCACAGCGCGGGAAAACCGCAAAAAATAAAGTGCAACTTCTGCCCCATACACTCGTATAGGGTCAAATTTATCGTTTTCCATAATTATTCACAACGTAGCACATTATTAAACAAAATAACACCACTTTTGACTAACAATATCCACAGTAAACTAATTTAGAAAGCGAAAAACTTGGACTTGACATGTCCATGCGAAATGGCGCGAAGAACTCCTCTGCAGTTCAAGTTCTCGAGCGTAGTGACGTGCCGAGGCGTCCCTTCATTTGACAGCTAGAAGGAATAATTGAGAGAAGGAGCCATTGAGGCATCTAATACGGGTAATTGTGTGTCTTGGTTACCCACAACTTTTGCATTATATATCCGGTTCGTCAATCTCTCTTCATTCATCCTTTTTACAACAACAACATTTCCTTATTTTTGTCCTTATGAATTCTTTCATACCCACCCTTTTGCGTATTTCGTCATTACGTATGCGGTCCGTCAAAGTGACGCCGCATATCCGACGCAACGACCTCATTTCTACTGCATTAATACTACTCTCATGCGTATTCTGACATATCCACGTCTCGCTTCCATATATAAATGTTGGTACCAGCATGGCATCGAGTCGAGCTTTGTCACTGACATTTTGACTTGCAAGCAGTGACCCCAGGGCACGGTTGACACTATTTCCCGAGTTCGCTCTTCTTCAACATCCCTATCATACTTCCAATCCACAGTGAAAACACTGCCCAGATATATAATTTCATTTACTCACCCCAGACGTGGTATACGAATGCTAGAAGATCACCTGTTGACCGTTTTGGACGGAAGCCCTATTGGCGGTCATGGATAACGGAGTGATCCTCTAGATATCCAACAAGTTGGGCGTTGATTATTCGTTCCATTACTTTACACAGTACTGAGGTTACGGCAATGGGGCGGTAGTTGGAAGGGTCTGAACAATCTCCCTTCTTCGGCACGGGCTGCACGTTGGCCACTCTCCATGTTTCCGGCACAACACCAGAGGAGTATGACGTGAGGAAAAGGCGCGTGAGGGCTGATGTCAACTCAGGTGCACACCTCTTTAGAACTACAGCTGGGATAACCATCAGGACCATATTAGCCTTGCGAACATCGAGCGATCGGAGCACTGCCCGCACATCATACTGCCGAAAGTGTAAATCGCGCATTGAACTGCCGCAACTAGGCAGTGTGGGGGGCTGCGCATCCCCGTTGTCGAGTCGAGAGTTAGTCGCAAAGAGTTTGCCGATAGTCGGCTTTCTTTTTATAATCAGCGTTTTAATATTAGTGTTTGGCTTGCAAGTGCGATTATTTATATTTATCACTCACGTTATTATTAATTAATTTAAACCATCTAGCATCTACGAAAAAAACACAAGAATTTGTTTGCTCCATGATTATCATTATTAAAATACATTATTGCACTTTATTTTAAGGAAACAACCCACCACTCCAATTTATTTACCTTGTTTTGTCGTATAAAGTACGTGTGCCGAAGCGAACGGATTGTGTTAGCACATATTCGCATGTTATAATCGCAGCACAAAAAGTAGTAACATTGTGTTGGCTTCTACCCCTGTTGTCGCCGCGAAACAAGACATTCATCACGACATAACACTCCGAGAGATCGGATGCGGTAGTTTAATCGTTCGTTTTTATACGTGGTCTGCCTCATATGAAACACTATTATACTTACATAGTGTTTCATGTCGAGCTTTGATTATGACGGGATACATCCCAAGTCAGAGATCCAAAGATATCTGCCAAATTTCATTAAAATCAAAAATTAAAAATAGTAGATTAGGTCAAAGGTATGATTGATAGACAAATGGCTGTAGGACACATGTCGAGCTTATGGAGATGTCATATTATATATTCTATGTCCGCCCCTCGGTTCCAAATGTAGATATGCTACCTCGTTTTTATAAATTGTTATTTTTTTGTTATTCTATTACGAGTTTCACAGCCAGTTGCAGAAAGAATGATTATCTTTTGGCATGTTTGTGGCGTCTGCACACAAGACATCTCTCTCGCTCTATATTATTAGTTTCTTGGACAATAAAATCATTAATCGTTTGAGTTTCATTGGTTTTTCTACCTCTAAAATACGTGACTTTGCTCTCTTGCTCAATGTCTGTGTCCATGCTTAACGTAAATTCTTCTTTTTCGGTCGGTTATGAGCCACAGTGGTTGGTCACATTTATACTAGCAACACCAACACTTCCCTCCCGTCCCACTCCAACTTGGTGACGACAAATTCGGAGCAAAAGTATCCGCGGACTTAAACTATGTGCACAGTATGTTGTAGACATTTAATAGTAAAATACTGTGAGAAATTGTGCCGGGCTGCCTCCATATACAGTGCTTCGCCGCAACCGCATAAAGGTTAGTTTCCTTTTAACGCACACACGGCTTTGGTTGAAATAACCAAAATGACAATCAGCATTTCTGCAACTTGCCGTAATTTTTGTATTCTAATTAACTTTTATTCTGAATTTGTAGTGGTAAAAATTATTACACGTGTAGAGACTATTTGGGGAATTTTAATCAAACTCTCCTAGTTTTATTTTAATTAGTGCGTAGATATGATTGATTTTTCTTACGGCAGTATTGCATGTCAGTGCCAAGCGTGGAGATCGTTGTTTAGCTTGTATATTGGGTTTTAGACAATAAATGTTTTTTATTATTATTCCAATTTTAAAATTAAAATGCCATATCCAGGAGTTTGACTAGACTCCATGACTAAGTCCTATTTTAAGCTATTTCATATGTGACAGTTTTGTGAGCAAACGTAGATATTTCTTTGGCGCTCGCGAGGAGGGGATGAATGGAAAGTGGGGGGATAAGTAGACTTCTCCATCTTTCAACACTAACTCTTAGCAATAGAGTTTTAAAGCCCTTTTTGCTGTGGGTTTGAGAAGTTTTGTTTGTCGTACTTTGCATTCTTAAACAAAAACAATATACAAGGTGCTATGTTTCTTGGGCTTTGTTGGAAAAATATTGTATAGTGGTAGGAAAGTGTTATACTTCTTTATACAATTTTACCGCAATCTTTCAAAGCGTGGTTTAAATTCTACCAAAGCCTTCTTGGCAACTTGTCCCAACCAAACACTGTAATAATTCTACTAATGCCATCTTGGCAGCTTGATCTAACCAAATATTCTAATAATTATACTAATCGTCGCTTAGCAAACAACACTATACATATAGTTGGTTCATTTACAGGGACATTATGTCACAATGTTTTATAAAAAAATATGTTTTAAATCTAATTTAAAATTGATTTTTTTGTTTTTATTTTACCTAAAAATCCTTTTATCCTCCAGTAATAAACCTACACATCAAAACTTATCTATTTATTACAGTTAAAAATAAACTTTGCCACATGGGGTATAAATATCAAATTGGCCTCTCGTGTTTTCTGATAACTCACGATCCCAAAATCGCGGATTTATCCTTCGATATTGGTTTTTACATTGAATATAATTTATGAACTGGGCTTTTAAAAGCATACGAGATAATAATTCTATGATAGACGTACCCTATTAGACGTGACACGCAAGCGGTGTGGCGTGGTTTTATTGCAAATCGTAACTCTTCAATACATAACTTCAAACATCTAGACCTCTCGAATCGCTGCAGCCGATCTGAAGAACTTCCAACAAAGTCGAACAACACGCACGTCGCACAAAATGGATGTTGTCATCTATAAAGAAAATATGACCTCCAGAGATTGGCAACATTTCGCCTCTTTATAGCATGGCTAAATAAGATGACTGCCGCCGTTGGTCTAGCGGTTAAGTCCGTGGATTTAGACGCAGAGATACCAGGTTCAATTCCTTAATTAGTTTAGCTATACAGAGGGGAAATGTTGCCAGTCTTCTTAGGACTATCACTGAAGGGTCGTCTCTAAAGGACATTTTTACTTAGTTTATTTTTTATTAGGTTTAGTTTATATTTATTTTAATTTTTACTTTTAAGTAGTTTTAATTTATATTGTAATTCTTTTATACTGTTTGTATATTAATTCAATATATTTATTTATTAGTGATATTTCTCGAGTTTGGTATGCTAGAGACATCGACGAACTTGCCACTTATCATGATGGGCGTATAGTAAAGTTGGCTAAATGTGAAGCATCTGTTTTTAAAGTAAAAGCGTGTCTCACCCCCTCGAAAGGGATACGGCCGTGATGATACTTTTTTAAGTCTTGAGTGTATTTTTGAGAAATGAAGTCTATCAACTTTATTTCGGACCAAAGTAATCTGGTATGGAAATCTGGGGGAAAAGCTACGGAAAAGAACTGTACATTGTGTGGTGCTGCTATAGAAACACACAGTAACGCACCCACTCTTCTAGAAAAGACTATTACTCGCACCGACGTGACAAACTTCTTGGTGTTATCCGTTAAGCAGTAAGTCTTTCTATTGCAAGAGACAGAAAGTGACTGACTACAAATAAATTTTTGACCACATTGGTAAAAGAAGGGCAAAGCACCTAAACTAAATGCAAGCCCACCTCGATCCTTTGCGCCGCATCAGACTGGAAAATTCCCATGGATACATTTGAACATCATTATAGGTTCCCAGATGAACTAGCTGTATTATTTAAATGGTTCAGAAATATAATGGTATCATATGTAGTATGTATATGTATTATTAGTATTTAATATATCATAGTTATTAGTATGTATTTAGTAATATCATTGTATTTTTATGTATATAGATTTATTATTATTATATATAAATATTTTAACCTACCTTACATTTGAAATGGTCCCCATTGTCCCTAAGGTTGGCTGTCAGATAATGTCTAGCGGCATTAAGTCCGCCCCTTGTATAACGTGCAATAAAGTTTTAAATAAATAAATAAAAAATATCAGCCTATAGGCCAGACATCTTAGTGTTTTCTCGGAACTTGTTATCGTGCCGTGGAAATCAAATATTCCCAAAGACCACAACATGAGGTCGAATAAATATTATGATCTCACAGAAGAAATGAACGGGTTCAAGACTTAGCTTTACGCAGTGGAGGTTGGTGCTAGAGGAGTTCCAACAAGGTCTTTGCACCACTTACTAAAGGAATTGCCTAAGCAGGTCTGGCGTAAAAATATTTATGGAAAGAGCTTCGAAGACGACATTAACGAAATCATACAGTATCTGGTTGGGTAGGTAGAGGAGTGGAGTGGTGGATGGTGAGCGTATTATCGCGCTATAACACAAAAAGTAGGCCTACTTTTCAAACCAGCCTATTGTCGAGACACCGTTATTGCCATCTCTTACGATGAACCGGGCACCAGCATGGTGAATCCATGGAATGCTTAGAATGTTGTCTTCCATATATTTTTTTAGTAAGGTGGAAGAAAATCGTTATAAATGTTTTTGCTATTTTTCTTCGTCTAATATTAGGTATCATAGTGAAAATATGTCCAAACTGTGCGTCGTTTTGTTGTTCCTAGAAAGTTGATAGACTATCAGCCAGTTTGTCGAACGTATTTTTGGTACTTAAGTTAAACTAAACCTGTTCATTTTTACTTAAGTAAAGGTTTGGCTGTCAGAGAATGCCTAGCGGCATTAAGTCCGCCTTTGTACATAGTGCAATAAAGTTTTAAAATAAATAAATAAATAAAAATAATTTAGTACCAAAATACGTTCGGGAAACTAGCTGTATATCTCTTAAAGTCCATTTAGACTTGAAAATATTGGATTGTGCGAGCGAGAGGGGCTACTAATAGCGAAGTCAGTAAGGTTTTGATCTATTTTGTGTCATTTATTTATTTATTTTTATACACTTTACATGGTATTACAGTATATACTCCAATACACCATAAGTACCATAAGTATCCATACGTCATAAGTTATCTACTATCCTTTAGAGTTATTACCTCAACCCAAATCTACAAGCGAGCAAAAAATCAACTCATCATCTCTATGAGAAACGGCCTGAACAAAAAGCCTATTCATGTTCACCTAATATAAAAAAGCATATTTTCACCCGACCAATTTATTTACAAATTCTGTATTACAGATATATCAGCTTGGATACGTTTTTGCGTTCGCAGTAGTTTACGACCAGCGGATAAATAAATACTTTTTATATTTTTTTTATTTTAATTTTATACTGCTCTTCATGGTCTAGCGGTTAAGTCCGAGGATTTAGACCCGGAGGTACGTTTACCCTCTTTGAATAGCGAGGCTAATGCGTTAGCAGAAATAATTGCCAGCCTTCTTATCTACAGATTTCTCCGTCAGCCGCTTAGAATAATGACAATAGTAAGTCAGCCGTAATTCATATATATTTTAAATAGCAAATAGTATATGGAAACATAAAGGGTCAATTAGAAGTTACCTTAGTTAGTTAGGCATATGGGTAGTACAGAACAATCTGATCAAGTAAATAGCTGAAAACTTTGCCTTCGTATCAAACAAATCAAGTTCCGAGCAGTTACTTTTTAAATAGTTACATACCTCTAAGAGACCTTTGTCTATAATTAGTAAAGCACAGTAGGGCATGCTTTTAGACCAATTCTACCCAGAAGTTCGGGAGAATGTACATGAATGTAAATGAAGTGATTTTATTTGTTCTTCATAAAGACATCCCTCGCTACGCATGTACATCCCTGGTGAAAATGCAGCCCGACGAAAGGTAATGACAGTAAATAAAGGAATAGACAAAGTTGACAGTTTTCTTAAATACCGGGTCTTAAATAAGGGCCGGACCAGGATTCCTTCGACCAGGAATCAACCCTGCTACCTAGTCAAGAATAAGCCCTTCGTCTAAATCACAAAATCAATACATTTGTAACCGCACCTAAATAAACTCGCTCCTTTGAAATGGTTTTTTAATGACTACCCCCCATTACGGAACGATATTATGTTACGTTGTGATTGTTTGCTAGTTCCATATATAGTGGGGTGACATTGATGTAATGTTGTATAGACATGTGTGGCCTACCCTGATTCTATAACCACAAACATTAACTAATAAGTTTTATCGAAAAAAAATCATGGAGCTAAGCTGAGAAC
This sequence comes from Tinea semifulvella, assembly GCA_910589645.1. Taxonomy (NCBI): domain Eukaryota; kingdom Metazoa; phylum Arthropoda; class Insecta; order Lepidoptera; family Tineidae; genus Tinea; species Tinea semifulvella. The sequence goes on from OU342600.1 coordinate 432,197, forward strand.
AGCCGAGCTTTTTTTTATTATCAACAATCTCCATAGTCGTATTCGACGCGCACTTAGAAATTGATTATTTTATTGTTTAACGTACAATATGCCGACCTGCATGCTACGGAAGTGTAAAATACGTTCTTCTTCGATAACCTCGTGTTATTTTTATATTTTTATATTATCGTAAGTAATTGTGTGATTAATAAAAAAATATTTTTTTTAAGTTTTAAATTAAAATACACGAAACATTATAGTTACAATAAATAGTTACGCTACTCGATCATAAACTGCGCTTTACAGTTTTATAATATTAAAACATTAGCCATAAGGTTGACATTAGCCATAAGGTTGACATTAGCTCAATGCATTGCTCAGTAGATGTTTTTCTATCTAATATATAATATATACAATAATTAGAAGTTTTACTAGTAGATGTAAGCCTATCTTAAATTTGACCTCGTTGTGTTATATATATATATATATATATATATATATATATATTTTATCAGTGTGTCTGTTTGTCTCGCCTAAACGCTTAAACATACTAAACCGATTTTGATAATATAATACTTGTCGCTTACAAATCACAACACTTCTATGCGAAACTCAATCCCAATGTCCTACCGAGGCATCATGACTTATCATGTAGTACGTAGTACCTAAGTTTATCTATATGTAGTATATAAATAGTATAACTTACTTATGTAGTTTATATATGTATGTATTCGTATGTAATTTTAATAATAAATATTATTATAATCAGTTTTATTTATTTTAATTAATATATTGCACACCTCACATAAATGTTCTCGTTGTCCCGAAGGTCTAACAGGCAGAGAATGTTAAGCGACATTATATCACGCCTTTGTATATTTAAAAATAAATAAATAAATATTTCCAGAAGCGCCATCTAGTTTCCGTGGTAAGCTACGAGGCTTGTGTTACGGAAACTAGATGGTTGATAAACTACATATTATACTTTTTTTTTGTAAATATATACATATTATACATATAAACACCCAGACCGAGACAAATTATAGGGGACAGCGCATAATGCGGGAGCCGCGGCGGAAAATGCGGAGTCCAGCAATCGGCCCAAATATGTAAGTATATTAAAAGATTACATATTTATGCCGTTTGCTGTAAAAGACATAACACCGTCTTGTCGTCTCCTCCGGTGACAAGAGGGCTGGCTCTTTCTCCGCCCAATGAATCAGTATTGCAATTCAGCGGGGAAATGCAGCCAGCGTTCTTGCCATCATTCCACGCGGACGGGACTTATATCCCTATACTTAGTATTAATATTAATTTTATTTTATATTTTGAAAAAAAAAACGAATAAATTTATTATAATTAGGACAATAATAGAAACATTATTGCAATATGATCTTTACGTCAAAGTTTATATTTCCGCGCGTCTTGGAAACACTACTGAGGTATATACTAGAGTGGCCCCTCATTAAATTCGCTCCCTGGCCGGGTCACAACCTACATTAGGCTTGTTATACACTATTTAAATGTAATAGATTGTGTAAAAAACAGACAAGACAAAGCTCCCTTGGTTCGGGCATGTTAAAAAGAGTGAAGGTTGAGCTAGACATATGATGTGAAAGTTGTGGGTAAAACCTATATCACGACCAAATAATAATAATAATATTTCCGGACAGGTCACACAGCGCCATCTAATTTCCGTGGTAAGCTACGAGGCTTGTGTTACGGAAACTAGATGGTTGATAAACTACATGTTATACTTTTTTTTTTTTTGTAAATATATACATATTATACATATAAACACCCAGACCGAGACAAATTATACAATGTACAACTTGCCCCCGGTGGGAATCGAACCCACGACCTCCCGAGTTCACGGCAACTTTTGTTACCACTAGACCACGGAGGCTGTCAAAATAGCATCATCAAAAATAGCTGCTAAGTAGCTGAAGGTGCTGGCAATAGTCTATGCAACAAAGGGCTATGCTTTTTATATTCATTATTAGAAAAGAAAATACAAAATTTAAAATAATATTCACAGTAAATATTACATTTATTCGAAGGAACTAAGGCTAAATCTTTGCATCACTTACTGAAAGAATTGGGCCTAAGCAGGTCTGCCGTCAATACATTTATGGAACGAGCTTCCAAGACGGCATTAACGGAATCATACAGTATTTGGTTGGGTAGGGAGAGAAGTAGAATGGTGGATGGTGAGCGTATTATCGCGCAATAGAAAAAAAAGGAGGCCTCCTTTTCTTAAACCAGCCAATTGTCGGTCGCAAGCCCGAGACACCATTCTTCTCATCTCTTACCCACACACGATGGACCCGGCACCCGCACGGTGAATCCATGGAATGCTTAGAAATTTGTCTTCTCTCTTCCTCAATGATAAAAAAAAAAAAAAAAACTAAAATTTTAAAACATAAATTACTATAAATTAAATTTAAAAATAAAAACTACGATATAAAATAATAATTTCAAATCACTTAAATTCAATAAAATAACTTAACTAAACCATACAATAATCATAGAAATAGAAACATAAAAAAATATATCTAAAATTAATATATATATTTTTTGGATTACAAGATAGTTAACTAAACCTAATAAAAAGTCCCATCAGTGATAGTCCCAAGAAGACTGGCAATATTTCCCCTCTGTATAGCGAGGCTAATACGCTGGCAGAAATAATTTCCAAATTTATTATTATTATAGCATGTGACCCTGTGCCTACCGGATGGTAAGCGGCGTGTAAGGTCCATTAATGTTAGGAACTGGAATCGGACACTTTTAACTGACATCAGTCCCAGATACTATGCCGGCTTGACTTGATGCTTTTTCACAGTTCCCTTGAAGGATTTGAGATTATAGGAAATTGGAGGTATTTATGAAACAGTTGGTGACCGTCATGGTCAAGATGTAAGTCAGATGCAAGAGAACCAGTGTAGAGGCATTTGAAGTTCTTAAAAGTCTTAATAAGCGTGGTTCCTGACTGATTAGCATAAGATCACGTTATATTCAAAGTCAAAGTCAAAATATCTTTATTTACGTAAACCTATTACAGGCATTTATGAAACGTGATTAAATTAGACTAAACGGCAAAGTGGTCCAATAAGTAAGCTGTTAGCAGAAGACCAGCATCATCGCCTATACCTCCCCACTGTGCATCCAGCCCTCTCATCCAACCCCCACCAGAGAACTTTTACAAATTAAATTAAATATTTTAAGAGAATACAATGTAAATTCGACTTTATATAACCACTTCTAAAAGATATAATAGAATTATGAATAGTTTAAGAACTGGCAATATAATAAATGATTTTAATAAATATATTAAGTGACAGCGCTTGACATAATAATAGTCATCTCCATTAATATGATTCGCCCGATACTAAATGAAATTCGACTGTACTAAACTCGTCCCATGCATATTTAGCCTAATTTAAATTTAAAAGCGGAGGTCTCTCGGTTGTAAGAACGCTTTCCATAAAAATCCTACAAAAGACGGTCCGAACCCCGGCTTGTACTAATGAGAAATACACTTGTCTTACGTACATTTGTTATATATTAAAAAAAAACAGCATTCCCTTACCTCAAAGAGCACGTCGCGTCGGTCCCGGTTCCACTAATACCAACTGGTGGAATCGTTAATGAATGTCATTAAAGTTACTAGCTAGCGTGGTGACTGTAAGCTAAAGTGTGAGTGTAAGCTAAAGTGTGAGTGTAAATCATCACAGCCCTTAGACCTCCACTGTTGGAGATAAACTTTCCAGAATTTTCTGGATAATTTGGCCTACACTGGCCAGACTGGTTGGCGACGATAACGATTTCACAAGTTGGTTGCTATTAGTTGAACCGGGACCGACGGCTGAACGTGCTCTCCGAGGCACGGGAACGGTGGTGTTGTAAATCTGTTACAAATGTACGAAAGAAAAATGTATTTCTGATTGATACATGAGCCGGCTTTCGAACACCTCTTTGCGATGTTCTTACAGTCACCACCGCTCTTAAAGGAGATATAAGTAAGATAAATATATTTTAATAAATAATTAAAAACATTCTACTCCAAATTCGCCCCTATTTTTTATTCTTTTGCCAGGTCTAGCATAATTTAGCGTGGATATTATTTTAAGTGCAAGGTGTGTGGGGAAGCGGGGCCGCACATTGAAGTGGAGACAGGTTGAAGGCTTTTTACTGCCTTATTTAAAAAAAATATTAAGAACACCTACTTTTGCAACATTTGATAATATGGTTTTAAAAAAGTACACAACATTCCCTCGTCAACCCATCTGGCCAAATTCTCCAGAAATACTCGTATGTTCTGGAAGATCTATCTTCAACAGTCTAGGACTGTGTTTTAGGGGACGTAATGACCCAACATTTCACACATTAAAAAATAAAGACATGTTTTATTTATTTATTCATATACACAGCCCATCTGATGCAAGATCCATGAATGTTAGCAACTGAGATCAGACACTCATGACTGACACTATGCCGGCTTGACTGGGCATGACGCAATTGATCCAGAAAGACAAACATCTAAGCATTATATTGATTCACCGTGCGGATACCGGGTCCACTGTGCTTAGGAAATAAAGAGCAGAAGAATGGTGTTTATGCGACCGACTATAGGGTTGTTTGCAAATATGGCCTCCTTTTTTTTGCGCAACAAGATACGCATTATCCACTGTTCTTCGCCTCTCCCTACCCAACCAAATACTGTATGATGACAGCAGATTGTCAAATTTATTTCAAAAAATCCGTATACATCACCATCTCGGATACATAACAGAAACAAAATATGGACAAAAAATTACATTACTGATTACATTGATTTTGCGGAAAGGTCGAAGTTTGTCGGGTCAAATGGTTAATTAATGAATCCTACTCCACACTAAGTTAGCTGGTTCTTTGACAGTAAATGAGTCCTAATGACGCGGAGGCCGAGACAAAGACATTGCGAGCGAAGCCTCTTCCATCGCACAAAGCTTTTACCTTAATATTGGATAATTATAATTAGTACTCAGCTTTTCGGGTAAAGTAGGACAGACTACTCGAATTGATAAATCCTACTTAGTCCGTAGCGGAATTGAACATTTAGAATACAATCGGACATCTTGGCTAAAGTAAGTATTAACATATGTGAGCCAGATACTGAAAAGATATATGAAAAGTTTTAGCAGATATTCCGATTCTTTTACTGTTTCCGCTGTTCGAGAGTGGAACAAGCTTCCACTAGTCATTAGACGGGCGCCTTCAATAAATGTGTTTAAAAATCTACTTGTTGCTCACTTTTTAAATAAATAAAATAATTTGTTAAGATAACTACGAGTGCATTAATTTATGATGTAATTTATGTTTATATATGTATTTATTTCCATATGGTTCACATGTAATTTTTTTACAATATTATTAAAATAATAAATAAAAAGAATAAATTATGGATAGACCGAAATAAGTAAGTGACATTGCTGCCATAAGCAGGTACTGTAGCTTAACCTAAATTCGATGTCAACTTAAAATCTAAATAATTATAACATAATGTATAATTATAATAAATTTTAATTAATTTCGTGGCTGTATAAAGGCCGTGTCAACTTACAATCTAAATAATTATAATTTAATGTCAAATTATAAAAAAATAATTATTTCGTGACTGTATAAAGGCTGTGTCAACTTATAATCTAAAATAATTATAATATAATGTCTAATTATAATGAAATTTAATTAATTTCGTGGCTGTACAGTGGCCGAGTCAAATTAAAATTAAAATCGTAATAATATGAAATTAAATAAATTTTAATGTCAATAATGTTAAACATTATAAAATATTAAAATTAAACTTAAATTCGTGGCTGTAAAGGGGCCGTGTCAACTTATAATCTAAAAATTATAACTACGACTATATATTCATATATTGCGTATTTATGTATTTGTATATGTATTAGTATGTAATATTGTTATGTATGTATTAATACTGTTAAGAATAACTTAATTAATGATTGCACCTACCATCTATACTGTCTAAATGTCCTAAAGGTTTGGCTGTCAGTGAATGCCTAGCGGCATTAAGTCCGCCTTTGTACATAGTACAATAAAGTTTTAAAATAAAATAAATAAAAATATTTATTTATTTTTCTTATTATTTTATGGAAATAGATTGTACCTATGTAATATAATATGAGTACCTATCTATTAGCTGTGTTTATATATTCATACATAATATATATTTATGTTTATTATATATATTATTTTAATTATATATCATGTAAGTATTTATGTAATAGTATTTAATTATTCTTAAGTAATTGTATTTATCTTAATACACCCGCAATCCTCTGCCACACTCCCAAAGGTTAGCTGTTATAAAATGCCGGAAGGCATTAAGTTCGCCCTTGTACTCCTTGTACTACTTTTTAAGTTATTTTGTGCAATAAAGAGTTTATAAATAAATAAAAGTACTCACCAAGAACATTTCTGTACATTGATTGTGATGGGGCGAGTTCAAATTATAACTTATACTTAGACTTGAAAACAACAAAAGCTATAAGATAAATTGGGTTACAGTGGCCAGCAGCCATGACTCGAGACCTTAAGGATCAGCTGTTTACGGGATTCGAAGGAATTGTGGAATTACTACGGCGGACTTTGGTTTGCTGTAGAATCTAGCTAGACGGTGCGTCTATGACCATCTGACCTCTGAATACAAAGCGCTTAGCTGCATGAGAAGCTTCGATGGTTGTTGTCTATGGTTAATTTGTACAACTTAATACTTTCTTTTGAAACAAGCAGAACAATATAAGTATTTTAAATTTTAAAAAATCTTCTTATTAATATTATATTATCTTCATATATATCTATTATATGTTAATAAGTATTTAAGTGTATACATACTATTTATGTAGTTTATTCAAATTTAAAATAAGGTTAAAATTTTACCCCACATGTTATACTGTCTCACTCTCCCAAACGTTAGCTGGTAGAAAAAACCGAAATGGCTTTAAGTTCGCTATTGTACATACTTTTAAGTTAAAGTGCAATTAAGTATTTTAATAATAATTAATGGTTTAACAGTAAAGAATGTCAAACTGTGTTGACATTTCTGTTGAGAAAGGTTTGGCAATTCTTTATGAATCGTTTAACGCCAGAACAACACTTCCAAATAAAAAAAAATCTGTTCGCGAAGTTCATAGAGCACGCGTCCATTTTACGTTCAATACAATCGGCCTAGTGAGCAATTCGTGCAGTTATTGATCATTTTCGCACTAATTTTACTCTTCTCGATTCAAAACCATCAACAAGACAAATAAATGTGCGAAGAGAATGCACCGAAATGTCGATTCGTCGTAAAGTAGTGGAAAATTGGACTGATGGAATGGACTATGTAACTTGTAGCCGCGGCGGACATACTCGTATACCTACATTTAAATAAAATGAAAAATCGTTTATTTGCAATAAATACAGTACAGTGGTCAAAATAAATGCCATAAAATTATCTACCAGATAATATTTTTAAAAAAACATTTTAATAATATAATTAAAACTACTTAAGGAGTAAAAATTAAATAAATAAACATAATAAAAAATAAACTATAAGTAAAAAATGTCCTCTAGAGACGACCCTTTAGGGATAGTCCCAAGAAGGCTGGCAACATTTCCTAGCGATATTTCAACAATATTTCTGTCTACTTGTCAAGCTCTTAAAAAACATCCTGTTACTGGCGGTAGCGAAGGGTTATGCTTATGTTTTGGACAAAAAATATATTCACCAGGAAAGACGAGAATTCTACTGCTTTGTCTGTAAACTCGTGCTTAATACGCTTCCTGTCTGACGAAGCCTTCAAAGAAATAGCCGCAGCGCTAGTTGAATGGCTAGAATCTAGATAATAAACTCCCGCAGGATAGATATAGAAGCAGTCTTTTTATATTTGTTTGTAAAACACATCACGTCGCAAGTAAGTATTGACGTCACGTGTCGAACCGGGTTTACCTTTCGTTCAGTTCATTAGCGCATTCACACAACTCAAATATATACTGTTTACAGCGAGGTGACTGCCTCTGTGGTCTAGCGATTAAGTCCGTGGAGGTACCGGGTTCGAGTCCCTAATAAATTATTTAACTTATTTATGATAGTCGTATTTCTCTAAATACTCCGGGAGGGATATGGTCGTGATGATACTTTTTTAAGAGATCAAATATAAGATAGATCGGGCATCGAGCACATTTTCATACATAATGTTTCTTATATTATTTGTTAAGTCACTGAACATCCACTAGCAAAATACATTTAGCATTTAGTATTGTGTGCAACTATAATAGCGCCATCTATTCGAATAAATAAACTTTTTTGAATAATGATTGACTAAATAATATTTGGAGCCAATATTAACCTTATGAAGTGTGTTTTTAAGGCTATAATTGTGTGCATCGATAATAATAGTTCTATCTATGATAGGATAGGGTAGCGTGGCATTATTTCTTAATGACAACTTGTAGAATGTTTCGAGCATTTTAATTGAAAATTTAAAAAGATTAGTTTAATGAACATTTACGAACGATAACGAAACGTGTTTACACTTCCATAGTCTGTGAAACAACAAACAATGGGCAACATTTTTGTGTTATTCTTTTTTCTTTTACTTTTGCTAGTCACTGTTTAATGGCTACCTACTATTAATTTAAATATAATTACTATATTTTACTCTTATTTCTGTTTTAATTGTATTGTCTAAATAATATAAAATCTCTTTGGGTTGTGTTCCACTATCGCAGCTTTGGTTATAAGCTGTAATTTTCTTACAAAATAAATAAACACTGGCACTAGCTTAGTCACAAATAAATACCTATAATAATCTACTGTTTTAACCGCTAGACCACGGAGGCAGTGGCAAGTTAAATATTTTTCAAACTTTGAACTTTGAAAGTAAACAAACAACGAAAGCTCCAAATTCTCCTTTTTAATTTTTCGCTAAATCTCGCCAAGTCATTGATGATTCATCCATTTTGGGCTCAAACACTTCCTTGTTTAGGTTTCTTGGGGTTAGGGTTCCTTAAATCACAAAATAAAAACGGTAATAGCGGTAGAGGCTCGGTTGTTAAATCGCTTTCCAATCCAAAATGGTTGACGGTTCGAATCCCGGTATGTGCCAATGTGAAATACTTTTCTTACGAACATTTGAAATAGATTCCAACACTACTGAGCCTCAGAACATGTTAAGCCGTCGCCGCGTCGCCCGGTTCTAAATTGACATTAAAATTGTTTACAGTTGTTTACAGCGAGGTGATTGCCCCCATGGTCTAGCGGTTAAGTCCGTGGAGGTACCGGGTTCGTTTCCCTAATAAATTATTTAATTTATTTGTGATACTCGTATTTCTCGAGTTTGGTACACAGGAGACATCAACGAGCGTGCCACAGGTTTCTGAATACCCCGGAAGGGAAACGTTCGTGATGATACTTTTTTATTTTATTTACTTTTTTTTTTGTTATGCAAAGTGTTCTTTGTTTTCCAAGCGATACCAAAGATAGTAATCTCAAAGTTACCTTTATATAATTATTGATTAATAAAAAAATATTATTTAGAGATTTTAAAGTTTTTTTTCCTAATAAATATTTTGTATTATTTTATTATTAATATATTATCGAAAATGTTATAATTAAAAGTACAGGTTTTGTGCACAATGCAACTGGATGTTTGTTTGCATTGTGATAACTATTGTTTTAAATATTTTATATAAAGGAAGGAATATTATATTCATTAGAAAGAGATGAATATTTGTTGTCATTTAATTTAGACTACTTTTCGGCTGTAGAGCCTGGACAAATGCTCGTAGAGCCTGGACAAGTGCTCGTAGAGCCAATATGTATAATTATAATTTTTTCCTTTTAGGAATGCTTTTCACATTCTTAGAAGGTAAAGTTAACTTTAAATTGATATTTTTGATAAAAATATAAATTTAACCATTCTTCACATCTCTTACCCATACACGATGGTCCCGGCAACCGCACGGTGAATCCATAGAATGCTTAGAAATTACAAATTTCTTCTTCTTTTTGTAGTAAAAGGTCATAGGTAAATTATGGTACCATTGACGCTAGCGACATCTATAAAAAGTTTTACGTGAATAAAGATATTTTGACTTTGACTTACGGAACCACATTGTTAAACCAGAAACCCCTCTATAAGATGGCTAATGTTCCTCTCGCTAGGCTACTATACACATGACGCCATCAAATTACATTTTGTGGGGATTCTTTGTGCAGTTAAGGGCGGGAATACACTGAACTCTTCATCATCATCACGACAGTAGCCCTTTCGTGTTGGTCAGAAACCACGCTATTTAGAAAAGCGGATTCAAATTTAGCCAACTTTACTATAGGCCCATCAGGACAAGTAGCAAGCTCGTCGAAGTCTCTGGCGTACGAAACTTAATAAATATTACAAATAAATTAAATAATTTATTGTGTCCCGACCAGAAATTGAACCTGTACTTCTGCGTCTAAATCCACTGACTTAACCGCTAGACTATGGAGGCTACACTGAACTATGATTCGTATGATCTGGCATGTACTCTTTGACAGATATCAAAGCAACAAGTATAGGGCTAGGACAATTATTGTATAATGTGCGATGGTCGCTCAGTTGTAAGAACGCTTTCTATGAAATCTTAAAATGGTCGGTTCAAACCCCGGCATGTACCAATTAAAAATACACTTTTCTTACATTTTTCATATATTTACAACACCACCGTTCCTGTGCCTCGGAGGGCACGCTAAGCCGTCGCGGCTCTGGTTTAAGGAATACTGATTTGTAGATCAGTAGGTAATAAATTGTTATTACAAATAATAACATCAGACCCTCGCCAACCCGCCTGACCAGAGTGTAGACCAAGTTCCCCAGTTATTTCTGACATTCGATACGTTTTTGTCTTGCGTAAGTATGACCACGTCTTCCAATTTCGCATATCAGTTAAAATGGCCTAATATCCGCCGCTCGGTCCATCTTCTTTCTTTACTATCTAACGTTCTCATCCACCGCCTCCGCTTCTTTCACAACAATCAGGTTCCCCCCCATTCCTCTAGGATATTTTCAGATTACTTCACTGTTTCTGCCGCTCGTCAGTGAAACAAGCTACCGCTCGCTACCAGATGCGTATTTAAAAACCTTCTAACCACATTTTTCTTGATAAACAGAATGTATCTTTCTCGTCGTAACAATTTGCCATTATGGATATATATTTATGATTTCTGGAACGTTCAAGGGACACTCAGCCAAGCGTCTGGCCAAGGAGTTGTCCAAACGGCTAACGGAAAAGTCTGGAGACAGAAAGGCTGGCAATTATTTCTGCCAACGTATTAGCTTAGCTATACAGAGAGGAAATGTTGCCAGTCTTCTTGGGACTATCACTGAAGGGTCTAGAAGCCATTTTTTACTTATAGTTTATTTTTTATTAGGTTTAGTTTATATTTTTTTAAATTTTTACTTTTAAGTAGTTTTAATTTATATTGTAATTATTTTATACTGTTTGTATATTACTTCAATAAAAAATAATGTAAATTAAATCTGTGTGTTGTAGAGGTTGCGGTGATGATGAATGATATTTCTAGAAAGTGAATATATGTATGTAAAAATCAAACACAAGAAATTTTAGGTTACATGTTTTTTTTTTAATTAAAGCTATCCAAATCGTTTTTCTACGTGAAAATCGGATTAATTTGACACCATGTCCCCTCACAGCCATGGGCATAGATATATCCAGGTCTGTCTGATTAATTTGACACCATGTCCCCTCACAGCCATGGGCATAGATATATCCAGGTCTGTCTGATTAATTTGACACCATGTCCCCTCACAGCCATGGGCATAGATATATCCAGGTCTGTCTGATTAATTTGACACCATGTCCCCTCACAGCCATGGGCATAGATATATCCAGGTCTGTCTGATTAATTTGACACCATGTCCCCTCACAGCCATGGGCATAGATATATCCAGGTCTGTCTGATTAATTTGACACCATGTCCCCTCACAGCCATAAGCATAGATATATCCAGGTCTGTCTGATTAATTTGACACCATGTCCCCTCACAGTCATGGGCATAGATATATCCAGGTCTGTCTGATTAATTTGACACCATGTCCCCTCACAGCCATGGGCATAGATATATCCAGGTCTGTCTGATTAATTCATTACAGCTTCCAGAACACATAGTCCTAGTTGGAGATAGGCTTTCCAGAATTAATGGAGAATTTGGCCTATACTCGCCCCACTGCACTGACCAGATGGGTTGGCGAGTGTCTGATGATAAATTCGCCTTAAAGGAATTGTTCAATTTCAGTTAAATTTGTTCCTTGGAAATATTAATATTTAAACGTGACATATAATCCTATGGCTACCTTAGGGCGTTTTCGCTGACCTTTATATTAAATCTGGCAACACCACGGCTCGGGTCATTAAGGTATTAAATAATATAGAAGTTAAAATTGTACCCCTAATAAAGTGCAACAATAGTGTTAACACATACCATAGTCTCTGCAGTGCCAATAGACATTATTTCATGACCGGTACAATGTAAAAAAAAAATGTATTCGGAACAATACGAACGTGCACATTTTAAACCATCAAGAGTAGCTTATAATTTATTTAACAAGTGTGTTCTTTTTGTTTCTAAGGTGCCCAATTAATGTTAATATTTATTTATTTTTTGGTCTTTTTAAAAAATAAATATTTTATTTTATGTTATGTAAGTTTTAGTTTTAAAAGTAATAAGTTTCTTCTTTCTTTCTTTATGGGTGAATTGTGTGACAACTAATTTGATTATATTAGATAAGTTATGTTGTGTATATAATAAAATATGTACTGCTGTGTGTACTATATAAATAAAATAATAGTGTGTTGCCAGCCTAACTGAAGCGTAAATTAATCTTAACGAGAGGTTTCCTTCGGCACATGTTTTTGACTTTTATGACTCGAGCGGCCATCATTTTTACATTTTAAACCTATAATTTAATTTTGGCGGGAAAAAATATCATCTAAATTGCTTTACTAAAAATGCCTGTATTATCTTTTAACTAAAAAAGTTAAAAAGGATTATCTACAGCTACTAAAACACAGATGACCTGGTGTATACCAAAACATATTACTGTAGAACATGTAGTTCCTTTCCTACAATCGCTAAACATAATATTGATTTTTTTAAATTTTAAACGATTTCATATGTTGGTATTCGTGGAACCAGCGCGAGCGTAACGTACTCTTATCGTACGGGAACGGTGGTGATATAAATCTATAACAGAAAGAGAATTGCGAAATACAAATAGGTTGTCCCCTTTTTAAAGCAATAATAGTCGGTCGCCACGCACACTCTCTCCTGACACACGATGGACCCGGCACCCGCACGGTGAATCCATGAATTACACAATTTGTATTCTTTGTCTTCTCTCTTTTATTCAGAAGGTGCCTTTACAAATAAAGAGCCTCTAAAACGCCAAATCATATGAAAAAAATCAATCAAGTCCCTTGTCAATATCATAAATGAAAATCCTTTTACATTTCCCTTTTCGTACAAACGAGTGAGCTTTATTGTTCAAATAAAACACTCGAACACATTGACATTTACATAGAGGATCGGTCATTTATGCCGACGTCATCGAGTAGCTAAAGGTATTGACATACAGTTCGCCTGCAGACTCCCGTCGCTGCCGGCGGCCTGTTGTCCTGGTTGTACGCTGCCCATACATTTAAGCGATAAATTCCTGCCTGCAATGGTCGAATACCAGAGGTATTTCTTCACGATAGCTATCTTAGCGATTTCGGTCTGTCAGTTATACAAAAACGTTTCCAATCAAACATTGTCCCGAAGTTTGATTGGAAGAGAGTGCCTTATGGCATTATGTCCACCTTTTGTTTGTATAATAATAAAGTTTTTAAATAAAAAAACACATTTGTTCTGGAGAGTGCTAAAAGGCAAGGAACAGAACTGTAGGTTAAAGCAGTGTCACAGGAAAATTAAACACAAAAAAAAAGTATATATATTTGCAATAAAATTAATCTATATATATGACATATGTAAATGGGCATTGTAAAATATTATTGCTAGATACGTAATATAATTTGTATTACGTAAAATAGTTCGCGAGATACAGATGCCATTTAAATCGAACTGTCCTAATGGATAAATCACATCACATCTTCATAGATTACGAGCTAAAACTAATTTCGAAAGACCAGACTGTATATATTAATCAACGCTTGAATATCACAAAGAGAAATTTGATTAGGAATAAAGGAACTTTTAAATAAAATGGCACTCATCATTGACCCATAACAGCCCACTGTGCAAGGGATTTTATTTATAGAAACATGTGACTACATAACTTCTTACCTATAGTCCAACCTCCTAGAGAAGTTCTCCTGGACGAGAGCTGAGGCAGTCGGCTTAGACCCCCTAGGTTTGTGAGCCATAGGGGCGCTGTTATACTAACGCTACCGGGGCCTAAGACCTCTATTAAACACGTTCATCTATTTCATCACCATCTGATCTGGGCTCTGATAGCCCCTAAAACTCAGAGTCCTAGACCTCCATTGTTGGAGATTGGTCTTTTAGAATTATCTGGAGAATTTGGTCTACACTCGCCACGCTGGCCAGACGGATTGGCGAGATTTTATGCTTAGTCTTTCACTAGCAGAAGTAGAATCATTCAAAATAATGACGTGTTACAAATGACTGTGACAGGTTTACGTAAATGATATTTTGACTTTGACTTTGACGGCGCCCAGTCACAGCACTAAGTATGCAACATTCATCATCACAGCGAGTTCTAGACCTCCACTGTTGGTTAATGGGCCTACCAAAAATCGCTGGAGAATTTGGTATCCACTGAGCCAACACCGCAACTTTGCCGGGCGGTTATTACCTGCTGGGATCTGGCGGGAAAACAGGGAATTTCCCATAAGCTTACCGGGCCATCCCACTCTGTGTATGTTAAACACATATCGAGAAATATAAAATATGTCGAGCATGTAACGAATTATAAAAGTGTTCCACATTTTATGATTATAAAAGGCCAGTAAGAGTAGCGTATAAATGATATAAAGCGGTATAAATACGCAATAACCGAACCTAAACCGAGCTCGATAGCCAAAACTACACAGATTCGGGCCACTCCCCAAAACAACAAGACGTCAATTCGTTTTAAAACGAAACTAAATTGTACACCTATAAACTGAACTGATTAATTTTGGGTTTTAAATAAGTAATAATAAAAATAAAGATAATTTCAATTTAATCTAATTATTTTGTCTAAATAATCAGGATAATAATTGAATTGGATTCGACATGGGTCGAGCAATGGGTGATGCTGTATGTGACAAGAGGGCTGGAAGTTTTTTCGCGCAGCAAATAAGAATTGCTGCAAGTGTTCTTGGCACACTGCCACATGATCAAGTCATGGGTGAATATTTTTATACGTATATAGTTTAGTTTTATTTTTAATTTGGTTTATATTTTTTATTTATTGTACTCTTCTTCGTAAACAATTCTATATTTTATTTAACCGCTATTAAAGTTGATATTTAATAATCACATTGACAGTAGGATAGGGTAGGGCTAGTTAAGTAATTTTATTGAGCGAATAAATCTCTCCTCAACAAAGTCTCAATGGAAATGCAACCTGATGGATTAGTAATTTATCCCTTTGCAAAAGTGTCTATAGTAGTATTTATGTTGAATTTAAGAGCTAGAGCTGTTTAAATGCAGAAAGTTAAGCATAATTAACGTACCACATAGGTGAGGTAAGTTGGGCAAGGGTATGGGGCAAGTTGAGCACTTAGAATGTCTATGAGATAAAATAAAAATTCTGTTTGACAATCAACTCTTGTTTATTTGTAGTCTTTTAGTGACAAAACAACAAAAAATATAGTAATGTTCTTCGAATAATTAAATGGATATAGAATCAACAACGTATCTTAAGAATAACTTTAGTATTAGATTCAGTCTTTCTGTTTAAAATCAAGGTTAAATATTTATCTTTACATTGAGAGATGTGCCAGAACATCTTGTAGTCTTTGTTTTCTGTCCGCAACTTAAAAAAAACACACATATTACTTTTGTTAGCTCACCTAACTCCAACACGAAATATTAATACAAAAGTGAAGTTATTAAAAAAAACAGTAAGAATTATACACTTAACCTCTATACATATCAAAAGTACAAGAAATTAAGGAAGATTAACACTTACCTGATTGAAAACAGATAACGTTTGGCTAATACAGACGAAAACTTGCGTTAAACAATTTTTTATTTTTTGGTCACAATAACAAAATAAACAATTCGCACATGTGCTTCACTCGCTCGTGCTGCGCGTGCTGTAAAACACTTTTAGAGATAATACGATTGCCCAGCTTGCCATACTCAATTAGCCCCGCCCTACCCTATCCGTTAATTTATATAACGTTAGAAACGAAACTAAACTAAAGAAACACAATCTGGCTGCAGTTTGCATCAAGAGTGGGTCCTCTATACCGCTGGTACGTGACCAGAATGTAGAAGGCGATATTTTAGCGCCACGAATATATCGCAAGCTATCGGTTTCCAATTTGAGCTGAACTTGGAATATCTAAGTTTTCATAAATGGATTATGGTCGCATTAGGACCTCTATAGTCTACCTCAGGATCTTGAAGTGTACCCTCAATGTCTAAAATAAATAAAATTAAGTCTTCTTCAACTGCCTTCGTGGATTAAGACGGGTTCGATTCCTGGTCAAGCATAATAATTTAATAAATGATATTTATCGATTATTTTTTTTACTTTATAATATTTTGTACTATTTTATAAATAAACACTATTTGTCAACATGTTTAACGTATGCCTATGAGGCACATCATTGGTTAAAATAACTTAAATTACTTCTTTCTAATAATTAAAAATTAAAAAAATAAATGAAAAAATATTTATTTATGTTTATACAAGCAGCCGAGGTTGACAATTTCACATTATAATGTGTTGTTTAGATAAGGCTGTAGACGGTGACGTCCCGACCTCCGCTGTAGGCGAGCCAGTGTCACGGAGGCCGGATTGTGGCTTTGTAGGTGCTCTTAATTGGGGTCGACTATAAATACATATATATATCAATAAATAATACCTATAGACACCTATATAGAATAAAATAAATAAATAATATGGTCTAATTAGTATAATAATATAAAATAAATAACTACTGTGGCGTATATTGATTAGTAAGAAGAAATTCGCTTCCCTCGTACGTCATCCTCATCAACCACGGCCTCACAGCTCGCTTGACTCCATTGCGAGTTAACCTAGCAATAGGTATTTCGGTATTGCCTTTATTATAGAGTAGAGGACCCATAACTCTGGCATGACGCCCACTGGAGTGAGTTTTGGTTTTCAGGATGAGAAAGGGATGGGAACAGAGCCTCGAGGGGCTCATCTTCATAATCACGTGGTGTTTATGAAAATATAGATCATAGATTAATTTACTCATTGTTTTTGCAACAACGCTTCCTCCACTCAACATTTCCTTCCAGCTGCCAAACGAAAATGAACTTTCTGTAATAGTTACGATTAAGTTAAAAATAGAGCCGAGCCGACAGTTTTATTTTTAAAGTCAGCCGTAAGCAAAGTACATTAGACGCCAATTTTAATTTTACCTGTCTCAATTGTTGAGAAAGCGTCTTAGAATACGGGTGATACTATTGTATTTGTTATATATGAGTTTTATTTACTTATTAAAACTTTATTGCACAACATATACAAGGGCGGACTTAATGTCGCCAGACATTCTCCGACAGCCAACCTTAGGGACACTGTAGAACATTAAAGACGTAAGGTAGGTGCAATTAAAGAAATATAATTACGTATATTTATAATTAAGGTATACAGGGAAAATCGACAAGAAGAGGAAATAAAACTGCAACTATAAAAATGTAATACTATCTATATTATATTTAAAATTATCCGAAAGAATCTTGTGTATCAAACACAAGAAAATAAATTAAAGGAAATTTACCAAAGTACTTAAAAAATGAATCAATCTACTTGCTTTAGGACAAATAATATGCTAAGATCAAGCGATAAATATCACCAAAGAAATCTTAGGTATTAAAATAGTTAATTCATTAAATCTTAACTACACTACTACATCCGAAATACTTTCAACCTCAATTATGTGTGTATGTTTCTTTCGCTTATGAATACCTTTAAATTCGTCTTGAATCTCTTGTAACGACTTATCTTTGGTTTCTGGTACCAGGAAATAAACGAACAACGCACCAAATAGGGATGTAATAGCAAAATACGATAAAACCCAACCAGGTTTTATTTGATCGACCATATTCTGATACAATTTGGTCACAAGAAATGCCAAAAACCAATGAAATCCAGCAGTTATCGCAGTTGCTCTTCTTGTCACATTTGAAGGGAATATTTCTCTTAGCATTAACCAAGGGATAGGTCCTACACCGGCTGCATAAGTACTCACAAAAGTGCACAAAGTAAATAATGGTATCCAAGTATTAGATGACAAATTTGGCGCTTTCAAATTGTAGAATACAGCTAAAGAACCAACTGATAAAGCCATAAATATAAATGACAGTATTAGTAGAATTCTGCGTCTAATAATACTTAATAACATGGTAGAGAAATACGTTGAAGAAACGAAACAGAAACCTAGTATGATTGCAGCTCCTGGAGGGTTCATTGATAGAGAGAAAGTTTTGAAAATTCTTTCAGCGTAAAATAAAATAGGAAAAATTCCGCTCATTTGTTGAAATATCATCAGACCAAAGGAAACTACAAACGCCTTAATAGTGGCTCTGTTTTTAAATAATTGATTGAACGTGACTTTGTTTCTCGCATACGTTCTTAGATATTCTTTCAATTGTTTAATTTCTTCATTAATATCATTGTCGATGCCTCGGAAGTATCTCAAGGCAGTTTTTGCTTCGTTCGATTTTCCTTGAGACATTAGGTAGGTCGGGGATTCTGGTAGAAATAGGAAGGCGACGAAGAAAGCTACAGGAAGGCTGGTGCATAGGACTGATATCCAGGATGCACTCTGAACCATACCTGAAAATAAATCAAAATATAGGTAATTACGTAAACCTAATTATTATTAGTATTCTGATATTAAAACTAGCAGATTGGACAATTACAGTATTCTGTTATTATTTTATCTGATTTAAACGTAACGTCAGTGAAATCTTCATTTGCTAATAGCTTACTCATTTGACCTGTTTTCTGCTTAGTCTTCCACTAGCAGATGTAGCACAAATGCCACAGGCTTGGTTTACGTAAATAAAAATATGCAAAATTCATTCTTGATGAAACTTAAATAATGACTTCAGAGGCTCTGGATGAAACAATGCAACTCACCAATGATATATCCGAAGAGAATCCCTCCGGAAAACATGACATGATAGAAGTTTGCCAGTGCCCCCATAATTTGGGGCTCAGCAATATCTGCGACATACGGTGGTATCGCCACGCTGAACGCTCCCACTGCAACCCCACCCACAAATCGACCCACGTACAGCCCGTACACGTTGGGACTAAAAAATTAAAACACTGCAAACTTTTGTTACGTACATTTGTTATACATTTGCAACACCATCGTTCTTGTAAATCTGAGAGAGTATTAAGCCGTCAGACCAGGTAACAAACACTAAAATCAACTTGTAGAATCGTTAAGAATTTGACAAAAAAAATCATCAGCCTCTACAACCATGCCATTAACAGAAAGCTTTTTCACACTTTGCTTGAAGGTGTTGCACAGAGTGTGTTCTAGGGGCTGTGATAAACCTGAATTTGCTTTTGTCTATCTAAAACTAGGTTGTAAATCCAGTCACGCCACGCCAATAAATATGAAGTGTTATGACAACTCTGTGCTGATCGTCACGCACACTAAATAGTTTATTGGCACGCTACCAATGTGTATCAGGTTTAATATTAGACGACAATTGGAATTATTATAACAGCAATCGACCAATAGGAAATCATGAAATAATTAATGTGTCTAATATGCCAGAAATCATGATTGTGACGAGAGAAAGTTTATGTCTAGTCTTTACTGTAATCAATAGGATTATTAACAATAGGTAATCCTATTAAATGTTTTAGATTGTTATTATCTTTGTCCTTTTCAAATAAAATGTTGTAAGGAGACAGAAAGTATATTATACTCTCTACACAAGGGTTAGGGTTGGTAACTGGTTGTAAGCAAATTTTTTAAAGAAAATATTGTATTATTATTATTATACGATCCTAATTATAATATCTTTATGTTTTAATAAATACATAAAATAAATAACGCTACAAATATTGCATCATACTCAAATAATTTTAATTAGTGAGCACTGACTTCCGTAAAAAAAAAGTATTTTGGGCTCCAGAAGGCAGTTACCCTATTTTTTATTTTTTTAATAATAGTACTCTGTATATGTTCATCATCAGCATGCACTGCTGGAAATAGGCTTTGCTTAGGCTTTCTTCGCGATCACAGCGGCATTATTGCAGCTTAGTGTGGACGAGTATTTCTTTCACATCGTTCATTAAGTTGTTTATAACTTGTTTGATAATTTTGAAGTACCAATAATGTGGCACTTTAGAGGCACTATTGGAGTTACTGTATTGGAAATTAGAACACAGTATTCAGAATAAATTTCTGGAAAATGTGCATTTGCATTGGCTATGCTAGACAGACTAGATTTTCGAGGGTTTGATGTCAATCTACTCTCACCTTGAAGCAATTAGCAGCCAAGATACCAGTAGTGGTAGAGCTAGATAGAGCAACGTCTTCTTCCTGCCGAAGTATTCAGAAATGAGGCCAGCTGGAATGGCCCCCCACACCGCACCTATGCAGAGAAGTGATGCCGCCCATGACGCCTCATGTTCTGTTATCTACAAGAAGGTTTTAGGTTAATATTCATAGAATTGTTGCAACACCTTGATGGTAAGCGATGATGGGAGGAACTAAAATTTGTCTCGGACATTATTTCAATATATTTTTTTATTGTTTTAGCTAAAAATCTACTCATCTAGCTACTAACTAGTCAAGTCGGTAAAGTATTAGGGACTGATGCCAGTCAGATTCCAATTGCAAACATACATGGACCTTGCGCGCCACTTACTATCAGGTAGGGGAAGGTCACATGTGGTCCTAGTACCTATAAAAACTAAGCCCATTGGTATCGTTTTGAAACAGTAATCCTGATTTGTTAATCTATTATGTTAACTGTTTTTTAGTAACTAACAAACTCAAAGAGCTCATTTCTACATTACGGAGTATAAATAGAAGTAATTTACCTGGAGTCTATGATGTGAAGTCGTGTTTGTGATTGTATGGCCTTCATTATGAAGATATGCAATCTGAAACAGAGGGGATTTAATAAAATAATGGAGTCCCTAGGTCTGGCCTAGACTCTATGGGTCTAAACAAATGTGTAAGCATTCAACATTTAGAGATCTATGATTTTTGATGGGAATTTAGTTTATCCTAAAATTAATCATATGCAAGCATTTACGACCCTAAGATTTGTTTACGTTGTTCTTGGGAAATGGAAACATAAGAGCAATGGTGTGATGTGTGTGGTGATGAGAACGCTTAAACTCAATTCAAAAGGAAAATATTTACGTGTACTTGTCTTAGTTTGGGGAGAAGAATACGTTAAACCGGTCTCGTCGGTCAAGGTTCCATTAATATCAATTTGGGTTCGTTAAGAAATTATCATCAGAAATATGTTTTGGAATGCGCTTGTCCAGAACTTGTTATGTATATATGTGTGAAGAATTTAAAGAAGAACATAAGTTCAAATGAGCAAACCAAAAGAACATTGTATTTTCTATAATAATAATAATAATTTTTATTACCAAAATAAGGAGTACAATATAAAAAATACAAATTAATATACTGTAAATATGGGGTTCCCTGGACTCCATGACAAGTTAACTTGCTTCATGGAGACCAGTTGATTTCCTATAATTTGTGAGCATAGTTACATTGAAATATTTATAAACCAACTTAATAATTAAAACCAATAGTACATACATCTATCAAACAAATGCAACTGCAAAAATAATACACCAAATAGTTTGAAAAAATACATATCTAGTATCACTGTTGATTATAGCTAACAGACAGGCGTCCTAGACCTCCACTGTTGAAGATGGACCTTCCAGACGGGTTGGCGAGATCTAATGACAATTTATTAACGATTCCACAAGTTGGTAGTAGTGGAACTGGGACCGTCGTCGGCTTAACGTGCTCTCCGAGGCAAAATTTGATTTCTCATTGGTACATGCCGGGGGGGGTTCGAACCGACCTTTGTAGGATCTTAAGGAAGGTGTTCTTCATATATTTTACAATAATATTGTAAAATTAAATTTTCTCAATAATAAATACATAAATATTAATCTCTTTAGCAAAGTGCTAAGTTTTAATATACAGATCTAGGTTCAATTTCGAAATTATTTGGTGTACTAAAAATGTACATTGGCGTGATTAATGAATGACTAAGCATTTTCTAACAACCAAACCTTTGGGAGTGTGGAGAGGTAACATCGAAGGGTACAATTTATTATCATAGACTAACATACTAATATTGATTAGAAAATAAATACATACATAAATACCTATATTACAATTGAAATAAATACACAAATGGTTAAAATAAAAGAATAATTGGATGAAAAGGATATTTGTTTACCTATTATAGGCATTTGTGACACGTCATTAATTAAATTATTTTAAATGATTCTACTCCTGTTAGTGGAAGACTAGGCAGCAAAGTAGTCCAAAGAGAAAGCTGTTAGCAGAAGACCATCTAGTTTCACAGTACTAAATCCTAATGGGTTAATAAATATCACCCGAAGGATATATAACCTGAAAGGAAGTGATAATAAATTTGTAGAAAAGTAGATTTACACCGAGTCCAGTGCAAAGTGGGGGAAATTTTTGAAAGTTAGTAAAGTCGACTCATAAATAATGTTTTCATTTGGGAGTACCAATAAATTACGTTACTCAACCCACACCCTAAATTAACTAAGTTATAGGGCTTGATAAAGTAGCGATTCGAACGTCGCGATTTAAACGCTATTTCAAGTTTTTATTTTTAAGCGGATTTGCTTTTGTAATATCGATTGTAAGACGCTTTCCTTAAAATCATAAAAGGGATGGTTCGAACCCCGGCATGGTTCAATTACAAATTCACTTTTCTTACGTACTTTTGTCATAACATCACCGTTCGCGTGCCTTAACGCATAGCTGCCCCGGTTCAACGAATACCAACTTGTGGAATCGTTAATAAATTGTCATTAAAAATGACACCAGACTCGCGCCAACACGTCTGGTCAGCGTGGTAAGGGTAGGCCAAATTCTCTCTGGAAGCCCCTTCTACAACTGTGAAGGTCCGGGACTCTGCATTCTAGGCGCTCGCTGTGATAACGATCATTGAAGTTTAAGTTTAAGAAATAATTTTTACTCATTAGAAATTTCATGTTAGAATGCTAAAAACAATATATAAATAATCATAGTTCAAAGAACTAACCAGTGAAAAATAGAATGCGAAAGAAAAAGTTTCTGGCAGACCACGACACAACATAAACATAAAACAGCATGACTGAAGATGCAGCGAAGAGTTTATGTAAAGAAAAGGTATGGACAAAATATAAATATGAACGTGTCAAAAGCTTTACGTGTATAAATAACGCATTACCAAAAATAATTATTTAAATCACGTCAAAACATTTTCTTCTTAGTCGCTACACTCTTGGCAGAGTGGTCGTGGTCGTCACTTGAGTGTCAGTGGCACGCTTAACAAGCCGTCGCCACTCCTTCCTAATGTAATGTGGTCTATTGCTGCTTTGACTTAGTCAGTCCACCTCATCGGAGAGACCACGCGTCCTCTTCCCATCAACTTTTCCTTTAACTCTTTCAGGACCATAAGAGTATGGAAACTTATTTATTTATTTTAGTCATGTAAAATGAGTCATATCAAATAAACAAATTTTATAACTAAAACTCGAAAAAATACAATAGGGTTGAAATGGGAGTTAGGGACATGTGTCCCTATATGGTCGTTACAAGTGACTTTTTTGTTTAAGATTTTTAGATATACTGTTTATTAGGTTTGTTTTGTAAAAATAAGCATTTTGTTAAAATCTTGTATAAGAAAATAACATATTATATATAGAGCCAAGTGGATTCCAATGACTATAGATATATAATGGCACCATGGATGTAGTTTTGCCAGCTTAAAAATAACAAAAGGTTTGTTCCGAGACTAGAAAATAATTAATTATCAATTAATTTGTTTTTTTTTTGGCTTGGGACGACCGTTTCCCTGCTGTCGTCAAAGGGTTAACTACCAGGCGCTCAATGGACGCCGCGACTCGTTTCCGAAGTGAGAATCGATTAACCGTGATTCTACGACTGAGGAAAGGCGCTGTCAGATTCTCAGGCAAAACATATATTAATATAAAGAAAGTCGACAAAAATATCTGATTATACGAAGTAAAAATTACCACCGTCAGGAGATCAATCATCACAGAAAGAGAGAAATATTAGTAAACTAGTCGTGGTTTTCTGATGTACTCATATTGCCGTCCATTGCAGCATTGGCCATGTTGGTCCGTCTCATTGGAGATTTACCGCGCATTCTTTTACCCTAGCTAAACATTCTCCTGTACTACTTTGCCTTTTTTTAAAATTGAAGTATTATCAAAGAAAGTAAAGCCAAGTATTCAAGCTAAACTATTGTTTATTAACAAAGTTAAATCAACATGTTGCTGGCAACACTGCGTATTGCAGAGTTGATCATGTTAAAATTTTCGCTCAAAAAAAAAAGCGGAAACATCAGTTTAGCAATTACTGTTGACGTGAGTGGACGTGTTTGCAACAAGTTTATAAACATGCATTAGTGTGGAATAATGATAAAATAATGCAGTTAATTAAGCTCTTTCAATCAAAAGCAATGTTGTGGGAATTTACAAGAAAAGGTTATAAAGTTAAAAACAAAAAAAAAAAGCATTTCATAAAATTTCTGAAGCTCTAACTATACCCACAAACGAGACGTGGAAGCTAAACTCAATTAACTAGGGAGGAAAAAAATCTGATCATTCATTAAATATTTTTTAGCAGAAGGTAGTTTAGCACCCGCCCGCCTTTGTAACTTTTTATTAGAAATTTTATACGCCAGACACTAAAATACAGGAGAACACAATGCGGACAAGAAATATTAATTTAAAAGAAGTTTCCAGCAACATTGTGACTGTTCATCAACAATGTTGCTCAATCAAAGTTTACCATGATTACGTGGCTTAAGGATGCGTGATAGGTGGAATTTCGCGTACTTTGAAAATGAAACAAATAGTAATTAGAAAATGTAGCCAAGAAAATAACGACAACGTAAAACAATTAAAACAAATTCAATTGAATAATAAATGTTAATGCTCTCATGCGAGTCAGTTAAACAGAATTACATGCCTTTAATGACCTATTAATCCGAGTTATAGACGGAACGACCAAAAATATACCATCTACAAAACCTAAGTACGAATTTCCTTAGTCTTTATCCACTAAGGGCCGGTAACTAAATCCTACATTAGTCGCACGTGTTTAGTTAAATATATATATACATTTAAATAATAACTAGGCTGTTTAAGTGAATGAATGCACAGTCCAGTTGGCCAGATCTATAAAGATGATTTTCAATATTATATTTAAAATACATTTAAATTAAATGTATGCATTAGACTAAACATTAAACTGATATCCAAGGCACATCTGTCAGGGCTGGGGCGGCTGCGGCCTCGGCTAACAAGGCCAAATGTCGCAAATACGAGTCTGTTGCTAATGACTACGTGTTTGTGCCTTTTGGTGTTGAGACAATGGGACCAAGCGCAAGAAGTTATTTAAAGAACTGTTTAAGCGGCTGGTTGTTGCTGTATGTTGCTGGCAGTTATTTCATGCAGCAAATCAGCATGCTGTGCAGCGGGGGAATGCTGCGAGTGTTCTTGGCTCACATGATCAAGTCATGGGTGAATATTTTAATATATAGTTTAGATTTTAGTTTCATTTTTAATTTAAAGTATCATCACGACCGTTTCCCTTTCGGGTGGTCAGAAACCATTTAGCCAACTTTACTATAAGCCAATCATATTTTATATATATTTCATATTTATAATTTGTTTTTTTTAAATTAATTTATAAAATATCAAAATTTAATAAATCTGAAAAGAACAATCATTTCCAATGAAACACGGGATAAATACATTAGAATTTACTAAGCACTATATTTTTTTCCAGAGTGTGTGACATATTTGCATGTAATGGTCTCCAAATGTATACGCGTAAAGATATTTGCTAGCCTAACGCTAGGTATGCATATTTAGCCCTGAGCGTGTGGTTCTCTTCATCTTGTTGCCTGATTACCCACATTCATGAATCTGACGCCAAAACCGTGTGTTTGTATGTTTGTAGTTGGGAGACGTTGGACCACAAAACTCGCTCAAGATCATGGAAAGTTTCATTATTAATTTTGTAGAATTATTTATCCTATTTTCGGTTCTTCGCGTTTCGTTTTTCTTATTGACTTAATGTTTGAACGGGTAAAAAAACTTTTTTTTTTCCTTCATTAAAGGCAGTCACACCAGGTCGTTTTGATAAATTAGCGAGTTTATTTAATGGAACTATTCATATTTAATAAGATACGATTGTTTAAAGTCCATAACATGTGATAGTGGGAACAGGCACGACAGTCGCTTCTCCGATCGACGATACTAGTACAGCAGAAAAACACGATAATCTGTCGTCACAATCTAGTAGGAACAGTTGAACACGACAGTCAATATGATGGACGACACAGAATCGACAGAAGTCGTAATAATGGGAACAGTAAGCTACGTCACTTAATGTATCTCTTAGTTATATATTTATTTATGTATTCGTACATTTATATATATTTATGAAGTATGTATTATTTAATTTATTTTAATGTTTTATTATTTTAATTTTAATGCACCTCGCGATCCTCTACCACACTCCCAAAGGTTAGCTGTTATAAAATGCCGAAAGGCATTAAGTTCGCCTTTGTACATTTAAGTTTTTTGTGCAATAAAGAGTTTATAAATAAATAAATTGTATATGGATTTAGGCTAAATTGGAGTTACATTTATATATATATATATCAACCACACAATTTTTTTTTTATTTTTCTTTTTGTGTACATTCTGTTTCTTTTTTATATTTTTTATTTTGTAATAAAAAGTAATAATATATTTAAAAGGGTGTCTGGGCGTTGACTGCCGACGGACAGACCTATACATATAGGCTTAGTTCGGCTGTTTTTCTGTATCATAATGCATAATGAAATATGTTATTATTTTCATATCTTGTAACTTTTACTAAATATTATTATTATTATATGTATTTTTAAATAATTTATTCTAACAATATGACAGCTCTGGTACTACAACTTTGCTGCACATGAATATATAGTAAAAAACATTAATCTTATCAATAAAAGTGTCGAAACTACTATTTACAATTGATTTATCATTGTACACGAGCCGAGTAGGTAGTAAAATAATAACCCAAAATGGATGTCATTTGATTTCTGTTTTAAGAGACTGAAAAATACATTACTCTTGTCGGGAAGGTACGCGAACAAGCTTCCAACTTGTCATGACCGGCTTTTAGCAAAGTTGGCTAAATGTGAAACCGTTCTTTAAAAAGGCGTGGTTTTTGACCACGTTATTTATGTTATGATTCGTTGCTTTTTAATAAGTAAGAATTCCCTAAAATTTCCAAGAAGAAAAAGATTCCCAGCGCCACCATCCTTTCATTCATGTGTTCAACTAATTAAAAACTACTTAAATTGTAATATATACATATACCTAATTTAGTTATTTATTCAAAAAATAATATTAACAAATATAAAATAATAATTACAGACTACTAAAATAAAGTCGGTTACAAAGGTCGGTTTAAACCCACCCGGCATGTACCAATGAGAAATACACTTTTCTTACGTACATTTGTCATAGATTTACAACACCACCGTACCCGTGCCTCGGAGAGTACGTTAAGCCGTCGGTCACGGTTCCACTAATACCAACTTGTGGAATTGTTAATAAATTGTCATTCAAAAAATGGCATCATATCCTCGCCAAGCCGTATGGCCAGCGTGGCGAGTGTATGCCAAATTCTCCAGATGTTCTGGAAGGCCCATCTCCAGCAGTGGAGGTCCAGGACGCTGTGTTCTAGGGGCTGTAATGAATGATGAACTAAAATAAAAATAATAAAATTAAATTACCATAAACTAAACCTGATATAAAATAAACTATTTATAAATAAAAAAAAGGTTAGGTCCCAAGGAGATTGGCAACATTTCTCCTCATAGCCAGAAATACGTTGGCAAAAACAATTGCCAGCTTTCCTGTCTCCAGACGTTTCCGTCAGACGTTTGGACAACACCAATCGTGCCCATCCTTACATATAAAAAGCGGTCTCCCTTTGAAAATAAATATCTAAATTACCTAGATATGGAATTATTGGTTTAATAGCTACTATCCCTACGAGTACTCATAAATTTTGAGACTCTTACATCCGTCGCACGCTGAAGATGTGAAATGCTCTCCAGCCAGCTATAACAAATTCTTAAAATTATAATTTCCAAATTTGACAATAATATTATTGTATATGTAAGTTCGTATTTAAAAATTTATGTACATAGATATTAATATAATTATTATTATAATATTGTACCGTATTCATAGACGGTTGTACTTGTTACCTAATACTTATACGCCCTCCGGCAAAACCTAGAGTACAACCCTAACTACACTGTATAACATCACAGAAATGTAAAACCTATTGTTTATAAAAAACAAATGAATTATGAATTATGAAGTGTGTTTCCTCATTCCTATAACCTGGAGTCTTGCAAGCGAAGTGTGAAAAACCTTCGTTTTAGTGGTAGAGGCTGATGCCGTTTGTTAGTGGCTGGCGCCACGCGAGCGCGATGTCACATGTCGTGTTCAGTTTAAAATATATATATTTTAGTAGGTATAGCAGAAAGTTGGACAGAAGTCAAGAAGGTTTGCATGAACGTATTTAACTTATTACTGCAGTGGCTTCCAAACTTTTTGGCACCCCCCAGCATTGGTAGTCTAATTTGCTCTAATACAGTTAAAGAAGACAAGACAATGGATTAAGCGGATACTGGGTCTTCTCGTAGCAATGCTATATTTTATTTTCTTATATTTTTGTTATTATGAATACACACACAGCCTGTGTATGGAGACTAAAGACTAGACTAAAATAAGATGATGGCATTTTATTATACGTACAGCAATATTTGAGTTCAATCAGAAACAACGAGACGGGGCAAGACATCACCAACAAATAAGTTCCTCTAGTCGATCATAGAATATAAAACGAACGAAGACTAGGGTTAATCTTGGTCTTGGTCACGCTTACATTAGGTTACACTAGTTAAAAGAGCGACGTTGGGTAGTGTGAAAAAAAATGTAACATATATTTTGTATTAAAAAGTTATATAAAAAAATTAAAAACCGATAGCGTAAATTAATAACTTTAATTTAATAACTAAAAAGGAAAAACAAGCCCAAGGGTTCCGTCGCCAAACATTTAGGAACCGTAAAACTACACCATTGAAATAATTTTATGATTAATACACACATAAACTTTCTAACGGAACGCGGACGTGTGAATCATCAAAATAGGCACGGCACACGCGTTTGGTTTCCAGTGTGCCACAAAGAAACAAACATATATAGGCTGGTAAACATAACCCTTCTTTGCGTCGCGCAGTCGGATAAAAATGTGCTCGAAGCCCGCTCCATCTTATATATGACCTAATTTTTTTAAACAAAACTTATTCATTCCTAGCGAGAATGTTATGTTGCTCTGACCATTCAAGTCATTAAATTGTTGCATTACAACACTCTGCGCGTCCAATACAATAATATCTTCAGAATGCTGATGGGACTGCCTCGACGCAGCAATGCATCGGGCATTTTTGCGGAGGCGCGTGTGGATGGATTTCCGGCCATAATCCGCAAAAAGGCAGCGTCGATACTGCGGAGAGTGAGAGACAGTGACAACAGCATTCTGAGGATGATATCATCGCGCTTTGACAGCGCTTTTGTTAAGCGCTGGATTGGAGTTGTAACTGGGAATGTGTAAATTAAATATGTACAGCATTTGTGTAGTATAAATCGCTACATAAAATATATTTATGGTGTCGCCAGCGGCCAAGATTTTTGAGGTCGTAGTGTGTGGTGAAGTTATATAAATTAAAATAAATTAAGTACCTATTATTATTAATATTATTATTATTTTTGCTGTTTGTTTTAACTTTTTAATTAATGTGTATACCGACTAACATAGTTAATAGACATTCTAAGTTAAATGTTACTAACAATTATGGAATTAATTCTGAAATAAATAATTTATTATTATTATTATTTAATGGAATTATATGTATACAAGTGATGTTACTAGAACCTAGACAACGTTAATCATTTGTTTGCGCGATGCTTTGATGCCGCAACTTTGATGATGTAAATGAATAACTGAGGCTGGAAACTGAACTGTTGTTAGACCAAGTATGATCCTTGGTGTTGTTTCTCGTGGTTGCATCATGTTATATTGTGTTGCTAAGCTGTTAGTCTTCTGCTAACAGCTTGCTCATTGGACCACTTTGCTGCTTAGTCTTCCACTAACAGGAGTAGAATCATTCTAAATAATTTACATTATGACGTGTCACAAACGCCTGAATAAATATATTTTGACTTTGACTTTAGTTTTAACTTAGATTTACTTAATTATTATTGTTATTGTTGTTATTTTAATTCTGGTTTATGTCTTAGTTGTAAGTGAAAATCCATGAATGATCACGATAAATAGCAGCGGATAGATGCACTTTAAATGACAATTTTATCAACCAAATTATTTTGCCCATTCTCCTTTCCAGTTGAATACTGATCTACAATAGTATTCGGTAAGTAACAGTCAGCTCGTTACCTGCATTGCAGCAACTTCACGTCACTTAGTAATAAACTGTCATAGTTTACAACTTCATGCCAGGGCTATATTCTTTATAGTTCCACCAATACTAACTTGTTGAATCGTTAACAATTTAACAAAAAATATGATCTCCTTGTAATGGAATGAGAGTCTTTTAGAGATAATTATGTATATATAATAATATAATATAAACCGATACACCTTTTGTTATGTTGTCAGAAGCGACATTTTAATAACTTAAACGTTGGTGTTGTTAATCTATAACAAAAAGGAAATTGCGAAATAGAAAAAGGGACCCCTTTTTAAAGCAGCCATAGTCGGGCGCAAGGCCGAGACACTGTTCTTCTCCTCTCTTCCACACACACTTCTTATTTTTTTTATTTACAAATTAAGATATACTAAAATTTCAAAATCATATCAATGTCCGTCCCTGGTTTCCAAGAACATTTATGCTAAATTTTATCATAGTCGGTCCAGTAATATAGGCGTGAAAGACGGGCAAACATACATACAAATAAAGCTACATTCACATTTATAATTAGGATGGAAGTAATAAAAGAAGCTTCGTCTGTATGTAGGTACCGATTCTAAGGAAA
Source organism: Tinea semifulvella (assembly GCA_910589645.1). NCBI lineage: Eukaryota > Metazoa > Arthropoda > Insecta > Lepidoptera > Tineidae > Tinea > Tinea semifulvella. Next base: position 463,840 of record OU342600.1, read on the forward strand.
AATTGGTACATATATATCCAATCCGTTCCGGTGTTGGCTCGGTTGTTAGAACGCATTGATTAAAATTCCAAAAAGGTCGGTTCGAACCCCGGTGCTTGTTGTTTGTTTGTTTGTTGTAATTGTTATTAACAATTGACATGAGACCATCGCCAACCCGTCTGGCTAGCGTGGCGACTGTTGGCCTAATTCTCCAAATATATCTGAAAGGCACATCTCCAACAGCGGAAGTCTAGAACTCTGTATTCTAGGGGCTGTAATCATGATGACGTCTACTTAGCAATGGATGAAGCTATTTCTCACCTTATAGCTAGTGTTTTTAAAATTATAATAGCGCCATCTATGATCGAGTACCGGAAATACTTTTTGATTTTAACTTCTAGAATATTAATCAATTCGAAAGTGCTTGTCGAATACGACCATGACCTAAATTTGGTCTACATTTTATTTTCATACGTTTGGTTTCTTGGGATACATAAAATCCTTTTTTGTGTTTTCGACCAGGTATTTAAACCGAAACCTTCGCATCTAAATCTACGTTATTAATCAAAAGTCACAAGTTATATTTATTTTCATAAAACGGAGAATAGCTCTCCCACTCGGAAGAAATATTCCAACACTGACACCTCCTTGTGCTGCATTTTGAGCAATTTATCATTTTCAAAACAAACTTTTTCTACACCAAATATAATTTTACACTTTTTCATGCGGCATTACCAAAATAGTGGATATTTCATAGTCGATATTTAACCTGACATATTGTGCGCTTGACATTGACAGTGTCCGTTAAAGTAAAGTGTCACCACGACCATATCCGTTTAGTTTTAAAGAAGCGGATTTACATTTCTGCGGGACATTCTTTTGAGTGTTTGCATAGAAACCTAAACTGGAAACAGCATATAACAACTATTTGTGATAAATTAAGGATAGCACTAGGTAGGTTTTATTATCTAAAGGGTATTGTAAACAGATCTTTACTGTATGTGCTGTATCATGCACTGGCTGACGCAATACTTAGTTATGGGCTTGCTTCTTATGGCTGTACTTTTCCTTCGTATTTAGACCAAATCAAACAGTTACAAATAAGGATCATGAAGTTATTGGTGGATGCGAGGGCCAAGAGTGCCTGTGATAAGAGATATGACAAGCTGTTTGGTATTTGCAAGATACTTCCGGTGCATAATAAAGTGAACTTTTTAATAGCCCTGGAGCAATTTGAAGGTAGTGCCTACAAAAATTTATATACTGAATGTGGTTATAATACTAGATTCTCACAAAAGACAAGATACAATGAATATCGGTATAACAACTATTATGGTAAAAGAACAAGAAAGTTTTTAACTCCCATTATATTTAATAATATTATGCCCATTAGATGACTGTGTAAAAATGTCAAAAAAAGAATTTAAAGGAAAATTTAAGTTGCTTTTGCTAGGTAAATACAACAGTAATGTGATTTAATCTTAAATAACTTTGTGTTTTAAAATTATAGTCTAAAAAAAATACTGTAAAAAAAGAGTGTACTATTCGCCAACAAACTGTTATGCAGTTTGGCGTATAATATTAAAAATGTAATAGTTTAAGTTTTTATCTGAATAAGCGATTTAAAAAAAAAAAAAATTGCCAACTTTACTATCTCTATATAGGTTGTTCGCATTCACACAACTTGCGTCGCCAGATAGCTGATCTCAGTTTCCTGACAAATATATAGTTAATGGACTTATCTACTGCCCCCATTTGTTAAGTATGATAAAGTTTAGTGTACCCATTAGTCTTTGCGGAAGCCATAGACTCTTATGCGACCCATTTGCTGGAACGAATTACGAACAAAATTATTGTTTACTGTAGCATGTTACAGTTTTAACGTGGTGTGTTCATTGTGTGAATCATTGATATTAACATACATATTTACAACCAAACATTTCAATTCAATTCAATTTATTTATTCTGTAAGTAGGCATAGGTCAATAAATAGAATGCATTCTACGCTTTTACTTGTCAGAAATTAATTAATATGCTTGTATTTGGAGCAGCACATTACAACCCAAATATACATAATTATTAATCCTAAAATTATAGCTGCTGTAAACGGGCATTGTCATATTACAAACTAAGACATACACAATTATAAAATAAATACACCAATCATAGCTGCTGTAATGAGGCATTGTCATACTACAAGCTATATAATAATTCGCTTAGACGTCAGTTTACACTATTTGGTGTACCGAAATGTAGATGTCATTATGACATGATCTTCGTATGTATTTTTTTGAAATGGCTTCAATTTGTTTATATATTACTTCTTCATTATTATGTAAGTGCTGTAAAGTTTCCAAATATATAAATACATCATGACAAGTGGCAATCTCGAGATATAATGCAAATTGTGTCCTGACCAGGAATCGAACTATCTATCTATCATCATCACAGGCCTCGAAACACAACAGTTCCAGACCTTCTCTACCAGAATTTTCTGGAGAATTCGGCCTAAACTCGCCAAGCTGGCCAGACGTGTTGGCGAAGATCTGATGTCAATTTTAATGACAATTTATTAACGATTCTACACGTTGGTATTAGTGGAACCGGGACCGACGGCTTAACGTACTCTCCGAGGCACGGAAACGGTGGTGTTGTAAATCTATGACAAATGTACGTAAGAAAAGTGTATTACTCATTGGTATTAGTATATTGTTTATGTATATTATATGTATGGAATATATTATTATTTTGTATATGTTATTGTTGTACGATATATATATTTATTGTTTATTTAGTTGAAAAGTAGGTTAAATTAGATAGTAATTTTAAAATCCGAGTTTCTAAATATTCTTATACACATGCACCCACACTCTCTTCTCGCTCTCCCAAAGGTTAGCTGTTAGAAAATGCCTAGACATTTGAATGTTTGAATTTTTTGTGCAATAAATAATTTATCTATCTTTCTATGCCACATGTTCGAACCCACATTTTTAGGATGCTAAGCGTACCTACCATACTCTAGCATTTCTTGGAAATAATAATGGAGTTTATTAATTATAGTATTAATTTTAGTACCATATCGACGCTTGACAGGCAATAAACAAAGCTACAATTTCGGAGACCCATATCTACTTTACACATGCATAGGCATGTGAAAAGACCCTTCTAGTGTTGTATGACGAACCATGGAGCACTCGTTCGGTTAGGTATAAATGACAAAAACGAGTTGTCACTTACACCAAAAAAAAAACCAACTGAAACGCTCTTATTATGGCTCTGTTCGTTTGGTCTGAACCCACCTTGAATTAGCAAAAAATGTCGCTTGGTAATTATTGTCTTACAAGCGGCGATATATACCTCTGGCACCTGTGTGATTAGGGGCAGTGTTGCAGAAGACCACGACACACATACTCCAGCAGCAAATGATCCCAAATTTACTGAAAAAAAATATAGCTGTAGAATGAACACAATATAGTTCAAGAAACAAGTGTAGGAATATCATCATCATCATCAGCCTATGTCTCTCCACTGCTGGATGTAGGCCTTGGCTCGCCAGTTCACACGAACTTTTGCCACCCTCATCCAGCCACCACCAGCGACCTTTTTCAGGTCATCCGTCCATTTGGCGGGGGGTCTTCCCACTTTGCGTTTTCCTGTACGTGGTCTCCACTCCAAAACTCGTCAACTCCATCGGTCATCGGTTCTGCTACAGACGTGTCCGGTCTATTGCCACTATGGCTATGTCGGTAACTTTGGTTTTCTGACGGATGTCTACGTTTCGGACTCTATCAATCAGAGAAATACCGAGCATAGCTCTCTCCATAGCTCGCTGAGCGACCTTAAACTTGTGGACGAGACCCACTGTCAGTGTCCACGTTTCTGCTCCGTACGAAAATACTGGAAGAACGCATTGGTTGAAAACTTTCGTTTCCAACCAATGCGTTGGAATATATTCTACATATTATATACTCCAGGTTTTTTTTTTTAACTTATAAATTTTAAGCATAAATATTTTAAAAAAACGGCTTCTAATCTATTATAATCACTTCAAAGCAAGAGCCTTAAAGGACAACAAAATTATTAATAATTATATAACTATTTACTATTTATAAACAGTTATTTTTGCAGTCAGTGCCAGCCAAAGAAAAATATCCTTAATAGATCGAACGGAAATTGAAACTGGTAATTACAATGAAGAACATTTTTTTTATGCACTTAGACACAACCATCAACATTGTCTACCTTCACGCGCGTGCCCGCGTTCAGGTACTTATAAATAGCGTGGTGATGTGCCTGAGTACATCACCTCGCTATCGAGTAATTTCAGCCACCCACACGATTAAACTGTCCTTGTCTGTATAAATCTATTACAAATATACGTAGGATAGACGACATCTGACGACAGACTTGCCTCGGTCGACATGTTCACACAAAGCTGCAGCAGTTACAAGGCCAATATCACTAGGGTGCTTATTGATGATCAGCAAGATTGTTGATTGAATGGTTTATTAGTGCAACTGGTAAAAAAAAAATTTAACGATAATTAGGTCCGTGTTGTACTCAAACCACCAAACTATCTTCCTATATGTTCTTAGTGAGAAATATCAAAGGAAGTGATTCGAATGTAACTTATGATTTTTGTTTTTGTATCCTTTGCCTATTTGTATGTATCATTTCTGTTTTTTTCTCCGAATAAATAAATAAATAGATATGTGTATTTCTCATTCCTACGTGCCGGGGTTCGAACCCACATTTTTAGAATGTTAAAGAAACCTTTATTACAACCGAACCACCATCGCTGTCGCTCTCGCGTTGGGACAATACATTGCAACGTAAACAAGGGATATTTGTCTGTTTTTAAGAGTAGATAGACTTACTAACCTATTCCAGAAGCTATGTATTGCGTGGTGATCCCAGATGTATCCCGTTTGATATCCGGTACGGTTTCAACACGCAGAAGCTTTTTCCCGTTCTTGGCTGGAAGAGTGCTTGAGTTCTGGAATGACACGCTTGCTTCTGGATCTGCTGTGGTCGTGCTGTGGTTTGAGGTTTCGTCTTCCACTGAAATACATATCAAAATTTTATATCGTTTATCTGGAAGCGGTGGTGACCTATAAGTGCAAAAGAAGCTTTGTCTCTCTGTCACTCATGTCTCTCTGTCACTCATGTCTCTCTGTCACTCATGTCTCTCTGATTGCCATAAAGGCTAATATTATTATTATTATTTATATATCCATTTTTTCATTACTCTTAATTAGTTTAAATTAAATGTTTTTAAGTTTAAAGTGTAGGTGGTTCGGTTGTTATGTCGCTTTTCAATCAAACAAAAAAAAAATGTTTTCGAGCGTAATTTGACGTACGAGTAGAAGACAAATTTCTAAGCATTCCATGGATTCACCGTGCGGGTGCCGGATCCATCGTGTGTGGGTAAGAGATGAGAAGAATGGTGTCTTGGGCTTGCGACCGACAATAGGCTGGTTTAAGAAAAGGAGGCCTCCCTTTTTTATTTTATTGCGCGATAATACGCTCACCATCCACCATTCTACTTCTCTCCCTACCCAACCAAATACTGTATGATTCCGTTAATGCCGTCTTGGGAGCTCGTTCCATAAATGTATCTCTTGCAGACCTGCTTAGGCCCAATTCTTTCAGTAAGTGATGCAAAGATTTTGCTGGAACTCCTTCAACTATTATGGAAAAGAAGTAGAAAGTTCTTAACTCTCATTATATTTAATAATAAAAACTGTAAAAACGTCTAAAAATGAATTTAAAAGAAAATTAAACTTCCTTTTGCTAAGTAATTACTAACTACTAACAGTAATTTGATTTAATGTTAACTTTGTGTTTTGACAAATATTGTGTAAAAATTTACTGTAAAAAAAGAGTGTACTATTCGCCAACAAACTGCTATGCAATAAGTTTAAGATTTTGTCTGAATAAACGATTTAATAATTTATTTGTAACAACACCACCGGTCTCGTGCTTTGGAGAGCACGTTGAGCCTTCAGTCCCGGTTCGTCTACTACGAACTTGTGGAATCGTTTATAAATTGTCATAAAAATTGAGATCAGATCCTAGCCAACCCGTAAATAAAAATACCCGCCAAATCTCCAGATATATGTTCTGGAAGGCCCATCTCCAGCAGTGGAGTTCTAGGACGCTGTGTTCTAGGGGCTGTAATGATGATGATACATGATTTATATTTTTGTAGTATTTACATTTTTTATTATCATTTTTTGTTATTTTAAATGTTCTGTTGTATTGTGTTTAAATGATGTTTGTCTAAGTAAAGTATAATGACGACCGTATTTTTTTCAGGGTGGTCAGAAACCACGCTTTGATTGAAGCGGATTTACTTTTAGCGACTTTGCTATTGGCCTATGTTAAATGGCAGTTCGTCGCAGGTCTCTAGCGTAACAAACCCGACCAGGAATCGAACCCGTCTAAATCCACGGACCGTTATATCATGGAGGCAGTTTGTCTATCATTTCAATAACTGTTATGTTTATTAGCTGTTATTTGTACCTGAGTTTGTAATAAAATAAATAAACTACTAAGGGCCGGTAACTGAATTCTCCCTTAGTGGTATTTGAGCACTTAAAAAAAATATGTAAGGAAATGCGGCCATTTAAGTGAACGAATGCCACTAAGGTAGGATTCAGTCACCTGCCCTAAACCTATTTTTACGCTATTTGGCCGAGATGTTCCTTGAAACCCATTCATCCCACATAGGAATTATGATCACATGTGACTCTGCGGGTATTATACGAAGCTGGGTTGAATATTTTTTTTATTTTTTATTCTTAAATGAGCTATTTATTAAAATGCATATTTATATTCTTTGGTTAAATTAATTGGCAATTAGTGAATAATTAATGTTTGTCTAGACGTACGTTATAAATAAGGAAATCTTATATCTGTGTCACCTTTAACACCAGTTTATCACACGATATCATTAGATAATGTGTGATTTATAACTGCATAGAATTTACATTATTACCGCCAACTGAAAGTGCCCTGGCCCAATTGTGTTTGTTGAAACGATATCGTTAAATCCTTTGTAAGTGGTATCGTTTAAAAAGCTTGGCCGAGCTAACTTTAAAATTACAAACGAATATCAACTCAATAGCGGTTGATTCTTCTTGTAGTTACTGATAATTGTAATATATGTATATGGTATTGCAATCTCATAGGTACTCGTAGCTGAATTTAAATTATTAATTGATCGTTGTTGTGTAATTCTCTATATGTTTTGTAAATCTGATATATCTGAGTTTTCCTTGCAGATTCCTTTCTCAGTCAGATTAAACATTAACAGGTCACTGGAATCTGCTAAGCTACTGGACTTCTGCTAACATCTTACTCTTAGGACCATTTTGCTGCTCAGTCTTCTACTAGCAGAAGTAGATTTAAAATAATTAAATTATTGACTTGCACAAATACTGTAATAGGTTTACGTGAATAAAGATATTTTGACTTTAACTTTGAATACAACTGTAAATTATAATTGCCAGTAACTAAACACATTGACAGTGTCCGTTAATGTAACGGTTGTGCTTAAATAAACATAATTTGCTAAATAAGGGATATTGTCAAAGTTGTCTAACTATCGTTTGCGTTAAAGTAATAAATAGACTGCCGCCGCAACTCTAACTTGCTCTAATGGGGGCCATAGACGTTAGAGTTTGCATGACAGGCAGACCTGTAAAACTGTACAGTTATCGGTGCATGTACATCCAACCACGCAAATAACAAATTATTATTATTATTACCTGATACAACATCTAAAATTCAATCTATATAATAACGGGTGCCTTCAATTCGGTGCTAGCTGACCCTTGTTCCCAATCGGCTAGGTTAGTATTATTTATTTTAATATTTATAATAAGAATAGGCAGATGGAAAACTGATAATTGTTTGTTGATTTAGGTCAAGTTACGATGGGGCTGATATGCTCAATTTGGGTAAAATATATATATATATATATCAAATTGCGCGGATGCATAACCGAGCATGTATGACGTCCGGCAAGCATGCATGCACATTGCACAGTTCTTAGTTTGCTATTGTCTGTGGTAGTGGAAGGTTGCGTGCTCTCACTCTCGAGTCGCAAACGCCATATATTAGAAGAGTTCATTTACATTCCAAGCCAGAACCTTTTCTTTGGCGCGTAAATTGCAAAGAATATCACGACAGAGATAAAGGATTCGGGAAATTGATTTCTTTTTCTGTTCTGTAGAACAAGTGTAAAGCCAAGTATAGCTATTATATCGTCGTGGTCCATTGTTGGTTTTGTATGCCGTGCACAGTAATTTAGATAACTGTCCTACACACACCGTCACGTAGCTTCAACTGGTTAGCTTAAGGCAAGCTGTGAATGCAAAATATGAAACTCAGTTATACCTATTTATTATATATGACACGGCCCATTTACAGCTATGAATTTATGTTTAATTGACATATCATTATTAGTATTTAGATTATAAGATGACGTCTTTTTTTATTATTATTATTATTATTTTTTATTGTTCTATACATTTATAAATTATCTGACATATGTATATAATTTCTGTACATCATAATTATTAAGTATTTAGAATGTAAACTGACATGGCCTCTTTACAGCCACGATCTTATTTAAGTAGTTTCTAAGTTAGTTAGTTTTACTTGCTTATAGCAATATTGTTGTGCATAGCATACATAAATAGGGATTATTGCCTGTTTACGGTCCAACCATTATTACCACTTTTATTAGTACATATTTTGTGAAAATTGTATTGATTTTATTAGTTCTGACTGTATCCAAGTTGTTTTGAGAGAACCAATGGAAATAAATTATTTTGATTTGATTTGATTGATTATGCATGCAATGTTAAAACCGTCATGCAAACCCTAACGTGTATGGCCCCCATAAGTTATGATATGTAGGTACTTATTTAATCGGGTACGATATAAATAGTCCGATAGTGCATTCAGTAGATGAGTGGCTATGACATTATGATCTAGTGTTATCTATAAGCCAACCTTGCACAAATATATATAACTAGCTGTTTGTCGTTGTAATAGGGTGAACAGAGAAAAAAACCTTCAAGTGACTACGGTCTCATTATATTTAGATTTCGACATCTTTATTTCTATTTATTTATCTGCTAAACTGAATCCGTGGTCTAGCGGTTAAGTCCGTGGATTTAGACTCGGAGATACCGAGTTCGATTCCTGGTCGGGACACAATAATTTAAAAAAGTAAAAGTAAAGTATCATCACGACCGTTTGCCTATCGGGGTGGTCAGAAACCACGCTTATAAATAAGCGGATTCACATTTAGCCAACTTTATCATGGCCGATCATGACAAGTGGCAAGCTCGTCGATGTCTCCAGCGTACCAAACTCGAGAAATATCACAAATAAATTAAATATTAATTAAATGTGTTTATTTATAATATATTTTTTTTGTGTCCCGACCAGGAATCGAACCCGGTACCTCCGAGTCTAAATCCACGCATTTAACCGCTAGACCACGGAGGCAGTTACAATAATTTAATTTGTGATATTAATAATATTATACACGGAAATTAGATGGCGCTGTGTGACCTGTCTGGAAATATTTATTATTTATTATTATTATTATATAGGTAAAATAAATCTTAAGATTAATCAACTGTTTCACTTAAATAAAACAAACAAGCTATACCACACTTTATTCCAATGTAAAAAGGTTTTATTTGCGATCAAAATTTCGTACAGTTTACCACACTGTTTCTCAAACTTATAGCTCCACGTACATTACATTTTGAGGACTAAGACGTGCGTGCAAACACATATAGATATAAGACAACGGTATGAGAATTAAAGCTAGGACAGCCGTCTCAGAATTAATAAGCCACACGTTCGTGTTGTTGACGGGATTCGTTCGTTCACTTGTTCTGTGCGTGATTGTCTCGCGGTAGTCATGCCACTTCCAACAGTTGATGACACCCAGCAAATACATAAAATTTTATCTAGAGTTAGTCTTGGTATTTCTATTGCTAACATATCGATGGTCTTGCAAAAATACAAGACCAATACTGCTAGGCCAAGACTAAGATTGGGTAACACTAATAGCTAGGCAGCCGCCAGTTAAATTATTTAGCGCACCCCACTTTGAGTAACTCTGGTCTACCACATACATTTTCGTGCTAAAATCAGTTCTATTACTGTGGTATAAGTATGTGTTAGATGACTGGGGGACTCTTTACAAAATTTTGCGCCATTCCAGCGCACCTGCAGTGGCTTTTCATGATATACATTACAATCTCTAAGAAGTGACATATTTTGATAATAAATTTACATTTACTCTATCTAATTAAATATAACTTTGACTGGTTTAGTAGTTACGAATATAGATTTAGAAGCACATGATTTTTTGCCAAACTTTCAATAATTTGTGTTTTATTGCACTATTTTGTAATGCTTGCTTTGTCTAATTTTATGAGGAGTATGGCGGATGTTAATGGTAAAAAGCATCTCAGTCGACCGATCGATTTGAAATGTTTCATGTTGTCTACATTTTAAGCGCAAGAAAACAGCCTTTTTGTTGTTGTTTATACAGCCCGTGATCTAGCACTAATTAAAAACCACAACAATATATATATATTTTAACAAATAAAAGTATACCGTAATGTAGCGGTTACGACCGTAGATTTAGACGCGGAGGTTCCGGGTTCGATTCCTGGTTGGGATACAATAAGTAATTTGTGCTATTTCTTGAGCCTGGAACGTTGGAAACATCAACAAACTTGCCACTTGTCATGATATGCCTAGGTAAATAAAAGTTGGCCAAATGTGAATACGCTTCTGTAAATGCGTGGTTTTTGACGACCCCGTAAGGGATACGGTGGTGATGATATTTTACTCATACTTTGTAATTGGATTTTGAAGGTTTTAAGTTATTTATTGCATAGAAAGGAAATTACACTTAAAGTCATCAACTAATCACATCAAAATCCAAAACTACATCCTTATTAGATGTTACAATTAAATTACAATTCTGCAATGCCAATTAAGTATATAATATAAGTATAATACCAATTAGAGTGAGATCCCAGTCACCCCAAACTTACGTTATTTTAGGAAATATTAAATTTTTAGGATCAGTAGTATGACATAAACTTAGAAAGGTATGGAAACTCGCTAAGCTGAAAGCAGGACCGTTTAACAGGTAGCAGGTATCAAATGTAGATAAAAACTATGATAACTTACGTTAAATTAGGAAGCCTGGTTTTTTACGTATAGTTGCCAGACACTTTCTGTGGGCTATAACTTTTGACAGACACTTTAAAAGTCGTAAAAAATTGTGGGAACTTACATCAATTTAGGAAGCCTGTATTTTATATGTATTATTAAGTATTATACAATGAGACAGACAAATATTTAACAAAATTTGTGTGTCAGAAATGGCTGTATGTGCAGAACTAACTTACCATTACCATGTTCTATGCAAATAAATAATTTTATTTCATAATAATAATAATCTGCCAGAGGGAGATCTATCTGGTAGTTTTATAGGTCTACGCGACTGGGATTTTGAAAAGGCGAGAGCAATAGAAAAAAATAGCTCCGCAATTTGGTGTACCACAAACAGATACCTACAAGTATAAGGCGCTTTTCCACCGACTATTTTATAAGAAGCAAAGACAAAAAAAAACTAAAAAAAAAAACATATTAGTAACATCGCTGAGCTTGCTAATAATTTTTGTTATTTTATTGTTTCTCTTCCCAAATGATGGTTATCATGTACTGCTCCAGATACATGTACATGTACTATAAAATTATATGGTATTATATTGTAAAAAATACTTTTAAAAGCGCAGAATACATCGCATTTAGTACTATGCCTACTTGCAAAATAATTGAAATGAATTGAACCTCTTCTTAAGCATGTTTACTGAGAATTATTCGGAATTTAGAATACCTACATACACATATATACACATACATATATCTTCATAGCAAATCCTTTGCGGGTAGGCAAAGACAATTGAGCGCCATTTGTCACGATCATAAGATACCTCTTTCGCTTCTTTGAGTTTCATCAACCTCTTCATACATGCCCTTTTGTTTAAAGAGTAAAGTATTATCACTACCGTTTTCCTTTCGGGGTGGTCAGAAACCACGCTTATAAATAATCGGATTTACATTTGGCCAACTTTACTCGTACTAAAGGCAAGGGGCAAGCTCGTCGATGTCTCCAGCGTACCAAACTCGAGAAATATCTCAAATAGATAAAAAATTAATCAAATTTACTTATTTAAATTAAAACATATTATTGCGACGTGGTTGGCTCGGTTGTAAGAACGCGTACCTTAAATCCTACAAAGGTCGGTTCAAACCCCCCAGGCATGTGCCAATGAGAAATACACTTTTCTTCTTACATTTGTCATAGATTTACAACACCACCGTTCCCGTGTGAGAAGAGCACGTCAAGCCGTTGGTCCCGGTTCCACTAATACCAATTTGTTGACCCGTTAATAAATTTACATTATATCCTCGCCAAGCCGTCTGGCTTTTCATTCCATGGACTTAACGACTAGACCACGGAGGGAGTCTTATTTAAATTACGGTGTAATATTATATTTAATAACGTGATGTGTGTACACCTTTGCAGGGTTTAGTAGTACTAATCGATAGCAATCCCAATTGCAAATTTCTTTACCCAAATTCCTTACACGAATAATTATTTCATTTAATTTTAACCAGCCTTAATCAACCTGTCCTACACTATAGGCAAAATATAATAATAAAGCTTGCAAATATTTTTTTACAAATTACACATCGCGAATACATACTATTTCCCTGTCTTCTTGGTGAGCGTATTATCATTTAATAAAAATAAAAAAGGGACGCTATATATTATATTTTCTTTTGTGTTTGTACACCAAAATTATTTTTCGTTAATACGATTAAGATTTTTTAAATTTAATTTATATGAATTATTTAAACAAAAATTTTGACTTTGGTATTTAAATAAATTTGTCTGTATTTAAGGGTAAAGTATAGCTGAACGAACAAACTACTGATTACTAATTGTAATATGTATGTACCTATACTTAAGAATGAATAAATGATTTGATTTGATTTGACGCCTCCTTTTTTAAAACCAGTCTATTGTTAGTCGCAAGCTCGAGACACCATCTTTTACCCACACACAATGGACCCGGCACCCGCACGGCGAATCAATGGAATGCTTAGAAATTTCTCTTCTTTTTATGTAAGTGGAAAAGCGCCTCCGAAGCTGGGTCGAACAATGCATGCGGCGGGTGGTGTGGTTATGCCGCAGCGTTTGTCCACATGTCAGACTAACAGAGAGTCGGGCAAATCGCCAGAAACCACCTCCACAAATTAGGGTAAACTTTTCACGTCCAAATTGGAGGATATTACAGTAGCAGGTGTATGCGGTAAAAATAACAGATATTTGCTTAATATCAAACTAAGGGTATATTGCTGGAGCATGTTACTGGCGCGGGCTACTTGCAGTATTTATATTTTTTAGCAGCAGTATAACTAACGACTTATAACAAAAGATAAAAAATATAGATGAATAACATAAATTTTCAATTAGAAGTTCCCGCAAATGGACTACAGAACCGGTGTGAAGTTGGCAGATAATTATAGGTTATTACCTGACCGATTTAAGAAGTATTTTTTTTCGTAATGAAATACGTAAATATATCATGTATATAGTACTATTATCACAACGGACACTTCAAGCATCTCCAGAATATCGCTCTGTCTTGCGCATAAGGAGACCACTTCCTAGAGAATATTCCTGGAGGGTCGAACGTCGAACCTAGCCCCTGGGCTTGTGAGGCACCATTAGTAACTGCGCCCAGCGCTAAAATTGCATGCATTACCGGCGTAGAAAATGGGGGAACGTCCCCATCTCCAACCCATGCTCATTAGCCATCCGGGCCTGGGCGACCCCACAGTCTGCCTGTCTGTAATTATCGTGGGGTAACTATTTTTTAAAACTAAAAAAAAATGCCTGAACCCCGTATATTTATCATAGATTTAAAACACTATCGTTCGCTTGCCTGTGTAAATAAATACATGAAAAAAACACCTAAGAAAAGTGTCTATTTCATTAGGGCATGCCGGGGTTCGAACCGTAACCTTTACACTCAATAGCGGTTAAGACCGTAGATTTAGACTAGGATTTATTCCAAATCGAAAACACATTTTTTAAATGTCGTTACCTAGATATTTCAACAAGATTTTTTTTGTGGCGCCTTAATAAAAACTACCTCTGTGGTCTAGCGATCCGTGGATTTAGGCGTGGAGGTACCAGGTTCGAATCCTGGTCGGACATAATAATTTATTTGTAATATATCTCGAGTTTAGTACGCTAGAGACATCGACGACCTTGCCACTTGTCATAATGGAAAATATGAATAAGCTTTTTTAAAAAAGGTTTCTGACCACGGAAAGGATATGGTCGTGATGATACTTTGAAAAAAAGCGTTGAATTTGACACTTTCTAACCTAACTTTAAGTCTAAAAATAATCAGTAACCACTTACTTGTTTTAAATCATTCACACACTATTAAATATAACTTTATTCTTAATAACTAATTAATCTAAATGTGATCTAAATAACAAACAGTGCAGACAAGTACACAAACTAATAATGATAAGTGTATTAAGACTCTTTGGTTCGTCTACAAAATGAGGCAGGGGTGGTCAATCTACGGCCCATCTATTTAGCTTATATATTTAATTAACAGTCAACGAAAGGTACAATGATATCCAAACTAATATGTATTATACGTAAATGAGCGAAATAAGCTTGTTGTTTTTGTATTAATTAAGTAAAAAAACCTAAACTAAACCTAATAAAAAAAACTATAACTTAAAAATATCCTCTAGAGATGGCCCTTCAGGAATAGTCCTAAGGAGACTGGCAACATTACTCCTCTGTATAGCGAGGCTAATACGTTGGCAGAAATAATTGACAGCCTTCCTTGGGCCTATCGTCTCGACCCTAAACGGCACAAATTCGTAACCTGTACCGAGTTTGTCGTATTTGCGCAGCATGAGGTTCTCAGATTGAATATTGCCACTCTGCAAACATTAGCTAATTAAATAATACCACATTAAGTTCTCTTTTAATAATGTATTTTTATTTTACTTTACAGTTATCATGTAGAAATATTTTTAATGTCACATTTAGTTACTATTATGTATTTAAATATTTTATTAACTAATGTTTGTTAACGGAATTGCATGGCAACATTTGGGCACCTAGGAAGTAATTGTTATGTTGATTGTGTCTCGAAGGTCATTGTTAGTGTTCAGATTCTCATGATGTGGCGTATCCGGTGGTCGTCCCGTCCTTAGAAGGTCATTGTAGTGGTAGCACGTGTGTCGGGTCCTGGTCCGCACCCTAAGGGCCTGGCCTGGCACATGCGTTACGTCCATGATCTGGTGCTGCTATAGATAAATGTGTATATTGAAGATTGACGAAACAGGAAAATCTTTTCCTGAATGCTGCAGAGACGTGGACCCTGCGCGAAACTGAAATAAAACAGATTAATGCTCTAGAAATGTGGTGTTGGCGGAGAATGATAGGCACATCGTGGACGGAGTTCCGAACCAACAAATCCATCCTGGAGGAACTGGGGATAGGACCTTTCCTCAATCGTACAATCACGCATTCTCACTTTCTTTGGACACGTATCGCGGCGTGGATGTACCATTGAGCTCCTTGTAGTTCAGGGAAAATTCGATGGCAAGAGGATGCGTGGTAGGTCTCCGATGAGATGGATTGACCAGGTTAAGGCAGCAATGGATCATCCCTTACATGAGTGCTCCAGGAAGGCTGCAGTTCGAGACGAGTGGCGACGGCTTGTTAAGCGTGCCACTGACACTCAAATGACGACCACGACCACTCTGCCAAGAGTGTAGCGACTAAGAAGAAGAATATTGATGAAGTTGCCACCTCCTCCTTGTCCTTGTCCCGGACTATGCTGCGCCATCCGGGTCTGCTCACGGCGGCGTGCAGGGCCTCGTGGACTTGGGTGTGAAGTGTGGTGCGGATCTGGTCTGACCAGCGTGTCGGGCTCCGGCCACGGGGTCTCTTGCCTTCAATTTTCCCCGTGATTACTAGCCTTTCCAGATTGCCAGAGCTTTTACGGGCTATATGACCAAAATACTCAAGGACTCGTTGCAGGCAGATGGAAGAGAGCCTGGTAGTGACTTTGAGCTCCTTGAGTATTGATAAGTTTGTTCTGCGCGCTGTCCACGGGATGCGCAGCATACGCCTCCAGCACCACATTTCGAAGGCGTCGACGCGGCTTCGGTCATTGGCTCTAAGAGTCCAGGTTTCGGCAGCATACAGGAATATGGAGAAAACGAGACTGCGAACAAGTCTTATTTTGGTCCTGATAGTGATGTTTCGATCCCTCCATATTCCCTTTATCCGGCTCATGAAGTTGCCACAGTCGACACCATTTTTAACTTTTAATTACAGAGTCTTCGTTTGGGTACACCCAGCCTAAGGCTTCCACTCTATATTTAATCGAATCGTTTATGATAAAAGCGATAAAGTATTGGATAGAACTGGCCGCATAGTGTACTGCTATGTGGGTTGCTCCTGCTGCATATCTATGTAGCAGCAGCGATCTGCTTGGCGCTGCGCTGTGCGGTCGTTATGATAGGCTTTGACGCTGTATATATTATTATATATTCTAGTTTAAGCACCTTTTTTATGCTAGCACGACATGTGACCTTAATCGATACCACACGATGGTAGGTGGCTCGCGAGGTCCATTAATGTTAGCAACTGTAATAAGACACTTATGACTGACATCTGTCCCTAACACTATGCCCGTTCGACTGGGTATGACGGCAATTCAAGCCTGATCCCGAAACGTATGGACACACTTTACTGGGTTTATCAGCATGCACGGTGGACTTCCCCGCCCCGGCAGACTGAGCAAATTACCACCATCCGTCTACCTTTATTTGTAAGTACCTACTAATAGTGTTTTAAATATAAATCCCAGTGGCTTGAATAAACCAATTTATTATTTTGCACTTTACTTTGCCAACATATGTAGGTATCAATTAATCCTACAAATATAAATATCTATATTTTATTCCAATTTAAGCTATAATACAATAGTAAGGAGGGTATATGATCCAGGCGCGGTTGAACAGGTAATTTTCTCCTCGAAACGCGTAAAAGGTTATGTTTGTACTACAAACAAAAATGTGTTTTCGCTCAGCGGGCTGGCAAATATGTTTTGATATGACTCGCAGATACATAAATACACACGCCGACCGCGTTAGAAGAACGCAGTAGCCCTATTCTGTTCCTTAGTCGCAAACTTTATTTGTGGATTTCGTTATTTACGTCAGAGATTCCGTCATAATTAAACTCGACCTTGACAGTGTCCGTGCAAATATCAACCTTAATATTGTGATATATGTATATGTATATAGTTAACGGATTTCATTATATAACGTTTGCGACTAAGTAACAGAATAGGGCTACAGGTCGTTTTACAATTTCTATTTTCTTTATATATTTTTTTATACTGAACACGACAAGTAATTGCGTTCATGGTGGTAAGCGGTACAAGCGGTATAAAAATGGGGAACAACTGACGCCAGCCACTAACGACCGACATCAGTCTTTACAACTATGCCGGCCTAACAAATGCTTTTTCACGCTTCGCTTAAAGGACTCCAGATTATAGAAGTAGTGATAAACACTGGATGGGAGAGCATTACACATCTTCAGCGTGCGATAGATGTAAGAGTCTCCAAATTTATGAGTAATGCATACTTACTTAGTGTGGCCTGTGCGTGTGGTTCGGTTGTGGAATAGGGAAGAATGGATGAAGTTATAGTTCTCCGAAGAACACTCATTCAAGTAAAAGGTTACGAAGATAATATATTATACATACATCTATCGAATGCCTGGTAGTTAAGAAGAAAGTCGATGGCAAAATAATGCGTGGACCATCTACAAAATCATCAAGTCATCACATCCGCACCAAGAAAGGCCTGTTAAACGTGCTATTGATTCTGAAATGACTAACATTTATTTTGTTTATCATTATAATATTTTTACTAAGCAATTTAAGTAAACCACAGTAGGCGGTGGTGGCCCGGTTGTAAAAACGCTTCCCTTAAAATCCTACAATGGTCGGTTTAAATCCCCGCGGCCACGGCATGTATCAATGAGAAATACACTTTTCTTACGTACATTTGTCATTGATATACAACACCACCGGTCCCGTATCACGGACAGCACGTAAAGCCGTCGGGCCCAGTTCCACTAATACCAACTTGGTGAATCGTTAATAAATTGTCATCAGATCCTCGCCAACTCGTCTGGTCAGCGTGGCGAGTGTAGGCCAAATATTCCAGATATATGTTCTGGAAGGCCCATCTCCAACAGGTGGGTTCTAGGACACTGTGTTTTAGGAGCAGTAATGATGATGATGAAACCACAGTAGGTACAATTGTAATTTATTTTATTAAATTGATCCCTGCATCTTGTCCTAAAGTATAGCGCCCCTGAGTATGTAAATATTAGTGCGAGGCTTATTCGAATAATCTCATTCGAATTTTCATTATAGAATGTATTGGATACTCGAATATTCGTTTTTTAATCTCTAGTTTTCGATTGTAAATATTGTTTTAAAGTCTGTATTTCTGTTTAAACAAAATAGTTGATACTTTTTAATATAGACAGGTATGCAATACATAATTTAGTTTTTAATGTAATATAGTTTATTTAATTGTAGATTTTCTATATTCAATTATCTATTTTTTAGTTAATATAGTATAAATATATAAAAGTATCATCTTATAATAAAGCGGATTCACATTTACTCAATTTTACTATAGGCCAATCATGAGAAGTAGCAAGCTCGTCGATGTCTAAATTTGCGGACTTAACCTTTTTGTAGGTACCTACTTATTTCATTTTTATATTAGTTAGATTGTAAACTGAATCGGTCATTACAGCTGCGAATTTATACTTAGTTGACATGGCCTCTATACAGCCACGATCTTATTTTAGTAGTTTCTAAGTTAGTTAGTTTTAATTGCTTATGGCAGTAAAGTTATTCATAACATACATAAATATTACTTGTTAGGGGCCGTCTATTAATCACGTGGTGTTTTTTAGCATTTTTAAACTTAATTTAATTTTAGATTTTATATTTGCAATATTTTTTAAAAAGTATTTTAGTTAATTATTTGTTAAATCATAATAAATACAATAAAAGAGAAATAAAAAAACTACTAATGGTGAAAGTGTCAAGAATACTACTCGTAAGTGATATTTAAGTATATTATTATAATTGTTTTAAAAGTGCAGTACGATTGAGAATCCCTGCCTTTGATAGCATTTCACCCCGTAACCTCTTAAGAAACCATCTTATGCTGATAACGATCAAAATGTTCATTCCAATAATACACGGAAACCGGCACGAGTTATGGCTAGTCGAGACGATGTGAGAAACGAAAATAGTTTTTTTACGTGTCTATTTAAGGGTAAGCAAGACACGAAGTCCGAGAATAACAGTAACTGACGTCAGACCCTGTGGTAAGCGCGAGGTAAATATAATGTTTTTTTATGGGGACATGTGACACCTCGTCCACCTGATACGTCGACTTACATCACTATGCCGGCTGCACAAGATAATTTTTCACACTTTCTTTACGTTAAAGAAAGTACTGTTTTTATAGTGATACGACATGCGTTTACACGTCGACCTGGTGGGAAGTCGTGCCCGAGGTTCAATAATTGAAACTACTGCAGTGTTTCTTGATCAGGAATAGAACCGGAGACATTTAAATAAGTCAATAAGATACAATAAATTGATGCTGCGTCCACACAGGCCCATCAAACAGCAACGTTGGATTTTCGGCGTTGGCTACCACATTCGTTGGCCTTCGAAGTAAGTCCAAATGCGTTAGCAAACGATCGTTATTACCTAATTCTGATAAAATTTGATCACGATTGTCAAAAAAAACGTATATTTTTTACGTTAACGACGTCACAGATTTTGGATTACGTCCATTATTTTATTTTTTTATTTTTTATACTGAACACGACATGTGACATCGCGCCCACCATATGGTAAGCAGTACGCGAGGTCCAAGAATGGGAGCAACTGACGCCGGTCACCACGACCGACATCAGTCTCTACCACTATGCCGGCCTAACAAGATGCTTTTTCACACTTCGCTTGAAGAACTCCAGGTTATAAAAGTGGGGAAACACACTGGCTGGGAGAGCATTCCACATCTTCAGCGTGCGACAGATGTAAGAGTTTTTATTTAGTTGGTTTTGAGTTGCGCCGCCGCCAGTGACGACGACAGCTTCATAATCTTGTTGAAAATGGCATCGCAAACGCTGAATGCGATAATCTGTCAACAGTCTGCTAAATAATTGGACGCACGTGTATTTAAATAGTTTGACTACAACGGCGTCCGATGAATGTATAGGGAGTGCCTACCTTTAGTCATAAAAATGTCGGAATCGTATCGAATTTATCTGTTAAATTAGCGACTTCCACGAACTATTTAGCGATGAAATTTGACAGCCGGCAATGTAATCGAATATTATCGATGTTCGCGGATAGGCGCGGTTGTGACTCGGTTGTAAAAACGCGTTCCTTAAATCCTACAAAAGTCGGTTCAAATCCACCCGGAATGTACCAATGAGAAATACACTTTTCGTACGTACATTTGTCAAAGATTTACAACACCACCGTTTCCGTGCCTCGGAGAGCACGTTAAGCCGTCGGTTTCCACTAATACCAACTTGTGTAATCTTTAATAAATTATCATTCAAAATTGATATCATATCCTCGCCAAGCCGTCATGCCAGCCTCGCGAGTGTAGGCCAAGTTCTCCAGATATATGTTCTGGAAGGCCCATCTCCAATAGTGGAGGTCTAGGACGCTGTGTTCTAGGGGCTGTAATAATGATGATAAATTATCGATGCAGTTTTACCATGTGACAGCAGTCAGCTGACGATTTGGCATTTGCTTCTAGTGTTGCAAAGGAATAAATATTGATATAATACAAATTTTAACGCATAAAATGAGTTTTTGTGACATAAGTTATCATATTAAAATATTACCGTTCTTTGGAACTAATGGTTTGAAATCAACTTTTTGATATGTGCTAACATTTTTTTATGATACGTAATCGCTAAGATAAAGATCAATCGAGACTGCCTGCCCAGTAATTCTTGAGGTTTTTTGACATCACTACCTTCTAACAAGGTACAATTTTACAAGCAAATATATATTTGAGTCAGATCAAGACCGTTGCGAGACTCTTGTGCAAGACCAATACAAAGACCGAGACCAGCTGCTCTGAAGCAAGACCAATACTGGCCTATTAGTCCTGTAGCCCTAGTCTGTAACTTGGTCGCAAACGTTAAATAATGAAATCCGTTAACTATATATGTATCACGCTGTTAAGGTTGATTTTTGCATGGCTGCTATCAAGGTGGCTTATAGAGTTGAGAATTAAATAAGATTTTGTAATTATGACGCAATCTCTGATATTTATTTATTTATTCGAAGTAAGGTACAAATAAGAGCTAACAAACAAAACAATTATTGAATACATAGACAAATAATCCTATCGGGTTTGCCAGCCTAAAAAAAATGTACACAACATTAAATAATACAAAAAATGGTAATAATATAAAATAAAAGTTATAGTAAAAAAAAATTATATAAAAAATGCAATTAAAAGTAAAACCTATAAAAACTAAAAGTAATAACTAATAAGATTATAAAAGTAAACAAAATAATAACAAAATAAGATAATAACATGAAACAAAATCACTTTTTCTTTCCTAACCCGTTCCACAATTTATCATGCATACCTACCGAAAAAACAATTTAGTGAGGTTAATTTTAAATGAGTGTTATTTCATATAAATAACAAAATCCACTAATAACTTTTGCGACTAAGTAGCAGAATAGGGCTACTGGTCTTGGTCTTGATTTGGCCAGGACTATTCGTTGGGCCGGTGTGTACGCAGCATTAACCGGATTTACGTTTTTTTTATTTACTGTTCGTTATCAATAGTTAAGTCAATGTTTTTATTGTTATCGCAAAAGAAACGCGCGTCAATAAATGTTCAAGTATAAGTTTACATTCATAAACTAAATTATCTTTACGACCTTTTACTTCAGGATTTGATTAATATTTTAGTTATTTTTGTTTTTAGTTTTCTTCTAAAAGGGATTATTTAATTATATTATTATCATTTTAAATATTTTAGGTTTTTATAATAGCTTTTAGTTTTTGTATTTATAAATAATTTGTATTTTTATAATATTGTTTAATTTTACAGGCAATAAAGGCTACTGTGATAATAATATGATGGTAGCCTGTAATAGGTGCAGTATCTACATGTGTGAATACATACAGATGTACACATACAGTACAAATACATATGTGATGTTAGCACTGTTGGCTACCAAAATAAAATTTTAAATATCGCGTTATTTACGAATACGAGTTGCACCGTGGCACCAACGCTCAGCTCTAAGAATTAATGATGTGTATGGGGAAGTTACTGTAACAGAAAACACGATACGTTTTTGGTTCCAACGTTTTCGTTCTGGTAATTTTGACCTACAGAACAAACCTTATGGACGACTGGAGATCCTAGTTGACAAAGAAGAATTAAAGGTGATTGTGGAAGCAGATCCATCACAAACAATGTTAGATTTAGCGGAAGCTTCGGTGTAAGTGACAAAACAATTTTGATTCACTTGAAACAAAAATGGTAAAGTAAAAAAGCTGAAGAAATGGGTACCGCATGAATTGAGTGAACCACACCAACAAACACGCATTGAGTGCTGCGTTACAATACTCAACCGTCACAATAACGAGGGAATTTTGAATCGTATTGTTACTTGTGATGAAAAATGGATCCTGTACGATAATTGGAAACGCTCATCATAGTGAACCCATGAGATCCGGCTAAATTCTGTCCCAAGCGAAAGTTGACCCAGAAAAAGGTACTGGTAAGTGTTTGATGGACCAGTGCTGGTGTTATTCACTACAGCTGGCCAGACGATTACGTCAGTTCTGTATTATCAACAATTGCAAACTAGGATGGAAAAGCTCACTATTCAACAACGCTAGACCTCACACTTCACGACAGGCGGTCGCTAAATTAAAGGAGCTGCGATTGCAATGTCTCCGAGACCCACCATACTCCCCAGACCTTGCTCCGAGACCCACCATACTCCCCAGACCTTGCTCCGAGACCCACCATACTCCCCAGACCTTGCTCCGAGACCCACCATACTCCCCAGACCTTGCTCCGAGACCCACCATACTCCCCAGACCTTGCTCCAACAGATTACCACTTTTTTCGCAATTCAAAAAAAAGGAATTAAAAACGATTTATTAAATAAATAAACATATACATATATATATATTTCGTTTGCCTTTCGCTATATAAAACATTAATTTCATATATAGGACCTAATAATATAAGAGTTTATTTTTCTTTAAGAATAGGTATTATTAATGTATACAAGTACATACATCTTCTTTGTTCTTGCCTAAAGTTATTTAATTAGTCACCACATAGGTGACAAATAAAAAAACCAAAACATTATCTGTGTATATATTTTTTTATTTTTACAAAAAGCTATAAATTAATTTCGATGGGATCACCTCTGAAGTATGGGCTACCAAACAAAAAAATAATTATTTAAATCAATTCATAATTGTCAGAATAATTAAGTAACAAACATACAAGAAATAAAAACAGTTTTGACAACTTTCTCCTTTTTTGAAGTCGGTTAAATACGGTTGACATTAAGGATTTCTTTATCTAGGCAACATTTACGAATAAAGAACGCTGGCTGCTGGTGTGTGTTGGCTTTAGGTAACATTTACGCCTAAAGAACGCTGGCTGCTGGTGTGTGTTGGCTTTAGGTAACATTTACGCCTAAAGAACGCTGGCTGCTGGTGTGTGTTGGCTTTAGGTAACATTTACGCCTAAAGAACGCTGGCTGCTGGTGTGTGTTGGCTTTAGGTAACATTTACGCCTAAAGAACGCTGGCTGCTGGTGTGTGTTGGCTTTAGGTAACATTTACGCCTAAAGAACGCTGGCTGCTGGTGTGTGTTGGCTTTAAACTCCATCGCTATCACTTCGAGAAATGTCAATAAAATTATTAAATACTGCACAAATTGATTTTCTTATCTTCATTTTATTTATTGTTTTTTTATTATACTTTTTTATGGACTTATTATTTTCTCTGGCGTCGAATGTCTCCGTGGTTTGGCGATAACAAGAACGATTGTGAATGCCTATACTAAATTCCCGACATTTATAAACTAGGTTTTTTTAACTACGAAAGATATCAATATCTTCAAATAGCCTCATACTTAACACTCGTACTAATTCAAAGTAACATAGTGAATATCGGTAAGTATTAAACTTTTTTGTAGTAAGCAAGTTGTAAGTAACTAGAAAGTTACTCAAACTCACTCGCACAAAAATATTTCCATAGTGACAGCTTATTTTCATAATACTGAATTTACGATATAGTCTAACCCGTTCAGAGACACGATAATAGTAACCTAAGCACGCAGAGACTATAAGAGAGATGCACAAACTGTCCCCTCATTCCAAGACACGATAATAGTAACCTAAGCACGCTTAAAGTGTTCCGAGACGTGTATAAACTGTTTTGGCAAAGCTATCTGATGTCTCAAATTACATCATTCCTCGCGCTTAGACTGCTCACGATATCGAGGTAGATCGCTCTGAGCGCTGTCAGTTGTTTGCGCCTTTTTCAAGTTTATTTAATATCAGGTTTTCTTTTTAATTATTTAATATTGTAATTCGTTTATACTGTTTGTGTATTACTTCTAAGACAAATCTGTAATTCATATTTAAGTAGGAAGACATGTGACATCCAGCCATAAGAAACCTGGTGCCGCTGCAGAATCAGCCGCACGCCTTAAGCGCAACAAGTACGCGGAGATAATCATCAATCACCATTTCATTCCATTTGCAGTTGAAACGATGGGCCCGTGGTCCGAGGAGGCTCTTGTGTTCTCCCGCGAGCTTGGTAAGAAACTCCACTTGGCGACGGGTGACCCTTTGAGTAGAGAATATCTTGTTCAAAGGGTCAGCCTAGCTGTTCAGCGGGGGAATTCAGCGAGTGTTCTCGGCACACTGCGCCCATCGAATAGTCGTTTATTATTTAATTTATTAATTTTTAAAATTTAGTTCTTAATTTATTTTATTTTTTAATCTTTGTACTTTACTCCGAATAAATTCCTCTCAGTTACAATAAAGTAGGAAGAAAATAAAAAATGTCCGTAACACGGCAAGTTATTTCAGAAGACGAAAATAAGTTAATAATATTAAACGTTACACAATAAAGCTAAAAAAGCCGAGAGATTTGTTTTTGTTAGTATTCATACTCAAAGGTGTGGAATCCGCAATTTAACTACTATACATTAAAAAAAAACTATTAAGGAGTAAATAAAAATGAAATTTGACAGTAAAATCGTAACATTTGAATCGGAACGACTGTCAGAATCATATTCATTTTAAGTGCTCTCGGCAGGATTCAGAACAAGGGTAAGTTACGTCTAAGAGCGAACTTCACCGATCGGTTATCCGAATAAAATCCACTTTTTATATAATTTACTTGAATAAATATATTTTGACTTTGACTTCGAAACGGTAATGGGTTGTCTAACGAAATATGTTCTTGGCTATTTTTTAAATAATTTTAATCAAATAAAAAACATTCTGTATTATTACACTATCTGATAGTGTTGTTTATAAGGATCAAATTTTGGGAAGTAATGTCAAACATTAAACTTTAGAAAACTGTAGAAATCGATGTAAAAATTTAATCCGCTTCCCGGATAGATTAAACGTTTTTACAAAAAAAAAAAAAGGATTTAGTTTTATTCTATATTTAATTAAATGAACCCGGAGATTCCTTTCACCATTTTTAGATATTCCTCGTAGTTTAGACAGTGGCAATCCACGCCCACTCGAAAGATTCAACCTGTAATAGCGTTGAACATATTTCGTTGGGCAACCCACTTTAGTTCATCATCATCATCATCATCAGCCTGTGTCTCTCCACTGCTGGATATAGGCCTCCCCCAAGGCTCATCACTTCACACGATCTCCTGCCACCCTCATCCAACCCCCACCAGCGACCTTCCTCAGGTCATCCGTCCAGCGGGGGGTCGACCCACTCTGCGTCCTCCCGTACGTGGTCTCCACTCTAGAACTCGTCTACTCCATCGTTCATCGGTTCTACGACAGACATGTCCAGCCCATTGCCACTTCAGCTTACTAATTTTGAAGGCTATATCAGTAACTTTAGTTAGCGTAATTTATTTATTCAACAAAAATCCACAGCATCACAGTACAGGTAATCAAGGTAATAATACACATACTTTAAATAATAATAATAATAAACCTTCAGCAAGGCGCCTGGTCAAGGAGTTGTCAAAGCTTACGGAAAAGTCTGGAGACAGGAAGGCTGGCAATTATTTTCTGCCAACGTATTAGCCTCGCTATACGATAGGCTTACATGCGTGAAAAACAGAGAATGAATTTATTATAGGAAAAGTGGATTTTATTCGGATAACTGATCGGCGAAGGTCGCTTCTACGGATCTTGTATATACATATCTTGTACTAGTACATAGAAACAGATTTACAATATGGGGCCACTTTTCTATTGTACTAACTCATTCGATATTGATTTAGACATAGTGAGCGTAATGCGAATTGGCTGTCAAATTTTATCATTTGACTATTATTAATTATCGTCCATACCGCAATGTCCGAAGACAAAACTTCTTTAACCAATGCTTTTTCCCCGTAATGGGTATGGAGCAGAGACGTGGACACTGACAGTGGGTCTGGTCCACAAGTTTACGGTAAACGAGCTATGGAGAGAGCTCTGGCGACGCTGTGTTCCCCCGCCAAGGAGCGTAAGAAGAAGCGTAACTCCATACAAGAAAAGTATTCCAGTTTTAATAGCGCTACTACGGGTTCCCACCGAACTAGAATTGATGGCTTTTTTTGTACTTTTTGTTAATTAAAGCATCCATAATAATTGATCATTTTATTAATTTTGATAGTTACTGTGTAAAAATCAATAAAAGTATAAATTTGTTGAACAAAATTAATAGTGGATCAATTATTAAAATGGCGGAATAGATACGAAACTAAAATAAACACAAATAATATTTATAAAAAAGGAAAAATAAAGCTATGCTTGGTATTTCTCTGATAAAATTTAGCTTAGCTTTAAAAAATAGCAAGTGGCAAGAGGGCATCTGCCGCAGAACCGACGACCGATATTACCGACACTACGTACGGGACGACGCAGACCTAAAGAAAGTGAAGAAGAGTGAAGTTTTGTGAAACTCGTACGCTTAAAATACATATTTAAACTAAAGAAGCAATTTTTGTTAAAATCATATCCATACTAAAATTTGAAATGTGAAAAAATCATTGTGTTATATGTTTATCCGTCCTTTACGCATATATTACTCGATCAATTTTGATGAAATTGAACAGTAATATTCCTTGGAAACCAGAAACGGACATGGGCTATATCATCTGATCACGACATGTGACCACATAACCATATATTGACTGCCTGTTAGATTTTACGCCTAAACCACTCGACGATTTAAATAACATTTGGGACATCTGGGTCCCGATTCTCGCGCCTTCGAGATGCATGTCCGCTCGATTTGCTCGAATAAAACTGACAGTTATCATATTTATTATTTATTATATTTATTTTATCGAACCGAAACGCAAGTCGAAAGCGCCAGAATTAGGCTCATGTTCCTTGAAATACAGGGATGCTAATGACGTGAACATCTAAAGTTGACATTGACTATCTGCAGGTTTTTCGATGTCCACTATAATAATCTGGCAAAGCCGGGCCGGCCGTTTTGTATATGCTGGCTTTTTCCGAAAACTTATAGCGCACTTTCGAACATCGGAGCTTAGATCGATATACGATAAGAGTAACTACATGAGAAAATCGTGACTGCCAATTTACGTAGCCCCGAAAACAAGCCAAATCCACTTTCAACCCACCTTATCCTATTGTACCCTTCATCGATACTATTCATTGTAATAGTTTTGTCGACAAATTTATTACAACTCCCTCTGTCGGAGAGAAAAAAACTCCTAAACTTAGAATTATAGCGAGCAAAATGATACGAAAATGGTTCGCGATCTTTGAGTATTTATAAATTATTATTTTTTTACGGAAGTGACAAAATTGTCAAACGATTCGACCACGGCCTGAAGGGCCCAACCCGGGTTGTGGTTTGCATGCCCGACTCACCGTAGGGCCTCCTAAGGAGACCTCAAGGCGCCTACGGACTAAAATCCTTTAACCCCTCTGTGTGCCAGCTTAATCTGAGTCGTGGCTACAAGTGAAGGCACCCGTTCGCCGCGTTAAGTGTAACGTATAAGCATGCAAAGCAAAAAGTCATCTCGGTACCTGAAAGGTATGGGTCTGCGGTGGAGCCATCGAGGGGGAGCTGGGGGATGAAGGCAGCGGCAACTGGATCGGAGGGTCCCTTGGTTTGGAAGCCAGAGGACTTGTAGGCCTCAATCAGTCGATTCGGTATCCTGGAGGATACTTCTGGGTCTACGCCTCTTCCAATAAAACTTAAGGTCGTAGGAGCAATATAAAAAAACTGACTTATTAATCATTGCACAGAAAACACTACCACGCTCATACACACTACCACACTAAACTTATTTTAACCTTCTCTTTTTATATAATTTGTATTATTAAGTATTCAAATAAATAATTAGTTAATAGTATTTTTATCTGCAAGCGCCTAATGTTTTGCAATATTGTTTGTGACCGGAAGTGCAGGGTGTGCAGAGATCAAGGCGTCCCAGAGACCCTTGTTCAGGCCCCTGATTGAAACTCATGTATAACTGATTGAAATTCACGTATAAATGATTGAAACTCATGTATGAATTTGATTTGAAAATAAAGATTATTTGATTTGATTTGACTGCACAGTCCAAATTACTGGAGTTCCTTTTAATATAAAAACCCACAAAAAGAGATATCTCAAACTACATGACTTGAATAATCTTTAAAAATGCTGTATTGTGCGAGCGAGAGGGTAGCACAACCTTAACGGTAATGCTCTTAATCTAAAGAACCCCGGCATGTTCCAGCTGACGGCTGATCTTTAAAATAAAACCTATATATTTAAAGCCATTTTGAACTTTATTTGCTACAATGACAGAGACTTAGTACAACTCAACGTAAAAAAGAAACTTTTATTGCGTACATTTACAACTCCCGTGTTATCGCGGCCCCGATTCCACTAATACCAACATGGAAAAAAAGGCATTTTTTTCCAGGAAAAAAAGTCTGGAATGCTTATCTTTTAGGACTCTGTGGATGTGATAAAATTCCTTTGTTTAAATCATAGATCATCATTTCTTAAACTGCAAATGAGTGTTTTAAATATTAAGAAATCCATTGCGAGCAGTTATTTTTAATGTAATAAATTATTTAAGCCCAACAATCACTGTAATGTCTACAAATTACTTAGATATTTCAATCCGAACAATGCATACCATTTTAACCTTTAAATACACGTGAATTAACGGTTACAATCGTAGAAAACAGTTGTACGATTTAAGTCATTTTAAGTTGTGAATTGGTTTTTGTTCAAAATTTTAGGAATTGGGATGAATCCAATTAAATTAAAGATATTCCTCTTAAACACAATGCTGAGAATCTTTGGCATTCTTACTAGATTAATCTTTATATATCCGCGACCATTTTTCATGAAACATAGGTTTTTACAATATATAGGTTTTCTAAGGCATTAAATAAAACACAATATAAAATATAAACGCCTGATTATTCATAAAGGCAAACAAAATGATCTAAGTGAAGATATTCAGAAAATATTTAGGCGCTTTGAAATATAATAATTATTACTGTAGCGATAAAGATTGATGATAGTAAAAGGATAAAGGATGAACGTTTTCGGCTGCAATCGACATCCTTTGCCTTACACCATTTTTAAGAAAACAACTGCCACAGACTTATATTACCTGCCTTTTCGCTACAACAGCTGCTCCGCACCGGTTTTACTTCAGTACTAAATTTATTCAGCTTGCATCTAATATAATCGTCATCTCCATTTTAACAGCCTCCGTGGTCTAGCGGTTAAGTCCGTGGATTATAGACTCGGAGGTACCGGGTTCGATTCCTGGTCGGGACACAAAAATATATTAATGTAAATAAATACATTTAATTAATATTAAATTTAATTGTGATATTTCTCGAGTTTGGTACGCTGGAGACATCGACGAGCTTGCCACTTGTCATGATTAGCCTATAGTAAAGTTGGCTTAATGTGAATCCGCTTATTTATAAGCGTGGTTTCTGACCACCCCGAAAGGGAAACGGTAGTGATAATACTATACAAATGATTACCATATCTGCAAAATGTACGTAATAGTATTATTTCCTAAAAAGTTAATATCTACATTTCTCAAACGAACACTCAGACTACATACAAGTACTCTTTGATTGGGTTGTGCAAGCGAGAGGTAAGCGTCTAAATAAGTATAAATGATTTAACTTAATTGCCAATTAAAACCGGCACATTTTTAGGCACTTGATAATACATTGGTGTTTCTCTAAGCACTGTGGAGCCGAGCGTTGTTCCCCCGGATACCAGAACCAACTTCTTCTTCTTGTGGTACCTCAGAAGACTTGCTACAGTGGGGAATGTTCTCTGCCCCTTTCTAGCGTATCCCAGGGCGAGACGTCCGTCGCTTCGTCTTCTAACTCCGACGTTGTGGACTCCCCCAGAACATGAGACGGTCAATGTGTACGCGTGGTTTGGCTGGAATTAAAGTATCATTTAAACATTTTTTTAAAATCATCATCGCATCACAGCCCCGAAAACTACCTATCCTAGACCTCCACTGTTGGAGATGGGCCCTCCAAAACATATTTCTGGAGAATCAGGCCTACACTAGCAACGGCTGGCCAAGGGTTGGCGAGGGGTTAATGTAAATTTTAATGAAAATTTATTAACTGCCTCAGTGGTCTAGCAATTAGGTCCGTGGATTTAGAACCGTAGGTACCGGATCCGGTTCCTGGTCAGGACAAAATCATTTTGTTTGAGTTTGGTACGCTAGAGACATTGACGATTGCCACTTGTCATGTACAGTAAAGTTGCCTGAATACGAATTACTCATTATTTTTTTACTTAAAAATTGTCTTTGACTACCCCGCCAGGGATATGGTCGTTATGATACTTTACTTTTTCTTGAGTCTCCACTTTCATTGACCAGAGTCTAGCTTTAACGCATTTATTTTAAACCACAAATACTATGACTACTCGTACAACAAATGATTTTTTTTCATTATAGTTAACAGAGAAAATTTGTAATGCTTTAAAATAACATATATTTTTTGTATACATAATATTATAAAGGGTGTAAATTTTCCCACGAATAAATAAATAATGAGACCAAGTTTTTAAGCAAGATGTAACTTCGCTTTAGATATTGCGTGGTCGCTAAGGGTTGAGGGTGGTTTAAAATATGATGAACAATAGGGTAAGTGTGACCTACAGCACCCGATGGCCCTTGGCTCAATTACTCCGCCGTCGTGTCCACTCTAGCCACCACCTAACCCAATTTGATGACTGACTGGGTACTATCGAACACACACGTCCAAAAAAAATATTTAAAAATATATATTTTTTTCTCTTTCAGATTAATCTTTAACGCACTGGAATCTGCTAGCTGCTGGTCTTTTGCTAACTCTTTGTACCACTCTGCTGATTAGTCTTCAACTAGCAGGAGTAGAATAATTCCAAATAATACAAAAAAAAATACTTTAATTTTGAATCTTTTAAAGTTAGAAAGCAAATAGCCCAGAGCACTGTTTAGGTAAGTCTAAGAACTAGGGGGTGATAAGGTAGGTATTTTTTTAGCGTTCAAATTATTTTTTCAAGTTATATACAGACTCTGGAAGTCTGCTGTTATTAAGTAGATTTTTTATATACTTATATACTTGATAGTAAGTGGCGCGCGAGGTCCATGAATGTTAGCAACTGGAATCAGAAACTCATGACTAACATTAGTCCCTAACACTATGCCGGCTTGACTGGGCATGACGGCAATTCGAGCCTGATCCCGAAACGTGTGGATACACTTTACTGGGTTTATCGGCGCAAATTACCACCATCAGTCCGCCTACCACCTATTAAACTACCCATGCTGATATAATATTATGTAATATAATTAAAAAAGGAGAAACATCGGCCTGCACTTTAGAAACATATAGCTCATGAACATTAGGACGATAAACAAATAGGATAAAAAGACCAACGGCGATACGAAAGAAGGCATTGCGTGTAACCAGCCGGCCGGATTCTTTATCTACTGAAGCTAGTAGCCGGGCGCGATGTTGATCACTGATTGGATTTTGAGCAAATGTTTATAGATGTTTGTACCAATCGTGTAGGTACCCATAGTTTTAGTAAGTTTGTTTCCTTTGAAATATCAGCATTAGAACATTTTATTTTCCAGGCGTCAATTAATTTATATAGGCGACATAAACATACATACAGACGCACAGACAAAACTTCTTCATTTATAATGTTAGTGTAGAGTAGGATAAATAAAAATATTAATTACACAATAACGGTTTTTAAACATAATTTTAAATTTATAAAACTTGTACAGCTGTCAGTCCGTTTGGGGAGCTAATCAGCGCTAATCGAGATTAGTGAAGGCAGTTGTCAGTGCTCAGGCAAATTGACAATATTGATTCCCGACAACCACCGACCACCGACTGCTAACCAACATCACACTGCCTGCTTAATTGCAACTATAGTCTATGCCAATCATGTAAGTAAGTTTCAAAACGGTTCATCGTCTGTCATTTTATGCTAGTAGTAAAATTATGGCTTTACACTTTAGGCAAATTATATTTCTTTAAGAGAAAATATTATACATACTGATACAACCAATGTCAACCGCTTTTAAAATTTTGATTTGTAAATATTTTGTAAGTTATGGGTACCGGGAGCGGACGGTCAACCATCAAAGACGGCCGTAACAGTTTCGTTTTTATTCTGTCCACGTCTATGAAGTATTCTTCGTTCTAAGAGCACCAGGACCGAACAGTCGACTATCGATGACGCATCAGAGACGGCCGTAATAGTTTCAGAAGTCTATTGGTTTCCACTATGTCCACGTCTTTCAAGTATTCTTTGTTGGTTGTGTGTGATGCCTAGCATAGGAAGCGAACGGTCGACCATCTTTGACACGTCCAAGTCGGCGTTTAGTGGTCTATTCGCTTCCACTCACGTGGACAGAGTGCATGAAGTATTCCTCGTTCTTTATATGTGCTGGAATTTTTACTTCAGCATGGCCAGTGCCTACGGAAATATGTCCTGGAAGGTCTATCACCGGTAGTGGAGGTCTAGGAATCAGTGTTCTAGGGGATGTGATAATGATGATACTTGTGTCAAAGGCCGTACCCATTATTGCTCTTCCAGTGGTCTATTATCTTCCACTCTGTCCAGGTCTATGATGTATTCTACGTTCTCTATGGGCGCCGGGAGCTGACGGTCCGCCATCTTTGACGCGTCTATAGATACGTTTGATTTTTGATGAAATATACTTACTTGTGTCGAAGGCCGCAACAAGAATGATCCATCCTCTTGCCCTTCCAGTAGTCTATTCGCTTCCACTCTGTCCACGTCCATGAAGTATTCCTCGTTTTCTATGGGCACCGGGAGCGGGCGGTCGGCCATCTTTGACGCGTTCAAAACATTCGATTTTTGAAAAGATTCCAGAGTTGTAGAATCGGTCTTTGACGACGTCTGTTCTGTTGACAATTTTATGAAATCATTTATTAAATAATAAATAACATATTATCGATTTTAGGTTTCGTGAAATTGCGGGTTTACAAAATGTTTAATTTTGATATTTGTTGTGCTCTGATTTTCTATTTATAAGTTGTCTAATGAAATATTAGACAACTGTCACCATATTTCAAGGGAGAGAGTTTTAAGTCAAAGTCAAAATATCTCTTCTCCCGATGGATGATGAATGAGGTGATAGGAAACGCAAAGGGTCTAGCCCATACAGCCAAGTCTGACGTAAAATATCTTATGAGTTAATGAAGTTATATCAAATTCTAGATGTTGCAGAATATGATGCTTTTCTTGGAGTTGCTCGCGACATTATAGCCCAAACACGTCGGGTATAATATGAGAGTAAACAGCGCGGGTAAACCGCAATAAATAAAATGCAACTTGTGCCCCATATATTAAGTCCAATTTAGTGTTTTCCATAATTATTCATATTGTAGCACATTATTAAACAATACAACTTACACCTTAACCACTTTTGACTAGCATTATCCACTGCAAAGTAATTTACAAAACAAACACTTGCTCTTAACATTTTCGTGCAAAAGGGTTCGAAGAACTCTTAAAATATATTTATTTACGTAAACCTCATTTGTAACACGTCACTATTTAAATTATTTAAAAAGATTATTTTAAAGAAGAGCAAAGTCCTATTACTAATAACGTATAAGACATTGTGTGAATGTGTATTTGTGCCTGGGGAAGAGCTTTCAAAGTCAAAGTCAAAATATCTTTATTCACGTAAACCTATTACAGGCATTTATGAAACGTCATTAATTTAATTATGTTGAATGATTCTACTCCTGCTAGTAGA
This sequence comes from Tinea semifulvella, assembly GCA_910589645.1. Taxonomy (NCBI): domain Eukaryota; kingdom Metazoa; phylum Arthropoda; class Insecta; order Lepidoptera; family Tineidae; genus Tinea; species Tinea semifulvella. The sequence continues at coordinate 498,634 of OU342600.1, forward strand.
AGACTAAGCAGCAAAGTGGTCCAATAAGTAAGCTGTTAGCAGAAGACCAGCAGCTTAGCAAATTCCAGTGACCTGTTAATGTTTAATCTGACTGAGAAAGGAATCTGCAAGGAAAACTCAGCTATATCAGATTTACAAAATAAAACATATACAAAACTGCACCACAACGATCAATTAATAACCTTTTAAATTAAGTTATCAGTACCTATGAGAAAACAATACCTGGTACAGCAGTAACCTTCAAAAAAAAGTAAGCTTCAAAAACATACCTTCTTGAGCTTGAAAGAGCACAACGAGCTGTACTTAAAGTAATATTACGTCTTCCGTTTAGACACCCAACTGTACTACTATATGAGAAAGCTGAGGTATTATCGGTACGTAAACTTTTTATATTCAGATGTGTGCGGAGATACCACAGATATACTGTACCTCATCTACCAGTAACTAACAAAAGACGCGATCTATGTCCAATTAAAACCTTCTGTCACTTTATTTGCTACTAGACACTATGATAATCTCGCACCAAAGCTAAACAATATAATAAATCAAAAAAAAAAAAATGGTATAACAATTATTAGATAAAGGGTCCTATAATTGAGTTTCTTGATACATATGACTATAACGAATATTTATTAAAACTTTATTGCACAATATATACAAGGGGCGGACTTAATGTCGCTAGACATTCTCTGACAGCCAACCTTAGGGACACTGTAGAACAATAAAGACGTAAGGTAGATGCAATTAGAGAAATAAGATTACGTAATAAATATGCAACTTTTATATATTGTATTATCTTCATTTTATTATTTGGTTTTAATTTCTAGTTTTATTATTTTTATATTTATCCACTTATCATTTTACGAGTATATTTATTTTTAACGCTTTTATAATAAAATTACTTCAAAAATGATAATTTTGAGTTTGTAGAGTTGTTCACACCCGTTACTTCAGATTCTCTCACCGCGTCAGCAGCTTGTCAATGGCTACCATTGTTTATCAGACAGGCACCGTCTTTAAATATGTTCAAAAAACTTCTTCTCTCTTACTTCCTTAAAAAGCAAAACGAATCCTAATCACCTGACATATTATTAGTGTATATATAATTATTTATGTATTTATCTTAATTATGTATTATTATTTTTCTGTTAGGTATTATAGGTATATGTATATATTGTATTTATTTACATATTTTAATTCTGGTTTTTACTATATTATTTCCATTTTCACACTCTGTACCCATAATATTAATCTCTCACTCTCCTAAAGGTTAGCTGGTAGAGAATACCTTCATGGTATTATGCTCGCCTATGTACAACACTTTATATTGTATATTTTGTGTGTAATAAAGATATTTTTTTATTATTATTATTACTTTGTGACTTCATTTGGCGATACGCTTTATCTTTTTTTCAAACTACCTGCATTTGATGTATTATTTTATATTTGCAGGTAAATTTGTTTGATAGATACTATACTATTGGTTTTAATTATTAAGTTTGTTTATAAATATTTCGATGTACTTGTAACTATGCTCACGAATTATAGGGAATCAACTGATCGCCATGAAGTAAGTTAATTTTTCATGGAGGCCAGGGAACCGCAAATTTATTTGTACTTAGATTTAAGGCCGAAATTCAAATTATTTATTTCCATTTGGTTCAAAGGTAACACTCGGATATTGTAAATTTTTACAAATAAAATACAATATTATTTGAATTAATAAAAATTAAATTATGGATGGACCGAAATAAGTAAGTGACATTGGTGCCATAAACAAGTACTGCAGCTTAACCTAAATTTGTGGCTTTATAAAGGCCGTGTTAACTTATTAAACTAACTAGTAAACTTAATAATAAAAAAATACAAAAAAATAAAGGCTTTTATTAATTGTACTCTTTATTTTGGTTAATAAATTATTATTATTATTCTACTCCTGTCAGTAGAAGACCAAGTTGTCCATAGAGCGAACTGTTAGCAGAAGACCAGCAGCTTAGCAGAGTCAGCTTGTGTGATTTAATAACTTTTGTAGGTAAATGACCTGACCTATCAACAACACGCGATTTTAGTTACTTAAGAATTAAAATTCATTAGCTAATTAAGCAAACGACTTTGATGTTCTAAAGAGAAGCGAATTTATTAAATGACAAATATAATTATAATTAAATACGCTTTGAAATAATAATAGTATACCTAATTGTGAAGTTTGCGCATCGCTACTAACTTGTTGACATAGAAATATAAAAACATAGAAGAATTAAGACATATTTCTTGACATTCCATGGTTTTACCGTGTTAAGTCTATCGTGTGTGGGAAAGAGAGAATGGAGAAGAATGGTTTGCTAGTTTACAAAGGAAACCTCCTCTTTATATTGCACAATAAGACGCTCATACATCATCCTCATGTAATACACACAAAATTACACACAATTTGTTACACAAAAATATTATTATCAATTAATTTTTATAGTAATAGAAAAAAAAACTATAATAAAAGTAAAGTATCATCACGACCGTATCCCTACCGGGGTGGTCAAAAAGTACGATTTTTTTAGAAGCTGCCTCCGTGGTCTAGTTGTTAAGTTCGTGGATTTAGACGCTGAGGTACCGGGTTCGAATCCTGGTCGGGACACAATAATTGATTTAATTTATTTGTGCTATTTCTCGAGTTTGGTACGCTAGAGTCATCGACGGGTTTGCAACTTGTCATGATGGCCATATAGTAAAGTTGGCTAAATGTGAATTCGCTTCTTTTAAAAGCTTAAGCTTGATTTTCGACCACCCCTAAAAAATACGGTCGTGATGATACTTTACTATGTGTAAAAAGTTTTAAATTTTAATTTATTAATAATCAAAATAATATAATAGGTATGCATAAGTCGTTAGAGAGAACTGAAGAAAAAAAATTAATTAAAAAATATTTCTTGTGTTTATTTTAGTTACAATTTACATAGTCTTATTTTTTTTAATATGTATATTTACATATGTATATGTATAGTATAGTATGTATGTATATATATATATTTATATATGTACGAATTAATTTTGTTTAAATTTAACTTTATTGTTTATTTTCAATTAATATGAATAATTATAAAGTGGCCCGGTTGTAAAAACTATTTCCTTAAAAAAAAACATATGTACATACATAACATATATACATATATAACAATGAAAAATACACTTTTCTTACATACATTTGTCATTTATTTACAACCTCCAAGAGCACATTAAGCCGTCGGTCCCGGTTCCACTTATACCAACTTGTGGAATCGTTAATTTCCGCCTCCGTGGTCTAGTGGTAACAAACGTTGCCGTGAACTCGGAGGTCGTGGGTTCGATTCCCACCGGGGGCAAGTTTTACATTGTATAATTTGTCTCGGTCTAGGTGTTTATATGTATAATATGTATATATTTACAAAAAAAAAAGTATAATATGTAGTTTATCAACCATCTAGTTTCCGTAACACAAGGCTTGTAGCTTACCATGGAAACTAGATGGCGCTGTGTGACCTGTCTGGAAATATTTATTTATTTATTTATTAATAAATTATCATTAGTAAATTGACATCAGATATTTGCCAACCCGTCTGGCCTGCGTGGAGAGTATGCAAAATTCTCGAGAATTTTCAGGAAGGCCCATCTCCAACCGTGGAGGTCTAGGACTCGGTGTTCTAGGGGCTGTGATCATGATGATTAAGGATGCTCTAATTACCAAAAAGTATTAAAATAACAATAATGAGAATTTTAAAATTTGCCACTTTTTTTTTAATTTTATACTAGCACGACATGTGACCCTGGCCCACCTGATGGTAAGTGGCGCGCAGTGTCCATGAATGTTAGCAACTGGAATCAGACCCTTATATCCGACATCAGTCCCTAACACTATGCCGGCTTGACTAGATGCCTTTTCACACTTCGCTTGAAGGACTCCAGGTTATAGGAAAGTGGAAACACAGAGGCTGGAAGAGCATTCCACATCTTTATTGTGCGACAGATGTATGAGTCACCAAATTTATAGGTACGCGAAGGGATAGTGACTACGGTATGTGGGTGCATATTCTGACCTGTGCGTGTGGTTCGGTTGCGGAATGGGGAGGAAGGAATTAGGTTATAGAGCTCTTCAGAGCACTCACCATAGTATAGCCGGTAGAACACGCTCAGAGAACCTATTCTAATTCGCTGGGGCGCAGCAGTGGCGCTGCTAAAACAGGCACACTATTCTTCCACATAGAGTTATCTTTTTATGTATTATATTCCTAGAGAGTGATTTACCTGTTATGACGTCAGTCCCATTGCGATGTACGAGTTGGCAAAATAAATCGGCCATAAGATCACTGAACCGATTTACTAAGCTATTCACCAATGGCACACTCACACGGATACACCAGCACATTGTTTATTATTATTTATACATTCGTTAAAATTGTCTCTGCCTACCCCGCAACAAATCCGGATTAATGATAATAATTACATAACTATAAACTTTATCAAAAGTTTAGAAAAATATTAAATTAAATCGTTTATTATAACATTTTACAATTTGTCAGTTATGATTCACCATCACATAACTAAACCATCACATAACACAAAACTTTTATAACTAAATAATATTACAGAATAATGTCTATGAAAAATAAAACGAAAAAATAATTGTCGCATCTGGTGCAATATCTTTTACTTTCTTTGGTGAGAAAATGCTTTGTTTCTAGTGATGTGACATTTTTACTTATCGATAAAAATATTATGGCTATTATAAGTTTAGCGGTCTAACACAAATACATTGTATTTCTGTGCCTCATACTCTGATATCGATAGTGTTTAAACTCTGTTTAACATAACGACAGTAAAATGTGTTGAATAAATAGTAAGCTAAGGAAATCGATGTGTTAGCAAAAACATATTACGACGTCTTATTGACTAAAATAAGGTGTACGTGGTTAAATTTTTAAAATATAGATACTTTTATTTCCTACGCCCCTGGGGTATCATATACGAGTATTATGTTATTGTATTACCTTGTAAAATTATTTATGACACGCAATAACATATTTGAACTTAATAATATTTATTATCGCGTAGATATAATTAAATAAATAATGTAAAATGCCCTGTCAATACATACCACTATTACGGCTTGTCATTAAAAACTCACTTGTGTTGGTGTCGAGTATATTGACTAGCAAATAATATATTACATACGTTAGGTTAATGGAGGTAAAATTTAATCATTAGCAACCAGCCAACCAACCAGCTCCTCGCCAAGTCAGACGGCCAGCATGGCGAGTGTAGGCCAATTTTTTCAGGTATATGTTCTGGAAGGCCCATCTCCAGCAGTGGAGATCTAGGCCGCTGTGTTCTAGGAGCTGTAATGATGATGAAATAAAATGATGAACTAGCCAAAGTTACCAGAAATATATTTCGGAAGCCTTCAGGAGTGAAGATATACTGTATCCAGGAGCTGGAATAACAACGATTCAGTCAAACTTGTTAAAAATAAACTATTGCACAATATGAGTACATCACTAGACACATGCATAACACGTGTTTCATAGCGCTTAAAAGAAAAAAACATCACGTAGTTACGGCTTTCTTGTCCCTGCTATAGTTTCACGCTTACTTACAGGGAAGGGGTAGACAGTAAGTAAGCTTTCTTATGCTTTAATTTCCAAAGTCAATTTGTTTAAGAGCAAAGAGTTATTAAAACGTTTGTTTTTTTATTTTATTTTGTGTGATTCTACTCTTGCTAGTAGAAGACTAAGCAGCAAAGCGATTCAATGAAAAAGTTGTTAGCAGTTTAGCCGTTTACACTGGGAGAGGTCAATTAACCGTTGAGCGGTAAATGGTCTGACTTGGATTTATTTCTGTATTCGTCGACAGCCAAGCGCAGCATTGAGACTGAGAGAAATGACTGAGTAACTATATCTATAATATGAGCGCTAGGGAGTTTTAGGCTCCCTCTCGGTACCCTCGGTCGGTATGCCCCACAAATCAGCGCTGATGCGCGCCACCTATCGGACAACAGTAGTACTATGTCAGAAACCTACGCCGATGTTTACACAACATATTCCCAAAGTTTCATCCCGATCGGTCAAGTAGTTTTGAAATGCATAGGGAACATACATACGGTAACCTGCCTTTGCGGTTACGGATTATCCAACGCCTGCGGTTGGATGTAGTTGCTTTTAATTGGTACGGAGAGGATTCTCGGAACTCCTTTTTTTTTTTAATGTATAAAACTTTTTAATACTTTATATTTTCGATATTACTGATACACGATGCGATTGACTTTATAAAATACTCACTAATATTTATAAAATTACTCCCTCTGTCCACCTCTCAGTCCGAGCTTCCGATTATTTTTTTTACAAAACAAAAAGCCATCGAGTATGTCATTGTCGTATTAATGACAATACTATTCTTTATTAAAATTCAAATAAAACTCCGTAACCGACAATACACACAAACATTCATTTTCACATATAATAGACTATAGAAAATAACATTTTTAAACTGTACCCTTGCTTTTGGCTCTTATAACGTAGCTTAGCTATTAAACTATTTGCTAAGAAATTTCTTTATTTAGTATTCTTGTTGTAAAACAAATCGAATTTAAAACGTTTCTTTTTTATATAAGTACGATATAAAATTATCTAAAAATGACAAGTCAACATTCTTTAAGGGACTGATGTCACTTGTTAGAACGTTTTTAAATTAATTCAATTACTGCAGAAGACATCTTAACTTATAATATGTTAAAACAATAATGAATTAATTATTAACTATTAACATTTATGACATTACGTGTAAGATAATGTCGCACTGAGTACGCAATGTTGTAGGTAATTAGTAGTAGGTATGACTTGATGTCAGCACCGCATAGGAGTACATTAAAGGGTACAGATATAGTGCATAATGCTTTTTCATCGTATTTTATCGTGCTCTCACTTTCTTAGGGTGCATATAACATCTCTATATTATAAAATATAATTTGTCATTTTGATATTTGACACTAAATAATATAATATTACATTTTCATTTCCATATTGATTGATTGACATTTCGGGTGCCGTCGTATTCCTATTGAGACCCGAGTTGTCCCGATAAAAAAACATTATGCACTATATCTGTACGTATGTCAAAGAATTAAATTAGAAAACTATGTCAATATTTCGCGCAGGTTCGAACCCTAATCAGATTTTATACATTTTCTAACCTACATTTGTCATATATTTATAATATCTTGCATTGGAGAGCACGTCAAGACATCGGTCTAGTTCCGCATATACAGTGGATTCGTTAGAAAATAACAACACAAGTCATAAAGAAGGTTCGTTTGTAAAAACACTATCAAATCCAAAAAAGTTCGCGAACCCTGGCATGTTACATGAGAAATTATTTTCTTCCGTATGCTTTGTCATAGATAACCAACACCACCGTTCCTGTGCATAGGACAGAACATTTGGCTGTCTCGGTCCCGGTTCCACTAATACTAAATTTGTGTAATCGTTATAAAATTTACATAGGTCCCTTGCCAACCCGTCTGGCCAGCAGCGTGGCGTGTGTAGGCCAAATTTCCCAGATATATCCTCTGGAAGGCCTTAACTCCTAGCAGTGGATGTGTTCTAGGGGCTATATTGTTAAATGAGATAAAAAACTAACAAATTTTATTGAAGTAATATACAAACAGCATAAAATAATTACAATATAAATTAAAACTACTTAAAAGTAAAAATTAAAATAAATATAAACTAAACCTAATAAAAAATAAACAATAGGTAAAAAATGTCCTCTAGAGACGACCCTTCAGTGATAGTCCCAAGAAGACTGGCAACATTTCCCCTCTGTATAGCTAAGCTAATACGTTGGCAGAAATAATTGCCAGAAAAAACTTTTTTTTTTAAATCATATTCAGAATAAACCTTCAACCCAAAACCTCTCTTATTTACTCGTTAAACCTTAATTAAACTAATTATACTTAGTTTGAAAATAGTTACGAAATAAGTTAAAGCGATCTACTGGGCTCAACCTTCACGACTTTACGACCCTTTAAGATCAATTATATCAAGCTCTAGGACATTCTAAGCTGCAAAGTCTGAGACTGCCTCCGTAAAGACCGTAGATTTACCCTGGGTTTAACTCTGTGTAATTGTAACTATTAAAGTTAAATATGGCGTCGCTCGTATGAACCAGATTTATTTAGGTCAGCCGTCAGCGAGTATATTCTACGCCATTTTTACCCGATTGGGCTACGCAAAGAAGGGTTATTGTTTATCAGCCTATGTATGACCTGCGACCTATCCTGGAGCCTACATGTGTCAAAAATTAGCCGGAAAATGTTCGCTAGCATGCACTCGCTAAAGCGCTCTCAGTACTTCATTCTCTTTAAGGCAAAGCTTATGTTGGTTAGTTCTCTTCTTCTCCCTATTATTGACTATGCAGATGTGTGTTATCCTGGTGTCACTGAAGAGCTACTAAATAAACTTGATCGTCTGCTCAACTTATGCATCCGTTTCGTGTTCGGCTTGCGTAAGTATGACCATGTATCCCAATATCGTATTCAATTAAAGTGGCTCAATATCCGCTTCCGCAGATCTGCACATCTCTTGACTTCACTTTACGGCATTCTTTACAATCCCCAAACTCCTTTATACCTTAAGACTCGTTTCCAGTTCCTGGTCATCTTCGCTCTGCTAATAACAATCAGCTCAAAATCCCTACCCATTCTTCCAGCACATATTCAGATTCTTTTACAGTTTCCGCTGCTCGAGAGTGGAACAAACTTCCTCTGGTTATCAGACGGGCGCCGTCTATTAATATATTTAAAAATCTACTTATCACTCACTTTCTAAACAAACAACATAGATCTTCTTAGTACCTATATCTATCATACTATTTTTATTGTGTGTAAACAGTACTAAATACTTACCTAGTTTCGTAATTGTATATTTATATATATATATTTATGTATTTAAGTATTAGTATGTAACGATTATTATGTATTGTATGTAAATTGTATATTTATAATAATGCACCCCGCAAATCCTCTACCACACTCCCAAAGGTTAGCTGTTATAAAATGCCGAAAGGCATTAAGTTCGCCCTTGTACATTACTTTTAAGTTTTTTGTGCAATAAAGAGTTTATAAATAAATAAATATATTTGTTCCTTTGTGGCACACTGAAGACCAAACTCATGGCCCGATTTTGATGATTCTCACATCAATCGATTCGTTTTTTAATTATGTGAGTGTCACTGAAGATATGACATTAATCTGAAGAATTTTTTTCCTTAACGAAGAAAAAAGTCAAGATGCGAGTGAATGACTACAACAGTTAACTTACCAGGAAACTGAAAATTACGTACAGTATTTGGGTGTTTTATTTATTTTACTTTTTAATATATAATTTTGCTCTACTAACCTTACTAATTTATTATAGGTAATTTTGCTACTGTTTTTATTGTTTCACCTGTTTCTGATTTTATTTTTCTCTTTGGTTACATTTTGATTATTTAATCTAAATAATAATAAATTCGTTTATTTCGAACCACTAGGATTCATATTAAAAAATATTATAACTTACAGATAAAGGTGCTTAAATTTAACTATAATATATGTATATACACAGCGTCAAAGGCTATCATAACGACCGCACAGCGCAGCGCCAAGTAGATCGCTGCTGCTACATAGATATGCAGCAGCAGCCGCCCACCCACTATGCTGCCAGTTCTATCCAATACCTGTACATTGCCGTCGGGAGCAACATGACATACAGATTTTGTATTTTATTTATTTATTTAAAATCGGCGAACATAATGCCGTAAGGCTTTCTCTGACCGTTGACCGTGGGGACAAATGAGATTTCTTTGTTAGATCGAGGATAGTGAAAATTATATTTATAAATTATTTTTATTCCAATAAATATCATAAAAGTAAGCAATTCCTATATAAACATACATATACTTAAATACCATATACATAACATTACTACATACACATATACATAACATATAGATAACATTAATACATAAACATATATTATAAATACTATACATAAAAATAACTACTGGTTTTAAGATAATCATATTTACTATACATAACACCACAAGACCACCTACCCACCAGGGTCTTCAGGATTGACAGTGAAAGAAATCTACAAGGACTTAATAAAGTGAGTGTAAACTCTCCTTTTAAATAAAGCTCTGTTAGGAGCCTGTCTAATGCTGACAGGCAAGCTGTTCCAAAGAGAGGAGGCAGTAACGACAAAGGATTTAGAGACATAGTTGGTGTGATGAGAAGGTATAGAAAGAGCGGAGTTGAATGAGGAGCGAAGTGTTCTATCGTGTAGGGAGCAAAGAAAGGAAAAATAATCTTTCAAGTATCTTGTTATCAGATGCGCGAAGACGGCCAAGGAATGACGTAACTCTTTGACTCATAATAGCATCTAATTTCTGCCTAACTTACCACACCACTTTACTTCGTGGTCTAGCGGTTAAACTCGAGAAATAACACAAATAAATTAAATAATAATTAAATGTATTTATTTACATTCATAAATATTATTGTGTCCCGATCAGGAATCGAACCCGGTACCTCCGAGTCTAAATCGACGGACTTAACCGCTAGATCACAGAGGCAGTTAATTTTATAAAAATTTAATATCTTTAATGATTCTCATTTAAATTTTAAATCGTCTCCTTCCTACACCTTCCTACCTATAATAATAGGTACTGTAAATTAAACCATAAATACTTAGGTTGAGTTGGTCCAAAATGTCTCCGTAACAATTAAAATAAATTTATGGGAAGATTTGAGTCGGTCTCTGTTTTTAATGGATGGTTTTTTATCAGTGTCCAATGGTTAAAGGATGAACGTATGTTTTTTAACGAAACGAATTTGACTGTTGTTTTGCTTCTCTCTGTATATAAAATAATCTAATCTTTGACTTACCTCTTCTGGTAGCGATGTTCTCAAACAATTTCCTGATGACAGTAACGAACGATTCATCCTGTTCTTTGTACGACACTTCGCAATAGTCCTTACTGTTCTGGATTGGTACCAAATATTCTTCGACTTGAGACTCTAATACCTGCAAATATATAACGAAACTTAATTGCTGAAGAAACTGTCACTGTTTGCTCAGAATCCTCTGCACCGCACGACGTACTAACATTTCTGTGCTCAAAGAGCTTAAGCTGACCAGCAGACCTATTCTGTCACTTAAGCTGACCAGCAGACCTATTCTGTCACTTAAGCTGACCAGCAGACCTATTCTGTCACTTAAGCTGACCAGCAGACCTATTCTGTCACTTAAGCTGACCAGCAGACCTATTCTGTCACTTAAGCCCCAACGTTATTAGTGGATTTCGTTATTTACGTCATAGTTTGCGTCATAATTACAAAATATTATTAACTCTATAAGCGCCCGACCTTGACAGTGGCCGTGCAAATATCATCTTTAATAGCGTCATATATATATATACTCTACTGTCTGCTTTGCCCGAATTCTGCAATACTTTGGCCACATTGCAAGAAGAAAGATGATAATCTAGAAAAACTTCTAATTACAGGCAAGGTAGACGGTAAAAGAACAAGAGGAAGAAGCCCCAAACGTTGGTCCAGTCAGGTGACTAACCACCTTAACACGAGGCCATCCACTACCCCAAAAACCGCAACAAACTTCCATCCATCGCGCAGAACTTAGACAGAAATATAAAACGATGGAGACGGATGGATGACATCATTCATGCTTTGCGTCGGTGGAATGTGTCCAGACTTAACTCATCTTTGTGAGATTATGAATGCCCTTCAAGCCAGCATTGATAGGGACTGATGTCAGTTGCTTCCATTAAATGGGCAGGTCAAATGTAATGTTATCTTTTTTTGCATCTAATCACTTACCTGTTTATTTCCATCTCTATGTTCTGAATCTTCAATTTCCGTAGCCACATGCACGGAGTCATACATTTCACCTTCGGGTAAATCTTTCTTATCTCTTTCATTTTTGAAAAAGCTCGGCATTTTAAACGAATGCAATATCCCTTGCAATCTCAACATGTATGAGGATCTTGGATTTATATCAGAATTTCGTCTGTTTGCCTCCATTTCGTTGTAACACAAATCCTCATACAAATGATCTTCAAAAACATTTTCTCTGTTTTCAATCGCTATTTCACTACATTGCGACTTGTGTCGAATTCTAGGTACTCTGTATAAATCTTCCTGGTTGTTTTCTTGGTTTTTAATAGAATAGTATCCTCTATCGTTAAAATCATTCCGATTGCCAATGTATTTGAATTTGCTCAAATCAAACATTGGAAATTCGGAACTGAATCTAAATATTTTAGTCTTAGTCTTCTTTGGTGTGCCTAAATTCATAGGAATATAAGCTGTGTTGATTTTAAGCTTTTTCGTTTTCTGATCTTTGTATAAAAAACTCTTAGGTGGTGCCAATTTGTATATAATATCTTCTGCATTTTTCATAGTAGTTATGAAATTGTCTTCTCGTGTCTTAGTTACGCTAACACGTGTGCCATTATTCTCCACTGTTATAACTTCGTTATGTTTGACATTTACTATTGTTTCGTTTTTATGTAATTCGACAGTTGTTGTAATTTTATTGCAATCCTTATCATTATTGTGGTTTTTGTTTAACTTCTCAAAGTTTTCGATTTTATTTATATTTGTATTACCATCGGATGCCTTTGTAAAATCATTAATATTTTTATCAGAATTTCGTTCAACATTTATTATAGCTTTTTCTTCGTTATTGATTAGATATTTATCTGGATTTCGTTTGAGATCATCAACAAAAGCCACGAATTTCTTAGTATTTGCTTGGATTCTCCATAATTTAACGATGCCTTCGGTGACTATCTGAAAGACGTATAATTGTCTTAAAGTTGGACAGTTCCAAGCAAGTCAGATCTTCTTTGATAGTCTTACTAACTTTGGGGACGGTATTTCGAAAATTTTAACCAAAATAATTAGTTTGTTTTTATCCCAAAGAATATATGGTAACATCTATGCCAAAATCAGTGCAGTAATAATCTACAAATAAACCGACATACATACAGATATACTCGTAAGTATGGATCAGAAAATATAGGACTGGTACAATTTTGCTAGAAAAAGCATTTATATTTTACCACATATTTAAAAACAATTAAGATTATGTATTTGTTAATTAAAGGTTAAACCATTTTTAATGTTATTTGGAGTTATTGTACAAAACATAAGATAAAGATAGTACGTTATTGTGTGTGAAATTGCAGTGACAGGTCTCGTTAAAGTATAATTGGGGTCAAATTTAATTTGTACTTGTTAACGTCGTGGTATGACCATATGAAAACATCGTCTGACTCCTCAATTGATATATACAATGCCAGTAAGTCGCACTTAGGCTGGCCATACACGGGCAGCAGTCAACATCAACTTCTTTAATCCATAGTGAACTACCATAATCCATTCATACGAATATACGAAACCGCTGGAGTTGATACAAGTTGGTATTAGGGACCGGGACCGACGGCTTAACGTGCTCTTCGAGGTACGGGAATGGTTTTGTTGTAAATCTATGACAAATGTACGTAAGAAAAGTAAATTTCTCATTGGTACATGCCGGGGTTTAAATTAATTAGTGTTATCCCCGATAAGTAGTGATTGATATAGCGAGCCCTAGTCACGTAGTTCTATTGGGCCGGTTGTTCTATATAAAGGATTAAATTGGCAGTCGTCGGTGCGGAGTTTACACAACTTAGTTCCCATTTGTGAAACTTTTCAGCTACACTAATTAGCTCAATGTGTAACAATTAAGTGTAATTATTAATTATAGTTATTCTATTCATTTATTTACTTACTGCTACCATGATCTGTGATATTTATATCATATATGTTTACAGTCGCAAATATATATTTAATTGACTCGTATTATTATTTACATTATAAGGTGATCCTGTTAAAGTTGTAATGTAATAAAATATATTTAAAGAAATCTATATTGTAGTTAAGCGGTTATCAAACTTTTTGACGACGGATCCTTTGAGCTTGTGTTTATCTTTTATTTATTTCTTTTATTTTTTTAATTCAACATCAATGTTATTTGTATTATAAAATTAGGTATAAAGTTTTTTTAAGAATATTGGTTGGAACACTATCAAATCTATATGAATCACTATATAACTATTTAAAAAATAGTTTTGTGGACCCAGTTTAAATTTTTGCCAAAAAAAATAATAATATAATGAATTAATTGATTAAAAAAAAGTAAAGTATTATCACGATATCACGAACTTATAAACAAGCGGATTCGCATTTAGCCAACTTTACTATAGGCCAATCATGACAAGTGGCAAGCTCGTCGATGTCTTCAGCGACCAAACTCAAGAAATATCACAACTAAATTAAATATTAATTAAATGTATTTATTTAGATTAATAAATATTTTTGTGTCCCGACCAGGAATCGAACCCGAATTAATTTATATAGTAAAAAATATAAATAGTTTACCAACACCAACAGGAACAAGATCCAAAGTCAGCAGAACATGTCGCTCAGAGTGGTCTACCGACGCCGTGGTTCGTTAGTAATTCCGTCATAGTTCGAGATCTGGAGATGCTTACTATTGAGGAATTTGTTGAAGACCTGACTATACGTATGTTCTATCGGGACACTTCAAGCATCCCCAGAACCACTTTCTCCTCCCTCCTTGAGGAGAGCTAAAGTTGTCGAACCGAAATCCGCTAGGTTCGTGAGTTACACGGGCACTGTTGCTGTAACGGCAGCCTGCACCAAGTGTGGATTGAGTTGCCGGCGGGTGTCCGCCCGCTAAGATCCTGCCATGGAAAACGGGAGAATGTCACTATCCCCAATCCGGGCTCATTCATCATCCGTGTTGTTGTTGACTTTTTTCCCCTTGGTAGACAAATAAAGAATAAAACTAAATAAAAAAAACTAATTACTTATCTATGGCCAAAAAACTTATGTCGCCGCGAGATAATAATCTTATCGGGTTCGATGCGGCTCGCGATTTTGACAGGTTATTGCGTTTAAAACTAGATTTGACAGCCCGTCGACTAGATTTGACAGCACGAAAGCCTATGCTAGTTGGGCTGAAAGAATTAGGTAAAAGCTGCCCAGCAGTCACTGCGTAACAGGAACGTGCTTAAAAGAGGGCACTAGGAAAATGATTGTTGCGCAATAAAAAGAGAAGACCAGCCCATGGAAGCAAGCCCAAGACACCGTTCTTCTCCCATCTCTCCCACATACAATGGACCCGGCACCCGCACTGTAAATCCATGTATGTTATATGTAAATTTTATTTTTTATTTTCTCGGCCTTCTTGGTCTAGCGGTTAAGTCCGTGAATTTATACGTGAAGGATTCGATTCGTAGTCCGAGCACAATAATTTATTTGTGATATGTCTATGTGTCAACTGCCACTTGTTGGGTTTATTAAATATGATTCTGAATACGGTTTCTGAGCACCCCGTAAGGGATACGGTCATGATGATACTTTACTTTTTGAGCAATCGTTTAATAGACTTACCGAAATGTTCTTCCCGTTCAATTCCTTTTCCCTGACGATTTCTTCAAACTCGTTCAACTTAAATCGGTTCAAAATATCGATCACTTCATCCACACTTAAATCTTCCAATTTTAATTTGCTTTTTCTATTCTTTATTATTTTACTAAACATTTTTGTCTATTATTTTTACTTGTTTTTTATTACACAGAATTTATTATTATTATTATTCACCTTTAATATAAGTACTTTAACTATTACCCACATTAATAAAAAAACATGATAAGTATAGTTTTACCTATTTTGTATTTGATAAATTCGTAAATATTTGTTTTAGGTATAAACCACTTTTATTTTTAAAAAAACATATATTTATTATTATTTAGGTATTAATTTACAATTTAGGTATTTTAAAAATAATATAGTATTTATTTTAATTGGATAGATTATTTCAAAATAACAATTAAAGTACCTATAGTAATAAATATTCTCTATGCAATTGAACTATTTTTGTGTTTAGTTTTTACGAGCAATTTCACTAACTAGATATTATAAACCCATAGTACAGTATTTTCGACTCGGCGTTCGAAGCAGAATGAGCTCACTGGAGTGTCAAACAATATTAAGATTAATTAGGTCAGAGGTTCTTAAACCCGATGTACAGAGTTCGATTCCAATTCTAGGCTGGTTGCAACAAAATAAAGTAATTTAAACGGTTAGAGTTAACAATTGCGTTAAATGTATCAGTTTGCCGTGAGCTGCTACAATCGACGCCATTTCTAACTTTAATAGTAACAATTACAAATACTTCCCAGTACAATCCAGCCTTAATAACAGTCTAACTAAAAATCAGCAGCCATAATCTGTTTTTTAAAGCTCAAACGTTATATAAAGATAACCTTTAACGAACGGACAGGGAATCGCTATTCAAATGTACTAACTGTTTATTCGAAGTAAATTAATTTACATTGAATATAAATTACAAGCTACTTATTATTGAACATTTGTGCAAGTTTTATTCGAAGGAATTAAGATACAATAATTTAAAAAATGTAATAATTTATTAATAAACTAAAAACTTACATTTTAAAACATAAATGACTATTAATAAAAATAAACCTAATTAATAAATAAAAATACAACTAAAAACTAAAAAGAAGAAAAAACAAATATATATATATATATATTTATAAATAAAAAACTTGCTCCAAATCGCTGCCAATGGGCAAAGTACCAAGGATACGTTGAATGGCAATGCTGATCCTTTGGCCCAAATATTGCCCCGCCCTTTTGTCTCCCGAGGTGTTGACGAGCTGTTTTGACAACGCCTTGAAAATTACTTAAATAATAAAAAATAATTAAATATAAACTAATCTACAAATAAAAAATGTCCTCTAGAGACGTCCTATCCGAGATAGTCCCAAGGAGACTGCGGGGTGAAGCGGATTGCACAATCGTCCGAAAACGCATCGCCTAAGATCACGTCTCTCAGTAATGTCAAAATTGATCTCAGACGATTCGTTTTTGGACGATTGTCTGTGTGTTATGTATAATATTAGTGTCGGGTACCTAAAGCATGATATGGTTGTAATTTACTACTCGTATGTTACTTGCATACGTTCTTCCCGGAAGTAATCGTTTAGTTGTAAAATTACATGCAAATATGAATTTGTCCTTATGAGATCATATGTATGACACAAAAAGTATCAACACGACCGTAATCCCTTGAGAGGTGGTCAGTAATTACGCTTTTATAAAAGCAGATTTTCATTTAGCCAACCTAACCTAACCTAACCGTAGGTCGATCATGGCGAGTGGCAAGCTCGTCGATTTCTCTAGCGTACCAAATCATAGAGAACATAAATGTCACATCATACCTTAACTTAATTTATTACCAATAACTTCAATACCTATATAATTATATATATATTTCTGACAAGGCCATTTTACAGCTGTATAATTTAGTTTTATTGCAAATATTAATGTTTTTTTTTGTTTTTATTTCTCTTTTGTTTAATTTCCTTTGACACTGCTTTAACCTGCAGTTCTGTTCCTTGCCTTATAGCACTCTCCTTAGCAGAATTCCGGTGGGAATGTATGGCGGTACGTAAAGAATAAAGAATAAATAAAGAAGAATATAAATAAATAAATGTCAAAAGAAAAAAAAACATACCTATAAAGTTTTTTTATGTTCTTTATCGGGAATTGAACCCGGTGCTCGAACCACAGAGGCAATTTCAAGTTATGTCTAGAATAAGCATTGTTTCCTTAATATGACGAATTGTTATTTTGGTGATAAAGGGGCAGTAACTTGAGCAATAACAAAAAAAAAAAATGTTACAAGCTATTAAAGGTGATGTTTTGATTTTGGCTATTAATATATGACGCTGATCCCCTGGGAGCGGGGACGGGCCTTGGTGTGAAAAGCCACTCGTGTCGACACTTTGGTTTTGTCACACCTCAGGGGAACAGCGCTAAAAGCGGGAGCCGCAGCCGAAAGCGCAGAGTCTGGCAAGCGGCGCAAATACGTATTTATAATCAAAGACTACGTGTTTGTGCCGTTTGCTGTTGAGACTTTAGGCCCGTGGGGTCCAAGCGCTAAAACATTTTTAAAAAACATCACCCCTCGTCTGATTGCTGCTTTGAGGACCTCTTGTATTAAATCAGCTTGGCGATTCAGCGAGGAAATGCGGCCAGCGTTCTTGCCACCATGACGCGCGGATACGATTTATATTTAAATTAGGTTTTGTAAGTAGTTTATTTTTTATAACTTCAATATATACCTTGAATTTTGCCTTGATGGTTTTTAACCTTTAAAAATATTTAAAAAATGCATAAAACCTGTAAAATAAACTGCAACTTGTGCCCCATATTCAAAGTCCCATTTATCGCTTACCGTAACTAATCACATTGTAGCACATTATTAAACAAAACAAAACCACCTTTGACCTAATTTAATTTACAAACCAAAAAAAAATACTTAATATCTCCGCGCAAAATTGTTTTTTTTTAATTCCTTGCTTGTCAATCAGGAGCAAATAAATGAACACATAAACTGGCTAATAAAAGTAAATAATCGAATTATTTGGAAACTTTCAAATGGCAAAAAAAAAACAATATAGCTGTTGTTAAACATTTGCTTTGAATTGTTCTGATGTTAATTCCTTATTTGCGTTGTAAAATGTATATAAAACTATTAAAAGTGTAGTCCGAAAGATATTGTTTTACATGATGTCAAAATTCCAAGAAAAAGAAGCTGAATTCAATCAAAAACAAATTTTTTTACGTATGATGTTGAATTTCTTTGGTTATTGTGATTTATTGTTTTGGATACTTGCAACAAGTAATCTTCTCACTTTCGTTTATTTTTTTTTGCCGCATAGTTAACAAGTGTAATAAATAACCCGAATATAGATGATCAATTGTTTAATATGAAATTTTGAAGGATACCGTACTATTTATTAGTATTTGCCGCGCTTTTTTATTTTATACTTTCATTAGCCAGACTCTATGAAGAGAACTTAGCCTCACTCGCCACGCTGCCTGGCCAGACAGGGTACGTAGGAAACGTAATTCCCATTGATACATGCCGGGGTTCGAACCGCGAACCTTTTTAATGGAAAGCGTTCTTACAACGAGGCCACTATCCCACTTAACTCAATGTTACTTGCCTTTAATATCCCGTGTTTTTATTGGAAAAAACATAGGTCGAAAAATGACGCATGTTACGGGCTCTTAAGACAAAGTCCCTTTCATCGCGACTGATTCATTAAGGCGCGACACATAAATTGTAATTTATTTTGAAGTATGATGACATCATATTGAAAAATACAAAAACAATGAATCTATTTTTCGAGACTAAGTAATACTGTTGTTATTACATCAAAGACAAAGTCAATAAACTATATTACGACCAAACATAAATTTAACCTAAAAAAAATACATAGAAAATAAAAATATAATACTTACAAGAAAAAATAGCTCCTCCAAATCGCTGTCTTGTGGCATGGTGCCCAATACACTAGCAGCATTTCCCCTTTGAATTATGATACTTCATTTTTGTGAGAAAAAACTGCCAGCCTTATTGTCACCAGAGACGTCAATGAGCCTTGGAACAATTTCTTTATAGAAAGCTTTAAGTTCCGATCCCCACGGGCCCATCGTTTCTACAGCAAACGTCGAAAAAAGTAACTATTGCAAATCGTTTCATATTTTCGACGCTTGCTGATCTGAGCTTGTTCCGCTGCAGCACCATCTCTAACAGAAGTGCCTTGAAGGATATCCCAACAGGTAAAATCCCACACCAGGAATCGGCCCAATCTAATCATATATATATATATGATATCCTTCAAGGCATTTAATTTTGTATATTTAATGTAATTTATACTACTTAAAAAACCTAATATATGTTAAAAATCCTAAAATAGAATTAAAATTAACAGTTTTTATGCAGAAGCCAAAAATAATCTTTTATTATAATTTAAGTTATGAAAGATGACAATTATTTCTGACAAAGTATTAGCCCCGCTATACAGTGGGGAAATGTTGCCAGTCTCCTTGGAGGAAGAAGGAAGGTTTTTTTTATTTTTTTTTTATTTTTTTTTATTTAGTTTGTAACTATTATTTGAATTCATTCATTAGACCTAGACCTTAACTCTTGGATGTGGGCCTTCCAGAATATATATCTGGAGAATTTGACCTACACTCGCCACACTGGCCAGACGGGTTAGCGAGGATCTGATGAATTTGTTAACGATTCCAAAAATTGGTATTCGGGGTTCAAAAAAACCGAGCCACCACCGCTCTAGTTGATTACGATTTGACGTTTGGCTAGGCAAATACATTATGTTTGTTTATTCAAATAACTTATTATTTGAATAAACAAACATAATGTATTTGCTTAGCCAAACGTCAAATCGTAATCAACTAGAGACTTCGAGAAACAAGTGTTTAGCACAAGGAAAAACAATGGCATAATCTGATAACCACAGTGATTAGATGACGCATTGATTCTTTTATTTCACAATAAAATCAATATCAGCTGCCTTATCTTGTCCAGTGTCTATAGCACGGGCTTTCTTGATCTCAAAGTCAAAGTCAAGTGTTTTTCATCATCATCATCATCACAGCTCCTGGAATACAGAGAGATTCTGGAAAATTTGCCTACACTCGCCATGCTGGCCAGACCGGTTGGCAAATGTCTGCAAGTTGACATTAGTGGAACCGGGACCGACGGACGGCTTAACGTGAACTCCTCGCGGGAACTTAAAGACATAGCATATAGGAGTAAACATAAATAGTAAAATAAAATAAAGTAAAGTAAAATAAAATAAATTTTATAAATTAAATAAAATAAAATTTATAAATTAAAATAAAATTTATAAAATTAAATAAAATTTATAAAAAAATGATTATAGTAAATTTATAAAATACTACTATTTCTAAATTTAAAGATATATTTAATAATACGGAGTAGCTGTGAAGTACATTTCGAAAAGTGTTTAATTTGATATATGATAAAATAATACACAATTTATTTAATACCAAACAGGTTGCCAATACATAAGATAAAACAAATACGCACAATATTTAAGTATATCACACTCGTATCACCATACACACACAAACACGTACACACTAACATAACATTACATAACATGCACTCGCGCATCCATAACTATTTACTGTATTTTGTCCTCTTACGAGTGACTTTATTGACTTGCTTAGTTTAGTTAGATTTCTAGTTTTAGTTTAGTTTAGTTTCATTTCCACCAATAAGTACTATTTATATAAAGTAAAGCCATGTATGGTAATGAGCTGTGGTTTTTGAAATAAATAAATAAATTGTGGTGTTGTAAATCTATGACAAATGTATGTAAGAAAAGTATTTCTCTTGCGTAAATGTTGGGGTTCGAACCGCTAAGACCCCTGTTTTGTTGTTTTATTTAAAATTTAAATAATATTCAAACAAGGCACACTAGCTGATAGAAGTATCATCACGACTGTATCCCTTTCGGGGTAGTCTCAAAAATCACTCCTTTTTAAAGCGGGTTTATTTTAGCCAACTTTACTATAGGCCCAACAAGTAGCAAGCCTGTCGATGTCTCTAGCGTACCATTCACGCAAAATATTATTATATATATATATTCTTTTGTCGAATAAAAAACATTTATTAACCAGAAAAAAAAAAAAAAAAAAAAAAAATATTGTGTCCCAATCAGAAATCGAACCTAGTACCTCTGACTCTTAATCTACGTTTTAATTTATTAAATTTAAAATTTATACAAAGCAGACTAGCCGATAGAAGTCAAATGTCAAACTTTCGGGTCGGCTAGTTCCATAATTTTATATTAGTAATAATAATTTCATACGGGTCAGAACGACGCCCCCCTCCCCCCCCCCCCCCCCCCCACCCTTCCGATGGAATTTATTATTAATGTCTGGAACAGTTTACCTGTTAAAATTCGCCAAGCACCCAGCAAACCGCTATTTAAAACGCTGGTGTACTCCATTACCTCAAGAGCTCCTCACAACGTAAATATATTGTATGTAGTATATAGTAGCCAATATAGTGTGTAATATATGTATTATTGTGTATATATTTGTATATACGTGTATTTATTTTAATATATATTGTATGTGAGATTAAATGAATTTATTTGGAAACGTTTCTTACCATGACTGTAATGTTCTGTATTGTCCCAAAGGTGACTGCGGCATTAAGCTCGCCCTTTTTACATAGTGCAATAAAGTTTTAAATAAATAAATAAAAATACAGCCAATATTTTAGTCGTATATTGCCTTATCTCAAAGTCCGTGCTACAGGAGCAAAGATTAGATACACCACAGAAACTAACACCAATTCAGTATTCAAAAGTTTGTGCAACAAAAATGAGTTATCCACATGGAAATCCGTATTATTACCCGCCATATCCACCACCGATCGGTATGGCCCCAATGCCATATCCGATGTACGTACCTGGAACAATGATGATACCAGTTCCAATCCACCAAATGCCAGAAAACCCGACTTATATAACAAACTACATCTATCACGGAGAAAACTCACAGCCACAGCCAAATCAAAACCCAAACCGACCAGCGATTACAAATGAAGTCACAGTCGTGGAAAGTTCTGAAGACTATTGGATTCCGACCACATCGACTTTAGCTGGGTCATTAACTGGAAGAGCTGTTGTTGGCGGTCACGAAGGATGGGATGGCAGTCCAATATGGATCATAAGAGCTTGGCACGAAGGGGGTTTATACCCTGGCAAGCTTTCAGTACGACATTGCTCAGCTACAATCGCGTATGATGGGAAAGAAATTGCCGTACAGAACATCGAAGTATTCTGCGCTAAAGAAGAGGAATTGAGATGGATTCCAGCTGCAAGTGGGAATGTTCCTCCAGGAGCTATCAGCGCCGGTCAGACCGCTTCTGGAGAAACTGTCTATGTAGGAAGGGCTAAATATCAACTCTCAATAACTCCTGGAGCAGTAATACCAAGCAGAAGTTGCTGTGTCATTTCGTTCACCGGTTCGGAAGTTTCGCATAAGATTTATGATGTGTTGTGCAGGGCCAGTTAGGTTTTGTGATGCTAATAATACATGTGATATAAAAAATATTATTGCGTAAGTTAATGTTCTTTGTCTTTAATTTCTTGATATGAATTGAAAATATATTTATCTATTCGGCATTCATCGCAAATTGAGACGAAATGTAAACAAAGAAACTTCGCAAATTTTAATAAACGGAGAAAATTTCCCTGCTTGGTTCAGGTTCACAACAATTTTAACTTCACTTTAAAAAGATCGAGATCATCAAAAGATAAAGTTGGCGGACAGATATAACCCTGCTAAATACAAAACAATATACTTCTTAGTAAAATGGTTACACAGGCTAACATATTTATTTATAGCAATTAAATAATTATAATTAAAATTAAAAGCATTATGATAAATAATTTAAAACTTGTTTTGACGGTATACTTCAATATTAATATTTTACCCACATATGTACAAAATACTGATCGCAATGTCATTCCATAATTTTAACTTTTTGGAGAGACATTCGAAGTCAAACTTAAAATATATTTATTTAGCAGATTCCAGTGACCTGTTAATGTTAATCTGACTGAGAAAGGAATCTGCAAAGAAAACTCAATATATATCAGATTTACAAAATAAAACACATACAGAATTATACAATAATACTAAATAAATATATTATATATTAAAATTTGATCATGTTGCCTTTTTGGTAGTGTGTTTACATTTTGTATCAAGATTCGATGAATGCCGTATCGTATAGATTACAAGTATTTAAACACAAATAGTCGGAAAGGGAAACTTTGTGAAACGTTTTTCTACCCCTCTAGCTGTTCAACCCCGCTTTGCCTGTATAATATTATAGACAGCAAAAATAACATTCAGGTGGCTGTAGGATGACATGTGGTAAAAAATAAAACAAAAATTAAATACACAATAATTTTTATATTAATTAAGTATAGAGATTATAATTATAAATTAGGACTTAATTATAGATTATTACAAAACAATTAATGCCACTTAAATAATTATTGTTATTTCACATACTTACCAGTGCATTTATTTACCCCTAGTTAATAATGAAATTATTAAATAATATTTAAATAATCTTTGTTTTTATATTTATTTGTTCGTTCAAATGAAGAAATTACATTATTATATTTAAGAAGAAATTAAAAAATCTTTTTATTATCCCTTCCGGGGTGGTCAGAAACCACGCTATCAAAATGCAAGAAACAGGTTCACATTTAGGACCATCATCACAAGCGGCAAACTCGTCGATGTCCGTTACGTTCGCGTCTTAATCCACGCACTTAACCGATAGACCATAGTTTTAAAGTTTTGCGTATATTCATAATAGTTTTTACAATTTTAACAGCCGAGAGGTGGGTTATAAGCTATCTTCATCGTTGAATCCAGCAATTAATCGGTTTCGACGCCGGGATAAATCTGTCGGAGTCACCAAGGTTGTAAGTGTCTGTTTCGCGATTTAAAAAAAAAATATAATGTGATATGTGGGTAGGTTTACATTTACCACCAATTATGTACGAGACTACACCGCGCAGCTCCAGTCGATCCGTGACCACGGTGAATTCAATTTGACTGAAACGTCAGGAGAAATATGTCTCTAAGGGAATTCGCGTAAAGACCCGTTAAAATTGGAAAAACTATCATATCCTCATCCTTAGTCGGTACCCCTCTGATGGATTCGTCGCAGCTCAGCCATCAGCCGTCTCTAACGGTTTCGGTTCCGGCTTAGTGGATCAGTACAGGGATGTTCTTTTACCGTCTACCTTGACCGTAATTAGAAGTTTTTCTAGATTATCGTCACTACTTCTTGCAATGTGGTCAAAGTCTTTCAGAATTCGGGCAAACGGTAGAGAGTCTCTGTATCCTGACCAGCTTGAGCTCTTTGAGCACAGAAATGTTAGTATGTAGTACGGCCTAAAATATTCTGAGCAAACGACGCCAACACTACATTTCAAACGCATCAATTCTCGCTCTATCCGCGGCTTTTATAGTCCATGTCTCCGAACCGTACAGAAAAATGGAGAAGACAAGTCAAAGAAGAGAAGTATTGTATATTTTGTGTAATAGTGTATGTTTGTCTGTATGCAGCGTTTGTGTATTCTTTATGTAAGTACAATGGCCCTGAAGACGCACTTCCCCCCGTCCAATAGTGCGGGCCATACGAAGGAGCGGATGAGGTCCGATCTCCGTTGCTGTTCTGAAGAAGAGAACCTGACGTGACGAACCGGATTCATAACCACTGAAACCAGAGTTATAAATGTTTCATTAATACAGTTTTAAAATTATTTTCAACTCTGAGAAATATAGTCAATCACATTTCTAAGAAAAAAAAACTGTAATTTTGGATATATAATAATAAAGATTTGTTTTTAGAGTATAATCGTAATGTTTTTAGATTTTTAACATAGATGATTGATGAAGAGTAGTACGACCACATACCTGGAGTGAAATCGGTGTCGATCCTGAGAGGCGGATGTTGGACCGAAAGGGTCCAGGCGGCGCGACAACACGACGCCACCAACGAGTGGAGCGCTCCACACGACGACAGACAGGGGTACTCCCGCAAAGTCGTTACAACCTGCAACGTATAAAGCCAGATTTACATCGTTCTACTGTCTAGCGAAGCAGATAGGCACAGTTGTGTAGACCCATCGAAGAGTATCGAAGCAACTTGGCATGCAGACTACTTGCAACTAGGTCCAAATCATCATCATCAGCCTGCCATATCCACTCGTAGATGTAGGCCTCGCCAATTAACTTATTTTTTGCTACCCTCATCGAACCCCCACCAGCTACCTTCTTTAGGACGTCCGTCCATCTGGCGGAGTATTGTCCCACTTTGCGTCTTCCCCTACGAGACCACTCCACTCTAGAACCCGTTTGCCTCATCGTTCGTCGGTTCTGCAGATGTGTACGATCTACTGCCACTTCAGCTTGCCAATTTTAAAAGCTATGTCAGTAACTTTCGTTCTCTGATGAATATCAACGTTTTGAATTCTATTTATCACCAATTTATGGACCAGATCCACTGTCCACGTCTCTGCACCGTACAACATTAACGGAAGAACGCACTTGTTAAAAATCTTAATTTTAAACATTTTTAAACGATGAGACTCCAGATGTGTTGGAGTTTTTCGAATGCCGCCCTAGCTGAATGCGTCTATCGGCTTCTTTGCTAAAGTTGGCTGCACTTAATTGGTCAAAATCAGCTCGACCACCTGCGCGGCATTTAATACAACATTTGGCGTAGTATAAACGATTAAATTAGTTCAGTATATAATGACCAGCAACAAGACAGTGTACCTACTGATTTTTAGGATATTGTAAGCAAAATGGCGGATAAATGGTCCATTATAGTGCAGTTTTGAATCAGTATATAAGTTTGCACGCATGTTTATGGGAATGCAAAAGCTCAGAGGGCGACAGACGTTGCTCGTCCATTTACATAGTCACTGCCACTGTCCTTAGCCAATTCGGCTTAAGATAATTCTTTAAGACCTTCCATCATTACAAAGTTCTGCAGTGGAAATGTAGGGGCTATAATAACGATTATTTAATCTTAAAGAGCGATGTAGTCGATATGAGGATTAAGCTGTGGCATGTCTTTCGATTATGCACGTAGATACGTATCCGCACATAACGGTGATATGCTGTTGGTTAACAATGGTACTTGAGCGGTATTATATTCGTTTATCATCTGACTACCTTTATTGTACAAACTATTTTCGACTTGTAAACGTATTCGCTTCTTTCTAAACGAGTAAACGTCGCCACACCGATGCGACTGAAATTATACTAAAAAATGCAGTGGTCAGAATATAATGATTGTATTTATCTATTAACTACGAAGTGGCATTATCAGATACTAATATTAAAACACAACGTACTATGTCACAATTCACTTTCAGATAAATCAATACTAACCTGATTAATAACAGTCCTTTCAGCTTCTCCCAGAGGAAAAGTATTCGCAGTCTCCTGCATGAGCCTGGTGGCCGATGACGTCATCGCCGCTATGCTGTCCTCGCTGACGTCACAAGTCTCGGTCACTCCGAGCATGGCCTTGATTTCGTTTATCTTTCGGTCTCGAAGACTTATGGCTGCTCGAAATGAAAGCTTGAACAGGAGAGATACGATTGTTAACAGCACATATAAAGAGACTTCTTCTAAACGAAGGTATGGTGACATACTCGTGGTGCTTAAAGCTCTATGTAAATTTATTTTAGTTTATTAAGTACTGAATAATCAATTGAATGACTTAAATTCCGAAATTCCAAAGACTTTAAATAAATCGCTAATAGTTACAAACTTTTTTTGTCAAACTAGCAGACTGTTATGACAGACAGAAAATGGGTAACCTTGGTTTGAAGACCCAATTTTTTTTCGCTGAGTACCGCTACTGTATGTATGCACCGTAAAACATTGCTCGTGTGGCTCATGAAACCAAGGTTCGTACTTATCATACTCTTTTATAGAAAGTGAGAAACGATATTCTGGCGATGCCTAAAGTGTTTGTTGTCGGCCCGATTAAACATACTGTATGGAAAAGTACATAAATAAAAAATAAATATCTCTGGTTCGTAGATTTCACTAGCTGTGGATAAGATCTACGGTCTTATATATATATAGGGGATATTTAGGGATTCACCGAGCACTGCATTAGAACAGTTTTTACACTTATTTCTTGTTTAAACTAATTTAAATTGATAAAATAACGAGATTCTTCATAATTTTTGAACTGTCTCTTTTAGTTCCGGGCGGCACCGTTAGATGGCGTTGCCGCGTTATCGTGGTTTTGGTTGCATTGGATAATGAAAAATGGATAGGACTTAGCTAGTTTCCTAACACATACGTCTCGTCAGGCTAACGGCAAACTTCTCAATAGTAGGCATATCCAGATCTCGAGCTATGACTGAATTACGCACGAACCACGGCGCTCGGGAGACCACTCTGAGCTTGATATCCTCCCCGTCCTTCCCCAGGAGTTTGGAGAGGGTTGGGATATCATTAGGGTACAGTGCGTAAAGTATGGGAGATAAGCAACTGCCTTGAGGTCCCCAGCCACAATGGGCTTTTCCATAGATATTCTCCACGTGGAATCGTCGTTTCTCCAAAAAGGATCCTTCCTGCTGAGGCTGACGTGTCGAGAAGTTTGTACAAGAGAACGTCGTGCCAGACTTTGTCAAACGCTCTTCATGATATCAACTATGCTAGCTTGATTATAAACAGTGTAGTTATGATACGGAACGGCTTCATTAGTAGCGGGGTCTCGATAATAACAACAATGACGGATAGATGGCGCTTACAGCGAAGGGTGTTAGATGATGGTATTTTAAGTTATTTACTTACCACGACCACTGAAAATATAATCTTGTATTTCAGATGTGGAGTCTGTTGAAGTTGCTCCAGAGATGAGAGGGCCGGCAACACCTCATCAGCTGCTCGCGCGAATAGCGACGCGTAGTTTGATATCAACTTGGTCCTGGAATTAGTGAAAAATTGTATGCTATAGTAATAATCGATACTTAAGATTTACGACATTGCAATTAATACACAAAAGCTAACTTCTAAAACAAAAAATAGTCTCTTTCATTTTTATCTTAATCATCAGCCTGTGCCACCACTTCTCCAATCCCACCTGTGTCCTTATTCGCTTTCCTTTCGTCCCCGTCTTCGCACAGGAAGCAATGAATATTTATGACACAAAATTACAAAAAAAATATTTCTGTCGGTCCGAACGCTGCCAAACTTTATAGATGCCAATGATGATATCTGATGATAGATGCCTAAATATTTTACTAAAATCGGTCGAGCCGAAGATAAATTATTATTCTTACGAGTGATATGATATTGTTGTTATATTTGATTAAAATTAAAAATACGGCACGCGATATATTGATCACTACGAAATGCGGAACCGATACCCACAGTTGTATCAAAAAAAGAAAGAAACAAAAATATTATATATACATTAACAAAAAAAGCAGACTTAAAATTAATAATGTGTGGTGACAAGTAGGGAATCAGCTCAACATTGAGCTGCGACGCGTTAAGAGTAATATAAAGCTATGATACTTATCTACCGATATATACATAAATAACACATAATTAGACTTACTATATACTATATTGGTGTAGTTCAGCGTTTCTCAAACTTTTTTAATTTTATTTAAAGGTTTACTCAATTTGTATAATTATTTTTATCTTCTTAAACAGTCGGGTTATTTTATTTCTAAATTAATTATATTGATTGTACGCACCGTTCAGGTAAATGATTAGCAATCTCGTCGCTGTCGGAGTGGTAGCCGTCGCTGGCTGAGTCGGCAGGAGAGGCGGGGGCCGGCATAGTGGTGTCGGTCATCATGCTCGTCACGGCATCGCAGCCGCGGGAGTAACTCATTAGCACACCTGCTACTGGCCTGGAAATTGGAAACATTGATCTAATAAAATAAATAAATATCCATCACATCATCATTACACCTCCTAGAACACGGATTTCTATACCTGCTAAGTATTTGGTTGAGTAGGGAGAGGAGCAGAAGGTGGATAGTGAGCGACTTGTTGCGAAAAAAAAAAGTAAGCGTCCCTTGTAAACCAGCTTATGGTCGGTCGCAAGCCCGAAACACCATTCTTCTCATCTCCCTTTGCCACACACGAAGGATCCGACACCCGCACGGTGGATCCATGGAATGCTTAATAATAATGCTATAAAAAATGTCTTCTCTTCAACACTGTTTCCATGCTTTCGAGGGCATGTTATTCCGTGTATCTCAGTTCTACTAATACCAACTTGTGGAATCGTTAATAAATTGTCATCACTCCCTTGCCAACCCGTCTGGCCAGAGCGTGGCGAGTATAGGCCAAAATATGTTGGATGCGGTATTCTAGGGGCTGTAATGTAATTTACTATATTTATTAAATGTTAAAAGGTTTCAATTAGAATTTAGGTAGATTTTAATTTATATTTAATGTTTTTAATTTATTTATTTAAAAAAACAGCATATTATATTAAACATATAAACAAAGTAGCAATAGTGGAACACAAGCCAAAGAGATTTTATATTATTTAGACAAAACAATTAAAACAGAAATAAGAGTAAAATATAGTAATTAGATTTAAATTAATAGTAAAATTGAACTGTGACTAGCAAAAGTAAAAGAAAAAAAAAATAATAATAAATAAGTGAAAACCAATAGGTTACTGATTATTTACCTAAAATAAAATAAATGATAATAATAATTAATTAATTAAAGAATGAGAGATATAAATTAATGAAACATATAAATTACTGTAAATAAACTAAACAAATGAAAAAACCTACTTACAAAACCTAATTTAAATATAAATCGTATCTGCGCGTCATGGTGGCAAGAACGCTGGCCGCATTTTCTTACTGAATCGCTATGCTGATTCAATACAAGAGGTCCTCAGAGCAGACAATCAGACGAGCGGTGATGTTTTTTAAAAATGTTTTAGCGCTTGGACCCCACGGGCCTAAAGTCTCTACAGCAAACGGCACAAACACGTTATGCCGCGTTCGTTTTAAAAATGTTAGCCTGAAAATACCACTTTTTTTAGCACAAGTCGTTCGTTTAATGAAAATTCTAACATTTGATGCTAATTTCGTATGTCAGTACCGTGTTGAAAGGAGGGTTATTGATGTTACTTTTTGACAGATGTCATTTAACATAAGAAATGGTTTGTTTACATTGTTGTATACTTTATAGTATATATTATATTTGTTTAAAATGTATTTTAAACGATTCTATGTAATAAATTCAAAGACCATAATACATTGTCAATTGATTTGTTAATATTTGTTACTTGTCATACTTGTCAAAAAGTTGCCTCACCGCTCGTTTTTTTAAAGAAATGTTAGCATTGTTAAAAAAAGTGGAATTTCTCAACAAAAACGACATTTTACGCTGTTTTATGAAGTTGCTACGAAATGTTGGAAATGCTATAAAACTAGTCTTTGATTATAGATACGTATTTGTACCGCTTGCCAGACTCTTAATTAGAATTATTCTATTGTGTAGGTATTTATTATGGCTAGTTCCATCATATTAACCAATCCATTGCGTTTTGCGCATCAGTTAGACATACAATTCATTATTCAGGCGCAATGGATTGATCGGAGATGTCAAAAGCTGTCTCATTATTTACAAAAAAATCTTAAGTGAAAGGTTATAAATATAAATACTTTCGCCTAAACTTGTGTTCGGACGAGTGACGCAACTTGTCCGGCGATCGGAGAAATCGGCCGACCGGTCGATCGACAAGCACACTTGACAACTCATTACATCCAATAACAAGTACTTATTAGATAATATGTATGTTACGACATAATCTGTCGATTCGGGTTAGCTATGATGGTAATGCGATAACTACCGGTGGTGGCTCGCTTGTAATTACGCTTTTCTTAGCATCCTCAAAGGTTGGGGTCAAATCCCCATTACCTATTTTTAAATTATATCATACCTTTATTATGGGTAGGTTTATGTAGGTAGGAGCCAAATTGAAAATTTCCATATTTATAATAGTTGCTAACCATCTTTAAATATTTATTCATTTTTATTATTTTTTATACTATCACGACATGTGACCTTGCGACCACCTGATGGTAAGTGGTGCGTGAGGTCCATGAATGTTAGCAACTGGAATCAGACACTTATGACTGACATCAGTCCCTAATACTATGCCGGCTTGACTGGGCATGACGGCAATTCGAACCTGATCCTGAAACGCGTGGATACTTTACTGGGTTTATCGGCACGAACAGTGGATACTTCCCCGCCCCGGCAGACTGGGCGAATTACCATCATCAGTCCTCTTACCACCTATTTGTTGTTCTCGTTGAAAGTATGTGCCATTTGCAATGATATCAAATGGCAATTTTTACTTTAAAGGAGAACTAATATTGTAAGCTTGCCATGGTGATATTTATATAAAAATTACAACGCTTGAAACAAGACAAATTTATTATTTAACTTATTATTATAAATCCTAAATGGTCACTTGAAATGAAAAATGATAAGAGAAACCTCAACATAATAGTGAAATACTTATTCGATGATACCCCACTCAATAAACACAAATAGCTCTGCCTCACCTACGCCTCAGTAAAACTAGTAAGTCTTTTTTGGGACTTGGTGTTCGTTTTTATAACACACTCCCAAAGGAACTGAACAAAGGCGTTGAACTATTGAAAATGGTAAAGCGATGGAAGTTGGAGTATTTGGGACACATCATGCGCAATAAAAAGTATAGCTTGCTGCAGCTCGTCATGCAAGGTAAGATACAAGGCTCCAGAAGACCGGGGAGAAGACGCACTTCCTGGCTCAAGAACCTCAGGGAGTGGTTCGGGATGAGCACCAGATCCTTGTACCGGACAGCGGCCAACAAAATCAAAATCGCAAATGATAGCCGACCTCCGATAGGAGATGGCACCGTAAGAAGAAGAAGAAAGGAACTAACTAGCTTGTGTTTAGATAAACTAAAAATTCATGTCAAACGTCGACTTATAGGCAAGGCCTATTATAAGATAAATGATTTTATTAGTGACAAAAATGGCTGGTAGATGTGCAAATGTATATTATTAATATATTTTGGACACCTTTTACTGTTGGTGTATGTTTATATTTAGGTCTATTCAATTGTATTGTAATAAATTTAATATAATTTATTTAAATAATTATAACAATGTAATGTGACAATACAAAAGAGCCCGAGAAGGCCAAATTGTAATAAACGATTTGACTGTGACTTTGAATATAGTTCGTCGACTTTAAATTACTGAAATTTGATTAATATCATATCTTCAGCAACACGCATCGCATGTTTAAGACGAATCGATTGATGTGAGAATCATCATAATCGGCTCACGCGTTTGGTCTCCAGTGTGCCACAAAGAAACAAACATATATACTACATAGGCTGATAAACACATGACCCTTCTTTGGGTCACGCAGTCGGGTAATTATTGTGTCCCGACAAGAAATCCCAGTATTTTTTTTTTTTTTTTTAATCACAGCTTATTATAATAAACATATAAACAAAGTAGCAATAGTGGAACACAAGCCAAAGAGATTTTATATTATTTAGACAATACAATTAAAACAGAAATAAGAGTAAAATATAGTAAAGTTAAATTTAATAGTGCAATGGAACTGTGACTAGCAAAAGTAAAAGATACAATAATAATAATAATAAATTAGTGAAAACCAATAGATTAATGATTATTGACCTAAAACAAAATCAATGAATGAAGGAGCAAAATTATACTATACATACGAGGATAGCAGTATTCGTATATTAGCAAGCGAAGTGGATTTGCAAAGTCAGTCCGAGGCAGTTAAGTATTATTGACTGCCTCTGCGGTCTTAACCACTAGACCACGGAGGCAGTCAATAATACTTAACTTTTTCCCCCATTAAAAGTGATGTATGATAAATTGAGATTATAATCTTAGGATTCTTATCTTTGGTGTTACAGAAAGAAATCTCGTGACAATCGAAAGCTATTAAGTTACGGACGATTTAGACCGATGCGATAATTATCGCTTAAAGACAACTTTAACAACAACAAAATAGGTGGTAGGCGGACTGATGGTGGTAAATTGCTCAGTTTGCCGGGGCAGGGAAGTATCCACCGTTCGTGCCGATAAACCTAGTAAAGTGTATTCACACATTTCGGGATCAGGCTCAAATTGCCGTCATGCCCATTTAAGCCGGCATAGTGTTAAGGTCTGATGTCAGTCTTGAGTGTCTGATTCCAGTTGCTATTATTTATGGACCTCGCGCGCCACTTACCATAAGGTGGGCGCAATTTCATATGTCGTCTTAGTATAGCAAAACAAAAATATTTTTTTTTTACTTATTACGTTTTGCTTGGCGGCTGTTTCAATAAATTATGAGGTAACACGAACTACTTCATAACAACACTGTTGCTGCCGCTCATCAGTAGAACAAGCATATCGTCTGTCAATGTATTCAAAAACCTAACCAAATTATTTATTCCGAAACAGAATCTATCATCGACTTAAATAAATTGTTTGTCATTTTGGACATCTATTTAATTATAATGTATGTGTATTGTATTTATATTGTATATGTATTTGCGTGTTTCAAATAAGTATTTCTAGTATCATCACGACCGTTCCCTTTTCGGGGTGGTTAGAAACCACGCTAATAAATAAGCGGATTCACATTTAGCCAACTTTACTATAGGCCAATCATGACAAGTGGCAAGCTCGCGATGTCTCCAGCGTATCAAACTCGAGAAATACCACAAATAAATTAAATATTAATTAAATGTATTTATATACATTAATTAATATTTTCGTGTCCCGACCGGGAATCGAACTCGGTACCTCCGAGTCTAAAACTACGGACCTAACCGATAGACCACGGAGGCAGGCAATAAGTATTTCCGATTCTAGTTTCTTATTATTATTGTTATCTGGTGAAGAACGCCAGCAGCCGTATTCCATTATGTCATTAGGCGCAAACGTTATTAGTGAATTCCGTTATTTACTTACTTAGCTTGCATCAAATAACAAAATATTATTTAATGCTTAACTCTATAAGCGCTCGACCTTGCCGGGTCTGTGCAAATACAAACTTTAATAGCATCTTATATAGTTAACGGATTCTATTATACGAGTACAACGTTTGCGCTTAACTTAAGGTTTTTAAGGGCAACTATATTTTATATTTGTGCTGTGCTGGGTTCGATTCCTGATCTATAACATGAAAAAAAAATCTCGAGGCTGGTATGCTAGATACATCGACGAGTCATGTTGGGCCTTTAGCAAAACATGGCTAAATGTGAACTCGCTTCTTAAAGCGTGGTTTCTGATATGAAAAGATACGGTCGCAATGATACTTAACGTATTACAATAAAGTATGTAAATTAATTTCACACTTACGTTTAAATAATTATTTTAGTTCACTATTTAGAGTAAAGAGAAAAAAGGGTTATCGCTACGATAACGCAGCGATCTAAATTACCTTTAACCATGAGAAGATGGCACTTGTTGATGTAAAACCATAATAAATTAACAAATAGATGAAAAAATTACACAATTCATTTTAATCTCCTTTCGTTGTGTTAAAGAATGGGTGAAATGGCCCGTGTGAGTCTCACCTCTGACGCTTTGGGTGAGTCTACACTGGGAGATTTGAAGCGCGATTATTTTTTACTTTTCTAAGGTTATTAAACTTTGAACTTAAAAAGAAAATCATAGAATAATAAACTTATTTCATAGTTCTGAAAAGATAAACGGTCGCCTGAGAGAATATCGAATGCGACATTGTAAGGATCGGGGTCCTGCGGCCGGAGTTTGCTTCAAGCGCAAATGTTAAATAAAGCAATGCCTAACCACCAGAAACAGCCACTTTCAAACACTATTTCGATAATGTAACTTTTGCGTTTAAACTAATAGACTGCTGCCTCTGGTAAACACCAGGATTAAAAACGTTTCTTTAAAAAACGCGACTATGTCGATCTCTCGGAGATGTTGCTCAACAAGATGGACCGGTTACTCAACGCTATCCAATTCATCTTTTGTCTTTGCATATATGATCACATGACTGAGTATCGCGCCAAGTTAAAGAGGCTACCTATTCGTTGTCGCAGGAATCTGTACTCTTTTCCATTCTCTATAAGCTTACGACACTAAAGTACGAGTACCTCAAGTACAAATTTGAACCTTCCATAATTCTGTTCTATCTACCCTCCCCCCTCCTTCTCAACGCTTTGGCTTTCAGTCTAATTTTTTTGCAGTATTGAATCTGTGAAACAATTTACCAAAAAATTCGTCAAGTGCTCAACAGGAACCCTTTTAAAAAATATAAATTAATAATTAAATAAAATAACTTTATTCGAAGTCACAAAGTTCAAGTTTACATTTTATAAGTAAGTAGGTAAGTAACAAATATTTAAAGTAGACCATAGAGTGACGTAAACTATCCTCCAGTATTAGTAAAAATACGATGTAGTAAAAATAAAGATTAATAGTTTAAATAGCTCACATTATTTAAACTGTTCCCCACACTGTAAGTAGACGTGTAGTGTATATGTAGTATGTTATACTACATACTCGTGTAAATCTATATATTTAGAATTAATTTTAATTATCTTAATTTATTTGCACCTACCTCACAACACAAAAAGATTCATTGTTGGTTGTTAGAGAATGCCTTAATGAAGCCCGCTATTTGTACATAGTGCAATAAAAGTTTTCATAATAAATAAAGAATCACTCATCAAAAAGCCGCGCGGTTATCGCTCAAAGTGTACAGAAGTCCTAACTTTAAAAGCTTCTATTGTGTGTTTTATGTCATTGTAAGTAACAATTTCTCGTAATATTACGGTAATTGTAATTATTACGGTAAATATGCAACTTCAACAGGGTTCTCTAGCTTAATTTTAGCTCAACATAACTTCTCCATTCTCATTACGTGCATCGGAATTATATTTATCAAAGTGGAAACGTTAGATTGTTCAAACAGTGGAATCCTTTATTACTGTCAGTTTCAGCGGAAGTTTAGAAGATAGCCGCACTTACCTACGACATTTTATTTTAATTTTTGAATTTATTTATTTACAAATACTTATATGGTATTTACTGTATTACATATGTGTATTACATATTACTCCAATACACCATGCAAAAAGAAATCAGACGTTAATATTAATCGCTAACAAAATTAACGGTGATAGGTTGTTCCTATAAAATATACGTATGTTCAGCATCATTATCATCACAGCTGGAGATGGGCCTTCTAGAAAATTCTGAAGAATTTGGCCTACACTCGCTACGCTGGCCAGACTGGTTGGCGAGGTTCTGATGTCACTTTTCTAATGAAATTGCCATTTTTTATTAACGATTCCACAAGTTGGTATAAATGGAAACGGAACCGATGTTTTTTTTTTTATATACTAGCATGGCATGTGATCTTGTGCCCACCTGATGGTAAGTGGCGCGCGAGGTCCATGAATAGCAACTGAACTCAAGACACTCATGACTGGCATTAGTCCCTAACGCTATGCCGGCTTGACTGGACATGACGGCAATTCGAGCCTGATCCCGAAACGTGTGGATACACTTTACTGGGTTTATAGGCACGAACGGTGGACGAATGGTTCACATTTAGTCAACTTTACCCATCATGACAAGTGGCAAGCTTGTTGATGTCACTAAAGTGCCAAACTTGAGGAGAACTAGGAATCGAACCCGGTACCTCTGAGACTAAATCCACGGAGTTTATCTATTACAATATTATCGGTAATTTTTCAAACATATTGAAGACAAATTTCTAAGCATTCCATGGATTCACCGTGCGGGTGCCGGGTCCATCGTGTGTGGGTAAGAGATGAGAAGAATGGTGTCTCGGGCTTGCGACCGACAATTGGCTGGTTTAAGAAAAGGAGGCCTCCTTTTTTTTCTATTGCGCGATAATACGCTCACCATCCACCATTCTACTTCTCTCCCTACCCAACCAAATACTGTATGATTCCGTTAATGCCGTCTTGGAAGCTCGTTCCATAAATGTATTGACGGCAGACCTGCTTAGGCCCAATTCTTTCAGTAAGTGATGCAAAGATTTTGCTGGAACTCCTCTTGCACCAACTTCCACTGCGTAAAGCTGAGTCTTGAACCCGTTCCTGATCATTTCTTCTGTGAGATCATAATATTTATTCGACTTCATGTTGTGGTCTTTTGGAATATTTGATTCCCACGGAACGGTAAGTTCAATAAGGATAACTTTTTTCAAGTTCCGAGAAAACACTAAGATGTCTGGCCTATAGGCTGATACAGCTAGTTCATCTGGGATCCTATAATGGTGTTCAAATGTATCCATGAGAATTTTCCAGTCTGATGCGGCGCCAAGGATCGAGGTGGGCTTGCATTTAGTTTTCGTGCTTTGCCCTTCCTTTACAAATGTGGTCAAAGTTTTATTTGTAGTCAGTCCCTTTCTGGCTCTTGCAATAGAAAGACTTACTGCTTCACGGATAACACCTAGGACTTTGTCATGTCGGCGTGAGTAATAGCCCTTTTCTAGGAGAGTAACGCACCCTACAAGTGTGTGTCTAGCAGTTCCTATGGCAGCACCACACAATGTACAGTTCTTTTCCGTAGCTTTTCCCCACCTTACCAGATTACTCTGGTCCGGGAGGGACATTTGAAAAGCGTTTAGGTAGAACTTTAGCAACGCCGGAGACCAATCGTACATTAGTGTGCGCCACTTTAGGGCTGGAGGGATGCAAAAATCGCCCAAAGTTAGCCAGTCATTTTGAACTTTTAGAGTCATCGCGTGCACTCTGTATTCATGCTCTTCATCTTTCCTGAGGAAGGATTTTATAACCTCTTTGTCACTTTCTTTTTTCTTCCAGCCAATGCCTCTTTTGTCAGTCTGGGCACCTGTCATGAATTTCTTGAAGAATAGTAGTCTCGGTTCCATATCTGAGACCAGAGGGTCTCTTGGAAGGGATGAAATTGTATTATCCTGGGAGCTGGTTAGAATTTGATATTTGCTTATACGTAGATGTTTGTATAATTCAGATGGTCTTTTCAGATCCATTCCGAAGTTTCTCCGTCCTCTAAAGAATGTTGAGGAGTCAGCACCCTGGGCTAATCCAAGCCAAGACTTCAATGTTCTTATGACGTCCGCGTCCAGACTTGATAGTAGGCTTTTGTTGAAATCATATACTAGGAAAGGCCAAGTGAGGCGAGATGCTAAGTATATATCCAAGCTTTTTTGACATTGCTTATAGGCTGTTGAGTAACCCTATTCATTCATTCATTCATTTTATTAAATCTCGCCTTTCTCTGAACTGCGATAGTTGAGAACGGCAGAACATTGGGTAATCAGAGTAATTGAACTAGGCTACCTCATAAACCATATTTATTACCAAAATTACATGTTATTCAATATAAAGAATAACTAAACATAAATCGTTACTTTTTCTCGTACAAAGTTGCGTAAGAGTTGTTACGATTGTTTATAGACTAATATTTAAAAACTCTACATTAGAAAGAAGATTTGTTACTGCGCAATAACACTCCATTATTATTGTTTTCATTATTCAATTTGAAAAACCAACAGTCGACAATTTCAAATATAATAAATACTAAGGTTTAATAAGATTGTAAGCTGACACGGCCTTTTTACAGCCACGAATTTATATTTATATTTATGGATATATCTATTATTATTAAACTGTAAGTTGGCACGGCCTTTTTACAGCCACGAATTTAATATTAAGTATATCGCTGTAAGTAAAAACAAATTCCTCGTTTATGGCAACAATGTTTTAGTTATAATTATTGTATTGATGTTGGGTTCGGTCCAGCCATGGTCAATGGTAATATTTTTTATTTGTTTTTTATTTCTTAGCTTGTATGTATTGACAATATACAAGTGTTACGTACTAACCATACGGAAATAAATTATTTTGATTTTGATATATTAATAACATTAAATATTATTAAAACCATTTTAGGTTTTAAAATTAAGTACAATAGCTAATCATCACTGCATTGCAATAAGGCTTTAAGAATTTCGACATTATGTTGCTTATATATTTATGAGGTGTGGACTTTTATTAAAAACTAGCTGACCCGGCGAACTTCGTACCGCCCAACAGTCAATGAATGTCGTGTTACTTATTAGCTGAACTAAATTAATGATTTTATAGAAGTATACAATAAATATAAATTAAATATTATGGGGCTGCTGAATTATAAAATTTAAGTCAGCCACGTCTTTATTCTTAGCGGCCATTATTGCTCGCTCACTTACTCATTTATTATTTGTATGGTTAGCAATGATGTACGGCCTAAACTTAGGAACATTTTCTATGGAAAAATGTTTTTCTTTTATTTTATTAATTTCGAGAATTTTCCAATATTTTAATAGTTATTCTGCTATTCGGGACGGAGACAAATCTAACAAATCAAAATCATGAAAATCGGTCGTTCTCGAGTTATAAGTGTTTTAACAAACCCGACTTTGATTTATGTTATTTAAAGTAGTTCCAAAAAAAAATATTATTAACGAGGTGCAATAACCCAGTCAGATGCGTTCGGTTAGATCGTTCAGGCCCGAATAGCTAATGGGCCTGGCTTGGGGATAATCTTTGAACACACAATTCGCATCATCATCTTCTTAATGCAAAAGTCGAAATATCTTTATTCAGGCATTTATGAAACGTCATAATTAAATTATTTTGAATGATTCTACTCCTGCTAGTAGAAGACTAACCAGCAAAGTAGTCCAAAGAGTAAGCTGTTATCAGGAAACCAGCAGCTTAGCAGATACCAGTGACATGTTAATGTTTATTTGACTGAGAAAAGTTTAATCTGAATGAGAAACAAACAAAAACAATTTTACGATATAATAACGTGGAACAGTTAAGATATAATGATGTTTCAGATTTGTATGGAATCTGATCATTATCATAGGGAAAAGGAAATTCAGATAATAATCAAGAAAAATCATTTGCATCGAGTTCCTACTCTTTGTTACGACTTTTAGCTGTTTTTAGGGCTAACATTGGCAAATGGATAAAGGCAAAAGAGTTGTGACGTAGAAAAATAACATTTAATTTATTTATTCACCATTCCATTTGGTACAGTCGGTTTCGTCTATACAAAAAATATATTTAACTAATTATGTTATGATAGCGAATCGATAACAGCAAAGAACAGCCTTCGTCGTTACCAGATAAGTACTACCTATACTAATAGATGCTGCTGTAAAAAGACGTTGTCAATGGTAATAATAATGTCAAAATATATATGTTATATTATGGTTGTACGGTTATATGTTTTTCAGCCTGTTTGTAGCACATAGGAGACCAAACGCTTTGGCCGATTTTGATTATTCTAACGTCAATCGATTCATCTTCATCACGCAAGTGTCACTGAAGATATGACATCCAACCAGACGCCATATTGTGGAAAATAAAAAATTGTCGAACTATATTGAGTGAGGTATCGTCGAATAGGTATTTCAGAATCATGTTGAGCTTTCTCTTAATAAAAAAAAATATTTAGAGTGATCATTTTGGATCTACATTTTTTTTATTTGGTTAGCAACAATTATTATTTAAAATTTCAATGTAAGTCCTACCTATACCTACCTACCTATAATAAATA
The DNA here is from genome assembly GCA_910589645.1 of Tinea semifulvella. Taxonomy (NCBI): domain Eukaryota; kingdom Metazoa; phylum Arthropoda; class Insecta; order Lepidoptera; family Tineidae; genus Tinea; species Tinea semifulvella. The sequence goes on from OU342600.1 coordinate 539,902, forward strand.
CAAATCGTTTTTAGCACAATAAGAATATTAATTCGTTATGGTGAACCCTGTCTCCTGCATGAGCTGTACTGTATAACAGGAGACAGTGTCTTCCAATTAAGAACATACAATAAAAAAATTGAAATAGAGGTTACACAAATAGCAAGTAAAGTATAAATAATAATAAATATAAATAATAAATATTTCCAGACAGGTCACACAGCGCCATCTAATTTCCGTGGTAATCTGCGAGGCTTGTGTTACGGAAACTAGATGGTTGATAAACTACATATTATATTTATTTTTTTGTAAATATATACATATAAACACCCAGACCGAGACAAATTATACAATGTACAACTTGCCCACGGTGGGAATTGAACCCACGAACGACAGTATAGTATGTGAGTGTGTTGTCTGTATGTGTGAGGGTGTTTGTGTGTGTGTACAGGAGGGTGAGGGGACTGGGGAACGGAGAAGGAAGAGGGAGTGTATAATATAAAATGTTAAGGATTTTATAATTCTGCCTTATAAATTATTAGTTGAGTATACACGTTTAAATTATTTTTTCGTAGATGTAATAATGTCAATATAAAAAAATAAAAAGTATATCACGACCGTATACCTTTCGAGGTGGTCAGAAACTTTTTATATAGTATAACAAATAGCGATAACTAAAAATAGAATGATATCATATTTGATACCTTTTTCAGTATAGTTAGTTCTTAATACGACAATGCCAATATACAGCAGCAAAATAACATATTTAATATCGCTTTTGACGTATATATTATTTATAACATTTTATTGATGACATTTTTATATTTTTCTTTCTTTCAACTGACATAGTAGCTGTAGTAAGTATGAATAAATTGGTTGGATTATGAATGTGTCTATTTCGGACTACTATTGTTATTTCTTAATATACAGTATGCATATCTTTAAATATGATCATACTATGTACAAATTACAGCCTGACGACACTTTTAGACCGTAGACTTATAACTGATATGACACTACTGTACAATTTTTGTTAAGGCCTACTCAGCTGTCCAAACTTAACGGAAAACATATATTATAATGCCCCCTCGAGACAGACTCCCTCCTATTCCATGTCTCCACAAAGCTGTTACTTGCGGGTTTGCTTGCAAGGGTTTTAGGGTACCTGCTTCGGAGTTCACGTAGTTGATTACGGTGATTGCTTTCCAAAACATGTTTTGCACAGAGGGCGCACTTTTGTTTACAGTTAGAAATAAATAAATAAATATTTCCAGACAGGTCACACAGCGCCATCTAGTTTCCGTGGTAAGCTACGAGGCTTGTGTTACGGAAACTAGATGGTTGATAAACTACATATTCTGGTGGCGGGTATCATTTTAATTACTTCGATTTTATTGCTTATTCTTATGTTGTCTCTCTCTGCCCGTTCTCTTTAAATAAAGAAATAAATAAATGATGTAATATTTTTACTTAAATGTACTTTGTGTAAAAAAATTGTTTTGTGTGATGTAAAATGACGTGTAAAAGTGTAATTATGCCTACTTGCTGAATAAACGAATTTAAATTTTCTTTAATTATTGTAAGTCCTATAGAACCAAGAATGGAACGTATATGCTACAGAGGCAGTCTGTAAATTTATCCTAACCAAAGTTTATATTGTATGCAGTCATGACTTTCGCCCATAAAACAACAATAGGCAAGTAAACTTGAACAATTGCTTCACTTTCATCCGGCAATAAGGAAAATTCTACAATGACTAAATTCAAATATTATGCGAAAGTTTGTACCTCGAAATATCTCCTAAAATAATTTGACTGCGCTAAAAGCGGGAGCCGCAGCTGAAAGTCCACAGTCTGGCAAGCGGCGCAAATCATCATCATCATGTGTCTCTCCACTGCTGGATATAGGCCTCCCCCAAGGCTCTTCAAACGATCTTCTGCCATCCTCATCCAACCCCCACCAGCGACCATCCTTAGGTCATCCGTCCATCTAGCGGGGGGTCGACCCACTCTGCGTCTTCCCGTACGTGGTCTCCACTCTAGAACCCGTCTACTCCATCGTTCATCGGTTCTACGACAGACATGTCTAGCACATTGCCACTTCAGCTTACTAATTTTGAAGGCTATATCGGTTACTTTGGTTCTCCGACGGATTTCCTCGTTTCTGACTTTATTCATCTGAGAAATAGCAAGCATAGCTCTCTCCATAGCTCACTTAGCGACCTTAAACTTGTGGACGAGACCCACTGTCAGTGTCCACGTTTCTGCTCCGTACGTCAGCACTGGAAGAACGCACTGGTTGAAAACTCTCTTTTCTTCTTCAAACACTGGGGTATGTTTGATAAGAAAATCAGGCGCAGCTTACCGAATGCCGCCCATCCTAGCTGAATGCGTCTGTCGGCATCTTTGCTGAAGTTGGCTACGCCTAATTGCATAGTCTGTCCTAGATAGAAGTACTTTTGTACAACTTCGAGCGGCGCAAATCTATAATCAGAGACTACGTGTTTGTGCCGTTTGCTGTAGAGACTTTAGGCCCGTGGGGTCCAAGCGCTAAAACATTTTTAAAAAACATCACCCCTCGTCTAATTGTCTGCTCTGGTGAAAAGAGGGCTGGTTCTTTCCTCGCCCAGAGAGTCAGCATAGCGATTCAGCTACAAAGTCTTCAAAATTGGTTGGGAAATTGATAAAGGGTATTTTCTAAAATCTAAACTTACCTAGTGTCAGTGAGGTCCAGTGCAGCATCAGTTCTTTTGATCTGACCGACACACGCCAGCACTGCCTTATCACTCTCAACCCTGGCCGATAAAGAAGCTATGAGAGTGGGCAGTTGTCTTAAAGCAGGCTTGTCGACGATGGTTAGCAATGATTTATTGTCGATAAGTCTTCTTTCGACATCGGCGTGGGATAGGGCGAGCAGTCGCTGGTGGGATGACGAGGCTGGGTCTTGGTTAATGGTGATTGGAGACTGCAAGAGATGAAAATTGAGATGATAAATTGAAGCTGTAAAGGCCGTGGATTTGGACCCAGAGGTACCGAGTTCGATTCCTGTTCGGGACACAATAATTTATTTAATTTATTTGTGTTATTTTTCGAGTTCGCGTTCGCTAGAGACATCGACGAGCTTGCCACTTGTCGCGATGGGCGTTTAGTAAAGTTGGCTAAATGACAATCCTCTACTTAAAAAAAAAAACTGTCTGATCACCATTTTCTCCAGTATTTTTATACGGTTCGGAACCCCGTCCATGATATGCCCAACATTCACGCCAACACATCTAGAGATGCATTATTATTTTTTTCTGTTTTGCTTAGGGTTCACGTCTTTGCAGTATTCAAAAACCCAGTTTATTAGAAGATGTGTTTTTGCGTCGTTTGGAGTTGAAACTCTCGGGCCGTGGGGACCAAGTGCACATTAAATTTTCAAGGCATTGTCAAAACAGCTCGTCAACACCTAAGAGGGCTGGGCAATATTGGGGAAAGTGGCAATGCTGCCTTGGCACTTTGCCCATTGGCAGCGATTTGGAACATACATACATACATACATATCTTCACGCCAAATCCCTTGCGGGGTAGGCAGAGACAATTGAGCGCCACTTGTCACGGTCACGACATACCTCTTTCGCTTCTTCGACATTCATCAACCTCTTCATACATGCCCTTTTGTTTCGATGGCTTTTCAACGCACCTTCAGCTATTGTTTTATTAATTTGGTCGTAATATGTGAGTCTAGGTCTGCCAGGGCCTCTTTTACCCACGACTTTCGCATTATATATCTGGTTCGTCAATCTCTCTGCATTCATCCTTTCAACATGCCCGAACCATCGTAGCATGCCTTTCCTTATTTTTGTCCCTATGCTTTCTTTCATACCTACCCTTTTTCGTATTTTGTCATTACGTATGCGGTCCGTCAAAGTGACGCCGCAACGATTTGGAACAATTCTATTTATTTATAATATTTTTATTTTATTTTGTTTTTCCCTTATTTTATTTTTGTTATTAGTTGTATTTTTAAGTATTAAGTAGTTTTTTTTTAATTATAGTAATTTATATTTTTTACTAAATTAAATTATCAAATATAACTAAATTCTTAGTTTATTTGATAATTTAGTTTTTTTTTTAAATCAATAAACGATACAAGGAGGTTTCAAGGTACATCGTGACGTACTTTGAGTTTAATAGTTTTATTCCTCGAGCGTAGTGACGTTCTGAGGCGTCCCTCCGTTTGACAGCTAGAAGGAATAATTAAGTGGAGGAGCCATTGAGGAAACGTCTAAGAATACAGTTGTAAGTCTATAAAATGATTAAATTCGTACCAACTCTTCAAGCTTGTGCAGAGCTTGTTTGTAAACCTCGACATGACGTTGCAGCTCATTCTTCATGGCAACGTGAAGGGAGATGAGCGTCCCTGATTGGTCAGCTGTTAGACCGTGAGTGCCGAGACCTGGAAGAAAGAAACCATATAGTTTCACCAGTGATAAGAAATGACGTTGACGTAAGAAGCAAAAACTGGCTATCGATTTATTATTGCAAATCTTTGTATTGTAATTTGACAATTATAATAATATATAAAACAAATTTGACAAAAAGTAATAAGCACGACACATTCGGCACAATATACTCGGATATTGTGCGGTACCTACTACCCAAACCTTAAGCAAGTTCTAGAACTAAACTTATATTAAATACCGTAAATGATATTTTATGAAACTTAACTATTAATATATTTACTAGATATTTCGCCAAAAACACTGGTAAAATTAATTTATAATGAGTGTGGCGACTTCAAATGCCATAACTACCTCAAACAAAACATTTCCATAATAGTTCAACGGAGAAATGCCGCGAGCGTTTTGGGTTAAAGGTGGTGATTATTATGTAGAATAGTTTTTGTTTAGCAATATTCTTAATCTGTTTCGTATATCACATCTCAGGCGGACAGCGCATAAAGCGAAGTATATTTAAAGATTACATATTTGTGCCGTTTGCATTTACTTTTACAGATCATTTTTCTTGTAAGAGATTTAGGTATATTTTAATTTCTGTTTTACCTCTACTTATTTTGAATCTCACTTTACCTGTTGATACATCCGTTTATGTACATATAAACTTATATATATATGTAAGGGGAAGTGTCAAAAACATTACTGTCTCTTATATTATAGAAACATATTGACTGCGTCATTCGATTAAAAATAAATATTCATATAGTTTTATATAGATAACTAAACGTATTTTATTTACAATAACTACGTTCTGTTACGGCATCGCATTTTATCATTACACAAAAGACAAATGGCGCCTTATTTTTAAATATTATTTATTTAACTGATAGAGAATTCAATGCTTGAAATGTAATGCAAACTACTTTTACAACAAATTCACTTATTTATTTCTTAAAAACCTATTACACTCAGTGAAATTCCAATCAATAATGTGCGCTTTATTTCTGCCAATAACCACAGATAAGAATACTGCCAATGGCTATCTGTCCTCTATTCTCTAACATCATAACTTGTGCCGAAGTAAATAAGATACCCGCCCTACAAACGTGTATAATTAAATACAATAAACTAATTTCCTATGCAGATGGGGAGAGGAAGGAAACTAGGTTACTATCGTCATAATCTCAAGTTATGGCGTTCTCAATAACATTGAGCGTTTCCCTTCCAAAACAATTTTATGAGATTATAAGATATCCCCATAAAATATATTTTACATTAGTTAACATATAAATAAAGAATACATATGTACATAAATATCTTCACGCCAAATCCCTTGCGTACATTTATCATAGATTTACAACACCACCATTCCTGTGCCTCGGAGAGCACGTTAAGCCGTCGGTCCCGGTTTCACTAATACCAACTTGTGAAATCGTTAATAAATTGACATAAAAAAATTACATCATTACCTCGCCAAGCCGTCTGGCCAGCGTGGCGAGTGTAGGCCAAATTCTCCAGAATGGAAGGCCCATCTCCAGCAGTGGAGGTCTAGGACGCTGTGTTCTAGGGGCTGTAATAATAGGCATGTTTTGGTCTAACAGGGCTTCTTTTACCTACAACTTTCGCATTATAGATCTGGTTCGTCAATCTCTCTTCACTCATCTTTACAACATGTCCGAACCATCAGAGCATGCCTTTTCTTATTTTTGTCTCTATGCTTTCTTTACCCTACCCTTTTACGTATTTCGTCATTATGTATGCGGTCCGACAAAGTGACGCCCCATATCCGACCGTTGCGTCGGATTCTCCTCATTTCTACTGCATTTAATTTCATTTCTCAGCTCTACTCGCATGCGCATTCTGACATATTCACAATGAATAAATAAATAATGTTCGGGGCACAGCCTGTCAATATTTTTTGGGATACTGGTGAAGTAACGTATTGCCTACCTTTGGACCCTGGGCTCAAAGGCCGGTTACAGTGGCTGACCGTTAAATTTATTTTTTCGTTAATATCAAATTTTCCTCGTGACTTTATTACCTAAATTTAGAAAAGCTCGATTTATTTAAATTGTGTATTTTGTTTTTATAATTTTGCGTAGCGATGTTTCCACCACCTATTCCGAATACCCTGTATTCGCTATACCATTAAGAATATCATTGCTGACCTTACGTACAAATGTAATATTCATTTTTGACCTTCAAAAGTTCTACAACAGTTTTTATAGTCTTCATATAAACACATCCGTCTGTTGGGAAGCTGACTCAAGAGTCAATCTTTAAGGCCTAGTCATATACTCACTACCTGCAAATAGTTCAGTGGATGCACACCATTGTCCATGTACATCTATAGTATAGAGTACTGGTATAGCACTTAAGCCTTAAACCGTAAAACGCAAAAGGCTTGGAAAAGCCGGGCTAAGCGGTGATGACCTAGAATTTTTGCTCAAAACTTTGTTAAACTAATAAATAAAAATCATTATGTCTCTAGTGTTGTATCTTGAACAGCGACATCTAGTTGTCGTCTACTCTTATCTGTAGCGAGCCTGGTGTCACCAGCGTTGTCAGGCTTAGCTTAATCAAGAATGCAAGAATTAATATAACAGCGGATGTCGCTTTTTGTTGCATTCGTTCGTCTATAGCGAGTCTGGTAGACGGACGATACTGGGCGAGGGCAGCAGCTAGCCTGGCCGTCCTGACGCGCAGCCTATTATAATTGACGTGATATCAAGATCTCATTATAACAGGGTCAAATAAATTTTGGCTGTTACATTTACCTTGAACAGCGTCATCCAGTTGTCGTCTTCGTTCGTCTATAGCGAGTCTGGTAGATGGACGATACTGGGCGAGGGCAGCAGCTAGTCTGGCCGTTCTGACGCGCAAACCACAGCCCTGCTCTGCACCCAGTAACCCCACCAGCCGCCAAGCAACAGCCTCGCATTGTACATCTGGACGCGGCGTCACCTCCAGCGAAGTCAATCTGGTAAATATAAAAGATTTTAATAAAAAAACATGACAACTCTAATTTCTTGCAGGTAATTGCAACAAACTTCACTTTTTATTAAGATGCGAGTTCACATGTAGCCAAATTTACTAAAGGCCTATATTGGCAGATTACTGATAAATACGAAGTAATGCTCTAGAGATGTGGTGTTGGCGGAAAATGTTGGGCATATCATGGACGGAGTTCCGAACCAACAAATCCATATTCAACTGGGGATCAGCCTACGCCTTTTCTCGACTGTACACAACCACGTTATTCTCACTTTCTGCGTACACGTACTAGGCGTGAAGAAACATCCATCGAGCTCCTGGTAGTCCAGAGAAAAATCGATGGCAAGAGGATGCGTAGGTCTTCGATGAGATGGACTGACCAGGTGAAGGCTGCAATAGATCATCCCCTAAATGTGTGCACAAGAAAAGCTGCTGTCCGAGAGGTGTGGCGATTATTAAGCGTAATCTGTGTAGCGACTAAGAATATTGCAGTAATTGGTTAAGTCGGTAGTTTACGCTGCCGAGGTAAAACAAGCAAGGCGCGGGACGTCGACGCTAAATGGGGATCACCCCGGAGCGCTCCGCCCCAGGAGCGAATATAATGACTACTATTGTCTACACTTAGGGCCGGTAACTGAATCCTTCCTTTAGATTCAGTTGCCGGCTCTCAGCTTCGCTTTATATAGCGCCTTGAAGATTCATCAACATCAGTTTAGATATAAATGTTTATCGAGCACCGCTTGCAGGCAGGCACTTGCTGCAACCAAAAACTAAACATTAAATAACAAAATGTCAATACGTGGAAATGAATGGTAACTAAACAAGTAGTGTGGGAAATGGGAACAGGCATAGTGGGGTGCACAGTTAGGTTACAGTATTGTGTTATTGTGTGCGCATTGTAACATTCTAAGGTCGTGGTTTTATTGAATTGTAATTAATTTCATTAATTATGAAATAGTAGTTCACATTACTGTTAAAATAACGACAAACTTAGCAAATATACCTATGTGAATTCACATTTAGCCAACTTTTCTGTAGACCCATCTTGACAACTCACTGTTCCTAGTGGTGTTGTAAATCTATGGCAAATGTACGTAAGAAAAGTTTGTCATTGGTAGATGCCGGTGTTCAAATCGCTACCTTAAGTGCGTTTTTATATACATAGGGTTGCCGTCTAAACCGCGTGTCGTGCTAGCTCTTTTACATGCACACGATTGACGCCTGAATTGTCTTATTTCTGTTTTAATAAGCCGCCATGGTCTTATCTCATATGCAATAATTTTACTAGTGCAATCAACACATCAATGTTCGCACAGAACCGGTTAACGGCTTACGCAGAGGTGGACGATGCTAAAAGTTTAAGTTCAGACATACTGCGGAAAACGTCTAGAGCCCTGCGATGTTGAGGGTCGAATGGACAGGGTATGGAAAAAACAAGCAAATGTTAAATGTTAATTGGAACAGAAAGGTGGAGCCTCCTAGTAGTTGGTAGGGAGAACTAAATTCTTGTCTGTGGTTTGAACATAATAAATTTACCATTCATTTATTAATTCAATCAATTGGTTTGAAAAATGACAGCCATTCTTGTCAATAAGCTAACTATACAACCTTAGTTAGTTAGCCTATGGATCGTATGATAAAATATTTTCAAAATACACAATTATTAAATTTCCGCGCGCAGTAAATAGGTTCGGACTCAAACATCAAATTTCGAATATTATAATATTCCTATAATAGGTGTGTATGGCACTTTTAAAGTATTCTACCGTCCACCTGGCGACGCAGTGTTCGGGTGAACGCCATTTTTGGTTGGTTAAATGGTATTCCCCGCGCACGCCGGCCGCAGTGCCGCGCCGCGCCGCCCGAATTTGAATCGCACCGTATGCATGTGAAATGGCCCTTAGATTGAAGGACAGCGATCTAATCTAAATCTACGGCCATAACCTCGAGGCCACGGATGCAGTTAAGAAAATTATCAAATCATTATACAAGGATTTTGGTTGCTTAACTACAAATGGACAATTTTATGTGTCTAATGGTTGATACACACGCATACCTACTAATCTACGTGAAAGAAGCTTTAGTTGTTTTGATGTGATGTGTAATACTTATTTTCTTTGTGATATTTGTGATGTTTAAAAATCTACTTGTTGCTCACTTTTTAAATTAACAAAATAATTTGTTATGATAACTACGAGTGCATTAAAATATTTATTTATTTTTCTTAATATCTTATCGTAAATGATTGTATCTATGTAATATAATATGAGTACCTATCTATTAGTTGTGTTTATATATTCATACATAATATATATTTTTGTTTATTATTCTTGTATTTTCAGAAGAAGACAAATTTCTAAGCATTCCATGGATTCACCGTGCGGGTGCCGGGTCCATCATGTGTGGGTAGAGATGAGAAGAATGGTGTCTCGGGCTTGCGACCAACAATAGGCTGGTTTAAGAAAAGGAGGCCTCCCTTTTTTATTTTATTGCGCGATAATACGCTCACCATCCACCATTCTACTCCTCTCCCTACCCAACCAAATACTGTATGATTCCGTTAATGCCGTCTTGGAAGTTCGTCCCATAAATGTATTGACGGCAGACCTGCTTAGGCCCAATTCTTTTAGTAATATATCTTGTAAGAATTTATGTAATAGTATGAAACTATTGTTAAGTAATTGTATTTATTTTAATGCACCCGCAATTTTCTGCCACACTTCCAAAGGTTAGCTGTTATAAAATGCCGGCATTAAGTTTATAAATAAATATTTCTTGAGTTTGTCTCAACTTTACTATAGGCGCATTATGAGAAGTGGCAAGCTCGTCGATGTCTCTAGTGTACCAAAGTCGAGAAATATTACAAATAAATCAAATAATTTATTGTGTCCCGACCAGGAATCGAACCCGGTACCTCTGAGTCTAAATCCACAGTCTTAACTGCTAGACCATGGAGGCAAAGGTTTATATTTTACTAAAAATAGCTTTAGGGTAATTCCATGGTAACTACTATTCAAAATATTTACTCAGATGATTTTGGATTGTAACAATGGTTCTTAGGAACGGTTAAAGCTTGTGCTTCCCTCTCGCTCGCACAATACAGCATTTTTAAATATTATTACTAACTTTCTAGGAAAAAAATTTTGGACATAATTTTAGACAGAGATTAATAGCAACGATTTTATTATATTTTACTAAAACAAATCTATCAAGACAAATTTAGACACTAAAGTGTCACTAATTTAAAAAAACAAATATGCATTTTCAGTCAGAGCAAGAGTCTTGCAATAGTTGCATTAGCTTCTGGAACGACAATGCCTCTTTACAGCAGCTATAATCTTAAGTGACATTTATATTTTTTATATTTGTATATTATTTGATAAGATGACAATGCCTATTTACAGCAGCTATAATTATAAGTGTAGTTTTGTGTGGAATTATTATTGTGTGTAAAAATCACGTAGGTTTTTTTTAAAATGTTATTTTATATTTGTATTGTAACGCACTGCTCTACATTTCAAAATCAAAATCAAAATAATTTATTTCCGTATGGTTAGCACGTAACACTTGGATATTGTCAATACATACAAGCCAATAAATAAAAAATAATGATAAAAACAAATAAAAAATATTACCATTGACCATGGCTGGACCGAACCTAACATCAATACAATAATTATAACTAAAACATTGTTGCCATAAACGAGGAATTTGTTTTTTCTTACAGCTAGATACTTAATATTAAATTCGTGGCTGTAAAAAGGCCATGTCAGCTTACAATCTAATAATAATTATGTCCAAATTTAAGTAAGGTTATGTAGTTTCATGGCGTTCTACCTGGTCGAATGCTGTGAAATTATGTAGCCTAATATTATAGTATACTTATTGTAAATTTGACATGTAAAAGTGCAAAAGCCAAGAAGACTTTAGCCAGTCTTGGACTTGCTTTGGGCAGCACTATATATAATCTAACATGTTTGACACTATTTATATCAACAGTGTCCGATCGCTAAAGTATTCCTTGTTAGAACGTTTGCGTTTACAAAACAGACTAGGGCCACTGTAGCCTTACTTAAAACAAGTTATAAAACTTTATATCAAAGTGCGAATGTGACGGTAAACTTTCGCGTAAAATAAATCAAAACAACTCACGAGAGGCGCGGGGCTCTACTCCGATATTTCGAAGAATTTAACTTTAATCGTAATCCTCATCAAGGTTTCTGATTAAGGAAGTCATTTTTTTATTTTTTATTTTTATCTTTATTATTTTATCTCTATTATTTTTAGGGACCTATCGGAACACTTGGTTACGTCCTAATTTACGTTAATTACAGAACAATGAAAAAACCAAAAAAATATATAAGTAACAATACTAGAAAACAATATAATAGTCGAAAACCTGGCCCGATAGTGATGACATCATAAAGTTAAATTAAGGTTTGGCTGAATTGGCTGTAAATGGGCCTTGTCAGTTCTAATATAAAAAATATTAAACAAATAAAATAGAAATATGTCACTAAAAAATTCAATTGTCAATGATGGATGTCACTAAAAACTAAAATTCAGATGGTAGTAGTCATTTTATACACTAGAAAAAAAAACAATTGTACAAATAGTACTTACTCGTATTTATTTATTTATTTATACTTTATTGAAACTATAATAAATCAGATACTTAATGACTTATTGTACTTGTAATGATTACTAAATTAACAGAAATATTAAGTATTGTCACAGCCCCTAGAACACAAAGTACTAGACCTCCACTGTTGGAGACGGGCCTTTTTCTGGAGAATTTGGCCTACACTCGCCACGCTCTGGTCAGACGGGACGGACTGTAAATAATGTTAATTAAATATTTTTTGATATTTATATGTTAACCAGCTGTGTGACCGAGCTTAGCCCATGTAATATTCATATATTTTTCGTTCGTCCAGAGTAGGGGTCATACAATGAAAGTGTTGTTCGACCGGTTTTGTTGACGTGAGCTTTTACAGTCCCGGGTTCGGTTCTCGGTACGCATCGGTCACGGGAAAGTAAGTATGGGCTATAAACAAAACCTTCAGATGTAGAAATACAATATACAAAAATTAACTTAAATCAAATTAATTTTACCCCCGCGCTTCAGTCATACTATTATTATAATATCTTAAAAACCTTTGTCTGTCTGTCCATGTACCTATGTATGTTTGTCCCGACTTCACGCATAGTTATAATACTGGAGCGATTTTATTAAATTTTGGCAGATTATTATCTTTTGATAACTGCCTTGAGTCTAGTGGATAATTCCATAGATTTTGACGCAGAGCTACCTGGTTTGATTCCTGGTCGGGACACTATTATTTATGATATTTCTCGAGTGTGGTACGCTAGAGACATCGACGAGCATGCACTCGTCATGATGGGCCTATAGTTAAGTTAGCAAAATGTGAATCTGCATCTTAAATAACGTGGATTCTGACCGTCCCGCCTGGAATACAGTCGTGATGGTACTTTACTATACTTTTGTTCCTTTTTATTCGAATAACAAGTCTAATTCAATCCATTCTTTAAAGTTTTAGCAAGTAGTAGCTTAGGCGTGAAGGCGAATCAAAGAAACAGACAGACAAATAGATGGAGATAGAAGATAAAGAGAAAAGGAGTTGAAAAAAAAAAAAAACATATTTTTTAGAGTCTTATATTTAGTAAAAATTGTAACCGAGACAAGTTCTAGTGTTCCTATAGGTTCCTATGGACGAATAATAAACAATAAACTATAAGGGAAGTGCCACTTAAATTTCCAAAGAACATCTCTGCCAAATTTTATTATAATCCAGTAATTTAGGCGTGATAGCCAATTCATTGTATTTTCCTGGCCAACGATGGGCGCACGTGGTAGCAAGGCCAGAACTATTTAAAAAAATAGTTGTGTATAATGACCGATGACAGTTGTTTCATGTGATCTTGTCTACAGTTGTATTTTGACACGCGATAAAATGAGGTGAAAGTATCCACTACACACATGTTTCTCGCCAGGTGAAACACCGGTTCTCTTGGTATGCAGACCGAATGTGGGGCCAAAATATACACCTCATCAAAGACATTAAGTTTGGGAAACTTCTTAACACTTGTAAACTATAGTTTACATAAAATAAAGCCAATAGTTTCCACTTATAGTTGCACCGTGAAAAATACAAAAAAAAAGCCTTTTAAAAAATATATAAAAAATAGAGACTAAATATTATCTATACGCCTGAAGTGCACATCTATTATCTAAGATTAATATATAAACCTGGGCAGCTTCAAGTCTTTACAACAATGGGTCCTGACTGTTAAAATGCTATGTAATAAAATATACCATAAAAACATAACTTAAAATAAACAAGTTTTGCAACTTAGTTCTTCTACCGTAAAAAGTTTTGTGATTTATTTAGTCCCTATTTAAGGAACCTTCTGTCTTAAGTTATTACGTAATTAGCTAACCTAACAACATCTTATAGTCAAGTAAAGTAGTATTAACACGACCGTATCCCTTTCGGGGTGGTCAGAAACCACGCTTATAAAGAAGCGGATTCACATTTGGCTAACTTTACTACAGGCCAATCATGGAAAGCTCGTCGATGTCTCCAGCGTAACAAACTATTTATTGATTTAAAAACTTATTTAAAATCTATGCAAAAGGCGAACGTAATGCCGCAAGACATTCTCTTCCCGTTAACCTTTGGGACATTGGGACATTTAAATATGACTACGGTGCAAATAGAGAAATAAATAATTAAAAATAAACATAAATGATATTAAAAATTAACATACATAGACAATTATATATAATATATACACTAATACTACATAAAATAATACAATAAAATTATATAATAATACATAAATATCTTAATGTTAATAATATAACCTACAATAGTTACAAATAATGCTAAGTTTATAATTAATTAAAAAACTTAAATGAGAAACAAAACAAGTGAACGTGTGGATACACTTTACTGGGTTTATCGGCACGAACGGTGGATACACTTTACTGGGTTTATCGGCACGAGTGGTGGATACACTTTACTGGGTTTATCGGCACGAACGGTGGATACTTCCCCGCCCCGGCTACTTATTTAAATTAATAAATATTATTATGTCCCGAAATGAACCCGGTACCTCTAGGTCTAAATCTACGGACTTAACCGCTAGACCACGGAAGCAGAAGCAGAAGTCATTAGTGACAATCAATATTAAGATTCGTTTGGCAATCACGCTAAACAATATAATTTAATATAATACTAGTATGTAACTGCCGTGATGAAGAACGTGTTACGCCTGTTGTTAGTGCCAAAACGAGGAATGAGTAGAAGTGAAGTCCACTTCGGCCTGGTGTGCCTTGGTATACTATTCTCTTGGTATTAAAACGTTCTTTAGTAACTCAAATGAATCCACATTCCCTCACCCAACATGGTTGATGTAAGTTGTATCTAAAATATTACGACGTATCTCAAGTGGCAGCAAATGATGTCTCTTGCATTGTATCATATTAAATTTACCAAAATTTAAAAATCTTTGAAAATATTGGATCGAAAGTGTAAACGAGTAATCCTAATGCAGATTCTGTAAAGCTCATTATTAGTGCCGATCGTTTTTCGAATCAAAACGCGTAAAGCAATTATCGTATCTCTGACATACGATCGAAATTGAAAAAAAAATGACATGAGAAAGTTGACTATAACAAATAATGTGTTTACGTCAATTAATTATTGAATACCTCTCGCTCGTGACGGGTGGTTAGGAAAGAGATGGATTGATTCAGTGTGGGAATATTTATTAATCCATACTAATATTATAAACGCGAAAGTTTAGTGATAATAGAATGATGTATAAATGTTTGTTGTTAATATATAGGTGTTATAAGCTACTCTTTCACGCAAAAACAGCTGAACCGATTTTGATGATACTTTACAGTAATATAGATTATACATCAACATAACGGTTAGGCTATATAATCACTATATAATTTAACCTATAACTCTACGAATGTTTATCCGTTTAATTCGCCCTCACATCTATACTACTTAACCGATTTTAATAAAATTCGAAAGAGATGTTCTCTAAAAACCAGGGTTCAATAATATGATGTCAAGATCTAAATATGACATTTATTCTTGAACCCTTTTCGTTGTCCACTACATTACAATAACCCATCGTTGTTTCATAAATCAATCCCCATTGTCGGCGCTAGCGACTGTATTTAAGATAAACCCGCACCTAGAAGTGCCGCACAGAATTATATTAAAGTACTGCGCGGATAGGTGCACGTCTTTGCCTCCGATTTCATATAAAGATTTATAAAATGCAACGACTGCAGCGCGTGAGACTCTTGTGGCACTTCTAGGTGCGTGTTCACTATAAATACAGTTGTGAGCGCCGACAACGGTCATTGATAACTCATTCATAGTTGCTAACTATACCACTCAGTATATATGCGTCCAGCTATTTCATCCATCATAGTGGTAGTTTTCATTCCTTAAGCTTTACCATGCCATACCTTAAGCCTCAATATCAATAAAAAATAAGTTACGAATTCCATCTTCAAAAAGTACTTATCGAGAAATTAATTATATCTACTATTGCTATAGTAAAAAAAAACATAATAGATAAAAGACCGGTTAGCACTTTCTTTCATAAGCAAAACCAATATTCAATCTATACAGATCTGGTTAACCGGCACAGTATACCTACGACGTATATATTAGATGTATTATCATACGAATTAAAATTACACGCTATTATGTTTTTTTCTTATTACATGTAATTAATTCATTGTTTAATTAAGATAAAAAAATAATAAAATAAATAAAAATACTTTATTGAGAAAAATATTATTTTTACACGACTTATTTTAAAATACAATTCATGGTAACTAAATAAAAAAAATACAGTAAAGTATCATCACGACCGTTTCCCTTTCGGGGTAGTCAGAATTTATTATAAATAAGCGGATTCACATTTAGCCAACTTTACTATAGGCCAATCATGACAAGTCGCAAGCTCGTCGATGTCTCCAGGGTACCAAACTCGAGAAATATCACAAATAAATTAAATATTAATTAAATGTACATATTTATTTACATTAATAAATATTTTTGTGTCCCGACCAGGAATCGAACCCGGTACCTCCGAGTCTAAATCCACGGACTTAACCATTAGACCACGGAGACAGTCTAAATAAAAAAAAAAAGTTTTAAAAATAAAAAATGACATTTGTTTTCCCCCAAAAAAGTAGTCTGTGTATCAGGAGATATGTACTTACAGCTGAACCTTATTATACTAGCATTATTTTGCATCTAACCTACCCATCACCAAGCATTATTATTTTTTGCATATTACATAATGTAAAAATAAAATAATATAATATATATAATAAAATAAAAATATTTTTAATATACCTATAGATTATAATAATAAAGTTGTTTTAAAGAATCGGATTTACATTTATCCAACTTTACTATGGCCCATCATGGCTCTCTAGCGTACGAAACTCGAGAAAATACACAAATAAATTATTGTGTCCCAACTGGGAATCGAGCTTCGTACCTCCACGACTTAATCCACGGACTTCACCGCTACACCACGGAGGCAGTAAAAGAAAAGAATACTCGTAGATTTATTGTTTTTTTGTCATTTTACGGTACGCTAGAGATATCAAAAAGGAAGGGCAAAGCACGAAAACTAAATGCAAGCCCACCTCGATCCTTAGCGCCACATCAGAAATGGATATATTTGGATACATTTGAACACCATTATAGGATCCCAGATAAACTAGCTGTATCAGCCTATAGGCCAGACATCTTGGTGTTTTCTCGGAACTTGAAAAAAGTTATACTTATTGAACTTACCGTTCCGTGGGAATCAAATATTCCAAAAGACCACAACATGAAGTCGAATAAATATTATGATCTCACAGAAGAAATGATCAGGAACAGGTTCAAGACTCAGCTTTACGCAGTGGAAGTTGGTGCGAGAGGAGTTCCAGCAAAATATTTGCATCACTTACTGAAAGAATTGGGCCTAAGCAGGTCAGCCGTCAATACATTTATGGAACAAGCTTCCAAGACGGCATTAACAGAATCATGCAGTATTTGGTTGGGTAGGGAGAGGAGTAGAATAGTGGATGGTGAGCGTATTATCGCGCAAAATAAAAAAAGGGAGGCCACCTTTTCTTAAACCAGTTTGTCGGTCGCAAGCCCGAGACACCATTCTTCTCATCTCTTACCCACACAAGATGGACCCGGCACTCGCACGGTAAATCTATGGAATGCTTAGAAATTTGTCCTCTCTCTGTCGTGATTAGCCCATAGTAAAGTTGGCTAAATTAAAATCGCTCGATAAAAAAGCGTGGTTTCTGACCCGCCCGTAAGAGATACAGTCGTAATGATAACTACTCTTTTATTTATTTTTTGTGTTTTCAACCGGAAATCGACCGGTACTTCTGCGTCTGCATCTTAACCGCTAAACCACGGTGGCATTTAACTATTTTCCCAAAAAAGCTAAAAAAAGGTGAGTTACGAGTATGATTTGGTGAGTTAATAAACGCCCTAAATATTGTTACACATTATTTAAATAACAAACACATAATTAAAGTAATAAAATTACGTATTATTTAAACAGTGAATCCACTTTCCGATGTGTTCAACCTCGAGGAATATAAAACTAAAACAATTAGACAAGCGGACCGTGAAGTATGAACGTGGATTTAATGTAACATATTATAATTATGCATAAGTATTTTGTTGGTTGATAAAAAATAACTAAGAAGTGTAAAGGACTATAAGAAAATAATAATGTGAAAAAATAGAGTAATTTACGCTTTTTGAAAGGAGCTAGTTCACATTCACCGAACTTTACTATAACTGAAACTCTGTCTATAAACTGTACGTCTGTAGCGTACCAGACTCGAGAAATATCACATATTTATTTATTTGTGTTCTCGGCGAGGAATCAAACCCGAGACGGACGGACATGCTCTGCGTTCAATATACGGCGTTAGCCTTTAAACGACGACGGAGGCAGTCAAAAAACATTATTATTTTTTAATTTAATATTTTTCTCTTTCGTCTCTAGTGTACCAAACTAAAGATTATATCATATATTATTACAACTTTTTAAAGCGTACTGCACGTCTTTTTACACCAGCAGTCTGTGGGTGGGATACTCTAATCGGGCCTACAACGCTCTGCGCATCCAATACAATAATATCTTCAGAATGACGCAGCAGTGCATTGGGCATTTTTGCGAAGGCGCGTGTGAATGGATTTCCGGCCATAATCCGCAAAAAGGCAGCGTCGATACTGCAGACAGTGACAACAGCATTCTGAGGATGATATCGTCGCGCTTTGACAGCGCTTTTGTTAAGCGCTGGATTGGAGTTGTAACTGGGAATGTGTAAATTAAATATGTACAGCATTTGCGTAGTATAAATCCCTACAGATATTTACGAATTAATATTAATTAAATTAAGTAGTACGTATTGTTATTATTTTTATTATATTTGCTGTTTGTTTTTGACTTTTTAATTAATGTGTATACCGACTAACATAGTTCTAAGTTGGAATGTTACTAATAATTATGGAATTAATTCTGAAATAAATAATTTATTATTATTATATCACAAATAAATTAAAAATACCGCGTGTAATTTTCAAAAGAGCAAATGTTTTTTAGGCTTCAGGTGTCATTAGTAGAACGTCTTTTTGAAATAAAAAAGGTAACTTTGTTTAAAAGATAAAAGTCATTATCCGAAAAACAACACTACTGCTTGGTGAATAAGGCCACGTCTGAAAATCGCGATATCCATCGTGATAAATACCTAAATGCTGGGGAGTGTTATTATTAATTTGATCTCACTCACAGCCGAGAGACGAAATAGAGAGAGAGAAAGAATAAGTTAACGTTCTCGCGATCGTGGACCTCTCGCTACCTACTTGATTAGTCGCAGTATGAGTGGCGATATTTTTAGGAAAGCTTCTCTGCACCGTAACTTAATATTTTATTACTGAATAATAAAAATAATGAATACGTAGTTCTTTATTTTTATTCTAGTTTATAATATAAAAATATTTGCTCGTTAATAAATTCCACCCAGTATTATTGTGTCTCAACCAGGAATCGTACCCGGTACCTCCGAGTCTAAATCCACGAACCTAACCGCTAGACCACGAATGCATTTACATTAAGATCAGAAAAGAAGAAAAATAACAATATTATATATACATATAACAATATTATATATACATATATAATAATATTGTTATTTTTCTTCTTTTCTGATCTTAATGTAAATGCATTCGTGGTCTAGCGGTTAGGTTCGTGGATTTAGACTCGGAGGTACGGGTACGATTCCTGGTTGAGACACAATAATACTGGGTGGAATTTATTAACGAGCAAATATTTTATATGCCGTGTGGCTAACTTATATACATATATAAGTTAGCCACACGGCTAAAGGAGAAATCTGAAAACACCCAGAAATAATTGCCATACTTCCATGACAATTATTTCTGCCAACGTATTAGTCTACAGAGGGAAATGTTGCCAGTGTTTTTGGGACTATCTCTGATGAGACGTCTCTAGAGGACATTTTATATAATTAATAGTAATATAGAAAAGAAAGAAGGAAAAATATTTTATTTGTCACATTAATGAACAAAAAAAAAAAACTTAAAATTAAAAGTGTGTGGTGACAAATAGGGAATCTGCTTTAAGAGTCACAACGCTCATTTTCAGCTAATCCCTTAATATACAAGCATAAATGTGTCGAGGCTCTGACACAGAACTACAATAGTAAATAATATTATATATTATTATATATATTACACAAATAAAATAATAAACAATCATAATAAATGCATATTTATGAATGACACAATAAATTGACAAATAACGGTTAATATAATAATTTAGTGTAATTATTTAAATGAAGTTTTATTTTTGTATTAGGTTTTGTTAATTAAGTATTCTAGCTAGTGTATAGTAGTTATTAACATTTATAATTATATTCAATAATTACCTATTAAATAAGTTGCAAACAAAAGTAAGATATATAAATATAAATAAAAAGTAATAAAAAAGGTATTTATTTTCTCCCACAAAGCTTAATATTAGTAACAATATTTTATAAACATTTATAGGAGACTGGAGGCAAAACTAAACTAAGGCTTAGTCTGTGTTAAAGCACTCCAGGTTCCTCTGACTCAAACTTAATATTAATAAATACTTATTGGGTGTAGTGTAGTGTAGGAATATATGTATAGCATTAGGTCAATTATTATAATAATGTGATACTATGGAAATAAGGCGAGTGTAGGCCAAATTCTCCAGAAATTTGTGGAAGGCCCATCTCCAATAGTGGAAGTCTAGAACTTCTAGGGGCTGTGCTGTTAGAAATAAGATTCATTAAAACATAATTCTCGTATAAAGAATAATAAGTCATGATTGGATAGTATGAAATAAAAGCAATGAGTTAAAGATCGTAGAAACGAATTCCAATGACGAATACAATATTAATATTTTTATTACAATAGTACAAATATTTTCTTTGGTAGATAACATCATAAGAAAGAGTGTTCACCAACCCGTAATAATCCATAGCGTGAAAGATTATATAATTCGGGAAATGTTGTAAGTATACAATAACAAAAGATTAAATTAAGAAGAATAAAAACAATAATATTGCGTTATATCATACAGAAATATCTACACCGAATAAAAATGTTTAATACATGAAAAATAAAAATAGATAAACCTGTGCTTTGAGTAATATAAACCGATAAATAAATAAAGAAAAATTACACCATTAAAAGTATTAGTGTCTAAATTAAGCCATAAACAAACAACATACCTTAAAAGCAAAGTTTCCAGTAAATTCGAAGAGTGTGGTAATGCTTCCACAAGTAAATCTATCGGCAACTCCAAAGCAACCGATTGTAGTACTCCAGGTCCCAATCTAGATAGAATCGCTGCTGCTTCCCGAAACTGGCGACCCTCAGCTAATAACAGCACTCTACGTAGTGCTAGACGAGGAGAGGTATACGTGTTCTTCTCTCTGTCTCGCTCACGACGGAACCGTTCACGACACTCGTTCATTCTTCAAACTGGTTCATTCAGCTCTTTTGTTTTTGTTCGAATTTCCGTATCTTGATTACATCTCTGTCTGTAACAAACGGAAGTAGCATTAGTTTTAATTTAAATGAACTTGTGCCCTAGAATTATTTGGAATCATACAGAATATCAACAATTCACAACAATTCAACCCTCACCAACATTTTTTTCAGATCTGAGTATTATATTAGGAGATCCTCTAGCTTTGCTTTTACGACAGACAAGTTATACAACACCATAGTTGTCGTTCTTAGGAGACCACGTGTCGGTCCCTATTCCAGCCATCTTATGTCCATATATCAACTTGAGGCCCATCATGACAAGTGGGAAGCTCGTCGATGTCTTTAGCGTACAAATAAACAATTGTGTTCCCACCAGGAATCCAACCCGGTAGCTCCGTGTCTAAATCCACGCAGTTCTAACTACTTGGAATTATTACAAAATTACTCCGGTTTTAGAAGTTGTAACAATTAGTTTTTCTTTATATATTATTAACGGTAGGAAAGTAAACCGCTTTGGAGTCCATGGGCTAAGTGTAAACAGCGCTGATAGATTTTTACGCCATTAAACACTAAATAAAACCATAAAATAGGCTCTTGCCACCATTAAGGTTTCAGTTATTATGGAAGCCACTAGAATAGTCCGCGATGATGGCAAGAAACCTGGTGTGACGTTGATGCCCTGGGGCTGGGGCGGGCCTTAGTGTGGGATACCACATGTGTCGACACTTTGGCTTTTTCACACCTCATGAGATCAGTGCAAATAGCGAAAGCCGCAGCCGAAAGCGCAAATACGTATCTATCGTCAAAGACTACATGTTTGTGCCGTTTGCTGTAGATACTTTAGATCCGTGAAGTTCAAGCGCTAAAACATCTTAAAATAACATAACTCTCGTCTGATTACGCTCCAGTTACATGAGGGCTTATTCTTTCCTCGCTCAGAGAATCAGCGTAGCGATTCAGATTGGATATGCGGCCAGCGTTCTTGCCAAATTTATATTTAAATTAGGCTACAAAGCCTAGTTTATTTAAGCCATGTTATTTTATATTTATTGATTTTTCGTTTGATAATATATTTTTTATTATACTTATAGTATAATAGTGTATAAAAATCGTTATCAAGAAGTTCATTGCTAAACGACCTTGAACTTGTAAACAATCAAAATTTGCATAACTGCAAGTAAGTTCATAACTGCAATGCCTATTGTCACTGACTTTGTTGCTTCATTGGAAATTCTCCAATGAGTCAGCTAATTGTTTGTTGGGAATTCATAAAGACAGATGTTCCGATAATGACCATAACCGTAACGTTATGGTCCAGTAGTTTTGTAGTAACAGACAACCTAGATGTGCCAAGTTTGCTAATGAAGAAAAACTTATTCTTCGTTAGATATTTATTTACGATAATCATCACGACCGATTCCCTTCCGGGGTGGTCAGAAACCTCGCTTATACTAAAGCGGAATCACATTTCGTGAACTTTACTATAGGCCAATGTTATATATGTACTTATGTATTATAGTTAAGTTGTCAAGCGAGTCAGTAAACGTCATTCTGTCAAAGAGCACGGTCGTTTCATTTATTGCAAGCTCCCATACACCTCAGTGGCGACGAGTTTGTTCTACCCTCGCGAAATTCGCAATTTCTCATCTCGGCTATATGTTTTTAAAAAATGTCGACTATTATCGGGCAATTGGGGACTTTCGATTGTCAAACACAAGAATGGGAATTCTTCGTTGGAAGATTCAAACAGTTTGTAAAAATAAATAAAATCGACGATGAAAATAAAAGTGCTGTGTTGTTAACACATTTGACTGACGAAACGTATCGGTTAGCGAGGAATCTGGTGCATCCGGCGAAGGTGGAAGATGTTTCCTATAATGTGCTGGTAGATGCCTTAGGGCAGCATTTTACTCCTAAGCGATCTACGTACGCCGACCGGGCCAAGTTTTACGAGGCTACCAGGGCTCGAGGGGAGAACCTGGAGGACTGGGCCGCGCGACTGCGCGGTCTCGCCGTGTACTGCGACTTCGGCTCGGCGCTCGACATCCTGCTGTGCGACCGGTTCGTGCTGGGGCTCAGCGCGGGCCCCGAGAGGGACAAGTTGTTCGAGCAGGACGCAGTATATCTCACTCTGGCGCGCGCTCTCGACCTCGGCCAGAAGATGGCGAGTGCGCGGGGGCAGGCGCCTGCCGTCAAGGAGGAGCCTGTGTTCTACGGGGCATCGACGAGCAGCGTGCGACGCGACCGCGACGGAGACGGCGCGCGACGCGACCGCGACGGAGACGGCGCGCGACTCGACCGCGACGGAGACGGCGCGCCGGGCGGCGGCGGCAGCGGCATCAGCGCGGGCGAGCGTTGTACGGTGTGCGGATTTAAAAGTCATACGGCTTTAAAGTGCAAGTTTAAAAATTACAAGTGCAGTGGTTGTGGCCTGAAGGGTCATTTAAAAAAAGTGTGCAGTGTAAAGCGTGATCGGTCACGATTAAATAATATGAAAGAGGACAGTGATTGTGAGGAATGTAAAATGTACAATGTTAGGGTTGTAGGTTCATCTCCTTTTACTATTAATGTTTTTATTAACAATATCCAGCTGACTATGGAGTTGGATTCTGGCTCGGGTAAAAGTGTAATTTCAGAAAAATTGTGGCTACAACATTTTAAACAATATAAATTGTTTAAAAGTGACATAAAAATGTGTTTTTACAACGGTCACAAGATACAGCCACTCGGTTATTTTTCTGCTGAAATTGTTTATGAAAACAAAACAAATCATGTTCATGTTTTTGTTATAAGAAATGGGGGTCCCCCCCTATTGGGCCGAGATTTTATGACTAAATTTAATGTAAAATTTTCATTGGTCAATAACATGAGCATGGTTTGTGATGTGCAAGAAGTGTTAAATCGTTATCCCGACGTGTGGAAGCCTCAATTAGGTAAATATAATAAACATACCTTTGCATTGAGATTAAAAGAAGGCGCCGTACCCAAATGCTATAAGCCTCGGCCGGTTCCGTTGGCCTTAACATCGAAAGTCGAGATCGAATTAAGACGTTTAGTCGAATTAGGTATCTTGGTACCGGTTAATTACTCCGAATACGCGACTCCCATAGTACCGGTTTTAAAGAAAGACGGAAGCGTACGTATCTGTGGTGATTTTTCAATTAGTTTAAATAAACAGCTATACATTGATAGTTATCCGTTACCGCGGATCGAGGATATTTTTGCTAAGCTTGGAGGGGGCGATAAATACACTAAGATTGATTTGAGCATGGCGTACAATCAGCTGGTATTATCTGAGGAGTCACAAGATCTTACTACAATCACTACTACATTAGGGTTATTTAAGTATACTAGACTCGTGTTCGGATTGGCCAACGCCCCGGCAATTTTTCAACGCACGATGGAGTCGTTATTGTTAGGTATCGATGGTGTTTCGATTTTTCTAGACGATATTTGTATCACTGGCCACGATAGTACTACACACTTGCGCAGATTGGACGCCGTATTGAGCCGGCTGCAGGGAGCCGGGTTTCGGGTTCAAAAGGAAAAGTGTAGCTTATTTCAGGACAGCGTGACATATTTAGGATATGTAATAAATAAGCATGGCTTGCATACTTGTCCAGGTAAGGTGGAGGCTATAAAGGAAGCGCCGCGACCGACCAACGTCACGGAGCTCAAACGTTTTCTAGGTATGGTTAACTATTACCGGAACTTTATACCGGGCGCATCGAGTATTATGCAACCCCTGCACTCGTTGTTGTGCTCGGACGTCGCGTGGCAGTGGGGCCCGCGCCAGGAGGAGGCCCTGCGCCGTGTCCGATCCGAGCTGAGCTCGGGCCGCGTGCTGGCGCACTACAGTCCGGCAGCGCGCATCGTGCTGACCACTGACGCGGGCCCGGACGGTCTCGGCGCGGTACTCTCACAGGTACACGATGGCGGCGAACGACCGCTGGCTTTCGCGTCTCGATCGCTGTCGGCCGCGGAGAAGAATTATGGCCAAATACATAAAGAAGCGGCGGCTATTATTTTTGGCGTGAAGCGTTTTCACCAATATTTATACGGGCGACCGGACCCGTTTGTACTAAAAACGGACCACAGACCTCTGTTATCGATATTTGGTAAAAATAATGGCATTTCTATTTATTTATTGAGAATCCACTATCATGACGGCGTCGCGTCTTCAAAGGTACGCTTTATTTCTGTCCGCATACAACTATACAGTCGAGTACATATCGGGTAATAAAAATGGTGTGGCTGATTATTTGTCGCGAGCGCCTCTGGCGAGTACCGACCGAGACTATGACGAAGTGGGAGGCGAATCGTCTTTGATACACTATTTTAATGAACCACCACTATCGTTTCGCGATATTAAATCGGCAACGGAGACAGATCGCGTGTTAACGGTTGTAAAGGGTTATATTGGTCGCGGGTGGCCGCGTAAAATTAAATGTAATAAAATTCGTCCATATTTTCTTTGTAAGACCGAACTGGAAGTCGAAGACGGTTGTATATTGCGCGGGCACAAGGTAGTAGTTCCGAAGCCGTTGCGATCTCGCCTGTTGGATCAGTTGCATAACGGGCACCTAGGTATAGTGAAAACCAAAAGCAACGCTCGCGGCCGCATGTGGTGGCCGGGGATCGACCGCGACATCGAGCGGACGGTGGGCGCGTGCGAGACCTGCGCCGCTAGCCGCCCCGCCCCGCCCCGCTCGCCGCCCGCTCCCTGGCCGCAGCCTGCCGAGCCGTGGTCGCGCATACACTTGGATTACATGTCGGTAGGTTCTAAAACTTACTTGGTTGTTGTAGATGCTTACAGCAAATGGTTAGAATGTCTTCACATGTGCAGCGGGACGTCTACGCGTGCATTAATAACCAGATTGAAGCAATTGTTTTCGCGATTCGGCATTCCTAAAACCGTAGTATCGGATAATGATGTTAAAATTAAATCGGATGAATTTAGTGATTTTTGTAAAAATAGCGGTATTGTCCACGTGACTTCGCCCATTTATCATCCGCAAAGTAACGGTCAGGCCGAAAATTCGGTAAGGACCTGTAAGAAAATGTTAAAATGTATCATAAAAGATAACGCGGCGTCAACTCGCGACGCCGAAGAACATTTATTGTCTTATTTATTTAATTACAGAAACACGGTGCACTGTAGCACGGGCGCGACCCCCGCCAAGCTTATGTTCGGTCGAAAATTACGCTGTAGTTTAGATTTAATCGTGCCGGAAAAAAAGAACGTAGAAATTCCCATTGAGAATAAGACGGCCGACCAACCCGATAAACGATTTTTTGTATCTGGTCAACGCGTCTGGGTCAGATGTTTTGTTGATCGAAAGCCAAAATGGGTAATAGGTGTAGTTAGAAACGAGTTAGGTCGTCGTATGTACAATGTTGAGATCGAGAATAACGGAGCTATATGCAAGCGGCACGTAGATCAGATGTGGCAGTATAAGGGGGGAGAGGTAATAGGAAGCGGTCCTGTGTCGAGTGTGGCCGGGCCCTCCTCCGCTGTGCCGGCCGGGCAGCCGGGTCCGCCGCCGGACGACGAGCCGCACGAGGGGCCGGCCACGCCCGACGAGTACGCAAGTGCCGAGGATGAGCCTTCTGACTCAGCGTCTGCGGTTGCTCAGGAGGCTCAGTTCGATGAGATTGAACAGCCGCATAAGTGTCCAAACCTTCGGCCTAGGGTTAAGAATATTAATTATAAGATGTAAATAACTGCTGTAACTGTAACGTTGTTTAGACTGTAGACCTTCTTCTCTCTATCCACTTATTGTTGCTTCTATTTAATTGGAGAGGAATGTTATATATGTACTTATGTATTATAGTTAAGTTGTCAAGCGAGTCAGTAAACGTCATTCTGTCAAAGAGCACGGTCGTTTCATTTATTGCAAGCTCCCATACACCTCAGCCAATCATGACGGACAAGTGGTAAGCTCGTCGATTAATTTACAATTTATCCCCCCTTAACTCGCTATTTCACTCAAACTTTTAATAGCGATCTTCTGCGTCCTTTGAGATGCTAAGCTGCTGGTCTGCTAACAGCTTACTCTTTGGACCACTTTCCTGCTTAGTCTTCCACTAGCAGGAGTAGAATCATTCAAAATAATCTAAATAATGACGTGACACAAATGCCTGTAATAGGTTTACGTCAACAAAGATATTTTGACTTTGACTTTAGTCCTCTCCACTTTAGAAACCAACTACTCAATGGTTCCAATTTAAATGTTAATTAAATTTCCTAAGATCTTTCTTATGTATTCTTTTGCGGTGATGGTTCGAACCCCGGCATGTATCATTTAGAAATACACTTTTCTTGCGTACATTTGTGACATTATATTATATATATACGAGTATATTACGTATATTCACAACACCACCGCACCGTTCCCCATGGCTCGGAACAATTTATTGTCACTATCACACCCTCTTCAACCCGTCTGGACAGCGTTTTATAGTATTGTATTTTCTTGTAATGCTGTTAGAGTTCCAAATATATATATATAATTTTTGGTAAGTCGAAGCTCTTCGAGCATGGAAACATTAGTGCATCGTATTGTCCAAGGGATTCTAAGCAAGCGGTTATATCAATAGTCGAAGCTAATAGGGTTACACTTTGTTGATATAATGACACAACAGTTCACAAACTTACATCGAATTTCGTACAATCTCGTCAAATACGTGAATTCAACTTTCCGTTATCAAAAAACAAATATGCTTACACGCTAATGTGACACCAATTGACCATGTCGTAAGGCGTAAAATTGCCTAATTGCTCATGTAACAGGTATTACAGTTAAAACACAAATACTTGACATAACATTTATTATAGAATTTTTGTAATGGGATTTTAAGCAAATAATAAAAGTGGAATAAGCAAAATGATCCGTTAAGATGATTTAAATAAAGGCCATCATCAATCTTGTCAAAGTTTAACGTACCACAAAGTAAAAGACACATTTATAAAGTTTGATGCTTTGCAGAGCTCTTTATAACCACTTTACTAAAACTGGAAACAAATATGCTTTATCTCAACGTCAATTTTTTGTAACAAACATTAATAAAAATAAAATATTATTATTGTTTATTAAATTAAATTACCATTTTTTTTCTCATAAAATTATTCGAAGGAAGTAATGTAAAATGATTTAAAAAAAAACTAAATTGTTAAATTAACTAAAAACATAAACTTTTAAAACATACAAATATTTAGTAAACAAAAAAAACTACTTTAATTTAAAATACAACTAAAAACAAAAATATTATAAATAAAAAATTTGCTCCAAATCGCTGCCAATGGAATAAAAAAATAATAATAAAAATTGCCACGTCGAATGGCAATGCTGAACTTTAGGTCCAAATATTGCCCAGCCCTTATGTCCCCCGAGGTGATGACAACGCCTTGAAAATTTCATGTGCTTGGTCCCCACGGCCCGAGAGTTTCAACTACAAACAGCGCAAAAACTGTCAATAAATACCACTTGTCATGATTGGCAAAGTATATTATAAAATAGGTATAGTAAAGTTGGCTAAATGCGTATCCGCTTCCGTTTTTGACCACCCCGAAAGAGATACGGTCGTGAAATAATTATTATAAAACACACATATTAGTACATAGTGTGGCTTTGCCTCCTAAAAGAGCCGAGCCAGTATCTAAGGAGCCAATAAATAATTCAAGTTAATTTACAACATTACTCTCTCTTTAAAAAAAGAACAAAAAAAAAATATCGGTATTTCATTCATCATCAATGATGCAGATCATGCCCTCAAATATATTTTTTTAAAGACCGATATTGAAATATCGTCTAACGATACGACCCTAGCCTAAAGGCCCACTGCCCAGGGAGGTCGCATGCCCGAATCATCGTGATAAGGAAACCCCAAGGCGTTAAAACCATATAAACCGTCTCTCTTTTGCAATCATAGAAATAAGATTGCACCTAAAATGTTCAAATAGTTAGGTTTGGCTGTCAGAGAATGTCTTTGGGCATTAAGTCCGACTTAATCGGGACACAAAAATATGTATTAATGTAGATAAATACATTTAATTAATATTTAATTAATTTGTGATATTTCTCGAGTTTGGTACGCTGGAGACATCGACGAGTTTGTCACTTGTCATGATTGGCCTATAGTAAAGTTGGCTAAATGTGAATCAGCTTATTTAAAGCGTGGTTTATGCCCAAGCCGAAAGGAAAACGGTCGTGATGATACTTTACTTTTTTATTATTTAATTTAAGTATATTATAAGACTAACATAATAATAAATTAATGACGTTATCATTATCTATTTACTACGACAAAGCCTTTGTACATCTGCATACTCCTTATTATGCTCGTTACTAATATTATAATACATGAGATTAATAGACATATTTAGCTTTATTTTAGTATAGGTATGATTGACAATGCTCCTGCTATCCACTGTTAGAATTAAGATTATTATTCTCAAACACTATGCTCTTATTAGAAGACTGTTTTTATATTTGAAATTTATATTTGAATACTGATTTAATATTAATATCTAATAATCTATGACATTGTTAATATTTTTAGATTTTAAGTTTAAATTAGGTGATTGACGAAGCCTTTACAGCGGATTTAATTAATAGTTTTTTTAAGAATTTGTGACATCTTATATATTAATTATATTGACATATAGTTTTTTAACTAAATTATTTTTGACCTAAATTATTATATATTATAATAATTATTGGGCTTAGAAGTGGAAGAGATAGAGATAATAATAATAAAAAATAATAATGGAAATTGGGGCTGTTCCTTGCCATACTGTATCACCATATCTGGCCAGGTATTTTGTTTAGCATTGTTATTTAGAAAAATTGACTTAACCGAGTGTTCCGATAGGATCCTATGGCGATAAATATATAAATAAGAAAAAAAAGAAAAATGAAATCCAAGTTTTCCTATAGGCTCTTAAGGATAATAAACAAACAATATATATTTGTAACTCAAAAACCCGTTGACTCCGTCGTTCGTTAGTTCTACGTCAGATATGTCGTCCCACTCTTCGTCAAACCCACATAATAAAGCTCAACCTATGACACCAGTTTTCAATTTCACCTGAGCGTCGACGATCCCAGATGCGTCGCAAACTGGTCAGGTTTCCATAATATATTACTTTATGAGTTGTCTAACTGGATATTTTCTAACATTGACCCACTCCGCTGCTTTCAGTATTAATAGATGCTTTTTGCCCCCTTTCCTATCCACTGCCATATGTAGAAACTGTCATAGGAGAAATGTATAAGAAAGTCTTTATCACTCTTTCGATAATCCTTCTTTAATTTGAATTTAAAATTACAGTTTCTCCAAATTATTATTTATATATTTTTATTTATTTAAAAACTTTATTGCACGAAGTACAAAAGGCGAAGCCGGCATAGTGTTAGGGACTGATGGCAGTTATAAGTGTCTGACTTTAGTTGCTAACATTCATGGAGCTTGCGCGCCACTTACCATCAGGTTGGCCCAAGGTCACATGTCGTGCTAGTATAAAAAAATAAAAAACTTTTTTTTAATTACAGCCCCTAGAACACAGTTCTAGACCTCCAATGTTGGAGATGGGCCTTCCAGAACGATTAATTATAAAATATTTATTAACGATTCCACAAGTTGGTATTAGTGGAACCGGGACCGACGGCTTAACGTGCTCTCCGAGGCACGGGAACGGTGGCCAAAATCTATTACTGCAGTACGTAAGAAAAGTGTATTTCTCATTGATACATGCCGGGGGAGTTTGAACCGACCTTTGTAGGATTTAAGTAACGCGTTCTTACAACCGCGCCACCACCGCGCCAAGGTGAAGGCGAAGCTTAATGCCGAGATAATAAAGAGATATGAAATATAAATATGTAACAGTCTAAAAATAGGAGTTAAAAGTTTTTGCTATAACTAATATTTAACCTAATATATACTACTCACAATATACATCATATATAAACCTACATATACTCATATATACATATATAACTACATAATAATTAGAATAAACTAAAATCAGACATTAAAATAGATATGTATACATATTTATTGCGACTTAATTAAATGTGTGAACACAAGCTTAAAGGTGGCTCTATTCGGTGCTTGATAGATACTGACACGAAGGCTGTTCCAAAGGGATGACGTTGCGACTACGAAAGACTTTGAGACAAAGTTAGAGTGATGGGAAGGGATAGAAAGGACGGAGTTTTGTGAAGATCGAAGAGTTGTGTCGTGAAAGGAGCTGAGGAATGAGAAGTATTGTTTTAGGTATATAGGAGTATTAGGTTCATTTAATATTGAGCATAACAGACACAAGATTCTAAGATTTAAGCTTAGAGCGATATTTTGAAATGTGGTCATACTTGCGAAGACAATAAATGAACGTATACGTAATACAGGAGTTAAGAAGGCGATCCATCTTGTTTAGTTGTTTTTCGGTCATGTTAACACAATATACATATATATTATTAGAGTATACACTATGCGAATATCAACTTTAATAGCGGTTAACTTTAACTTATTAATTTAATTTGTGTTCTCAATCGCAATTACATGTACGGTCTCAAACCCGAAACCACGGATGTTGATAGCAGTACCTGTCTTTTTTTTTTTTAATGAACAAGCTTTTTGAGAGAATAGAAGACAATAAAATTATTTAACTTTCTTTTAGTAATAAGCACCTTCTTCGTCCCGTTGTTTCTCACATACCTATTGAAATCTCATTATCATTTTTAAATTGGTCTCATCAACTTTAATTTTTGTCATTTGCCTTCACGACAACCATTCAAGAAGATGTTCAAAATATTTTATTTGCCACATATTACTAAAACTGAAATAAAGCCAAGTAGTGTACCATTTTGTGTACTTGTGGTTACAAATAGGGAATCAGCTTAGCATGGAGCTGCGACTCTCGGTCACATCGCTGATTTTTAAATATTCCCTCGTTGTAGCAACACAGTGTCACACGGCGAACGAGTGCCTTCACTCCGTAGCCACGACTCAGACTTAGCTGTAAAGGCACACAGGGCCAACAGTGAGATAGAGACGGTTTATAGGGTTTTAGTCCGTAGGCGCCCTGGGGCTTCCTTAGGAAGCTTCACGGATGAGTCAGGCATGCGACCCCCACCCTTCAGGCAGGGGGCGTATCATTAATGATTCATCGATTCACCGTATATAAAAAATAAAAATAAAAAAACACTGTGTCTAAAACTCTCGAATCGCTGCAGCTTCTCCGAGACAAGCTATACTAAATATAATTGGTAAGTCTACTTGCAAGCGGTGTAATTTTTATATAGATATCACCATGACAAGCTTACAATATTAGTCTCTTTAGAAGTAAAATTTGGCATTTCACATCATTGCAAATGGCACATACTTTCAACGAGAACAACAAATAGGTCGTAGGCGGACTGATGGTGGTAATTTGCCCAGAATTATCCACCGATAAAGTAAAGTGTATCCACACGTTTCGGGATCAGGCTCGAATTGCTGTTATGCCCAATCATGCCGGCATAGTTATAGGGACTGATGGCATTCATAAGTGTCCGATTCCAGATGCTCATAATTCATGGACCTTGCGCGCCACTTACCATCAGGTAGGCGCAAGGTCACAAAGTAATAAAATAAAAACTTAATACATGAACCACATGCACATGTCAAAATATGCACCCCCATACCGTAGCCACTATCCCTACATATACTGGTATATTTAGAGATTCTTACATCTGTCGCACGGTGAAGATGTGGAATGCTCTCCCAGACAGCATGTTTCCCCATTCCTATAACCTGGAGTCCTTTAAGCAAACTGAAAAATAATCTTGATAGGCCAGCATAGTGGTAGGAACTAATGTCGGTCTTAAGTGGCTGGCGCCAATTGCTCTTATTCTTGGACCTTACGTACCGCTTACCATCAGATGGGCGCGATGTTACATGTCGTACCCAGTATTAAAAAATATATATATAAAACTTCATTCAAATAAAAAAAAACGATTTTGGTAAAATTTAAAGTAAAAAAATTAAAGTAAACTTCATCACGACCGTAAACCATTGCAGGTTGGTCAGAAACTCTCTAGCTAGCAAACCAGACTTAGTTTCAAAAGACCAGAAACAAAAAAAAACAAATAAGATACTCACAATCAAGTCAAATTCCATTAAAACACACACATGCACATGTAAGTCACATACACAGGTCTTATGCACACGCACACAAAGTTTACGAGAAAATGATTTTGCCGCCAAAAGTGTAAAAGCGCGGGAAAACGACCGCCTAGCGCGCGAACACTCCGAGCTATGGTATTCGAGAAAGGTTATGCTTCGATGCTCACTCCCAAAGTGTGAAAGGATGGTATTATGCTATAGCAGAGTTGAATTTAAATAAAACGAAATAACGTTCGTGTATATTTTTTAAACCTGATGAAAAGATATGTCTATTTGTCAGTTAAGTAAAACTCAGAACTTCATTACGTTCAAAGTACAAGGAATATTGTTTAAAAAAAGTTTACAAGAATGTCAAACTAGAATTTTGGCTGAAGAGAAAATTGGCTGCAAAATTTTACCTACACTGAAACTGAACTAAAGAGCCATTGAAGGTAGAAATAATTACTCCATTATATATTATACTCATACAGTTTACAATTCCCCATTCCCACACATTACACACAAACTACACTAACACTACTATCACACTTGATTTAAAGCGATTTGATAATATCCGATTTAAAGCTCTACAGATTCCTTTCTTAGTCAGATTTAACATTAACAGGTCACTGGAATCTGTTAAGCTGCTGGTCTTCTGCTAACAGCTTACTTATTGGACCATTAGCTTAGGCTTCTACTAGCAGGAGTAAAATCATTCATAATAATTAAATTAATGACGTTTCATAAATGCCTGTAATAGGTTTACGTGAATAAAGATATTTTGACTTTTGAATTTTTTTTTTACTTTTACAATTTATTTCTTACTTGATGAAAACTTAAACTGTTAAAAACTTATTTTCGACGTTTGCGGTAGCAACGAGCCCGTGGAGATCAGAACTGAAAGCTTTTTATAAAGAAATTATCCAAGGCTTGTGACGTCTCTGGTATCAAGAGAGCTGGCAGTTTTTACTCTCAAAAATTAAGTATTTTAAATTAGTGTGAAAATTCTGTCAGCGTATTAGGCACTATACCACAGTGCAGCGATTTGGTGGAGCTATTTTTTCTTTACTATTTACGTAATAAGGTTTTTTAAGGTACATTTTAGTGTATGTCTGTCACTTTAGTGTGTTTCCTCAAGGCATAGTCGTGTGAACCGGCGCGCCTGGACATAAATACAAACTTCATTGGCATTGAGACCCTATATTTACACTATCACTATATTATTCTTATTAGGTTTATATATTACTCAGAGTTTGGACTTAGTGATAGGGCTTCTGCATTTAGCGTCTACGCTCTGACATATTCTTATTTTAGGTTTATATTGGGTTCAGCATAACACCGTCCAAAAGCATCGAAGCGACAGGTGGTCATCTTGTTGCGGAGAATGGTGGCTCAAAGTTACGGCACTTTAATATTGCTATTATCTTAAGACAACTGGGTCGACTAACTAAACTTACTGGGCGCACCCACACAGCACATCAAATGCTAAAAGAAAAATATAATTACATCACACAGGCACCACGGTCTCTCCTGCAGCAAAAACCTCCATGACGGCATTCGTCGGGCCAAAGTAGCCGTGGGTTCGCTAGCCAGATGGCTATTTAAATAAACTGGGTTCTTAGATATGTAGAACCATGTTTTATTTTACATACATACACACATATCTTCACGCCAGGTGCCTTGCGGGGTAGGCAGAGACAATTGAGCGCCATTTGACACGACCTCTTTCGCTTCGTCGACATTCATTAACCTCTTCATACATGCCCTTTTGTTACGAAGGCTTTTTAATTCACCTTCAGTCAGTGTTTTATTTATTTGATCGTGATATGTATGTTTTATTTTAATATGATAATAATTTTATTTTAAACTGCCTTCGTGGTCTAGTGGTTAAGTTCGTGGATTTAGACTCGGAGGTACCGGGTTAGGTTCCTGGTCGGGACGCAAAAATATTTATTAATGTAAATAAATACATTTAATTATTATTTGTGAGATTTCTTGAGTTTGGTACGCTGGAGACATCGACGAGCTTGCCACTTGTCATGATTGGCCTATAGTAAAGTTAGCTAAATGTGAATCCGCTTATTTATAAGCGTGGTTTCTGACCACCCCGAAAGGGAAACGGTCGTGATGATACTTTCTAATTTTATTGTAAATATTTTTTTGTATAAATGAATATAACCATAGATTTGTTTTAATAAAATAGATTTGAGTCGTTATAAATATTTTTGCTATTCTCTGTCTGTAATTAATTAGGTATATGAAAAAGAAAATATGTCCAAAATGTGTGTATATATATTAATTTCCTAAAAAGTTGATTGACATATTTCTCAACAGTGCACTCAGTCTTAAAAAATCTTTGAAAATATTGGATTGTGCGAGCGAAAGAGAAGCACGAACTTAAACTCAAGTGCCTAATATAAAAACCTCATAAAGTTCTCTTGCACTGTTGACAGCTGACATTTCATACAATAATGCATTTTTAATGAAAGTGGATTCAAATAAAGACACTCATCATCATACCGAGACGTACGTTGTGTAATATTGTATGTAATGTTATTATAATAATGCTATAATAATAAGGTGCTTACGATTGTAACCTCTTGCGGTCAATAAATTCTTACAGCCGAGAAATATGGCTGTGTTCAAAGTAAAGAAAAGACAGATTATTTTTTTCACATTAACCTACGAGTATTACAGACTAGTATGTAATATGAACTATTAAAATATGTCAAAGTACACACATCAACTCCATCTAAGGGTTATTTTGTAAACGTTCTTAAAGTCAAAAAATACTGGCCAGTATTTAAATCTTTTACAGAAAACTTATTTTGTAGGCCTTTTCGAATGATTCCAAATTTAAAATAAATTAAAAACAAAAGATGACATAACTGCCCTCACCTAGCCGAAATTGATGAGAAAATCTAGCAATACAAATGTGAAATATCACTTTATGAATAACAGAGTTGTAAATATGTGGAACTAAATACCAGAAGACATATTGAAGTCTTGGGGACTAAACACTTTTAAAAACAAACTGGACAAGTGGCTAGTGACAATTGACAAAGACTATGGTGATAACTGACTATTTTATGAACTTTACACCAGTGCTTGATATAGGCATATCAGCAAAGCGCTGGTCGCCTATTAATCAATAATAATAATAATAACTATAGCGAAGTTCGAAGATTTTAATAACAATAATGAGTAATAGTGGCACGCTAACAAGCCGCCGTCACTCCTCTCGGACCGCACCTTTCTAAGTGCACTCATGTAGGGGATGATCCATTGCAACCTTTACCTGATCGGTCCATTTTATCGGAGACCTACCACGCATCCTCTTTTCTCTGGACTACCAGCAGGCGCTCGATGGATGTTTCTCCACGCCGTCACACGTGTCCGAAAAAAGTGAGAATGCGTAATTGTACAGTCGAGGAAAGGCGTTGTCTGATCCGCAGTTCCTCCAGTATGAATTTGTTGGTTCGGAACTCAGTCCATGATATACCCTACCTACCATGATATAACCTACAATAGTTGTTGGCTATTTTGGGTTAAATTTAAGTTTTGAAACAAGTTAGGCTGAGTTGCTAAAAAAACATATTGACAAAGAACGAGGCTAGGGGCTGAGGGCCCATATTGATGAAGAACAGGGCTAGGGGCTGAGAGCCCATATGATGAAGAACGGAGTTGGGGGCTGAGGACCCCGTGGGAACGAGTCCAGGAGCCGCTCGTGAGCGAGTCCGGCGGCTGCGGTGCAGCTTCCCGCGATGCCGGCCCCACTAGAACACTTGACCTGCGGCCACAGGAGCCGCTAGTTCCCGGGCCACCATAATCAGGGCAGTGCTTATGTACCTATAGGCTCAAGAGAGAGAATGTGAACTATCCTCGCTAGGCTTAATATCGAACCCATACCTTGAGAACTTATTAGTTATATTCATCCTAGCGTGTTTAATTTTTTTTACTATTATTCCTTATTAATGAATTGTCTAGAGTTTAATAAATTGTTTCTTTTTTTATCTGCATTCCTTTATGGTGACGTTAGGTCATAATAATACAATTTTTTTTTGGCTCTCTTCTCCCGATGGATGATGAATGAGATGATAGGGAAGGCAAAGGGTCTAGCCCATACAGCCAAGTCTGACGTAATATATCTTTGTTTTTCATGAATTAATGAGGTCATCATCAAATTCCAGATGCTGCAGAATTTGATGCTTTTCTTGGAATCACTCGCGGAACCATCCACTGCTCAAACACGTCGGGTAAAATATGGGAGTTGACAGCGCGGGAAAACCGCAAAAAATAAACTGCAACTTGTGCCCCATATTTAAAGTCCAATTTATCGTTTTCCATAATTATTCACATTGTAGCACATTATTAAACAAAACAACACCACTTTTGACCAATAATAACCACAGTAAATTAATTTACAAAACAAAAACTTGCACTTGACATGTTCACGCTAAATGGCGCGAAGAACTCCTTCATAATAATACAAACTAATTTTAAATGTATTTTTTTTTTAAAGACCACTGACATTTAAAATATTTTTTAATGTTTCAGTGTGCATGCCAGAGGAATGCGATCTATCGTCACGATATTCGATACCGGTTCAACTAATAGCAACTTATGGAATCATTAAGAGGACTTATCGCTCTTGTAGTTTACTCTTTTTAATTACTACTTTACCAAAAAAAAATGTATATAGAAGAAGAAGGCAAATTTCTGAGCATTCTATGGATTGGTAAGAGATGAGAAAAATGGTGTCTCGGGCTTGCGACCGACAATAGGCTGTTTGTTTTAGACGCAACAAGACGTTTACCAACCACCTTTGATAAAAATTCCTATATTATGTGTATTCGAATTTACAATAAGTTACCCGAGATTCTCAAAAAATTACCCGACAATCAGTTAAAGGCCAAATTAGAAAACTATTGATAGAATGTTGCTTCTATTCGCTAAGTGAATATTTCAACCACAAATTCTAAGTATTTTTATGTGTATTATAACAATTACCTGTACAATATGTTTTAATAATAATCTGTATGTAATAAGTGTGACTAAAATTATAAATATAATAATAAGATTTTAACATTGTAAATAATGTTTAACATGGCTGAATGTGCAGAACTAACTTACTATTAATATTTACTATTACCATGTTCTATGCAAATAAATAATTTCATTTCACCATTCCGCTCCTGCCCTACCCAACCAAATACTCTATGATTCTCATGGCTTAGGCCCAATTCTTTCAGTAAGTGATGCAAAGATTTTGCTGGAACTCCTCTCGCACCAACTTCCACTGCGTAAAGCTGAGTCTTGAACCCGTTCCTGATCATTAATATATCTCCATAATCTCCGTAATTTTATTCCCTATTGTGTTAATGGACTACATTTCTCAAAAATACAATCAGTTTGAACTGTCTAGAGGTAAAATTTCTTTTCGACACGCAAAAATATTTATTAATTTAAACAAATACATTTAATTAATATTTAATTTATTTGTGATATTTCTCGAGTTTGGTACGCTGGAGACATCGACGAGCTTGCCACTTGTCATGATTGGCCTATAGTAAAGTTGACTAAATGTGAATCCGCTTCTTTATAAGCGTGGTTACTGCCCACCCCGAAAGGGAAACGGTCGTGATGATACTTTTTGATGATACCCAATAATTTAAAATCGTATTTTTAGGCTTGTCTCAATAATATAGGTGTATGTTTGAGATGCATTGTATGCAGGTTGCACGCGAGGAGTGAAAGTTTGAGAAAGGTTGGCGGCGTGTCTCGAAGGTTGGGAGTCGTTTTCCGGGAATCTTATGTTACTGGTACTAACATAGCTGTGGTTTAATTAGGTAGGCACGGTTGCATCACAGTTAATTAACATTATAATCTTTGTCAAGTAAGGATCTTGCCTTTTCCAAACATATAATTAAAAACTACTTAAATATAAAAAAAAAAATAACACAAATAAAACTGTCCTCCAGAGAAGGACTACAGAGACTATGGGTCTATAGTAAAGTTGGCTAAATGTGATCTTAAAAAAAACGTGGTTTCTGACCACCTCGCTAGGGATAACGGTCGTGACAATGGTACAATATTTTAGAAACCTAGAAACATACTTTACATACCCAAGTAATACAACTTTTCCCATACATTCCCCATACGTTTAATCACGCTACCCAATTTTACGGAACAAATTGATTTAATATAAGCCAGTGACTACAGCTTGAGCGGACGCCAGAGCGATTTTATCAGAAGCAGAAGTATAAAGCATGAGACTCAATATCTACAAGACGTTCGTGCGTTCGTTCGTACGCGAAGGGATGGTGACTAAGGTATGTATGTGTAACATGCTGTCTTCTTATATACCAGCTGAAGGCGCCCAGCGGAGGGCTGCTGGAGCTGTCCCAAGATTTACCGTAGACAAAGGAATGCAGGATCAGGGTTCATTCGAAAAGTTGAGAACTTCGAGTACTTTGTTTTTCTTAAGCCGGTATTGCGATAGAAACTAATAGCGGTTGTCAATAGATGGTGTAGTATGTTCCGCTTAATGTCACATGTCAATCTCAGTATAAAAAAAATATAATATATTCCGGACTGCTTCCGTAGTCTAGCGGTTAAGTTTGTGGATTTAATTCAGTTCAGTTCGTTTATTTTGCAAGTAGGCATAGGACAAAAAGAGATGTATTCTGCACTTTTACACGTCAATTTTTATAATATTGATATAAAACAATATCATTTTATAGTACATATTGGTGTATCTGGAGTACATTAGTACATTATAACCATCATTTGGAAAGAGAAGCAATAAAATAATAAAATAACAAAAAATAAAATACAGTATAACGCTTTACATTATAGCTGTTGTAGATAGGCATTGTCACACTATAAGCTAAGACAGACACAATTATAAAAATATAAATGTTCAAGCTTATAATCTGATCGCTTCCTCTTATCACTGTGCCCGCAACCTAAAATTGAACTCAATAAACAAATTCTAATAAAACTACCAATTTTCTTCTACTTATTAAATTACGCTTAACTATGGGAAAGTAAATCTGGGGGAACGACAATCCAAGTCAATCTAATTATTTAAAATATAAAAGATTTTTAATATTGATATGATCACTATAAGAAGACAAATTTCTAAGCATTCCCCGTGCGGGAGCCGGGTCCATCGTGTGTGGGTAAGAGATGAGAAGAATGGTGTCTCGGGCTTGCGACCGACAATAGGCTGGTTTTAGAAAAGGATAATACGCTCACCATCCACCATTCTACTTCTTTCCCTACCCAACCAAATACTGTATGATTCCGTTAATGCCGTTTTGGAAGCCCGTTCCATAAATGTATCTCCTGCAGACCTGCTTAGGCCCTGTTGTTAGGTTAGCTAATTACGTAATAACTTAAGACAGAAGGTTCCTTAAGTAAGGACTAAATAAATTATCCGACTAGGTATTACATGGATCTCACAACTTTTTACGGTAGAAGAACTGGGTTGCGAGACTTAGTTATTTTTACAAGTTATGTCTTTGATTGTATTTATTATTTTTAAGTCCTTAACGACACTTGATTTCGCACTCAATTGATGGGTTACTTTTTGCCTGTGGCTCAGGGTTAAATAATAATATCAGGCATAAGATATCACGGGATATACATTAGAGACTCCTACATCTGACGTACGATGAAGATGTGGATTGCTCTTCCAGACAGTTTTTTCCCCTATCCCAATAACCAGGAGCTCTTCAATCGAAGTGTAATAAAGCATCTTGTTAAGCTGTTATAGTGGTAGGGACGCTTGTAGCATTTTATTTTATACTAGCACGACATGTGACCTTGTCCCCACCTAATGGTAAGTATGGTAGGTATCCATAAATGTTAGCAACTGTAATCAGATACTCATGACTGACATCAGTCCCTAACACTATGCCGGATTGACTGGGCATGACGGCAATTTGAACCTGATCCCGAAACGTGTGGATACACTTAATCAGTAGAACGGTGGGTTCCCAGACTGGGCAAATTACATCATCAGTCTGCCTACCACCTATTTTTTTATTACATAAAAAAAAATTATAGAATACATTTCTAAAAATTAGTTACAATCATATATTTGAAAATGTTGGTTTGTGCGAGCGAGGGGATACAATACGCTCTTATTTATTATTCGGGGCGAAGACAAATCCAACAAATCAAAGATCGTAAAAATCGGTCTATCATTGTTGAATTTCCGTGTTTCGCCGTCATTTTCTCTCAGTTTTAATTTTAGCAATTTTAAGCTATCTTGAAAAAAAAAAGTTGTTTGGAATCTCGGATCAACTTTCGCTTTTGTCTCTCGCGTGCTACGTCTGTTAGTATTCGATCATACACAACAAGATAAAGGCTCTCATACAAATTTGCTGCGAATACATTATGTATGCTATTTCTTTCTTTCATTAATATACGAGTGATATGACAAACATATTTATAAATAAATAATAGAAAAAGGATCATCACGACCGTCTCCCTTACGGGGTGGTCAGAAACCACGCTTTTGTAAGGGCGAGTTCACATAAGTAATAATTTAAACAAATTATTGTGTCCCCAACAGGAATCGAACCCTGAAAGGGAAACGGTCGTGATGATAATACTTACAAATTACTGCGAGAAACTGGCAAGTGGACCTCTACGTACATGCTATCTCTTTCTCTAAATAAAATAACATAAATGCTATTAAATATATTTATCACAAAATCAACCTAATTTATTTAAACATAAGTTATAAATAAGGAAAGCGGCGTTTTCTGCGGAGAACCTCAAATTGCGCAAATACGCCAACCTTGGTATCGGTTACGAATTTGTGCCGTTTGGGGTCGAGACGATGGGCCCATGGGGACCGTCAGCGAGGCGCTTGGCCAAGGAGTTGTCAAGGCGGCTGACAGAAAGGTCTGGAGACAGGAAGGCTCGCAATTATTTTTGCCAACGTATTAGCCTCGCTATACAGAGGGGAAATGTTGCCAGTCTCCTTGGGACTATCTCGGATGGGACGTCTCTAGAGGACATTTTTTATTTATAGGTTAGTTTATTTTTAATTTTATTATTTAGGTAGTTTTTAATTTATATTTAATGTACTTTTAATTTTATTAACTTCGAATAAAAAATTGGCAATTTAAAAAAAAAATAGTTATAAATTGCCTCGACAGCTTTCTGCATTTTAAAACACGGCCAATGCAACTTGGCTGAAACGTCTTGAGAAATATGTCTCTAAGGTAAATCGCGTAAAGACCCGTTAAAATTATTTTAAAAAACTATTATGAATGTGCGCGAAAGTTTAAAAAGTTTAATTTTAAAACACGTCCGGCGAGACCACTAGTTGGCCGTAGGTTAAACGTACCGTCGGAAATATCAGCACACGATTATTATGTGCTGAAATTTCTTCCGGCGTTTTCAGAGCCGTCAATTTATTTGATTCTTGATCGATGGGTTTTAGTGACGAAGACAATCGGTTCGATCCTCGGTCAAGAAAGTTTTCGTGGACATTATCAGCTAGACACTAGACATCCAATTCTGAAGATGGGCATATGG
The DNA here is from genome assembly GCA_910589645.1 of Tinea semifulvella. Lineage (NCBI taxonomy): Eukaryota > Metazoa > Arthropoda > Insecta > Lepidoptera > Tineidae > Tinea > Tinea semifulvella. The sequence continues at coordinate 583,150 of OU342600.1, forward strand.
ATAAATTGGAGAAGTTGGCCAGACAAAAAATACTAAACTTTAGTCACTATAAGTTGACACAAACGCATAATAAGTCGAAACCCACGTAGTTTTTTAAATATGTAAATAAGTAATCACTTTCGATTTTTGGATAAAAGTGAAATACTAGACCCAAATTCTTTTATTTTAAGAAAGCTTTCAAATCCAGATTTTATTGACAAAAAAAACGACAACCCGTTACTTAATCTCTCTCTTATTTCCGCACGACAAATATCTTCGCTCCTCTCACAACTTACTCCTTTCGGTCCCCTTTTATCATTTCAGATTTGTTTCAAATTCTTGTGTCGTTGTCGCCACAAATTTATGGAATGATCTCCCTGTAAACATAAGACAAGCAACTACCAGATCTTTGTTTAAAAACTTGTGTATCTACACTACCTAAAAATCTCCTCACAATGTTAGTAAGTGTATATATGTATGTTTATCTATGTATTAGTATTTAGTATATTGATATTATAGTGTATATATTTTAAATTAATATTTAATTTATTTGTAATATTTCTCGAGTTTGGTACGCTGGAGACATCGACGAGCTTGCCACTTGTCATGATTGGCCGGCAGTAAAGTTGGCTAAATGTGAATCTGCTTCCTTATAAGCGTGGTTTCTGACCACTTCGAAAGGAAAACGGACGTGGTGATACTTTTACAAATATTTAATTATCTTGTTTTCCTGTTCCAATATTTGAACCTTCCACATACATAGTTCGTAATGTCCCTAATGTTGACCGAGTAAGAATGTTTAGCGGCATTAGGTCCGCCTTTGGCATAGTGCAAAAAGTTTTAAATGGAAAATAACTAATCAGTTATTCATTATAATAAAAACTTTAACAAAGCGGCAGTGATGGGTTGCCTAACCAAATATGTACAAGGCAGAAGGCTATACAGAGTGAATTTAACTAGTGGACTTGGATGGCTACTGTCTAAACTACGAGAAATATTGAAAAATGCTAAACCAAAAGGAACCTTCGCGACGATTTTGTTAAAAATTTAAACCGCACCCTAAAATTTAAAAATATATATGTATTGGGAATTGGAACTTTTCCGCAGTTTCCCTAAGTTTGACGTTAGACATTACTTTCCAAAATTTGACCCTTATAAACGATACTATCAGCTAGTGTAATAATACAGGATGTTTAGATCAAAATAAAATTTGAATATAAAAATTGCCTTCAAAATATTTCGTTAGGCATGTCGATTTTGTTAGCGAATTTTATTCTTCCGATCGGTAAAGTTTGTTTTTAAACGTATCGAGGCAAAGAAACTTAGATTTTTGTGAACTAAATAATACTTTTACGTGACCATTTGCTGGAGATTCGTTTAGGTTCGATTTTATTGCAATAAATAAAACTATAATATTTATTTTTTGTAATTTTTTATTCAAAATAAATTTCTAATACCAACTCGAGAATAAATCATAAAATAATAATGTAAACAAATAATAAAATTATAATATAAAAAGCTGGTATTATTATCATTACATATATATATTTTTAAAATTATAATTCTTAATAAAATAATAATTCAAATAATACAATAACGATTAAATAAGACAAAACTTAACTCATTTTACTAAAAATAATATTCAAACTTGGGATTTTTTTTATATCGCAATTAAAAAAAAAACGAAAATCAATATTGATTTAGTAAAAGTGAGTTACTCAAACTTTGTTCGATAAACCATTAATATTTATATTGCAAAAATAACACTTAAATAACTATTATAGATATTTATTTTAGCATCATAAACATCAATGGTCTACCGCACATTTGATTAATTCTTAAAACTACAAGATTTGACGTTTGTTGAAAATGCAGAAATTAGTAAAACTGTTTTAAAACAATTGCCAAATCAGAAATTACATATACAAAATTAATAAAACCAGTTCATATTTTATACTCCTTGAACTTTATATCAATATTTCTGACGATAAAACTCTAAGTAGAAAAAAAACTATTAAAATGATAAATTATATAATGCGTTTTCATTTATAATCAGAAATATTGGTTAGATGTTAATTATACATAAGTTATTGAGTGTTAATGATTATGTTCGACCTTCTTATACTATATTTCAATTATATATAACATCAAGACACAGACAACATCAATATGCCATCGAAAATTGCGTATATAATAAGAGACAAACCGAAAGCAGTAAAGAACTCAATATATATATAAACGGAGCCAAAAGAATAGGGAGAACATGTATAATATCCCAAACAGTAAATTGTTTACTACCAAAAACAAGTCGCTGTATTGAGATATTCTTATAATTCTTTTAACCCCAATTTATTGCACAATAATTTCGCGTTTAGCTAAAGATATGAAACCTCTAACTTGTCACAAAACATTGGCAAATATTTCGAAATTCCTTTGCACATCTTTCTCTTCGATATCGACAACGAATCAATCTTTATCCAAGTAGACAAAGGGATTTGGCATCGCTATCAAATTCGAACCGAATTTTGGCTTTTAGTGCTAACTTCATAATTAAGACAAATTCCGAGACGCAGCGTTTTACACTTTCTTAAGCTTGGCTTTAGAGAAAGTTTATCGACACTGCTCATAAGCTTATTAAAACACACGCTTCTGGAACCGGCAATCACTGTCTGACACTGAAAGCAGAAACAGAAGAAGAAGAACAACGGATACGTAAACTGACTTGCACGGACTCGCATGCAAACTAACACTCGAAACTGTACGACTAAAAGTCATACATTTTCGAATACAACTGCCCGTTCAAGTCTACATAACACACATACGTTGCACTTCGGCATTGAGATTCCAACAAACTTCCCCAAAAATATCCAAATTGAAGCTAGATTTCTGAGTGATTAACTACAATGCTACAGCAGCTCATAATCATCAACTCAAGATGTAAGGAGCGGGAAGTGTGAGCCAAAACACATTGGTTCGGTTAGGTTCGTCCCTAATACACGTCATCAAAAGTACAGAGAACATAATACTTTTGAGGCCTGAAATTCCCGATGTCTTGAGGCCCTGATACATACTAAGAAAATATATGTCATACCATTCAAATACAGTAAGATTGAAGATTACAGTATTGTCATTGTAAAATATAGATTTTCCTAAAGCTCCATCGTACATTTTGAATATCAGTAGACTTCGGAAAACAGCGACAGGGCATCTCTAAAACATCTTTATAAGAAACTGTTCTGAATATTATAAAGAAGTCTGAAATGCGGCTGTCGCTAGGTTAGGAACTGTACTTTGTGATAATCAAAAGGCACAAATACGATACTTGATATATAAAGTAGGTAATATTATTTATTTAAAAAGTATCACATCTGACGTCTCCGTAACAAGGCCCCAACGTACATCTACTTTTTTTTATTTACAATGACACAATTCTTAAACAACAAACAAATTAAATGTATGTATCATTAATAAATATAATATAAGATACATATAAGATATTATAATTACATATATTATATATAAGGTAGACTTTAGCCTTCAAAAGTGCTTGCGATACACTACAGTTTGACTCTAAAATCAACCTTTAGTTTAACTAGTAACTTTTCCATATAAAAAATATATAATAATGATAGTCCCTAAAAATAAAAATAAATACTTCTAAAATACTTTGTACTCTGATTATCACAAATGCTTACTCACTAACAATAAACACATAACACCAACCAATAGCAGTATCACTTGGTTGGTCAATATGAACACGTCTCAATCACCTGCACCATTCAATCAACATGTTCCTGCTAGCAACACTATAATAATTTACTGAGGAATTGATAACTTTATACAAACATAAATATAATAGGATATTAAATACGAAATTATAAAAAATAATGAAAAGAAAGTGGGGATTTAATTAATTAATATAGTAGTTACTTATATTGTTTGAATGGTGTAAGCAAAAAAATTAACGGAACTGTTAAAAAGCACTCCTAACTGAACATAACTCAGCTAAGAAGTAAATAATACATAATTGAAACACAATATTAAATAGAAATAATTAAAATTTTATAAAAATTTAGTTTAAATGCAAAAATAAATAAATTTAAGAACCACGACAAAGTTACTAGCTAAAACCTATGAATAAATACATATTAAAATACTATACGTTATATATATTTATTTAATTAATAATATATATATATATATATAATAACAATATAATACTATACGTATATAAAACAGAAACTATACAAAATACATACATTTAATACCAACAATGTTTATATCAACAGGTTCAGTAGAAAATACCGACAAAAATATAGATACAAAATATATTTTTAAAAGGGTTTAAAATTCTAGAAGATATGCTACGAGTGATATAGAAAATACTGATTTAGCACCAAAATTTGGTCCAGCTGTTATTGTTTCTTGAGATTTTGATAATAATCGATTTATTGAACCAAATTTGTCGATACTAAAAGGTATAAATTATTAAGAGATAGAGTAGAGAAGAGTTGGGAATAATATAACTTCACGTTTAGACAATCGGTCATTAATCAATGATGACTATGATTATTCCAGACGCGAAATTTACAAACAATAATTTAGATATGTATATTTATAAATAGACAAATAAAAGGGGTTCAAAAAATAGTAAAATAATAAAATATAAATGTATACTGTTGCAGTTAGACAATAGTCCTAAGTAATTCAATGCTGTGTATCAACTAATGGCCAAACCCAATATTATTTGTAACGTTAAATATGGAAAAAATGAATATATATATATATATATATATGTATAATTATAAAAGTACTTTAAACAATAAATTACAAAATAAAAGAAAAAAATATAAATAATAATAACTCAATTACAGTAATTAAAAGCAACCTAAAAGAATATAAAATATAATAAAATATACTTAGCCATCCCCGAAGAATACAATGACAATTACAACTCAACTTTTAAAAAATAAAATACCACAGAAAGAAATCGTCAAAAAATGGTATTTTATTTTTTCTTAAAAGTTGGGTTTTTGTTATCATTTTATTCTCTAAAGAAGGCGACTTCAAACAATACATTACAAACTAAACAGGTTTAAATATATACTTAAGTAATAAAAATACAAATAATAATAAAATATAACTCAATTAGAATAAACTAAAAATTACAAAATTTTGCTTAAAACAACTAGCATTGGATTTGGCCGTTAGATTGCTTAAAACAATAAGTAAATGCACATCAAATTATACTTATTAGTCAAACAACAGCAAAACCATGTAATCTAGTTTTATACTGATGTTATCAAGCAAAGATAGTAAATGCACAGATAAGTAAGTAAATGCTGTGCACCAACAGAAATTGTTTATTGCAATGGAAATTCATAAACAGCAAATGATTTGTGAAGGGACTCACAACAGTATTAAACTAAAATATTAATATAGTTTAAAATAATCGAAGAAACTGAACCTCCTGATAGAAATCTAATCGCTAACAGTTACAGTCAATTGCCTGCTCTTGTTGGTCTCAAACCTGTCCATGGTCTTGATATCAAGGATCATGGTGATGGACACGATCAGACCCGCAAACATTATGAACGTGATGAACACACCTGACCTGAACATAAAATGATATTATTTATAATTATATAATCTTAATAGCTAGACGATAATATAGACACAGAAATCAGATAATTAACAGATAGATAAAATTGAGCCAATTACAAGTTTTAGCTTATAAAACTAAATATAACACTGACAAAAATGAATAACACAAACATAAAGAAACATTGACTGTTAAGATTGCAGTTTGATTCCTGGTCGAGAACACAAAACCAAATGTCATATTTCTCGAGTCTGGTATTCTAGTGACATCGACGAGCTTGCCACTAGTCATGATGGGCCTATAGAAAAGTTGGCTCAATGTAAACTCGCTCCTTACTAAAGTGTGGTTTTTGACCACTGTTTGCGGTCGTGATGATACTATACTTTGACTTATACGGAAGGGGGCTTAAGGAAGTGAGAAGAAAATAACCGCCTTCACTTAATTAATAAAATTAAAATTATTTAGATTATTTCATTAATCTTTTAGATTACAATAAAATTAATTAAATAATTTGGTTGATACATTATTACATTGGTATTTACTATTACTATTTTACTATTGTATCCAACAAAAGCTCTGAGATGGCTTCATTATCATCAGCCTGTGTCTCTCCACTGCTGAATATAGGCCTCTCCCGCTCGCCACTTTACACGATCTTCTGCTAACCTCATCCAGTCCATCCCCCACCAGCGGTCATCCGTCCATCTGTCGGGGGGTCGTCCCGCTCTGCGTCTTCCGCTCCAGAACCCGTTTACTCCATTGTTCATCGGTTCTGTGACAGACGTGTCAAGCCAATTGCCACTTCAACTTACTAATTTTGAAAGCTATGTCGGTAACTTTGTATGAATGTCAGGATTTCTGACTTTATCCTTTATAGAAATCACCCCCCGCCCTCTAAGCTTTGGGATGACTTAAAGCATGATAACTCGACTATTCCTGGTGGGTACTGTGGATTGGAGTGAGAAAGACTGGGCAATTTACCTATAACATTTAGAAAAACCTATGAGAATTTTGTATGTCCATAAAAAAATATAAAAGTATATCCTTACCATATAGGAACAGTGGTGAATCCAACACAATCAAAAGCGTCTGAAAATCTCTCCGTGTTCTCCATGAATGGCTGCATCTGAAAATATTAATAATTTATGATAGAGATCTTCTATTATGATACTAATAAATGGTAATGCAAATGCAGAAGCATTGTCGTCTCATATAGGGAGGTGTTGAGACTATTTTGTAGTCTCATATAGAAAATTGTTATTTCATAGTTTACGTCCGTAACTAAGTGACCTGTTTACTGGCTTTACCATTATATAAGAAAGAAGTCTCTTGTGTATTTATTCCAAATTACAATAGTTGTTAATATTTGAGATTTTTTTTATCAACGTCATATATACTTGTTCTACGTATTCTAAATTGTTTCTTGCTAGTAAGAAATCCCTCGTATAGTTACCAATATATTGAAATTGGAATGAAATATGAGGACTTCTTCTTGTAATGTTATTTCTGGCTCGTACATAACAACTCACTACTGTTCCAAAGACAAGGTTCTCTCTTAGTTTAGACTACAATATACTACAATAAAAGAGTGAGATTTTCCTGACAATGTTGACTTTTACTGTAATCGTCATGATTTATCATTTTACATTGATATTAGCCGAAATTTTAAATTAATATCACTATAGAAAGCTTTCAATATTAGTCCCTCTTAAGTAATAATTGGCATTGGTCATTAGTGAAAATGGCACATACTTTCAACGAGAACAACAAATAGGTGGTAGGCGGACTGAATCATTTGCCGTCATCGGCACAACAGCGGGGTTCATACCCAGTAAAGTATATTGACACGTTTCGGGATTATGCTCGAATTGCCGTCATGCTCAGTCACGCCTGTTAGGGTCTGGTGTTAGTCATGAGTGTCAGATTCCAGTTCCTAACATTCACGGACCTTGCGCGCAACTTACCATCAGGTGAGCGCAAGGTAATACGCTCAGATCTTAACCTAACCTAACCTAACACTGAGGGATACTGAATAAGGTGAAAGGGTTTTATCTCGCCCTTACTCAGACTTATGCTTTATAAAACACAAATAAGGTCATGGGTAGAATACTGTTGTAACATTTGAGATGGTTCCACTAAGTACCTTACAAATGCTTTCAATGTCCTGCAGAGGCGGACAATTCAGATAGTGGACGACACCACAGTGTCTATAAATCTCGAATCGCTGCAGCTTCGCCGACATGTGGCTTCCCTGAGTGTGTTCTACAAGCTATAATACGGTGATTGTTCTGAAGAGCTCGGCAACCTTATCCCATCTTCTATATTCTGCAACCGAACCACACGCACAGGCCAAAATATTCACCCACATACCGTAGTCACTATCCCTACGCGTACATATAAATTTGGAGACAAGAGTAAAAGTCAACATCTATCGCACGCTGAAGATGTGGAATGCTCTCCCAGCCACTGTGTATCCCCATTTCTATATACTGGAGTGTGAAAATGGGCCTGCATAGTGGTAGGGACTATTGTCGGGCGTTCTCCCATTCTTAAGCCTCGCGTACCGCTTACCATCAGGTGAGCGCGATGTCATATGTCGTGCTCAGTATAAAAATAAAAATGTACCTGAATATCGGGCAATGTGAGCGTGGCGTTCTTGGATGAATAGACGAGTGGCAGAGAGCAATGGTAGGCTCTTCCCAGGACTGCAGAGGGAGCTTCGGGCGGCGCCGGAGCCTGGAGACTCAGGCCGCTCGTCGCCAAACCCTTCTTCACCTCCACACCCACCGCGCTCCACCAGCCCGCTGACAGCTTGAAGCTGAACTCCAGCGTCATCTGGATGACGATGATATGTTTTAGGTTGGTAATTTAATGAATTTATTCATCAATATCAGCCTATGTCTCTCCACTGCTGGCTACATCCACAAGGCTCGCCATTTCACACGATCTTTTGCCACTCTCATCCACTAGCGACCTTTTTCAGGTCATCCGTCCATCTGGCGAGAGCTCTTCCTACTCTGAGTTTTCCTGTAAGTGGTCTCTACTTCAGAACCCTACTACTCCATCGGTCATCATTGGCCCGTTGCCACTTCAATTTACTAATTTTGAAGGCACTAATTATGAGCACAAAGTAACTGCCTCCGTAGTCTAACCGTTATTTACACTTGGATGTGCCAAGTTCGATTCCTGGTCGGAACACATAAATGTATTTAATTTATTTGTGATATTTCTATATGTCTCGGCGCGGCGGTGGCTAGATTGTAAGAACGCTTTCTTTAAATAATACAAGGTCGATTGGCATGTCATCAATATCATTACATCCCCTAGAACACAGAATCCTAGACCTCCACTGCTGGAGATGGGCCTTCCAGAACATATACGAGTATCTGGAAAATTTGGCCTACACTCGCCACGCTGCGCTGGCCAGACGGGTTGGCGATGACCGATGAGCATGTACCAATGAGAAATACACCACCGTTCCCGTGCCTCGAGCACGTTACGCTGTCGGTCCCGGTTCCACTAATACCAACTTGTGGAATCGATTATAATTTGTTATTAAAAATTGATTTCAGATCCTCGCCATCCCGTCCGGTCAGCGTGGCGAGTGTAGGCCAAATTCTCCAGATATATGTTTTGGAAAGCCCATCTGATGATGATTGATTTCTCGAGAGACCTCGACGAGTCGCTTTATATGATGGGTCTATAGTAAAGTTGGCTAATTTATCTTAAGCTGTGAATCTGCATCTATATAAAATATTTAAAAAATCGTGAATTCTGTGTTTCCCTGGGATGATCCCCTGGAAGTGATACGGTCGTGATGATACTTATAAGCACGAAGGCACTAGAAGAGCGACCTTATCCGATCTGTTAAAAAAAAATACTATATAGGCCAGTATAGACTAAATATTTAATAAATAAAAATATCTATTTATACAAGTACACTAGCTGTTATACTGTGAAGTTGTGTTCTGTTAATGTTACCTTGGTGTTCTCATAGGCGAAGCGGACCACGAGCATGGTGTAGAGGCGTGTGGGTTTGACAGTTGGCTCACCGATCTGGTTGTTAAGAACGGTCTCCGAGCCGTCTGGCCAACGCATCACTGGCCAACCACTCGAGTATAGCAGGGCCTTGCCAGATGGACCTGGAATTAGTTACAGAATATTTTTACAAATGAATAAATACAAATCTATAATTTATGGTTGTTCAATTACAAATAGCCCTTTACTGCCGGCCAATCATGACAAGTGGCAAGCTCGTCGATGTCTCCAGCGTACCAAACTCGAGAAATATCACAAATAAATATTAATTAAATGTATTTATTTACATTAATAAATATATTATTTAATAGAACCCGGTACCTCCGAGTCTAAATCCACGGATTTAACCGCTACACCACGGAGGCAGTTAAACGTTTATAATGTATAAACGATATTATCCAATTTAAGCTATGATTGTACTGCTTGTGCCGTGTACAATGATAACAAAATGGAAGTTTTAGATTCTATGGTAGATCTTTCAAAGTCAGGTTCAATAAACCGTAAAATACTAAAGAAGTCCTTACCAGAGGCATTGTAGAGCGCGAATCGGGCAGTTGATACTACACGAGGCAAGGAGGTGGTTTTCTCATCAGCTTCAGTAGCTGTTGACTCGCTGACCTCCAGCGCTCGTTTCACACGCCCATACTCTGCGCTCTCTTCAAAGCTCATGGAACGGGAGTTACCTGAAATGTTTGAAATTCAAATTTAATATTGCATATTAATTATCACGATAGCTCCTAAACACTAAATCCTAGCCCTCTACACTGTGAATGGGCCCTTGATGTTGATGAGCCAGTACATATTTCTGCAAAAATTAGTTAGGTAATGTAGAAATACATATATTGCTTTAATAGCATGTGGTGGAGGTCAGAGCAGCATATAGGAGTAAGTTTTGTCTTAAAACCTCAATACCCAGTGTGTCAGACAAAAATATACAAAAAAAATGTAATTTTGTATAAAGCTAGACCTATCAGATGTTAACCAACCGCAACTACATTTAGAGCATCACCAGAACAGCATCAAAAAGAATACTGAACAAGGTGAAGCCGTTTTTCCCGCCTTCAATGACTGACTGTTGCTGCACAAAGCACAGATCAGATCATGCGTGGAATACTGCTCTTAACTTTGGGTTTCGCCATGTACCTTACATATACACTCAATGTCCTACAGAGGCGAGCTGTTCGAATTGTGGACGATGCCACTATATCTGAAACTTTCGAATCCCTACAGCTTCGCCGAGATGCGGCGTCTCTCCGAGTGTTGAGAATTGGGAAATTACTGGTTTTATTTTCCCTTATAAATAATACAACATAGTTTTTTGAGTATTAATATTTTACTGACACATATCAAAAAATAAACAGACAATATACTTCTAATTCTGAACATCCTCCGAACGACAAACAAAAATAAATAATTAAAGATATTAAAATAAATTAAAAGAATGTCTATAAATTCAATCTCGTGGGTGCCTTTACAACGCGTCCACTTCTTGTTGTGATTGTAGGGTTAGGTGTCACAGTAACATCAGGAACGTCAACAGGGACATCATTGGGTGTAATTGGAGTCGGTAATTCTGTATTATTAATCTCCATCGGGTACAAGCGTTGTATAGGTCTGATCTTTTCTCCGATATTTGTTCGGACTTTAGCAACTCTTGAAATACCGTCTACTCCAGGATAAAGTTCTAAAATTACGCCAATGGGCCAATCGATCCTCTTCTTATCTGTTTCTACTAAAACAATATCTCCTATTCTTATTTCTGATCTTCTTTCTTTATTTCTATGAATCAGTAAGGCGAGGTATTCGTTTTTAAATCTATGACGGAGGTCGTCCCTTAACTTTTGAATAAATTGTAGTCGAAAATTTAAACTATTGAAATCGACTTTATCTATATCTGTAACGTTATTATGAGGAATGGATTGCAAAAATGAATTAGGTGATATAGGGGTCAGTTCGGAAGAATCACTATTAACGTAACTTAAAGGTCTTGAATTGATTACTGCTTCACAATCGCATAATATAGTTTCGAGTTCAATATATGTGACAACAGCTTTACCTAAGACTCTGCGTAGAAGTTCCTTTATTGTTCTGACTAATCTTTCCCACCATCCGCCCCACCAAGCAGCAGTAGGTGGATTAAATATCCATTTTATTTGTTTAATATTAGCCTCTAACTGAATCTTTGACCAGTCTAATTTATTAAACAAGTTATTGGTTCCAACAAAATTTGTGCCATTATCGCTATAAACTGTGGATATTCTCCCGCGACGTGCGATGAATCTGCGTAGAGCCATTAAAAAACTTTCTGTAGATAATGACTCAGTCAACTCTAAATGGACAGCACGATAAACTGCACAAGTAAACAGAACGATATAGCATTTAATTTTGGATCGTAAATAAAGTGGGCCTGCTAAATCAATGCCACATACTTCGAATACACCAACAAATCTATTTAACCTGTTGTAAGGAAGCGGAGCTAATGGCGATTCACATTTTTTGGCTTTAAATCTTTTGCAGATAACGCACTTAAAAACAATCTCTTTAACCACGCGTCTGCTTCGTAAAATCCAGTAGTTTTCTCTTATAACGTTAATCATAGTTTGTACACCAGCATGTTGTAGCATTTCATGTTTCTCTCTTACAAGTCTCTCAATTATTTGATTATTATTGGGTAAAAGTATAGGATATTTGAAACTATTATTTTCGTCACTAAGAACAAGTTTAGTTTGAACTTTCAACAAACCATTATCATCTTTGTAAACGTTAATTCCATTAGTCCTTTTACAACCTTTTGTATCAAAATTTTCCTGTTGTATAAGTTTTAAAATTATTGTTTCAGCATTTTTAAATTCGTCTGAACTTATAACATTGTTAGTTATTAATTGCTCCTTATTTATCTTCAATCGACAATTATTTACAAATCTTTCCATCCATGCCACCATATTAACTATTTTCGAATACTTTGAAAAATATAACAATTGGTCACTAAATAGATCTCTAATATTTACAGTATTTACAGCTGAGCGTCTTAATTCTGACTTAGCATTAATATCTTCTATATACATATTAATAGGCCATGATTCCTTGTTGTTTTTAAGCCAAGACGGACCTTCCCACCAAGCTGAATTGACAAGTGTTTTTGGACTGCACCCTCTTGACAATAAATCGGCTGGATTTAAATTCCCTGGTACATGATACCAATCTTCAATGTTGGAAAACTTACGTATTTCACTTACCCTGTTTTGAATAAAGACTGCCCAAGGACTTTCCATTTTAATCCAGGTTAATGATACCGTTGAGTCTGTCCAATAGTATACTTGACAATCTAAGTTTAGAGCCGCTTTTACTTGTTCACATAATCGTGTAGCAATTAAGGCAGATAAAAGTTCAAGGCGAGGTATAGTGATCTTTTGTTTAGTAGGTGTTATTCTTGACTTAGCTGTAACTAATTGTATGTCCACATTATTATTAAATTCAGTTCTTAAAAATATACAAGCAGCATATGCTATCTTACTTGCATCGCAAAATACATGTAGGGATCTTTGACATATAGTGATAGGATAGTTAGTCAGTCTACGATGAATTCGACATTTTTTTAATATATAGATCTCTTTTGCCCAATCTTCAAATTGTTGAGAAATATCTGTCGGCAATTTGTCATCCCATCCACATTTCAATTTCCATGTATTTTGTAATATAATTTTAGGAATAAGTAAAGTAGGTGTTATAAATCCAATAGGATCAAATATTCTTTGTGCAATTGATAGTAAACTTCTTTTTGAAGTAAAATTAGATTTCATTAAATCTTCAGGTATATTACAATATAATTGATCAGTTTTTGTATCCCATAGCATACCTAAAATATTCGTAATAGTGGCATTATTTTCTATGTCTGGTATAGAATCTTTCATTAGTGTAGTAACCCATCCTCTAAGATCAAATTGTGCCGATAACATTAAATCTCTAGAATATTGTATAAAATTTTCGACTTCATTTTCTTCTAAACTAATTACACAATTATCTACATAGAATGAATCTTTTAATTTTGTGGCAATTTTAATAAATTCTGCAGGACATTTTGATAAATGATGTTGAATAGTGGCATTGAGTAGAAATGGACTTGGAGCCAGTCCGAATACAACACGTCTGTGTCTATACGTCACAATCTCTTTCTGTTCATAATTTCTCCACCATAGAAACTTTACGTAATCTCTATCCTTTTTTGTTATAGATATTTGAAGAAATGCTTTTGTAATATCTGAGGTTACACCTACAGCATACATTCTGAATCTAGTTAGTAATTTTGGTATTATCTCAAGTAAATTAGGACCTTTTTCTAAACTAGTATTAAGGGCATTACCTTGTTGATCTTTCGCTGAGGCATCAAAGACTGGTCGAACTCTGGTCGTCAGACTGGATTCTTTAATCACGCCGTGATGAGGTAAGTAATGACCTTTTCTTTTATCATCGTTAATCACTTGTTCTATAACACCTCTTTGAATCCAATCATCAAAAACATCCTGATATTTTTTATAGTTATTGGTAGAAATTAGTCTTTTAGTTGTAGATAGTAATCTTTTTTTTGCTAATTCATAATTAGTTAATAAATTATTATGATTGTCTTTCCATGGTAAATGTACTTCATACCTACCTTCATTATTAATAGTTATAGTATTATTAAAGGATTTAACTATTTCACATTCCAAGGTTTCTTTAGACTTGGTTTCAACAGGATCCCTAATACCAATAAATTCTAAGTCCCATAATTCTGAAATATTTACATTATCTTGACACGTTAATATAGTAGTGTTATCGAATACGCCTGTTTTTTGACCTTGTATAGTCCATCCAAGTTTAGTTTGTAAAGCAAATAAGCCATTGTCTAGTTCAACGATGTTGCCAGTATACAAATAGCCAGAAAAATCTGCTCCAATTAGTAAACTTACTTCGAGTGGATGGGAGCCTATGTCTGTCAAGTTAATATTATGCTTCTGAATTTTCTCATGACATAAATCAGACGCTTTGACAGTTGGTAGCGATCCACAAATTTTATTCTCATCAAGAACATTTATATTAAATTGAAAGTTATTATCTAAACTTGCGAGAGTAATATTATACAATTTGTGTACCTTTCTTTTAGTTTCAATCCCTCCAAAAACACAATGAGCTAAGGATTCTTTAGCAACCATAGGCAAATTTAGTTCTTCAATAATATTCATCTTTAAATAAGAACGTTGTGCTCCATTGTCAAATAAAGCTCGTACTATTAAATGTTTATTATTGTATACAACTTTTACCAATAACGTCTGAAGAATAGTAATGCTGCGGCGATAACTTAGTGATAATTCTGTGTCTTGTGTTACAACTTCTTGAGACTTATTCTTTTCTTGTTCAAGTTGTGGACACATTATTACATTATGTTTATTTGAACAAAGAATACACTTCGCATATGATTTACATTGACTAACATGATGACCAGCTCTTAAACAAACTACACAACCTTTCTTTTTCTTTAAGCATGTAGTACGTTCCTCAAATGATAGTTTAGAAACTTTAAAACATTCGGCACCACAATGAGACGGCTTATCACACCAGATACAAAGTTTATATTTATTTGTTTCTACTAAACATGAAGCAGTAAACGGTTGTACTTCTGTATTATTTATAATATCATCATGACTAGAAAATCCTGCACGGGCTAGTGAGATCCGTTGGTTACTTTCAACTTCAAATTTTAAAAATTCTAATAGATTATTTAAATGTTTACCTGAATCTTTATTAGAGCTGCCAACTTGAGATCTTTGCCATGCTTTTAACACGTCGGCTGATAATGCTGACTCTACTATCGGAAACAACATAGCTGCATATTTATCTGTGGTGACTCCGAGAGTTTCTAGGGCTCGTAGTTGAGTATTGAGTTTATCAAATAATTCGTCTAAATTCATTTGATGGTTTAGTTTAGTTTGCGTTATAATAAGAGTTAAAAGTTCGCGTACGTATACTTCAATTACTAATTCATCACGCGCAAAACGATCTTTAAGATGTTCAATTGCAATGGTATAATTATCACTAGATGGGGGAAAGCTTTCTATTAAAGATCTTGCCTTAGAACCCTTATCGGTGGCTTGTAATAGGTATTGGAACTTATCATGCTGGTCAATAGAGTCGTCATTATGAATTTTTTGGAACTGACCCCAAAATGCAATCCAGTTTTTTACCTCACCATCGAATTTAATCAGTTCTAGTTTAGGCAATTTAAAATTACGTCTACAATTATTGGCGATGGAAAAATTTTGAAGGGATCTTACCTCCTCGTTTCCTCTCACCTTACTAGTAGTACTTAGCTCTTTGATTTTTGCCCATTGGTGTATGTAGCTGTCAATTTGTTCTTGTTCCGCGAACAAACTGTCTTCATCAATGGACTCATCGTCCAACATCTTTTGGAGAATAACATCGTCTAGCTTGAACATTTTTTCCGCTGTATTGCTTAAAACAGCTACATCGGCAATGAAAGCTAGATAATCGGTGGTGTCATCATCGAATTTCGATAATATCTGCTTTGATTTATTTGTGAAATTTCGTCTTAACATCGACCTCTCCTTTTTGTTGGTTTCCATGTTATATTTGTCACGGTCGCCAGTTGTTGAGAATTGGGAAATTACTGGTTTTATTTTCCCTTATAAATAATACAACATAGTTTTTTGAGTATTAATATTTTACTGACACATATCAAAAAATAAACAGACAATATACTTCTAATTCTGAACACCGAGCATGTTCTATCGGCTATACTATAGTGAGTGCTCTGAAGAGCTCTATAACCTTATCCTGTTCTCTCCATTCCGCAACTGCACCACACGCACCGGTCAGAATATGCACCAACATACTATCGCACGATAAATTTGTGGAATGCTCCATACTCCAGCCTCCACTTTCCCCCAAAAATTTATATTTTTAGAAACGTTCTTGTAGGTGAAGTGATAATGGTAACTTTCCAGTCTCTCAGTGCAGCATCTATCTGCCGAGAGTAGTCAATACCTTAACCTTTGAAAAAGAAAAAGTACAAGTAGGTAGGTAACTTTGTTGTGTCATCTTTCATCATTATTTTGTTTTATATAAAGTCTATCGTTCGCTAGTAACTGATATCAATTGCTCCTGTTATTAAATCTCGCCTTGCCGTTATTATCAAGAGAGCACAAGGTCATTTGTCATGCTCGGTAGAAAGGAACAATGATGCTTACCGAGTATTCCCAACACTCGACCATGTCCATAGATGTCTTGAAGCCTTGCGAATGTCTCTGTGATCTTAGCGTCTCTTTCCGACCAGGGTCCCTGCAGCATCAGCTCCTGAAGATGAATGAATAATTGTCTAAATCAGCTTGATTTATAAAAGTTTTATATATTATTTATTGATTCTTACTATTCATCCACCTATCTATCTAATATCCATACACCTATCAGTGTAACTATCCACCCACCTATCTGTCCAACTATCCATCTGCATGTCTATTCACCGACCTATCCATTCAACTGTTCAACCACCTAGCTATTTAACATCTAACTCTTCATTTGCATATCTAGGCAAGTGCATATCCATCATCTATCTATCTAACTATTATTCCATCTACCTATCTAACTATTATTCCATCTACCTATCTAACTATCTATCCATCTATTTATCTTAATATCCACACACCTATCTATTAACTATCCACCTATCTTAAACCCACCCGGCATCTACCAATACACTTTTCTTACGTACATTTGTCATAGATTTACAACACTACCGTGCCTCGGAAAGCACGTTAAGCCGTCGGTTCCGGTTCCACTAATGCAAACAGGTAAAATTGTTAATAAATTGTCATAAAAAAAATTGACATAATAACCTCGCCAAGCCGTCTGGCCAGCGTGGCGAGTGTAGGCCAAATTCTGCAGATATATGTTCTGGAAGGTCCATCTCCAGCAGTGGAGGTCTAGGACGGTGTATTCTAGGGGTTGTAAAGATGACACCTATTAATCCAACTATCCACCCACCTATCTGTCCAACTATCCACCTACATGTGTATTCATCGACCTACCTATCCAATTATCTACTCACCTATTTATCTAACTATTCATTCTCATATCTAAGCAAGTGCGTATCCATCTACCTACCTATCCACATATCTATCTAACTATCGTTCCATCTACCTGTATAATTACCCATCCACCCATATATCTAAATATTTACACACCTATTTATGTAACTATTCATACAAACTATCTACCAACCTATACGAGTACCTATACATAACTATTAATTAATGTTTAACTAAACTTACACCTATTATCCAACTATCTACCCACCTTCCTGTCCAACTAACTATCTACATGTCTATTCACCTAATATAACTATTCATTTGCATATCTAGGCATGTGCATATCCATCTACAAGTACCTACCTATCCACCTATCTATCTATTATTCTATCTAACTATCCATCCACCTATCCATACAAACTATCTACCAACCTATAGAAGTGTATATCCATCTATGTTTAACTACCTAACCTTATCTATCTAGCCAACTATCCACTTACCTATCAGTCTAACTATCAGTATGACTATTCACCAAACTACCTATGTAACATCTAACTATTCGTTCGCATATCTACTATCTACCCCATACTATCATTCCATATATCTATCTAACTATCCAACCACATATCTATCCTAATATCCACACACCTATACAAGTAACAATCCACCAACCTATCCATACAAACTATAAACTAAACTCTTCTAGTATAACTAACTATCTATCCAACCATCCACCCACCTATCTATCCAACTATCCACCCACTTATCTATTCAACTATCCACCCACCTATCTATCCAACTATCCACCCACCTATATACCCAACTATCCACCCACCTATCTATCCAACTATCCATCTGCATGTCGATTCATCGACCTATCTATCTAACTGTCCACCCACCTATCTAACATCTAACTTTTCATTCGCATATCTAGGCTAGTGCCTATACATCTACCTACCTATCCATCTGACTATCGAACCATCTATATATTCAACTAGCCTTTGACCTCTTCATCATATTATTATATAAATACTGAAATACAACTACAGAGCAAGACAAAAAAATAATTCGCCGAAATATAATGCCAAAAGTATTTATTTCTTTTAGTTTTCAAGATGCTATGCACGAGCTTTAGCGCATTGCTATATTTTAAAACATAAAATAAAATAAAATAAACAAAATGGCCGTCTTACTTTCGTTCTTTAAACACTTTACCCGACTTAAAAATCCAACATAAAAGTCAAAATAAGCCTTTTTACGGCGCTTTAGTGTATTAAGGCCATTCAAAAAGACGTAAGCGAGTATTGTATGACACTATCGCCAATTTAAATGGCCTATGGAAAGATTACAGACTCACCAGAGTATCATTGCTCACGTAATCAGGATGGACTTCCAAATAATCTTGAGGCAGCACTAAACTTGTTTCGCGTTCCAGCATCTTTCGCAACCTCGGAAAATTTCCACTCGACAAAGTAGCCGCGTCCACATTGTTGAACACCACAATTGACCCTTGGATGGCGTAGATTTTAGTAAGCTCATCCAAGCCAAGAGACCGTAGCGCCGGTCGTTGGTAGTTCTTCAGGTCTTTAGGGCCCCAGAAGAGATACGGCCCTTCTAGATTCGCCAATGCGGAATGGCATACAAGAAAAAGAAGAAAGAGAGTAGACATTTTCCTAGTTCAAAAGATGCTCCTTCAATCAAACTGTTAAGAATTGTGCGACGAGAAAACGGGGCGGGATCAATATAAAGCCGAATAATTGTGTGAAATACGCATGCGTACCGCACACTACGAAAGGCGTATACTGTAAAACGACCTTCCAAGTTTTCGTCTTCAAGGTGTGAGTGATTTGTTTATGTTAAATATTTATTTATTTGTAACAAATTCACTATTCTACTGTTTTAAAAACATCAATTTCGAGTTTTTGGGATGTATTTTGCGTATTGCGTTCTTTGAAAGGTATTTTTTTGACGAATTCGACAAAAATCCTTTGTCTAAGAACTTTTCTTCAAATTTACACCGTCTACAAGCTAAACTGAACTGTAAACCTAACGGAATAGAATTACAATTACAAAAAAATCTAAAATACAAATATTTGAAAATGAACGCAACCTTAAGATTTGGCGCCTAATTCTGATTGTTTTTTGGTGGTTTGTTACAAAATTCATTTTTTTGTAAAACCAACACATTTAAGTGCAATTAATTGAGTGCATGTGTGGGTGCTTCGTAGAAGTGACGCATGCCCAGTTAGTGCATCCCGGATTGCATCGATCACTTAGATAGCCTAGGGAAAAGGTCACAGGTTATTCAGTTTAAATCCAGCTAAAATTATGACGAACAAAGAACCTTTATATGAATTAAAAGTTAATATAGACAATAATTGGGTGTTTTATTGAAAATAAGAACCATGTTGTCTTGTAAAAGACGTTTATTATTAGCTTGCGATTTTAAGCGTTTTTTTTTTAATAGCTAAGCTGGTTGTTTTTTGAAAGCTATGCGACTTTAATGTTTTTATTATTATTTTTGCCCACGCAAACCAGTTCGTCCAGCATGGCGAGACTAGGCCACATTATCCAGAAATCTGATCCAATATATGCGAATTATTTAAAGCATCTTCTAGTGGCGGTGGTGGCTCGGTTGTAAGAACGCGTTCCTTAAATCCTACAAAGGTCGGTTCAAACTCACCCGGCATGTACCAATTAGAAATACACATTTCTTACGTACATTTTACAAAAACCACCGTTCCCTCGGAGAGCGCGTTAAACCGTCGATCCCGGTTCCACTAATACTAACTTGTGGAATCGTTAATAAATTGTCATTAAAAAATGTCATCATCCTCCAAGCCGTCTGGCCAGCGTGGCGAGTGTAGGCCAAATTCTCCAGATATATGTTCTGGAAGGCCCATTGTCCAGCAGTGGAGGTCTGGGACGCTGTCTTCTAGGGGCTGTAATGATAAAATGATGATTTAAAGCATCTAGTCAGTCAGCATAGTGTTAGGGACTTATGTCAGTCGTCAGTCGGCGATCGGATTACCATCAGTTAAGTGCCAGTTTACATTTCATGCGTGACATATCTTCACGCCAAATCCCTTGCGGGTTAGGCAGAGACAGTTCTAGCAAATCATGTAAAAATCTTGATAGGCCGGCATAATGGTAGAGATTCATGTCGGTCGTCAGTGGCTGGCGTCAGTTGCTCCGATTCTTGTAAATAGCCTCTGCGTCACAGTATAAAAAAAAATTTTACAAAGTCCCTAACATTATCCCGTCTCTTACGAAAATATTGAAAATTCTACACTGCGTGATAAGGTTTTTCAAATATAATAATTGTATAAAAAAATAATAAAGAAATATTACAACGACTGAGTAACTATATATATAATAAGAGCGCTAGGGAGTTTTAGGCTCCCGCTCGGTACCCTCGGTCGGCATGCCCCCCAAATCAGCGCTAATGCGCGCCACCTATCGGACAACAGTAGTACTATGTCAGAAACCTTCGCTGATATTCACACAACATATTCCCAAAGTTTTATCAGGATCGGACAAGTAGTTTTGAAATACATAGGGAACATACATACACATAGACATTAATTTTTATATATATAGATAGTTTTCAAAATTGTCACTGAGACTTGTCGACGTGGTGAAGGGGCCTGGTAGTTGCTTGTGTTTACAGGAAGATCATTCCATAAATTTTTGGCGACAACGACAAAAGAATTTGAAATAAATTCAGAATGATAAGAGGGGACTGAAAGAAGTGAGTTGTGAGAGGAACGAAGAAATTTGTCGTGGAAAGAAGAGAGATAGACAAAATTGTCCTCGAGATATCGCAGGCTCGTTTAAAACCAAAAAAAGCCGGCAAAGAACTCTGAGATTTCTGCGACAACTATATCTGAGAATTTGGCCTACACTCGCCACGCCTGGCCAGACAGGGTTGGTGACAATTTAAGTTGGTATTAGTGGAACTGGGACCGCTTAACGTGCTCTCTGAGGCACGGGCACAGTAGTTGTAAATCACAACAAATGTACGTAAAAAAGTGTATTTCTCATTGGTACATGCCGGGGCTTGAACCAACCTTTTTAGAACGCTTGCCCTGCCCTTTCGGTTCGGTTATTCTTTTTAACCAAGTTTATTATAGACCCATCATGACAAGTGGCAATTAGAGAAGAGAAATGTTTTTTTTTTTTTTTCAATTTTATTCGAAGGAAGGTTAAAACAATAATTAAAAAAAAACTAAATTATTAATTAAACTAATTTTTTTAAACATAAATGACTATAAATTATTATATTTTTTTTAATCTATTGATTCCGTTACCTCTGCGCTACGTTCTATAATCGTCTTAATCTCTAAACCACCGAGGCAAGAAGCCTTAACTATGAACATCACAGCTCATAATTCGTGCCGTATTTCCTAGGTCCTTGGTAAGCGATGACCTATATAGGCTATAGGATCGATTCAGGTATACTAGGTCACGTGATTTAAAATCGGGCATGCGCTAAGCTACCTTAGTAATTTAGGTTTAAAATGAACTTTAATAGAAGAACAATGGAATCTATACTTTCATACTATATGTAGTATAGTATATACGGGGCGACTTTGTATGATCTTACTTAAGACTAATGTGTCATTCTATTGATAGAAACAAACAACTTTTCCAAATAACTATATGTTTTGTTATGAAAAAACGACTTCTCTATACAAATTGGGAATTTAAGAATTAGCTAAATGTTTTTTCTTTTATTTTATTTTGTCGTTTATTTTCCATTTTTTTTATATTCTGTTATTCGGGACGAAGACAAATCCAACAAATCAATAACCATGAAAATCGGTCCAGCAATAACAATCACGACTTTGTTTTATATATTAAGAAGACTATATATATATACACATTTATATATATACATATATACTAGAAGTAAAGTAAAGTATTATCACGACCGTAAACCTTTCGAGGTTTCCGCTCCAATATAATATATATATACACACATCAAAAAAGTCTAGGGATCAAGCATGTTTATGCGGATTTCTTGTGATTGAGATGTGGCTTTGTAATAAATTTATGATTTTATAAATTTATATGGATCCTTTTTGGTGCATTTCATAATTTAAAACAGGAACTGTCAATCAAATTCGAGTAAAAGATGAAAATCAGCTGTCAATATTTTCCCTATAAAAACATAAGACGCATTGAAGACATTATTAGTGCTACTGTTTCCCTACTACTGATTAAAACCAACGTTATTATGGAGCGGCGACGTCATTTAAGCAGGGAAGAAATGATCAGAGCCGTGGGAATGATAGAAGCTGGTTCCCGGCAACGTACTGTGGCTTTAGCTCTGAATACAAGTCAGAGTGTTATCAGTCGACTTTGGACACGTTACCGAACCACTGGTACCGTGGCTGAGCGCCATGGAGGACGGTATCGCTGCACCACACGGAGACAAGACCGATACATTCAAATCACAGCTCGAAGAACTCCAACAATAACCGCCATGATGTTAGCCGTGAGCCTTCATCGCTCTTCAGGGAACTTAATTAGCGACCAAACAGTCAGAAACCGCTTGCATGAAGTGAACCTTCATTCCCGAAGACCGCTACGGGTACCACCTATAGCAATGCACAATCGTAGGACTCGATATCAATGGGCTCTTGAACACAGAAATTGGACAGAAGAACAATGGCGTTTCGTGTGCTTTTCTGATGAGTCTCGTTTTGGTATGAGGCCGGATACAAGACGTATACGACACTGGAGAACCCCTGGACGCCAACAGCGATTAAAATCCTGCCAGGAAGTCCATCCTTATAGTGGTGGAACCATCATGGTATGGGCGGGTATTTCGATCGGCGGAAGAACTGAGTTGATTTGGATCAGAGGCAACCTCAACGCTCAAATTTATGCTGAGACGGTTGTATCAGACGTCATCGTTCCTCTACAAGTGCATATCGGTCCCTTATTTCAGTTAATGCATGATAATGCACGACCGCACACCGCAAGAGTTGTAAGACAGACTCTCGCCGCAGCTAACATCAATGTCCTGCCCTGGCCTGCTCAGTCGCCAGACTTGAACCCGATTGAGCATGCATGGGATATTCTTCAGAGAAGAGCTCTGCCGAATATGGAGGGTATCCAGTCGCAAGAAGACCTTTTTTTGTTGTTGCAACGAACATGGGCGGCCATTCCACAGCGTGATTTGGATGAACTCATTTTGAGTATGCCAAACCGATGTTCTTGTGTTGTTAGTGTTCGCGGTAGAAACACGGATTATTAATTGTTTAAGTTACCCAATAAAATTAAAAAAAAAACTGTTATTTCAGTCTTTTTTTCGAACTTTAATGTTAGTGGTTCAAATGTCAAAAATCCCTTTATTAGGAAAATGGCAATTTTTTTTACTAATGCAAAGGTGACTTGGTTTATCGTTACTGTAGACAAACGAAAACATTTTATTTGATCAATCCTTAAAGAAAATTTTAATGAATATCAATCAGGAGAAAAGTTATTGCAAAAATATATGTTGATCCCTAGACACTTTTGATGTGTGTATTTGAATATAATACAAATACGTTTTTATTTAACAAAGTCAAATAAAAACTTGAAAAATAAAAAAAGAATAAAATATATAAATTAAGCCACTATGAAGCAGCTGCGAAGAACGAAGTATATTTTTAAATTAAAATAGATATAATAAAATACGTACAGTAGTTTTGCGTGATAACAACAAACCACACATATTTCGCGTTTATACAGGGTGGATTTGTGAGACAGGACAGCATTACAGCCCCTAGAAAGCGTCGTAGACCTCCACTGCTGGAGATGAGCCTTCCAGAACATATATCTGGAGAATTTGGCTTACACTCGCCACGCTAGCCAGACGGCTAGGCGAGCATACTTTGTCAATTTTTTATTAATGACAATATAATAACGATTCCACAAGTTGGTATTAGTGTAACCGGGAACGACGGCTTAACGTACTCTCTGAGGCACGGGAACGATGGTGTTGTAAATCTATGACAAAGTACGTAAGAAAAGTGTATTTCTCATTGGTATATGCCGGGAGGATTTGAACCGACCTTTGTAGGATTTAGGAACGCGTTCTTACAACCGAGTCACCACCGCACAAGTAACCGCAGAGTAACCGTTATAGTTACAGTATAATAGAAAAGAAGAAATAAGATGGTTTAGAAACAAATAATTATATTATTTCGCGTTGATTAATCGTTTTTTCTCATAGTATTGACCAAATATTCCTTCCAAATTGACATTCTACTGGTCCTCGCCAAGCCGTTTGGCCAGCTTGGCGAGTGTAGGCCAAATTCTCCAGATATATGTTCTAGAAGGCCCATCAGCAGTGGAGGTCTAGGACGCTGTGTTCTAGGGGCTGTAATGAAATGATGATGAATCGTTTTTTCGTACAAAATGTATGAGATAAGTTTTTTGCCATTTCTGACATTTATAGTACTTCAACCTCAGTCTGTCCAGTACACTTTTAATCCTTATAAGAAACAGGATCGATTGGCATCAAAAAAAGTTTTGTGTAAAATTACTATTTTCTATACTGTTCAGCTCATTCTCAAAAACGGCTGGTCTGGTATCTGCCCTTACTGCCCTATAACTTCAATAGGTTTTTATATAAACACCATCGCTCATAAAAATAAAAAAGTATCATTACGACCGTTTCCCTTTCAGGGTGGTCAGAAATCACGCTTATAAATAAGCTGATTCACATTTAGCCAACTTTACTATAGGCCAATCATGACAAGTGGCAAATTTGTCGATGTCTCCAGCGTACCAAACTCGAGAAATATCACAAATAAATTAAATAATAATTAAATGTATTTTTATACATTAATAAATATTTTTGTGTTCCGACCAAGAATCGAACCCGGTACCTCCGAGTCTAAATCCACGGACTTAACCCTTAGACCGCGGAGGCATCGCTTATAATTATATTAAATACCTCACTGTTCCCAATTACCCGCCGTTGTTAATTACCCTACTCTTCCCTATAGATTTAATACGTCATTACATAATAAATATCGCTCATAATTCGTGGCGAGTTTCCTAGGTACTTCACAAGCGATGACCTAAATAGGCTATAGGATCGATTCAGGTCTACTAGGTCGAGCTAACCTCTTTAACAGGACATGCGCTGTAAAATATATTCCACTTTAGGTTGACTTTAAGTTATATATAAGAGGGCATGCCTCTCCCTCGCACAATCTAATATTTTAAAAGATTTATAAATTATGAGTGTTCTTTTGTAGTATGAGAAATGTAGTCTAAATATATACAAATGAAATTTTGACCACATTTGTAAAGGAAGGGCAAAGTACGAAAACTAAATGCAAGCCCACCTCGATCCTTGGCGCCAGATGAACTAGCTGTATCAGCCATCTTAGTGGTTTCTCGAAACTTGAAAAAAGTTATCCTTATTGAACTTACCGTTTCGTGAGAATCAAATATTCCAAAAGACCACAACATGAAGTCGAATTATGATCTCACAGAAGAAATGATCAGGAACGGGTTCAAGAGTCAGCTTTACGCAGTGGAAGTTGGTGCGAGAGAAGTTCCAGCAAAATCATTGCACGACTTATTGAAAGAATTGGGCATAAGCAGGACTGCCATCAATACATTTATGGAACGAGCTTCCAAGACGGCATTAACGGAATCATACAGTATTTGGTTGGGTAGGGAGAGATCGGATCTCAGATATTTGTTTTAATAAAATAGAGGATGTTATAAATGTTTTTGCAACTGGGTTTACGTGGTTCGAAATATTTATTGTATAAAAATATAAAACTAACAGATCACAATAACAGAAATAAAAAATTGACGACCAGTTGCAGAAATAATCAAAATCAAAAAAACTTTAATTAAAAAAAAAAGATTAATCATAAAACAAATAATGTTACTTTAACGCAAAACATAGCTACTTTAACAGTAAGGACCAATTTTTGGAAGATTTGAGACGGTCTAGATTTTCAATGGATCCAGAGGCAATAATAATAATAATAATAATAATAAATTATTTATTTCAGAATTAATTCCATAATTATTAGTAACACTCCAACTTAGAACTATGTTAGTAGGTATACACATCAATTAAAAAGTCAAAAACAAACCGCAAAAATAATAATAATAATAACAATACCTAGCACTCAATTTAATTAATATCAATTCGCAAACATCTGTAGGGATATCCATACTACGCAAATGCTGTACATATTTAATTTACACATTCCCAGTTACAACTCCAATCCAGCGCTTAACAAAAGCGCTGTCAAAGCGCGACGATATCATCCTCAGAATGCTGTTGTCACTGTCTCTCACTCTCCGCAGTATCGACGCTGCCTTTTTGCGGATTATGGCCGGAAATCCATCAACACGCGCCTCCGCAAAAATGCCAGATGCACTGCTGCGTCGAGGCAGTCCCATCAGCATTCTGAAGATATTATTGTATTGGATGCGCAGAGCGTTGTAGGCCCGATTAGAGTAACTCACCCACATAGTGCTGGTGTAAAAAGACGTGCAGTACGCTTTAAAAAGCGTGATTTTTACACCGTCTGAACATCGAGCAAATCTGCGAGCGAGCATGTTCCCCCGCACCGCCAACGCTCTGCGTTCCCTCTCAATATCAATATCGTCTTTCAGGTCTTCTGTTACCATATGGCCCAAGTATTTGAAGGACTTTACAATCTGCAGCTCAGTACCATCTAAAACAACAGGTGGCACATCTTGTGGCCGCAATTTACCAGCCTTAAATATTAGCACCTCGCTCTTTTTGGAGTTGTAACTGAGACCGTGCTCATTTGAGTAGTTCTCACAAACTTTTAAAAGTTTTCTCAGACCCCCGATTGTCGGGCTCAGCAGCACCATGTCGTCCGCGTAACTAATATTATTAACACAAACATTATCAATATGACATCCGACATGCATGCTGCTGAGCTCGGCAATCAGGTCATTAACATACAGATTAAACATCGTCGGCGAGCTTAAACCGCCCTGCCTTAAGCCACAATCCAGTTTATATCGTTCCGACACAGAACCGTCCCATCTCACCCGATTTGCTTGATTCGCGTACCAATACTTCAGCAATGAGATACACTCCACTGGCACACCCGTAACCTCCATTTTACTCCACAGTCTGTCATATACTACTGTGTCGAAAGCCTTGGATAGGTCCAAGAAGCACGCGTAAATCGGTGTTTTCCTTTCCGTATAGTACTTGACAGTATTTTTTAGACTTAAAATAGCACTTTCAGTGGACAATCCAGCTCTAAAACCAAACTGGGCGTCATGAAGTTTAATATACTGCGATAGGTGGTTACTAAGCATACTGTCAAGAACCTTTGCAAATATGGTAGCTAGTGAGATCGGCCTATAATTATCCATGTCAGACACATCGCCCGTTTTGTTCTTTACTATTGGGACAACCATTGTTTCCATTAAGGATTCCGGTAAGTAGGAGTGTCCCAGACAAAGAGTAAAGAACATGGAGAGAACGCGAGGCAGGTGTACACCGGCATAGCGGAGATGCTCAACACTAAGACTGTCGTGTCCGGGAGATTTACCATTACACATTCCCTTCAATACCTTGGCAATGTCCTTAGCGGAAAATGTTATCTTACGCTCAGACAAGACAGCCCCAGCAACCGACGATGACTTGAATGCAGATTTAACTCTAAATTTAACTTTAAAATTGTTTGCAATCTGTACAGGGTCGTTAACGCCCCCGACACTGACAGGCACGCCAGACTTAACATTCATCTTACTAGTATTCTTCCAAAAATTTTTAAACTGTTTAGCAGAATGATCAGCGGCCAAAGTATCCATTTTGATTTGATCCTGCCTATCCTGACACTGTTTCAGTTTACTTTTGAAATTCTTTCGACTATTGCACATATCCATATATAATGATCCAGATCGAGGTTTTCCGGCCTTCGTCCAATCACAAAACTTAAGTCTAGCGTCCCTGTGAGCACCAGCTACGTATTTATTCCAACCAGCTATATAACCTCCTTTTCTAGCAGGAGCACATTTTTTCCTAAAACAATTTAATGCAGCATCGCTTAAGATATTAGTTATATTAAGATACATTTTATCCAATAATAATCTGTGATCCATGTCATTACACACACCGTCAGCACAAGAGCTCATTTCTATAGGAAATTCAATTTCTGCGAGTTTAGTGTGACAAAATGCTTGATAACAGCCAATTTGATCTGAACTGCGATAACCCCACATGATCTTATTTACTTCTTTAGGAGCACTTATTAATTTATCACACAACCTATCTGTTTCACATTCGATGAAAAGTGGAAAATGATCAGACCAGTATACGTCAGTCTTTACCCAAACACGTTTAACCGTATCCATGCCTGATTTCGTGACAACACAGTGATCTAACCATCTTTCACATCCATGAGCCTCACTAATAAAAGTGTGTGTGTTAGACCCCGAGCCCATCAGATCAATATCTGCGCAAACCCAACTCTGGTCAAAACAGAAACTTAAAAGTTCACTACAGAAGAGTTCACCGGGGTGGGCATTAAAGTCCCCCAGAATATACACGGCCTCTGTATCACAATTGTCTGCTATTACCGAACTAATTGTACTAAGACACTCCGTAAATAACGGTAGATTTTCCAGTGAATTAACAGGCATATATACACTAATAAATAACATATTTCTGTGGTTTGCCGTAGCTTTAACAGCTGTAACGCGTACGTTGTCACATTTAATTACCGACACTGACTGAAATGCACTTTTTCGCCATAGAATCGCGACGCCACCATAGGGCCTGCCATATAGAACGCCCGACGAGGTGTCGACCGCTGATGTGCCCGTACAACCAAAGTCGCTATCTACAGTATTTAATACTGGCAGGTCATGTGGCAGAAGCCAAGTCTCTTGCAAGGCTATAATATCAGCCATCTTACACAATGACCGTACCCCATCCAAAGACCTTTTGAGAGACTTACAATTGAATGAAACAAGATTACTATATTGGATTTTACTTTGCATTCTGATTTTGTGTTCTTTCTCTAAAACTCACAAAGCGCCTGAAAGAAATACCAGACGGCCACAGCTTATCATCAAGAAAAGTATCTATCTTGTCTTTGCATATAAAAATTTTGTAGGCGTTGTAGTCTTTAATAATTTTCATATTTATTTGTTCCAAAGTAACTATTTCCTGCGTTTTTTCAAATATATAATTTATAATATCTATCTCAGATACATCTTTATGGACGTTAGAAATAAATAAAGGTATTTTTGTCTCTGCAGCTTTAAATTTACTATTCGATTCTATACTTGCTTTTCCCTTTGTTCCAATAAATCTATTTCTTAACCTCCTCCTCTGAACTAACACCCAGTTTTCATCCTTCTTTGGCGTTCTCCAGTCTCCTTGGCCTGTTATGTTTGCAAATGTTTCCTTTTGCGTTTCTAAGCCAATGTTATTTGCGTTTTTATTTTCTTGTAAACTTAAGATTTGCGGTGATTTGCATGAAATGCCTACCCCGCAAGGAATCTGGCGTGAAGATATGTATACCTATGTATGTAAAAAATATTACTTGTTTTATTTTTTATTATTTATTTCTTTTTAGTTTTTAATTAGGTAAAAAGTATCATCACGACCGTATCCCTTTCGGGGTGGTCAGAAACCACGCTTATAAAGAAGCGGATTCACATTTTGCCAACTTTACTGCCGGCCAATCATGACAAGTGGCAAGCTCGTCGATGTCTCCAGCGTACCAAACTCGAGAAATATCACAAATAAATTAAAAATAAATTTAATTGTAGTTATTTACATTAATTAATATTTTTGTGTCCCGATCAGGAATCGAACCTGGTACCTCCGAGTCTAAATCCACGGACTTAACCGCTAGACTGCGGAGGTAGTTTTTATTTAAAATTTATATTTTTACGCAAGCGATATAAATACAACTCCATCCAGAAGCTATTGGAACATGCGTTCGTAAACTTGACTAAATACTCGAATGAATCCTTCTTCCCGTAGTTTCTGACCACCCCGCTAGAAATTACGTCGTGATACTTTTACAATAACAGTCTTAGGCATTGGATGAGGAACATTGGCAGTATATGTGAGATTAGAGGAGAAGCTGAACTGCGGCTGAAGAAGGACTTTTCTGGAAAAAAAAGAAAATAATTATAATTTGCTTACGTTAAGCCGCCAATCACGATTCAACTAGCAATCTTGAAATCGTTGTAAAATCATCGATGTATGTGAATCCGCTTATTTATAAGCGTGGTTTGTGACCACCCCGAAAGGGAAACGTCATGATGATACTTTGTTTTTATTTATTTTTTAGTAAAAAATGCGAGGCATGCCATGCTTTGCTTTCAAGTCGAAAACGGTCTTCTTATTATTAAGTGACGTCACTCATGCTGATTTTTGAGGTAACCTTCAATATCTCGAAAATATTGTACCTATTTATTTTATACAAGTATAAAATATTGTATTTTGTTGTACTTTACTCCGAATAAATAATTATTTATTTTATTAAAATATAAATGATAAACATCATCAAAATCAGTGTAATTTTAGGTACTAAAAATAATGAGTATAATTAAACAAAAAAACACATATTTATTTACAAAACTTATGAAATATCATATCCCGACCAGGGATACGTGGAGGTAACGGGACTTCTGCGTCCTAATCCATGGACTTAACCGCTAGACGAAAGCAGTTATAATTTTCTTAAAATAGATTTTAGCTGTTGGAGGCAAAAGAGAACTGTTTGTGGACAGCAGTCTTCCGTTAGAAGCGCCGAAGCGAGGAGACATGGCTGTGGGTCGGTCCATAGTTATAATGGGACCAGAAAAGTCCCATTATAGGTTTGCCTGTGCTAACATTGAGTACAACTACCCTATTACAGAAAATAAGATTCTATTACAACAAATACAATAGTTATTCTATAATAAATAAATAGTTAATCAAAGACTCTAGAACACAAAGTCCTAGACCTCCACTGTTGGAGATGGGCCTTCCAGAATACGTTTCTGGAAAATTTGGCCCGCCTCGCCACGCCGTGCTGGCCAGACGGGTTGGCGACGGAAAATAATAGTAAAGAAGGCTTATCTAAGTTAATAGT
The DNA here is from genome assembly GCA_910589645.1 of Tinea semifulvella. Lineage (NCBI taxonomy): Eukaryota > Metazoa > Arthropoda > Insecta > Lepidoptera > Tineidae > Tinea > Tinea semifulvella. The sequence goes on from OU342600.1 coordinate 614,958, forward strand.
AGCCATGTTATACTAACGTCTCTTCTCGTTAGGGTCTGTGGAGCCGCACTGTCTGTACGAGATAATCTTCTTCCTTTTGGTGTCGATGAACCCATGGATGAGAATACTGGGCGAGTCCAGGCGACCCGAAGACATTAATCTGCAGAAAAACATGCATCCAAATCAAACCAAAACATTTATTTTTTATTTCTAGTAGTAGTACAGTTTACCGGCGTATCCTGCCGTCCTGCAGCATTAAAATATTTACAATTATATAAATAGGCAATAATTTCGACACACCTAAATACATAAAAATTTAAAATTACATGTTAATTATTTATATTAAGGTTATGTCAAAGAATAGGTAATAATAATAATTTAATTTTCCTACTTAAGTACATCACTAAGAAATTCCTTATTTAAATAGTATAAATTTAGTAACAATAGCTTAAATAACTTTTTTTCAAAATCCCTTAAATTTAATGTAACTGCGTTTGTCCTAATTCATGATTTAATATATTCTGTGAACTGGAAAATAGTTATATCTGAACTTTGAGGAAATACCTAAATATTATAGGCGCAATTTGTTCGTTGTGACTTAGTAAAAGAAAAAAATGTATTCCGACTTTATCACGACCGTATGCCGCTTTTGTGAGGACCGAATTTACATTTCGTCAATTTTACTATAGTATATACATACTAACTATACTAATATAGTATACTATACTATACTATCATCAACTCGTTAATGTTAGAGACACAAACTAGAGGAGAGAAATGTCACATTATTTCTTTATTTGTTGTGTTTATCGCAACTTATTATAATTATTAACTTATTCAATTAAAAAATGAGAAATAAATAAAATTTTAATTTCTCCTTTCCGTCTAATACGTTCATTATGATAAACTTAAATATTAGGTGGTAGGCAGACTGATAGTGGTATTTTTTCCAGTCTGCCGGGGCGGGGAAGTATCCACCGTTCGTGCTGAAAAACCCAGTAAAGTGTATCCACACATTTCGGGATCAGGCTTGAATTGCCGTCATATCCAGTCAAGCCGGCATAGTGTTAGGGACTGATGTCAGTCATGAGTGTCTGATTCCAGTTGCTAACATTCATGGATCTCGTTCCCCACTTACCATCAGGTGGGCGCAAGGTCACATGTCGTGCTAGTATAAAAAAAAAAAAAAACTTATTTATTTATTATGGTGCAACAAACAAATTACAATAATAAATAATAATAAATACAAATAATAAATCTACACACAAAATATGGCAAAATCAAACATGCTAAAAGTTGAAAACAAATCAACTTATTCAAAATTTACACAATAAAATAAAAAACATGCAAACAAACAATAATAAATAATATAGATAATAATTAAATTAAAAATCTAACCCTAAATTTTAACCTAACCTAATTTATAAATATTATAAATAAATAAAATTTAAAATGTAAAATATTGAAACCGGAATAAAATTATTAAAATTAAAATATAACTGAATTAAATAATTATGTTATAGGTAAGTGAATTGAAGAACATCCGCTGTGAGACACCTTTTGTATGCCGAAAATATTGTATTGGATGTGTTAGAGCCTGTATCGGTCACAAGCCCGATCTTTCTGTGAAACGTTGATTTTACCTTGCAAAGTCTAGTTCAATTTTATTGGCGTGAGGTCCTGTAAAATGCAGAAGCAATTGTATGCAAGATCCCCCGTGGAGGAGTTTGGTCCGGCGAGAGTCTATGGAGAGCATCCAGGGAGGGACGCCCATCACGCGACGGACGTCAGCTAAGAACTGACCTCTGAAAATTAATAAATATAAGAATGCAGCTACATATAGCTTTTTTGTTTTTTTTTTTTCAGTTTTAAATTCAAGATCTTTTTTTTTATAAAAGTGATTTTGATTGTAGCAGGTTTGATGATGTTTTGGAGCTTAAACTATCAAATATATACTTACATAACAAATCTTGGCGGCTTCATAATGTTGACAGATTTGATAATGTCATGGTCCGGCTCAATGTTAGCACAGGCAAACCTATAATGGGACTTTTCTGGTCCCATTATAACTATGGACCGACCCACAGCCATGTCTCCTCGCTTCGGCGCTTCTAACGGAAGACTGCTGTCCACAAACAGTTCTCTTTTGCCTCCAACAGCTAAAATATATTTTAAGATAATTTTTACTTATTTATTTATTTATTCAAGGTACAACAAACAGATTACAACCATTACACAATATATACACACTATTTGACAGCAGTTCTGGATTGCAATCCACAGCAGTGTACACTACATAACTGTCTCCGCCTAGCGGTTAAGTCCGTGTATTTAGACCGGTGGTACTGGGTTCGGTCCCTGGTCGGGACACAAAAATATTTATTAATGTAAATAAATACATACATTTAATTCATATTTTTCGAGATGGTACGCTGGAGACATCGACGAGCTTGCCACTTGTCATGATTGGCCGGCAGTAAAGTTGGCTAAATGTGAATTCGCGTCTTTTTATGTGTGGTTTCTGACCACCCCGAAAGGGAAACGGTCGTGATGACACTTTACTTTTATAATACAAATATCTAATTAAATAGTAGTAGGCCCATGGGGACACTCAGCCAAGCATCTGGCCAAGGAGTTGTCCAAACGGCTAACGGAGAAGTCTGGAGACAGGAAGGCTGGCAATTATTTTTACATATTAGCTTAGCTATATAGAGGGGAAATGTTGCCAGTCTTCTTGGGACTATCACTGAAGGGTCGTCTCTAGAGGACATTTTTTACTTATAGTTTATTTTTATTAGGTTTAGTTTATATTTATTTTAATTTTTACTTTTAAGTAGTTTTAATTTATATTGTAATTATTAAATAGTATAAAAAAAAACAAGTTAGTTTTTAGTAGGTTATATTTTAGCACTAGTACTTCCGCTAATTTTAAAACATATTTCCCTGACAGTACCCTATAATATTCCACGTCGTCCTATAACCAAGATCCTGTGCTGTCCTCCCTCCGAACTAATGTAGGTTCACATTCGTCAACATCCCGAATGTGCAACACCTACAGTAGTCTCTGCAGTGCCAATAATGATATAGACATATTTCATGACCGTTACAATGTATTCAGAAAAAATGTTCTCGAACATTTCAAACCATCAATATTTGAGTAGCTTATAATTTATTTAACAAGTGTTTTGTTTTCGTTTTTTTAAGGTACAAAATTTGTGCAATTTTTATGTTTCCTAATTAGTTCTATTAAATATAATTTTATTTTAGTAGTCATATTTTTATTTTGTAAATTTAATAGTTTTTGTTAAATTTATTTTTTTTGTTTTTTCAGTAATAACATACATACATACATACATATCTTCACGCCAAATCCCTTGCGGGGTAGGCAGAGACAATTGAGCGCCACTTGTCACGGTCACGACATACCTCTTTCGCTTCTTCGACATTCATCAACCTCTTCATACATGCCCTTTTGTTTCGATGGCTTTTCAACGCACCTTCAGCTATTGTTTTATTAATTTGGTCGTAATATGTGAGTCTAGGTCTGCCAGGGCCTCTTATACCCACGACTTTCGCATTATATATCTGGTTCGTCAATCTCTCTTCATTCATCCTTTCAACATGCCCGAACCATCGTAGCATGCCTTTCCTTATTTTTGTCCCTATGCTTTCTTTCATACCTACCCTTTTTCGTATTGCGTCATTACGTATGCGGTCCGTTAAAGTGACGCCGCATATCCGACGCAACGATCTCATTTCTACTGCATTAACTCTACTCTCATGCGTATTCTGACATATCCACGTCTCGCTTCCATACATAAGTGTTGGTACCAGCATGGCATTGTGTATGGCGAGTCGAGCTTTGTCACTGACATTTCGACTGCCGATCAGTGACCCCAGGGCACCGTTGACACTATTTCCCGCGTTCACTCTTCTTTCAACATCCCTATCATACTTCCCATCCGCAGTGAAAACACTGCCCAGATATATAATTTCATTTACTTGTTCTAGAGTTTTAATAGAGTAGAGTAATAAGCTTTTAATTTCTTCTTCTTTTTATATTGGTGAATGCTGTAACACCTAATTGGTATATATTATATTAGATAAATTATAATTATACTATGTTATATGTGTGATAATATATGTACTGCTGTGTGTACTATATAAATAAATAAACATGTTTTAACATCATTTAACGTTAAAATAAAATAGAATGGAAATAAAACTATTAGCAGAATTGGGCTGCTGAAGAGATATTGAAGACCCTAACAATAACTTCAACAAAGTGGCCTTAATTACAAAAAAATATATTTTTTAAGAAACCGAATCCCAATCCTCAATGAAGGCATAACATCAGGACTAATAAAAAAATAAAATAAAATCAACAACATTGTACTTACTGATGTAACCAAGTTTGGACGTCAGATCTCCGACATGACACCTCAGAGGATTGTCAGCACCACATTCTTGGTTGTATAGATCTTGCTGAAGAATTATAAAACAATAGTTAGCATTAGGACATTTAAGACATAATTTTCACTTCAAAATACATAATTTTAGACAGATAAACATATATATAAATATTATTAAAATGTCAATATACTAGTTATTTTTTTTTTATTTCTTTATTTATGCACGACTCATGTCCGACATCAGTCCCTAACACTATGCCGGCTTGACTAGATGCCTTTTCACACTTCGCTTGAAGGACTCCAGGTTATAGGAAAGTGGAAACACAAAGGCTGGAAGAGCATTCCACATCTTTATTGTGCTTTATTGTGTGTGATGTCTAAAATGGCCGTAATGTTATGTCATGTTATAGTCTCAAAGTGCGAGCGAGACGGATACAAAAACTTAACGCTTAAAAGAAACTTAAAACTATAAATAAAAGTTTCATCACGACCGTATAAACCTTTCAAAATAGTCCAAAACCACTCTTTTTAAAGACGCGGATTCACATTTAGCCAACTTTACTATAGGCCAAACATGACAAGTGGCAAGCTCGTCGATATCTCTAGCATACCAAACTCGAGAAATATCACAAATAAATTAATTAAATTTAGACCAGGAATCGAACCCGATACCTCTGCGTCGAAATCCACAGACTTAGCTGGGCAATCAAACCCTCTTAAGAAGTTAACAAAAAAAAAACGTCAGAGATCCTGTTGCCAAGTAAGATCTAATTCTCAACAAGTATTCTGGAAATCGCAAAGCAGAAGTATAGGCCGAATTCTCCAGAAAATTCTGGAAGACCGTCTTCAACAGTAAATAAATAAATATTTCCAGACAGGTCACACAGCGCCATCTAGTTTCCGTGGTAAGCTGCGAAGCTTGTGTTACGGAAACTAGATGGTTGATAAACTACATATTATACTTTTTTTTTTTGTAAATATATACATATTATACATATAAACACCCAGACCGAGACAAATTATACAATGTACAACTTGCCCCCGGTGGGAATCGAACCCACGACCTCCCGAGTTCACGGCAACGTTTGTTACCACTAGACCACGGAGGCGGTCAAGTAGAGTAGTAGAGGTCTAGAACAATAGATATAAATAAATATTTCCAGACAGGTCACACAGAGCCATCTAGTGTCCGTGGTAAGCTACGAGGCTTGTGTTACGGAAACTAGATGGTTGATAAACTACATATTATACTTTTTTTTTGGTAAATATTATACATATCAACACCCAGACTGAGACAAATTATACAATGTACAACTTGCCCCCGGTGGGAATCGAACTACGACCTCCCGAGTTCACGGCAACGTTTGTTACCACTAGACCACGGAGGCGGTCAAGTAGAGTAGTAGAGGTCTAGAACAATAGATATAAATAAATATTTCCAGACAGGTCACACAGCGCCATCTAGTGTCCGTGGTAAGCTACGAGGCTTGTGTTACGGAAACTAGATGGTTGATAAACTACATATTATACTTTTTTTTTGGTAAATATTATACATCACACCGCATTCGTTTCCAAGTCGTTTGCGGTGGTGGCTGTGCATCTTTGGAACCAGTTACCGGTGGACATCCGTCAAGCTCCAAATAGAACACTATTTAAGAAACTGGTCTATGCGCACTATTTAAATTTACCATAAGCTTAATACACTCTCTGCTATATTTATTTCTCTCATTATAGTCATCATATAGTAGGTATATTATATTTATGTATATTCATAGAACGTATGTATGTAGTTTTATTTGTATGTATTTGTGTATGTATTAGTATGTAAATAAGTATTTATTCACTAGTATATATTGAAGTCTAATATTTTTCTATTAGTTTTGATAGCACCTGCCTTATCTCGTCGTAACTGCTTTAGTTGTCCCAAAGGTTTGACCAGTATAGAATGTCTAGCGGCATTAGGTCCGCCTTTGTACTTTGTGCAATAAAGTTTATAATAAATAAATAAATAAAATACATATCAACACCCAGACTGAGACAAATTATACAATGTACAACTTGCCCCCGGTGGGAATCGAACTACGACCACTAGGCCACGGAGGCGGTCAGAACACCTAGGGGTTGTAATGATAATTAAGAAAACAGTAACCTTTATGTCTCAAAATTTCCTCGCCTAGCCGTCTGGCCACGTGGCGAGTGTAGGTCTCCAAATATAAATTCTGGAAGGCCCGTTTCCAGTAGTGGAGGTCTAGTAATGATGAACCTTTATGTTTTAAGATCTGTGAAATCAATTTAAGCCTATATGTAATTGTAGAATTAATTCAGGAGTTGTAATGCTTACATTGAGTGGATCAGCTAGTTGCGTAAAGAATGGATTCCATCTGAATCCTCCTGCCACACATCTAGTGTCTACTACTTGCACTGCAGCATCCACCCCCACTGGGTTTACGTATATCGCCCAGCCGTGGTTGCGGGTCTGAAATAGACAATTTGGAATGGTCATCAATGAAACTAAATTACTAAAGTTTTAACAAAAGGCCGCCAAATAACAATTGAGCTTCCCACTCAGTGCGGGTGAACTTTTTTATTTAAATATTTTTTTACAGATTGCTTAGTCAATCCATGTTTCTCCACCTTTTAAATTTTAAGTATTGTGGTGTTCACTTTCCGTAGTACAAGAGATTTAGACATTTTATAAGGCCATAATTAGTCAGTGTTTTCCACATATGTACATGATGTTCTTTGGATAACCTTTGAAAATGGAAGATGGTAGAAACTATCTGGAATTACTCTCAGGGCCCTGCAGGACAAAATACTGGTGTAGATGCCTACAAATGTCATTTTTGTTAACTTTTATCTGCCTAATAAATATTTAATTTCAAATATTTTATTTTATTTCGAGAGTCGTTACACTCTGCTTCTTTCCGTGGTCACTACTTTAGATCCCGATTATTTCATCGCTCGTCAGTTTTAGGATTACGATACTAATTACTGACACTTTAGCTAGCAACTTTTCGTGTCTTACACCAAACTTCAAAATGAACTTTACTTACCAAATTCCTATCGTTGACTCCAGGATGTCTCAGCTTCACTTCGATGAGAGTATCACTCTGACTGCCGTCGGAATGTATAAGTTGTGTGAGTCTGACGTATCCATAGGCGAATCCTCCAGGGTGGTGGAATGAAGCAATAGCTCGGACTTCCCGCGCCTCTGAGGGACTGTACCCTCGTTCTATGGAAGAACACGCCCAGTGGTGGTCTTTAGCCTTTAAAATTAAACATGTCGTATAAGCGGTTGCAAGAACGCTTTTTTTTTAATTATAAAATGGTCGGTTCGAACCCTGGCATGTACCAATGAGAAATACACTTTTATTGCGTACATTTGCCATAGATTTACAACACCGCCGTTACCATGCCTAGGAGAGCACTTTAGGCCTTCGGTTCCGGTTCCACTAATACAAATTAAAGGAATCGTTAATAAATTGGAAGGTACATCTTCAACAATGGAGGTCTCTATGTTCTAGAGGCTGATGATAGTACTCGTATATGTGGTGATCGCTTTTTAAAACGTTGTCCTTCAACCCAAAGGCTGCGGTTTGAACCCCGGTATATACCATACTATATACTACATAAACATGAATTTAAAACAGTATTTAAATCTCTCGAATCACTGCAGCTTAGCTGAGAACGATGGCGACGAAAATCGAAATCTTCTCATCTTCTTCAGTTTACACCAGAGGGCGTAGGTATACACCACGTGATTTTACTGTTCGTTGCGGGGTACGCTCCCGCATTAATTTGAATAGTGAGTTTCATGATGGGTAATGGTGGTGGAAGGAATAAGGAGAGGATAATACCAAGCCACGACTGACTGACTGAAAATACGGACTCCACATCATTAGGCCGGATTAACCATAATATGAATGAATTTAAAATCCAGCCTTCCTTTAGCGAAACGTTTACAAATAGGCTTAAAAATTTTACCTTTTTATGTAGTACCACGGATCGTCCCAAAATGCTGTAAGGTCCGAATAAGGATATTTGGGTTTCGTTGTAGGAACTGTTGTAGGATTTCTGTCCGTCCAAATATCCATATTTCACAGCCAAATCTCCAAGTTCATATTGATCGGCTGTTCCTGTAGGTAAAAAGGCATGCAATAAATAATGTGTTTACTGGGTCACCTTGTGTGGTCTTACGTTAGGCTAATGTGTGATTACTGATTATATTTTGTAGCGTTACGACTTAGGAATCGTGTTGCTAATGGAAAAATAAACTATTATCTAAAGTGTTTGTATTAAAATAAATAAATAAATCCTACAATAAAATATCTACCTATTATTAAATATATATATATATTAATTAATACAATTCTAAATATAATATTACGACGCCTGCCAAAGAGAATTGTCTATGAATATCTATAACATGCGCATGCGCATTTAGGTTTTAAAAAAGTAACATAAAGGCGGACGAGCTTTCGAATCGCTGCGATATAAGAAAGAACATCGTTAGTCGAATTAATTACTTCTAAATCTCTATAGAAGGTCCCGCTGGGGTGAGTTGCCATAATCTGGTAGTAGTATTGTAAGCTGTACTGCTCTGTGCGTCAGCTGCAATGAAGGGGTCCCGAGTTACTGGACTAAAATGTGGGGTGTTCTCCAGTCCAAGGACACTACTTCTACCCTACAAAACGTACTTTCTGCAGAGGAGGAAACGCTCCAGAGACCGCTCGCAGCCACCCACGACTCCACGCCAAAGAAGTTCGGTGGAGGGGTGCAAGGCGAGGCTGGAGAAGCCTAAGACTACCAGGCTAGTCGTTTCCCTAAACCTATCAGGTCAATAAACATCTTCCGGGCTGTGCAATAATAGGCTAATGAAAGATATCAGTTCTAAAAGCTGGTTTTATTGAACCCCTAGTCCTCTAGTCTGTCGCAACCCCCACGTGACAATTTTAACAAACAACTTTTCCTAAGAAACGAAAAATCGAAAATGTAATTATTTATTTGACTTCTAAAGTGTCCATTTCTTTTTATAATTTCCAACATATGGTTTCTAAGAAAAAGTTGTTTGTTTCTTTCAATAGAATAACTTTATAACCTCTAAAATTTATATAATACGCACCAGTAGTAACCAACGGTATATGATTTCTGGAGACTCGGAAAGGATTGTAAGTGTCGTATAGTGTTGTCTTCTCACAAGGAAATTCCAGGTCTTTCTCAACTGATGCCTGAAAACAAAATTTAAGGAATTTATATAATGTTGTTGTGTAATTCTGTATGATTTATTTTGTAAATCTGCTAGCAGCTTAATTTTTGGACGACTTTGCTGTTTAAAGAGTCACTGGCATGAGTCATTCGCAAATAAGCAGCTTTGCAAGAAAGATCTCTCGTATGTTATTGCATTTCATTCAACCAATCCATCGTTCCTCTCTATATTATCGTATCTTACCTCGTGAATGTTATACTTGTGTACATGTTCGAGTCCGTCTAACGTCACTTGTACGTTAGTGACGTCATACTGAGATTGCTGAGTGAGCTCCATTTTTCCCTTGAGCATTACGTCTTCCCCGTTTCCAAACCAATCACGTACCACCGCCTTCCTTCTGTGCAGGCCGTTTATACTGGAATTTAAAATAAAATAAAATGTGATACCGCCCCTAACTGAACTGAGCAAATAGAAGTAAGATATGCATAGGTTAAAAATTGACACAAATTCATGATTATCACAGCCAGTAGAACACAGAGTCCCAGGACATAGCCCTTCCAGAATTTTCTGGAGGTGTTGGCATACACTCGCCACGCTGCCGCGCTGGTCATGCGGATTGGTGAGGGTCTGATGACATTTTGTATGATAATTTATTAACAATTCCACAAGTTGGTATTAGTGGAACCGGGTATTGTAAGTCTATGACAAATGTACGTATAATATTTCTTATTGGTTCAACGCGATTTAAGGAAAGGGTTCTCACAACCGAGCCACCACCACTCATCTTAATTACACAAATTAATTAGGTATATTAGTTACACATTTTACGCATTCTTGACTTACATAGAACAAGCCATTCTTTCTCCCCTAGCAACAGGTCCGTGATCGTCATACAACACCAGCGATTTCTTCATGACCGAGTGCTTCCCAGACAACCCTATGACAGTATCGGTGAATACTCGCCGGGACAAGCGAGGACCGTCTCGCTTGCGACCTGCTATGGAGAACAGGCCGTGTCTGAAATCATTCAAAGAGATTATTTCATTCTTATTTAATGAGGTTATTTCTTCCCTATTAAAAGATATGTTTTCTTCCTTATACAAAGTGGTTATTTCATTCTCATTCAACGAGGTCATTTCTTCTTCATTCAAAGAGGTTATTTTTTCGTTATTCAAAGTGTCTATTTCACCCTTATTTAAAGAGTTTATTCCTTTCTCATTCGAAGAGGTTATTTCTTTCTTAAACAAAGTACGTCGGTCTGGTACGATATTTATACGAGATCGTATATAAAGTCGTCTATATGCGCGTGCGTACAGTTAGTAACAGTAACGTTTTTACAATTTCCATATTAAGTCCTTAAAAGACGGAAGCCTAGATTTTTTGCGAATTCGTCGAGGGAAAATAATGGGACAGTTTATTATCGTAACACTTTAAATCAGTAAACAGAATTCGGAAGACATACTCGTATATACAGAATCTAAAGAAAAGAAGAAAGAAAGTCAGTTGTAATTTACCTTGTAGTAAAATCTCCAATCCTGCACAATCCTTCCAAACCAGGTTTGCAATATTGCTCCGGATGACGCATATCGATATCCACACCGTGAGGATCATACACCTGGAAACATCATTCGTCATAATTCCAGCCCCTAAAACACAAAGTCGTACATCTCCAATGCTAAAGATCAGACTTTGAAACAATTTCCTAAAAAAATGTCCCTGCTTTTGCCAGGCTTTTCAGAAGCTGAGTTTTCCCTGCAGATTTCTTTCTCAGTTAGATTAAACATTAACAGGTCACTGGAATCTGCTTAGCTGCTGGTCTTCTGCTAACAGCTTACTCATTGGACCACTTTGCTGCTAAGTCTTCCACTAGCAGGAGTAGAATCATTCAAAATAATTTAATTAATGACATTTCATAAATGCCTGTAATAGGATTTTCTTGAATAAAGATATTTAATCTTTGACTAACAAATAAATAATTCTATCAAGAAATATATAATATTTTAATAAAATGTATAATTAATATTAATCTATGCTTGTATAGTTCTTGAAGAAGTACATACCTTCCCAGCGCTAACACATCTGGCAGTCCAATTATAATAGTCGGCTCCAGGAGGCTTTTCGTGAATGGCCCAGCGATGTTCGAAGGTGTTGTTTACATTGGATCCATCTGAATGTACCTGAAATATAACTTCAATTTTATCCTTCATTAATAAAAGTTTTTTAAGGGTAATTTTATGAACTTTAAAATGGTTAGTATATATTTTTCATAAGCATACTCATACACAATGTAGGGATTTCCCCACGTCTATATTTGTAAAAAGTCATACATGCCTATTTGTTCCATCTAAATACATTTGAAAGTTAGAAGTTTTACAAGTTGAACAATTCTGTTCTATATATCTCTTCTCATCACTCTAGCTTTCAGTCTAACTGATTCGCAGTAGTGGCTGCAAATTTCTAAAACAGTTTACCTTCGCCAAGCACCCAGCAAACCGCTGTTTAAAATTATAATAATACAATTATTTATTTATTTATTTATTTATTAAGGTACAAAAAACAGTTAACAGACAAAACATTTGACAAAATAAATAAATAAATATAAATAAATAAATATTTCCAGACAGGTCACACAGCGCCATCTAGTTTCCGTGGTAAGCTACGAGGCTTGTGTTACGGAAACTAGATGGTTGATAAACTACATATTAGACTTTTTTTTTGTAAATATATACATATTATACATATAAACACCCAGACCGAGACAAATTATACAATGTACAACTTGCCCCCGGTGGGAATCGAACCCACGACCTCCCGAGTTCACGGCAACGTTTATTACCACTAGACCACGGAGGCGGTACATACAGTGATATAAATAAGTAGTAAGTTTGCCAACCTAATATTTGTACACAGCATGCAGTAAACAATATTAAGAATAAAATACAGAAAGACATTAATATCTAAATTTAAACATATAAGTAAACAATTTGGCATACATATCTTATATATAACTAAAATTATATATATTTATATAAACACAAAAACATTAATAATATAGTAGTAATAATAAGTATTCTTAATAACATTAAATCAAACAATAAAATCAGCATATTTATTGGTTTAGTTTATGTACGTGGTGTTTAAACATTGAATATGTACAGTTAAAGATATCTATTTCACTCTATATATATAAGTATGTATTGTATGTAGTAGCCAATATAGAGTGTAGAATATGTATTATTGTGTACATATTTGTATGTATGTGTATTTATTTTAATATATATTGTATGTAAGGTTAAATGAATTTATTTGGCAACGTTTCTTACAACCGTTTGCACTTAGCCTCATGACTGTAATGTTCTGTATTGTCCCAAAGGTTGGCTGCTAAAGAATGTCTAGCGGCATTAAGCCCGCCTTTTGTACATAGTGCCATAAAGTTTTAAATAAATAAAATACTAGGAGAATGTTAAAGATATCATGGAGAAACAGAGTGAGAAAAAAAACGGCTTGCAGAGAATGAACAAAGTGGAACTCATTAAAATAATAAAGCGAAGGAAGTTATAGTATTTAGGACATTTATCAATCGCAATAATTAGTATAGCTTGCTGCAGCTCGTCATGCAAGGAAAGATACAAGGCTCCAGAAAAACGGAGAGAAGACGGACGTCCGGGCTTAAGAACCTAATGAAAGGTATAAGCGCCCGATCCGTTCCGGACAGCAGCGGCCAACAAAATTAAAATCGCCTTGATAGCCGACCTCCGAGACCTTAAGAGAAACTCTCTCCGTAGTCTAGTTGTTAAGTCCGTAGATTTAATAATTTAAATAAATAAATAAAAATAATATTAATAACTTTACTATATAGTCCATCAAGACAAGTGGCAACCTCGTCGAGCGTACCAAATTAAGAAATATCTACCTGTACCTGGTACCTCCGAGTCTAAATCCACGGAGTTAACCACTTCACCTCGCCAAGCCGTCTGGCCAGCGTGGCGAGTGTAGGTCAAATTCTCCAGATATATGTTCTGGAAGGCCCATCTCCAGCAGTGGAGGTCTGGGACGCTGCGTTCTAGGGGCTGTAATGACGATGAACCACTTCACCACGGAGGTAGTTTTATTTTGAAATAACCTGCCGGCTAACGTGATTTTATCCAGAAAGAAAAATGCTCAATAAGAACTAAGTATTGCCTAAATTCAAAGCAATCTTGTTACATAATCTAAAACATGTAGATATGACTACTAATTTTAATTTCACTCACCAAGCCCTCAACAATAACGGTGGTATCTTCCCAGTGCTTTCCGAGGGGTTGTCTGAAGATGACCCTCCCCACCACGGGGTATCGGAAGACCACTTCGGCACTACTCATCGGCATCTGGTAGCCAGTGTCATGCTCGTATGGAAGGATGGTGCCGCAGATATCGTTCTGAGGTTGTCTTCTAGAATATAACATTATAAACGCTTTTAAAGCAAATAATTTAGTTCGTCTATTTGTTGTGAATGTGGCAGTGTACGGTGTACTGACACCATTCCCTCATTATTAAGTCTCTATAATTGTAACGATTAAAGTTATAAGGGTTAGCTTAAAAGTTAAAATTTTTCATCAGTCAAAATCTGGATATGATATTTAATTAGAATTTAATTCCTATATAATTTATTCGAAGTTAATTATAGTACATTTAATATAAATTAAAAGCTACCTAAATAATAAAATTAAAAATAAACTAAACTATAAATAAAAAATGTCCTCTAGAGACGTCCCATCCGAGATAGTCCCAAGGAATTAGAATTATTATTCAAAACTGACAATAACTAAGTATAATTTACACTATAGCTTTTGTGTTATAAACGATTTGTAATTGTATTTATTTTAGTTCTATTCAAAAATAAGCAATTAAATAAATGAACTTTATTGTGTATACTTGAATAAAACTAATAAAAAAAATAAAAATAAAAATACTAGTAAACCTAAAATTTAATATCATTAAAACCAAAATAATATGTTCATTGATGAAAGAAAGAAATAAATAAAAATTTAAAGAAAGAAAGAAACAATATAGTGTGGTGACAAATAAGGAATCTGCTCAGCAACAAGCTGCAACATCGCTGATTATAAGCTGATACCTGAGATTAAACTTTAATAAATACATATGGAATATACCATGGATGTAACAAAAGTGAAAAATACATTTTAAAGTTCGCTTCTCGTTTAATCTTCGGTCACTTTGAATATATTTAGAAGCACTCACCTCTCAAGCACAAGTGACCTATGAACGACACTGTTAACGCCGAACATAGGAAGGTAAACATCCCAGTACGATCCACTAAGCTCGTTCGCCAGACCGGGCAGCAAATATTTGTGATTCAGGTACTCGGTATGGTCCTTTAATTTTCCAAAGAGATCACCTATCGCGTACTGGTCTTGTGTTCCGAGACCTGAAATAGAAATAGCTATAAAAGTCAACTATCAATGCTGGCACGCAATGGTTAGATATGGATAAATACCCGTACTATACTCCTCCACTCAACCATTACTTTTAGCTGTCAAACAGGTTCCCTCAAGAAATCATGCAATTTGGTGCAACCCAAACTTAATTGTAAACTCTCAAAAACCTCAAAAGGAATGCATGTTACTATTTTAAGTATTTCCAGTAAAATAAGTCCCATTCTAAATATTATTTTTTTCAGAAAGTTTAGAAATTTCCATACGAACTTCTTTCACTAGATAAATTGTTGCAAAACTCACTAACCAAAATTCTAAATTGCTCCCCATGAATGACCGTACTTGGGCCCAGGCTTCACTACAGATTCGGTTCGGAGGCCTGGGAACTCCCAAAATATCCAGTGTAGCACTGCCAGCGTTTCTGTCTCTGCACATAGTACTGTCGAGCTCTAGAAATATCACAAACCCATCCTTAGGTTTCGTGGAGCCATCGTACTTGTCAGAATCCAACTCGGACACCACGGGCTTTCTTGCGCTAGAAGTGCTGGCCGCATACCTCATCAGGCGTCTCTCAACGACATCATCCGAAGGGGATTGCGTATTTAGTCGTCATATATGCAGTCCGCCAAAGTGTCGCCGGATATCCGATGTTAGTGATCTTATTTCTACTGCATTAACACTACATAAAAGACCTCCGGAAATATTGCTACGCACTGAAGTTAAAATAGCGGAAATCTTAATCGTCTAGAATTTATCATTAGCTTGTGTCTATTCACTACTGGATCTAGGCCTCCCCACGCCACTGCACGCGGTCTTTTGCAACCCTCATCAACCCCCAGCCAGCGATCTTTTTTATATCAACCGTCCATCTGGCAAGAGCATTGTCCCACTCTGCGTCGTCCCGTCGTGGTACTCTAGAACCCATTTGCCCCATCGGTCGTCGATTCTGCGGCTGACGTTTTCGACCCATTGCCACTTCAGTTTGCTAATTTTGAATGGTATGTCAGTAACTTTAGTTATCTGGCGAATATGAACGTTTCGAATTCTATTATTATTAAATACAGTGTTTTAGATTTGTACATTAGAATTAATTGTGTTAGCGTCACGTCCATAGCATTTGGCAGCATTGTGAGCTAACACCACTGAACCAATCGTAAACTTATAAATAGACGCTAAGGAAACACGTCGCGTTGGCAATACAGAAAAATGTCTTCTAATTTTAGCTTTGACCCAGAATTTAATCAATACTTTTTCACCAATTTGGGAGTCATCCAGCAAATATTTAGTTTTACTTAAGTACTCTATAAGCAGAATCTTATTATAAAGTCATGCATAGGTCTATTAGGATGTGCATCCCTTGTATTACTCGTTTCATTTAACACCAAATTGACCAAATATCACACATATAATTTTTTTTACGTGAACAGTCTATATGAATTACTTTAAATTCCTAGTGGAAGAAAGCAAGTTTTGCATAAAGAGCGGTGGTGGCTCCGTAATAAGAATGCCTACCTAAAATCCTAAAAAGATCTGTTCGAACGCCGGCATGTACCAATGAGAAAAACACTTTTCTTACATACATTTGCCAAAGGTTTACAACAACCACCGTTCCCGTACCTCAGAGAGTACGTTAAGCCGTCGATCTCGGTTTCTAATACGAGTACCAACTTGTGGAATCGTCTTCCCAACACGTCTGGCCAGCGTGACGAATGTATGTCAAATTCTCCAGAAATTCTAGAAGGCCCATCTCTAACAAAGTCCAGGACTCAGTGTTCTAGGGGCTGTGATGAGGCTATAGATTCTTAAATTAATCAATAATTACAGTTCTAGAACTCGACTACTAGAGTTTCCATATACTTCTGGACAATTTAGCCTACTCTTAGTCACGCTTGCCATTCGATAAGGTGAGGGTGAGTAGCTCTACCAAGTAAAAATTATGTTACGTAAATTTACTTCCGAGCAAATGTTCATACATCCTAAAACCATTTTGTAGTTTAGTTACGTCGCACCTCAAACCCTTCATGTTCTTGGTACGATAATGTAATATGTGCAAGCTAGAGCTATATACATCTTATACAAATAGAGCTATATAAATTTTAAGGTTGTATAAAATAAGTTTGAGCAAAGGGTACAAGAAATAAGTCTTAAGAAACAAATAAATCCCAACTCACCTGCTGGCGGTACTTTATCTAATTCAACATTCATAGGATTAAAAATAGCTCCCGTAGTATTACATATATCTTTATAATGCTCAGCGTCTACCAATTTCTGAGGCAATTCTTTGATTGTATAGGTCGACATGGAGCCGACGAAACGAAGGTTCGACTCGTAATCCTTGTCGGATGCTTCTAGGTGGAAATCTGCCCAGGTTGGATCATAAATGGAACGCTGGTTAAATTCCACCTGACCGCGAACACCGTCCATGTTTATTAGCGCCCTGAAATGGAAATAATAATTGTAAATTCAAAGGTTGGATTGATACTTGGTGTAAAAGCATATGTCTTAGTTAAATATGTGAACTTGAGATAGGGCAGTTCGAAATTTTAAACTTATGAAGCCCTCTGATATGGTGTGGTACATTTCTTTGTGATTCTTGAGTCTAGCTTATTTAAACTTGAAGTCCTTAGTTGTTATATCTGGTAAAGGCTAAGGTGGTGATTATTACCGTCAAATAGGTACTTTCTAAAGTCGACTACACGTTCATGGCTAAACTAAAATTGTTGGAAAAAAATATGTGAATTACCAACTCTAAAACAACATAATATTTTATTGATCTACCAAAAAAATATATATTTTTTTAATATAGGTATCAACCCAATGATGTTTATGTCTTGAAATACCTTCTGTTCCTAATGTTTATAACATTTGTTAAACTTTAGAGGCCAAAAAATTAATAATCCGTAGCACTTTAAACATAATACAGCATATAAATTAGTTAACCTTTTTAAAAAAAAAAAGAAATACGAGCATACAATTTTAAGAGATGCTCAGCCTCACTCACAGGACCAAGGTCATCCACGATTCTAATCGCCTTAAATCTTTTTTTTTTTAAGTAGTTAATTTAAATTGGATTTTGTTAAATAAAATATATGCTAGCATGACTTAGTCATATTCAGTTTATTAGAGCAATATCACCAAAATGCTGGCACAACTTTATCTTTCGTGTTTTAATTCGATTCATGTGCAGTACTTACTTCGAAACTTTCGGTTGTATTGGTCTCAACAAGGCGCAAGCTAGGAACGTATCTTTATATCTATTGTCATAAATAACTATGTATAAACTTCTTTTTGTCTCTTCCATGTCTTTTTTAAGCATATTAATAGCTTCATCTTTGTACAGTCTTTTGAAACGTTTGGTATTGCCTTCCGCAGCTATCTTAATCGGACCCAGCCTGTTATCCAAATCTCCAACACTTGAACTATCCTTATTTCTTTCTGGATTGAAAACCAATTGTAACACATCACAATTGTCTTCGTAATTCTTATGATTCCTATCCAAAATGTCTGTTACGAATAATTTCCATTTGTGTTCGGAGAATTCGACTTTTTCGTTAACAACTTTGCTGTGATACAAATCGGCTTGTACAAAGGAGTCTATTTCGTTGAAATCATTATCTGTAACCCATCTAACGTGAATTTTGCCAGCTACATTAGATACGAATTTAGCTACAGCTGATTGTTCGCTGTTTTTTTCTGTGCTAAGTATCGATGCGCATATAACGCCATTGTGATCTGCCGTTTTTAGAACTAAACTCTTTCCCCAAATGCCTTTTGGACCGATTAGAGCATTTTGGCTTACGAATTCTGTATGTTCTTTACCGGGAATTACTAAAAAGCCTAATTCTTCTGTGAAATCAATTACTTCTTTGCCTAAATTTTCGTCTGAACATCTTTCGTTAGTTACATCGGAGTAGTCGACTGGAAATTCGTGTACTGCCCATCTGTATATTTGGTCTGGGTATTGTAGAGTAGCTTTCAGATTGGTCCTGATTGTAATTTCGGAATTATTATTTTGGGAAAATTCAATTTCTCCATGTAAACCGTATTGGGATATGTACGCTCTTAATACCAGTGCTTGCGTCCATCCTGGAAGAGGAACTTTTCTATTTATAATGATGAAATAATAATATTAAAATTAAGGATTATTATTATTTTTCTAAATCTTCTGTTACTTTAACCATGTGTGTAATTATTTTAACTTAATTATAATATATATATTATAAGTATGAAAAAAGCCAAAAACTTGTTTTTTTTTTATTAAATTCCACTTAGATACCTAAGTGTAAAATTTTAGGTCAATATAATACCTATCTACCAGATAATAGATTCTTATCAGAAATCATTAATGTACTTTTCCCATTAGTTAATATTGTATTAGTTCACCAACAAAATGTTACAATAGGTTTATTATAATATTAATTGATGAAATAATAGACTTATTTCTCAATTTTAAAAGCCTAAATTTAATCAAAACAAAAACTTACCAGATAAAAACGTAATAAATAAACACAGTCCCCAAAACTTTGGTATAGTACGACTAAAATGAAATTCCATTATTACTAAACAATTCCACTAAATTATCATTGGTTTAAATTATAAAATCGTTATAAAAGTTTTAAACAAATCATTTTTGTAATAAATTTTGCTTGTAACTTAACGTACAAGTTGCCAAGTTTCACTAAGGCTAAAGTGAAAGGCCCATTTCAAGTACAACTGGAGAGAGACGGCTATATTGAAAGAAAGTGATGGATATATGTTAGTATTGTTAGGTAGACTTCGGAATCACGCGGTTGTAGCGAGTTAAAAAAACGCGCGATTTAAGTCTTCGAGTAAGAAAGTAAGATTTTTTTTATATAATGGTTCTCTGAAAAACAGAGCTAAACGTGAGCTTAAAGTTCCCTGGGCCTAAGGCTACTTATCCACCATTAGCTAGGAAAATAAGCAGTGCGCGGGGAATCTACTGGAAATAGAAATCATCACTTTATGATGACGTTATGTGATAATGAAATTATACTAGAGACCCTCACCACTAACCTTTCTATCGCATATTTTTGGTCGAAAAGTTAAATGAAACATTTTATTTTATAGCAATATAATATAGTGACATTCGACAGATTAAACTAGCACTAATTATAATAAAATAAAGTACAACTGATGAATAATGTACAAGATGAACTTAATAAAAGATGTTAAAAATGTCTTTTACAAGGTAAATTAAAACAATGTATGTATTTTTGATATATATTGACCTTTGTATTTCTAATTCGCTGCCCATGCTTAAAGCGAAAACGATTAAACCGCGCGTTATAAACGCGTTGTTAAGAAGCGAGCCTTACAGCCGGACTTCGATGACGTATGAGTTACGCACAATACCGGTATAGGATATACACAGAATACCAAAATATTTGTGTTGTTGTATCGGGCCAAAGTCAAGTAGAAGGAAAAAAAACACAAAACTTTAACTTAATTTATACACATTAGCCATATCTCACATCCAGGCAACCTTGTCCAGCGCGGGGAGTGCGTCGGTTTCTGCTGAGCACCTGCGCGCTGCTGAGCAAGTAAACCAACCTCGGCCAAGAGTCTGGCCAAGGAGTTATCAAACGACTGACGGAGAAATCTGGGGACAGGAAGGCTGGCAATTATTCCTGCCAACGTATTAGGCTCGCTATACAGAGGGAAAATGTTGAAAGAAGAAAGAAAGAAATACGTTTATTCATCTCAAAACAGACACATGTTGCCAGTCTTCTTGGGACTACCTCTGATGGTACATCACTTGAGGACATCTTTTATTTATAGTTAGTTTCATTTGTTATAAGTTTCATTTCATATATTCCTAAATTTAGGCTTCAAAAAACAAATAAAAGTTTTGTGATTAATAGTATTAGACTATATAATAAATTACCAAAACCTGTAACAGAATTAGGAGAAACTAAATTTAAAAGTAGTATTAAGAAAATTCTAATTGCAAAAGCATATTATAAAATTAATGATTTTATTAATGACAAAGATGTGTGGAATATTGCCGCTCTGCAAAGATTAGAGAATTTGTTAATAGCACATTAGGTTCTTTTTTAATAATCTATTTTTATTTTTTATTAACTTTACAGTTATTATGTAGAAATATTTTGAATGTAACAATTAGTTACTAATACATTATTGACTAATTAGTAAATACTGTTTATTGTGATACAGTAATATTTTTTATTACCTTATTATTATAATATAATTATTTTTTATGTAACATTTAGTTACTATTATGTATTTATTATTTTATTAACTAATATATAAGTTTGTTAACGGTGGGTACTTAGGAAGTAATTGTTATGTTTATGCTTGTGTGTGTCTCGAAAGTCATTCTTAGTGTTCAGGTTCTCATGGTGTGGCGTGTCCGGTGGTCGCCCCTTCCTTAGAAGGCCATTGCAGTGGTGGCACGTGTGTCGGGTCCCGGTCCGCACCCTAAGGGCCTGGTTGAGCGGGGGGATGGCTGGCACATGCGTTATGTCCGTGATCGGGTGCTGCTGTGGGGGCCTGGGACCTCTGCCGAACCCGTTCAATTTATTGTTCTTAAATTAACAGAGGTTTTTGCGTTTTGTCGACTTTCGGGTTGCACATAGGCATGTAGTCTACCTTAATTCTGACTTGCCAGGTGGGTTACTGCTGTACCAGGTATTGTATTTTCATAGGTACTTATTATATATATATATATATAATAACTAAACTAAATTTAAAAGGTTATTAATTGATCGTTGTGGTGCAGTTTTGTATATGTTTTATTTTGTAAATCTGATATAGCTGAGTTTTCCTTGCAGATTCCTTTCTCAGTCAGATTAAACATTAACATATTTGCTAAGCTGCTGGTCTTCTGATAACAGCGTACTGATTGGACCACTTTGCTGCTTAGTCTTCTACTAGCAGGAGTAGAATCATTCAAAATAATTAAATTAATGACGTTTCATAAATGCCTGTAATAGGTTTACGTGAATAAAGATATTTTGACTTTGACTTTGATAAGCTTTAGTTTATAGTTATTTAATTTTATTAAATATGCAAGTATGTAAGTATATTCAAAGATTACATATTTGTGCTGTTTGCTGAATAAACTCTGGCCCTATAGAGTCCAAGCGCCAAAAAAAGACATAACACCGTACTTATATTATTATAACTTGTAGTCTCCTCCAGTGACAAGAGGGCTGGCTCTTCCTTCGCCCAAAGAATCAGTATTGCAATTCAGCAGGGAAACTTATATCCCTATTGTATTAATATTTATTTTATTTGAGTACATTATAATTAATAAATATACTTAATAAACCAGTTAAGTTATGTTATGTTGTAAATTTTACCAGTGAAAATTTGTAATTGGCTCATAGAATCATACTAATACTGTATATCTAATTGCAATAGCTGTAAATTTTTCTTATAATGAATAAATAAATAATCAGCAAAGAACTGTCATTTACTAATTAATTCTGTACCGATTGGTCTAGCATTAATTCTCATATCGGTTGGCTTCTAGCTCCGTCTTGTAATATAATTACGTCATGTTTTTTTTTTTACTATTACGACATTTGATCTGATCCATGAATGTTAGCAACTGGAATAGACACTCATGACTGATTTCAGTGCAACACTATACCGGCTTGACTGTGCATGACGGCAATTCGAGCCTGAACCCGAAACGTGTGGATACACTTTACTGGGTTTATCGGCACGAACGGTGGATACTTCCCCGCCCCATTTATTAATGCCGCCATTAATGTCTCAGCCCATCATGAGAAGTGACAAGCTGTCTCTGGCGAATCAGACCCAAGAAATGTTACAAATAAATAATATTACAAATAATTAATTGTGTTGTCAATAAATTCTGACAGGTTATAAAAAGCATTATTTGGGAATAAGAGTTTCAATTTTGTTTTAAATTCACTTGGTTGTAGTTTAGTTATAATCTCAGGTAGTTTATTGTATAATGTAATTTTCAACGTCAAACCTTGTTTAAACGTTTTCCTCAACCTGGTTTGCCTTATATAGATTTCATTCTTGTTTCTTAGGTTATACTTAGTCAAACTAGATATTTTTGGAAGTTCATTAGCTTTCGCATGAACCTCCTGTAAGCAACAGCAAAAAATTCTTTTCACATAAATCTATTACAGGCATTTGTAACACGCATTATTTAAATGATTTTGAATGATTCCCACCTGTTATTGAAAGACTAAGCAGCGAAGTGATCCAAAGAGTAAGCCGTTGCAGAAGGCGAGCAGCTTAGCAGATTCCAGTGACCAGTTGTTTATTTATTTGTCAGAATACGCATGAGAGTAGTGTTAATTTATTAGAAATGAGGTCGTTTCGAGGGATATGCAGCGTCACTTTGACGGACCACATTCGTAACATCGAAACACGGAAAAGGGTAGGTATAAAAGAAAGCATAGGGACAAAAATAAGGAATGGCATGCTACGATGGTGCGGGCATGTTGAAAGGGTGAGCAAAGAAAGATTGACGAACCAGGTATATAATGCGAAAGGTGGTAAAAGGTGCCCTGGCAGACCAAGACTTACATATCACGATCAAATAAATAAAACACTGGCTGAAGGAGCCTTCGAAACAAAAGGGCCTGTATGAAGAGATTGATGAATGTCGACGAAGCGAAAGAGGTATATCGTGATCGTGTCAAGTGGCGCTCAATTGTCTCTGCCTACCCCGCAATGGATCTGGCGTGAAGATATGTATGTATATGTATGTAGTTGTTTATTTACTTATGCATCCACACAATTCAAACACAGGTGTTGTAAATCTATGACAAATGTACGTAAGAAATGTGTATTTCTTATTGGTATTTGCCTAAATATTAGGTGTAAGGACCTATGAATGACGTTTTGTCGTACTGACCACTTTGATCTTTTTGTTTGGCTAGGAATTCCAAATTCAAATTTATTTCAAATTTAGGCTTATTGTGAATTAAGTGATTCATTTGTTTCACGCCATTAGATTTTTCTTTGACATATAGAAGATCTATTCACAATATAGAAAATTTTAAATATCGCTTTATTTACGAATATGATTAATGTTGTGTCTGGGGAAGCTACTGTAAAAAAAAACACGGTACGTTTTCGTTCTAGTAAATTTGGACCTACAGAACAAACTCCGTGGACGACCGGAGACAATAGTTGACAATAAAGAATTAAAGGTGGAAGCAGATCTATTGCAAACCACGTTAGAGTTAGCGGCAAGCTTTGGTTTAAGTGACAAAACAATTTTGATTCACTTGAAACAAATTGGAATAGTGAAAAAGCTCGAGAAATGGATATATGCACACAATAAGTGCTTAGATATTTAATGGTTCATACTTCGAATATATGTATATATTATTCTTTTTCGTTTTACTTTTTCCTTATTAAACTTCAATTTCATATTTTATATTATTAGGTAAACCATACAGCACTTAACATTATTATTAGCAGAATGGTAACAATTTGCCGTTAGAGGTTCACACAAGTAGCATGCATTTAGTTTTTGTACAAATATGTAGCGAAAATAAAGAGAAACGCACTGCCGACAGACAACCCAAACCCATAAATACATACACTTTAACCCATATAAGCTCGGGCCATCCGCCAGCAACACGCCCCTCCCCACCATACCACAGAACTATATGTATACATATTTGTATCCTAGATTTAGTTAACAACAGATAGTAGTAAACTATTAAACCAGCTTGACGTCTCAAAGGGTGCTGGATGTGACTCTCTGCCCCCATACTTCATAGCAAATTGTGGAAAATCATTATAGTACCCCTTGACAATAATCTTTAACATGTCTTTCCATAATGGTGTATTTCCAGAGTTGTGTAAGCGTGCTAATATAGTTCCTGTTCACAAAAAAGGGTCTAAAGCAAATATTGAGAACTACAGGCCCATCTCCATCTTGAACGTCATCAGTAAGGTGATGGAGAAAGTTGTATACAGCCGCATGTACCCAGTAATTTCACAAATTGTACCGGTTCAACAACACGGCTTCATGAAAGCCCGATCCACTCTAACAAATCTTGCTAAGTTTACGAATGACGTCATGCTCAGCATGGACCAGCGCATCCAGGTCGATGTAATTTATACAGACTTTGAAAAGGCATTTGACCGCGTGGACCACACTCTCCTTCTTCGGAAAATGGATAGGTTAGGTATCAAAGGCAATCTTCTTCGATGGACAGAGTCCTACTTAAGGAATAGATGTCAAGCCGTGGTTGTGGGTGGTCATCGTTCAGACTTTGTCCACGTCCCTTCAGGAGTTCCCCAGGGATCACTCCTTGGTCCCCTTTTGTACATTGCCTTCCTGAGCGACATACCCACATGTTTCCATCACGCTAAGTTTCTGCTTTACGCTGACGACAAAAAGATATACATGAATATCAGAAACATGTCAGACTGTGCTCTACTACAGGATGATCTGAACCGGCTTAGTCAATATTATAGTGTCAACCGCATCACGGTCAATGTTGCCAAGTGTAACTCTATCAGCTTCACTCGTAAAACCAACCCCATACAGTACGCTTACACAATCGACGGTTGTCCGATTGAAAAGGTTACGGTGATTAGGGATCTAGGAGTGATCCTCGACAGCCAATTAACCTTTGCACAGCATATAGACAATATTACCACCCGAGCGTACAAGAACCTCGGCTTCGTCTTACGAGTTAGTCAACCCTTTACAGACTTGAACTGCATAAAATGCCTGTATTACGCATATGTGCGTAGTATGCTGGAATACTGTAGTCCTGTCTGGAACCCCCAATATATTAAATACAAGCAAAGCATCGAGAGAATCCAAAGAAAATTCACAAAAAATCTCAACTACAAGAAGAAACATTTCTGCGCGGACTATGACCTATCATGTCGATCTCATAACCTTATGTCATTGGAAGATAGACGAGAACTTTGTGACTTGCTTCTGCTATATGACTTGTGTAATAGCAAGCTAGACTGTCCCGACCTTGTCTCTGAGACAATTCGCCTAAATGTACCCAACTACAGAACTAGAGCCGCCTCTTCACACTTATTTTCACAATCTTTGTCTCATACCAATTATGGTTCAAACTCAATCATCCGTAGGATTCTGCATAGATACAATAGGGACTTCTCAGACGTGGACATTTTCTACCTATCAAAAAATCAGACCAAAACAACTGCTAGTCTTAAACTTAAAGACAAAGCAAATAGGAGTAAAAACAAATAGTAAAATAAAAATAAAATAAGGTAAAATAAAGTAAAGTAAATATATATATATATATATATATATATATATATATATATATATATATATATAATAAAACTTTTTATAAATAAATAAAATAAAATTTATAAATAAATGATTATAGTAAAATAGAAAAAAAAAAAAAAAAAAAAAAAAAAAAAAAAACTACTAATTCTAGATTTAAAGATATATTTAATAATACGGAGTACAGTTCGAAAGGTGTTTAATTTGATATATGATACAATTTATTTAATGCCAAACAGGTTGTAATACATAAGATAAAACAAATACGCACAATATTTAAGCATATCACACTTACATCACCATACACACACAAACACGTACACACTAACACAACCCATAGGTACACTAACATAACACACATGCACTCGCGCATCCATAACCATTTACTGTATTTTGTCCTCTTACGAGTAGCTTTATTGTTGTATACACGCTTATTTTTATGAATATTGGCTTATGTTTTTGTTTGTATTCTTTATATTATTATTTCTAGTTTTTAGTTTTAGTTTAGTTTAGTTTTATTTCCACAAATAAGTACTATTTATATAAAGTAAAGCCATGTATGGCCAATGTGTTACTTATAAGGTATACCTATGTATTTATTTCTGTAATGAGCTGTGGTTTTTGTAATAAATAAATAAATAAATAAGTAAGTATAACTAATAGGTATAACATTTTTATTAAATAAAATTTGATGTCATCTTCTGAACACGACGTGTAACATAGCCAATTTGTTAGTCTTGGCTTCACGTCTTTACTACTGGAACGATTTTAATAAAATTTGGCAGATATATTATGTGTAATGGGATTTTCCCATAGAGTAATAAATGACACGCTATTGAATTTTCCTAACGACACGCTGCGTCGTTCGATGCAATCACAAGTTGCACCAATTTTTAAGTAAGTATTGGGATCAGTAAGCCTTTTAGGCGCGTATCCATTATCGTATATTTTTTATAACACCCCACCTACATGATTATTTTTCACATTTGGTCGACTGATGTTGAGTGACGGGTCAAAAATGTGAAGGCGGTTACGTCACTGCATTAAGTTAAGGCCACATTTATTAATTTATTTGCCACTTACCATCAGGTGGGCGCAGGGAAACATGTCGTGCTAGTATATAAAAAAAAAACAGAGACAAATTAAATTGTAGTTGAAAAAAATTTCAAGGAATTAAAACCGCTCTATAGGATTTTAACAAATGCGATATTCGTATAGTATTTACCCAATTTTTGGGACTTGGTGTTTTTATAATACACTACCAAATGAACTAACTAGCTGTGTAGATAAACTAACTTATAGGCAAGGCATTAACGACAAATGTTTTTATTTGTGACATAAATGCCTCGTAGCCTCGCATTTTATAAGTATAAGCAGCATTTTATAAGTATTAAGTTTAACACCCGTATTATAAGACGTTTCTGCAAAAGCTCTTCCACTCAATTATTCCTTCCATCGGTCAAACGCTCAGATTATATAGGATATAGATGACAGTGTTTATATGTATATTTTTGACATAGTTGTTAGATTTTATATTATTATATATAAACTCCTTTCTAATGATAAGCACTTTTGCTTTTCTATTATCCTAGTTTTGTAATGTCAAAACTGTCTTTATATACTTCATAATTGGCTTGTCTAAAAATATGTATTATATCAATGAAAATATTATTTGTTCTTCTTATTGTGGAAATACCTGCTTAACAAAAGGTTATGGGCCATCACGTTAATCTGCAAATAATTTTCTTAGAAAATTCGTGCCTAAAAACTTAAGTTTTTCGCTTTCGTTCCATTCCTGTCAAAATTGATCATGGAGCAAAAGGCGGGCACCAGTCGTGCTAACAATCAAGTTCCTGGAAATTATGGCGTTGTATCTGGTACTCCTAATTTTCAAAAACTGGAAGGACGTCGGAACTATTCTACATGGAAATTTGCGATGGAAATGTACCTAATTGATTGTGATCTGTGGGACTATGTTATTAATCCCATAATACATGCACAGACTACAGAAGATTGTAAGAAGGATGCTAAAGCCAGATCTAAAATTTGTCTGATGTGTCATGAATCTGTATATCCTGTAGTTGCAGCGGCAAAGACTGCACACGAAACATGGTCATGTCTTCAAAAGACTTATGCTGACAGTGGACTTGTTAGAAAATTAGCGTTATTAAAAATGCTGTTTGGCGTTAAATTGTGTAACTACCCGAACATGGAAGCCTATATTAATCATGTAAGAAATACACAACAACAACTAGCTGGAATTGGTGCTGCTGTAGAAGATGAGTTCGTTGGCGTAATTTTACTAATGGGTTTGACAGATATATATACTCCCTTAGTTATGGCATTAGAACATTCAGGTGCAAAAATTACTACGGATTCTGTCATGTCTGCGCTATTGAGGGAAGACCAGCGGTACGAGGTGGCGACAAATATTCCTGACACGAGTGGCTCGACATCTGCTTTGCTATCTGAGAATCAAGTAACCAAGAAGACATTTTGTAAATATTGCAAAAAGTTAGGTCATGTTGTTTCAGATTGTTGGAAAGCAAATAAAAATAAGGCAAATACTTGCACAAGCTCCGAAAACACAAATGCACAACATACACTTTTATCATGTTTAAATTTAAATTCTTTAAGCTTAGGTACAAATAATGATTGGTATATTGATTCTGGAGCTACAATTCATATGACCCCAAGGCGTGATTGGTTCAATAAGTATGTGGAAACTAATAAAAAACCTATTTCAGTTGCTAATAATAAAACAATCTATGGTCACGGTATGGGGGATGTATCTTATAATGTATCGGATAGGATTCAAGATATATCCGAGGTATTGTATGTACCAAATCTTTCTACAAATTTGTTATCTGTACATAGTTTAATTAAGAAAGGGTTAGTAGTTATTTTTTCTAGAAAAGGTGCCGAAGTGTTATTGCATGAAGGTTGTTCTGTGACGGGTACTGTTGTTGCTACTGCTTCAAACGTAGGTGGTATGTATAAGCTAGATGTCAATAATAAATGTCAAGCTCAAATGTCACGCGCAAACGACTCTATAACTTTATGGCATAAACGTCTTGGTCATCTTAATGTAGTAGATTTAAATATACTTAGAGGCAACGACGTAGGTATAAATTATGTTGGTCGCGAAATGAATGATATTTGTATAGCATGTGCACAAGGTAAAATGTCAAAAAAGGTATTCAAATCTTCTACTTCTAGGGCTAACACAGTACTTGAATTAATTCATTCAGATTTGTGTGGACCTATGAGTTGTGCTTCGTGGGGAGGAGCTCTATATTTACTCACTTTTACTGATGACAAAACTAGGAAAGTCTTCGGTTATTTATTAAAGTCTAAAGATGAAGTGAAACAAAAATTTATTGAGTTTAAGAGTCTTGTTGAAAATCAAACAGGTGAGAAGATTAAAATTTTTAGATCGGACAATGGAGGAGAATTCGTAAATAAAGATATGGCTAGTATTTTCAGGGCGTATGGTATTATTCATCAAACCACCGTACCTTATAATCCCCAACAGAATGGTGTGGCTGAGCGTTTAAATAGAACCATCATTGAAAAAGCTCGTTCGATGTTACAATGTGCTCATCTATCAAAAGCATATTGGGGAGAAGCTGTAAATACCGCTATTTATCTTAAAAATAGATCACCTTCGAAGACAATATGTAATCAGATTCCTGAAGAACTGTGGACAGGCACTAAAGTAAATTTATCGCATTTAAGGGTTTTTGGTTGTGAAGCTCATATGCTCATTCCTAAAGAGAAACGCAAGAAATTAGATTCTAAAACAAAATCGGTTATTTTTGTAGGTTATTCAAATGAAACGAAAGGTTATCGTCTAATAAATACCGATAATCCTCGACAAATCTTAATAGCAAGAGATGTATGTTTTATTGAAAATAAATTTACGAATGATATTGTTTCTGATACATTATTGCCTACTCCAGTTACTACAGAATCTTCCACTATTGATTTTGTCCAAAATGATTTACTTTCGCAAAATTTATTTGACTCTAGCAATTCCATTAATCAACATATTATAGATAATAATAACCTTAATCCTAATAATTTTAATGATGAGTTTAATAATGAACCTAACAATGGCGAAGTCATTAATGAAGATGAAAATCATGATTTACAACCCGATAATTCTGTATCTGATATTCAAACACCAGCTGATCCAGCTGAATCATCAATCGAAAGACGCTATCCATTAAGAAATAGATGTCCTAAAATTTGGTCAGATGATTTCATATTATATCAAGCTGCTGTTGAAAATGAAGAACCTTCTACTTATAAAGAAGCTATTGATGATATTAATAAAGATCAGTGGCAGGCGGCAATGCAAACTGAATATGATTCCCTTATTAAGCATAAAACATGGATTCTTGTCGATAAACCAATTGACCGAAAAGTTGTTAAATGCAAATGGGTATATAAAATTAAAAGAAATACTAGTGGAGAAATTGTAAAATATAAGGCGAGATTAGTAGCCAAGGGTTATACACAAGTATTTGGTATTGATTATGAGGAAACTTTTGCTCCTGTGACTCGACTATCCACAGTTAGATTATTATTAGCCTATGCCGTAAAATATGATCTAGAGATGTATCATTTAGATGTAGAGACAGCTTTTTTGAATGGTGATCTAGAAGAAGAAATATATATGGAACAGCCGGAAGGTTTTAGAAATGATAATAAAGTTTGTTTGTTAAAGAAGGCATTGTACGGTTTGAAACAGGCTCCTCGTCAATGGAATAAAAAAGTGTGTGACGCGTTAGAGTTAAACGGTATGAATAGGTCTCAGACAGAGTATTGTGTTTATCATAAAAGAGAAGGTGACAGTATTATTATAATCGCAGTATTTGTTGATGATTTCTTTATTTTCACAAACAATATAAAGCTAAAAGAAGATTTCATGAAATGTTTACAAAAGGATTTTTCTGTGAAGGATTTAGGTTTCTTAACCGATTGTCTCGGAATGAGGGTGAGAAAGACTAATGAAGGCATTACACTCGATCAATCTAGTTATATCGATAAAGTTTTAGAAGTGTATGGTTTAAAGGATGCTAAATCTGCTTCGACTCCTATTGAAACTGCAACTAAGTTAGTTCGTCCTGTTGTTTGTTTAAATAATAATGATTTTCCATATCAACAACTCATTGGCTCTTTAATGTATATATCGATAGCTACTAGACCAGACATTACCCACGCAGTTAGTGTCTTAAGTCAATTTAATAACTGTTTTGATGAAACTCACTGGAAAAGTGCAAAACGGGTTTTAAGGTATTTAAAGGGCACGAAAGATCAAAAACTTATTTTTAAGAAATGTGAGGAAGACATTGTGGGTTATGCAGATGCTGACTACGGTGGTAATATCATGGATAGAAAGTCTTATACTGGCTATGTGTATATGATGAGTGGTAGTTGTATATCTTGGCAGTCTAAGAAACAGGCTACAGTTGCTTTATCTACAACTGAAGCTGAATATATGGCACTTAGTGATGCATGCAAGGAAGGTCTTTATTTGAAAAGTTTAATTAAAGAATTGTTTGGTATCAGTAAACCAATCAAAATATTTTCTGACAATCAAGGCGCACAACTTTTAACTAAAAACAATACATACCATTCACGAACAAAACACATAGATATTCGTCATCATTTTATTCGTGATATTGTTGCACAAAAAGAAATAGTAATAGATTATATTCCTACAAATGAAATGATAGCGGATATTTTAACAAAGTTTTTGCCAACATTTAAGCATAAACATTGTGTTGGTCTTCTAGGTTTATTATGTTAGGTGTTAGTGTTTATTAACTTTGTTTCTTCGTGTACTATCTTATATTATTTGTGTTGCTTTAAATTGTGTCTAATGTACAGCTAGGGAAGGTGTTATCATTAAGGGAAGGTGTTAGATTTTATATTATTATATATAAACTCCTTTCTAATGATAAGCACTTTTGCTTTTCTATTATCCTAGTTTTGTAATGTCAAAACTGTCTTTATATACTTCATAATTGGCTTGTCTAAAAATATGTATTATATCAATGAAAATATTATTTGTTCTTCTTATTGTGGAAATACCTGCTTAACAAAAATAGTGTCAGTTCAAAATTAGAAACAGACCTTTGTAAATTATTTTTTGTACATATTTATCGTTATCGCAATTATTGGGTTAAAAATTAAAACTGAAAATTTAAAATTACTCCAGTAAGTCGCCTTAACGGCTGTCTCACACGGTACGCTACACCCGCGGGCTATTTCAGTAAAAATTACTCAGCAGCCAACTAAAATACTACATTGTAATGTACACCTTTGGAATTTGCCGTAATAACTAGAAACAAAATCTGAGCCTATGTGACGTCGCAACCACCTTATGGTAAAAGCATTAATTGTACTTTTTTTATTTTTTTATTTAAAACTATGAATAAGACTCATAAGAGTATTTTATTATACCTAAGGATGCAATTATAAATGACTTAATTTGCTCCTAATAAGTATATATAACTTCTCGCCAACTCGTCTGGCCAGCGTGGCGAGTGTAGTCTATATTCTCCAGATACATGTTCTGGAAGGCCCATCTCCAGCAGTGGAGGTCTAGGACGCTGTGTTCTAGGGGCTGTAATGAAGTATATATATACGTATTTTATCCAAAAAGTTTGTATTTATCGTGCTCTCTCAATTAGCTCCAGTACCATTCGACATTAAAACATAAAGTTCCATATTAATGGATAAGAAAATGTCTCTTATTTACTACACCCTAATCCTAATAATCCCCAGACTAGAATTCTCTGGGTTAAGCTGAAGATCAAGTTATTATTTTTATTTTTTGTTAAACTTATTGCACAAAACTACAAAATGCTACTAACATAATGTCGTTAGACATTGTCTGACTGCTAACCTTAACGACAATAATCAAATCTAAATCAAACTATTATAGGAATATCAACTTTACTAGCGGTTGACATTGACAGGTATCCGATAAGAAAGAAATAAAATTTAACTACTGTGGGCAATTGGCCGAGCTGCTTTCACCGAATTTCTTCATAATTATTCCGGCAATTCTTTTGATTAGGCTCGGACAAGTGTGCTCACACCTCCTTAACATATCACGTTAACAAGGCGCAATGGATCTTTAATAAATGTTCGAGTTAAGTTATATTTACGCAGACACATTTATTATAACAAATTTCAACAACAGCGTT
The DNA here is from genome assembly GCA_910589645.1 of Tinea semifulvella. Taxonomy (NCBI): domain Eukaryota; kingdom Metazoa; phylum Arthropoda; class Insecta; order Lepidoptera; family Tineidae; genus Tinea; species Tinea semifulvella. Next base: position 648,479 of record OU342600.1, read on the forward strand.
TTTAAATACCAAAACAATATTGAACTAAAAACCAGGTGAGAGAGAAGGAGTAAAAATAAAAGTCAAAGTAAATCCGGTCGAAAGAACAGCAGTCGTTGGGTACGAGCGAGTTGGTTCTGAAAAATCAAAGCAATCCGAGCGCCGCGCTAAATAAGGAAGTGGGTGAAAAAGTGGAGGGGCGAATAGTCGGGACGTCGAGTCCAGGACAGCTTGCAAGAGTCAGGGAGTCGCTGCCGACTGATACAGTCCTCCTCACAGCCGTCCTCAAATAAATAAAACAATGGTAAGTCGCAGTGAAAGTGCTAAGTGAAGTGAAGTGATTCAACAAACAGTGCAACGATGACTTGAAAGAAGCTGATAAAGCCGAAAATCAATCGATAGTAGCTATAAATTAAATAAACTTTAAATTGATGTACACGGAACGGAAATACAACAGAAATCGAATAAATTGTATTTCAAACTAAATAAATAATAATAATAATAAATATTTCCAGACAGGACACACAGCGCCATCTAATTTCCGTGATAAGCTACGAGGCTCGTGTTACGGAAACTAGATGGTTGATAAACTACATATAATACTTTTTTTTTGTTATTATATACATATTATACATATAAACACCCAGACCGAGACAAATTATACAATCATTGAATAATAACTACACTGAGGAACAATAATAATAAATTATACAAAATAAAAAACAGTATTACTTAAAATCAACAAATACAAGGAACTAGTAAAACAAAATCAATATAATCTGCAAACATGCTCAAAACAATGCAATTAATAAATTAAATACGAATACTAATACAGAAAGGTAAAGAACAAAAATAACTTCAATGCTGATAACTCAATAATCATTTAGCTTTTTGAAATTAAACCTAAAACCAAAGGATAAATTAAAATACCCTAAACTCTAAAAAAATATTTCTTTTCTAACATAAATGATACTAGATAATGATAATGAGATGATAAGAGAGCTATTTTGATGTGTTTATATTACTCTTTTTTTATATTGGTCTAAGCCTTGTTTTGTCACTTTTGTTTTAAGACAACTTTATATTTAACTAGCATTAAACCAATAGTCCATACATTATGCTTACTGCAGATCAAATTTCGACTTTTGTTTCTATGGTACAAATAAACATAAAACATTAAACAAAATTCCAGAAATTAGGAAGCATGTAGAAAAAAAACTACGCAGTGGCAAATATGAAGTCAAACGTGAAAATAGAAAGAGCGTACGCTCAATAAGAATGCCGGCTGATCTATATTTATAATATTTACGTAACCAAATGAAATCTCGGCCAAGCTGAAAGATGATCGGAGTCGCTTCTAAAATTAGATTTAACAATTGTCGGTTCCTATATAGAAATCTATCCGGTGGATAATATATTTAAAACATATTAAATGAAATCATCAAACAACGATATAGATAATATAGACAGACACAGTTTAAGAATAGCAGATAATAAAATGTGAATAATGTAAGTTATAAATAAAAAGTTTTACAGCAAATATTATATACAATTATAAATAAAATAATAAAATTATTAAACTTAAACTGAAAGAATTGTTTTTCAATATTAAAAACGAATACGATAATAAGAACAAATCAATAATAGTAATTCTACAATAATAAATAAAACGATTACCATTAGTCCAAAATTATCAAGGTTTTAAAAGAACGATAGCAATGAAGAAACTAAAGTACTTACATAGAGATCTTACATTTTACATTGCTTTACGATAGACATTTAAAAATCACTCAATATCGAATATTCATTTTAGAATATTATGTTTATGATGCAAGATTTAGAATGTTTAAATATTCCTATCTGTGGAAGTTGAAGATAGGGCTTTAATGCATAATACATAGTTAGATTTTCCCAAGAATAAATATAAAAAAAAAGTTAGTCTACACGCATATTTCTATATATTCCCTTCTACAATATTTCTGTTAGTTAATTATCTCATTGAATGTTCCAGGCGGATAAGAAAGAGAAAGTAAAGAAGAAGAAGACCAAGGAAGAGGCACCAGCAGAGGAAGCCCCTGCGCCAGCCAGCGGTGGTGGAAGCGAGCGTCAGTCCTCAAGAGGCTCCCGCAAGGCCGCCAAGCGCACCGGTTCCAATGTCTTCTCTATGTTCTCACAAAAGCAAGTCGCTGAATTCAAAGAGGTACGTTCTACTACTACAAATTGTTAAGTCAGGTGACTGGATATTTACCACTCTCAGTACACCAATACTGCTCCGCATCCATTAGAGACAGTCGGTGAATGAGCTGCGACTGCAACGGTTTTATAATTTCCAACTATAGGGTTCCGAAACCTAATGAGGAGATAGAGGTTTTAGTTCAACTATTTCGACTTGTTTTGATTATAGTTTGGCCCAAGTAAAAGCGACATTATTTACGCTCACCACACGCGGGACTCAAGGTCCAAGAATAGAAGTAAGTGACTACATGAGATGAACAGTCAGAAAAGGTTCTGAACGTAAAAATAATCGCTTAGCATTGCGACAATACTTCAAATTTTTAAAACTTTATTGACGTCATTTATCGGTGAAACTATCTTTGTATTTACACTCGTAGCTCGTGCCAGTCAATTGTTTTGTAAATATTCTCGCATCTGAATTGTTTGATAACTCCGATGTGGAATCTTAAACAATAATTTAATTGCATACCTAAATACAATTTCTACGAGTATTGGGTATTAGATTAATTATATTTGGATCCTACTACATTAGTAATATTTAAAGTATCAGTAAATAATTGTCTTGTCTTATTTGTCGTTTATATTTATGGACCATCCATTGTTCTCAACGAACTTTAACTTAAAACAATTGCTCAGGCTCATTCAAGTAGAAGATACGACTAGGAATGCGGCCATGTTTTTATGTCTAAATATTGTATTGTTTTCTTTGTTATACAGGCTTTCCAGCTAATGGATCACGACAAGGACGGTATCATCGGCAAGAACGATCTCCGCGCCACCTTCGACTCCCTCGGCAGGCTCGCCTCCGAAAAGGAACTCGACGAGATGGTCGGAGAAGCCCCTGGCCCCATCAACTTCACCCAGCTTCTTACCCTGTTCGCCAACCGCATGTCCGGAGGCTCCGACGAAGACGATGTCGTCATTAATGCCTTTAAAACCTTCGACGAGGAAGGCAAGATCGACTCTGAGAGGTTAAGGCACGCACTCATGACCTGGGGAGATAAATTCTCCGCTGATGAGGTTGATGAAGCCTATGACCAGATGGACATTGATGACAAAGGTTTCATTGACACCACCAGGCTGATCACCATGCTAACAGCCAGCGGAGAGGAGGAAGAAGGCGGCGAAGCTGCGTAAACCAACGTTCGAAAACATCCTGAACAAAAAACTATCTTTAATTATTTCGTTATGTAATAAATTTATTATTATTTCCATTTTTTTAATTTATATTATTTAAATATAGATCTTACGCAAACACTGTGTCGTGATGGATTTTTAAACCCCGAATCAAGTTACAAGCTATAGCAATTCCTATCTTTTTATCTCTTGATATAGCTCGGAATTGAAAAATACTGAACCGACTTTTGTAGTACAAAGTTGAGGAAGTGACAAACAGCAAATCAAATACACTTTTTTTATATTAGCTCTGTTATTTTATTTGCACTTAGTCAAAATATTACACCTACTGTATCTGCACATAATCATCTGTCTCACTGAAAATATTGTCTTGTCACCGGAGGAGACGACAAGACGCGGTGTTATGTCTTTTAAAAACTTTTTTGCGCTTGGATTCCATGGGCCCAGAGTTTCTACAAGAAATTAAATTAATTTCTACTTTTATTAAATATCTTGGGGTACCTAATACTGACTTTAAGATAAAGTTTATTCAGTAAAACCAGTAAATTTTTGTTTCCTATTTCTACACAAAATAATATAAATATCACAAACCAAACATATCCATAATAATAAAAAAGAAAAGCTTTTTTAGGCTGAGATGACACAAAATTAAGTCTCTGTAAATTGTAACGATTAATTTTAAAATGGCGTCGAATTATTTCGTCGGTTGATACAATCGACGCCATTTTAATCTTTAATCGTTACAGTTACAGACTTATTATTGGTACAACCCAGCCTAACGCCCAGGGGGCCTAATTCCGGCGTTTTTGACTTGGGTGTCGGCTCGAAATATTTTAATGAAAAGTTTTTTTTGAACAAATCGAGCGGACATGCATATCGAACATGCAAAAAGTCTGAAAAATCTAAATTGAGAAGCAATCACGTGGCAAATATTGATCATAGATTATTTTAATTGTCCTTGCTGCAACTGACTGTAAATCTTTTCTGTTGTAATGGGGTGTATCAGACAAAGCTTTTGGTGGATGTCGCTATCGGCAATGGTACCTAGTTTACACCTATAACGCATTATATTTTAAATGTTTTTGTAGTTTTTTATATTTTTATAACAGTAAATTTAATTTTAACTTAACTTGACCTACTTAGACAAATAAGAAAGCGAACACAGTCTTTTAAAAGAAAAAGGTTGAATTAATAGGGCAATTTTAAGATCACCATATCATTAAATTGCCTTGGAAATCTCAATTTGTACTCTGCTGTACTGCTCGCACAATATCCAGAAAATCATATATTTCGTAATAAAAATACAAGATTTCTATGCAACTGAATAATTCAGTTGCATATAATTATTATAAGTTATATAAGTCACCATCTATCATGCGCCATCTATCGTGATAAAAAAGTCAGTATTAAAAAAAATAGATTGTTTTTTAAACGTAAAAGGATAAGTTGTTGTTTTTAAACGATGACATTAAACGTCAAACAGATACGGTGACTTAATACTATTAGTAGCTAAAATGTACCTTGAACAAAAAATATAGTCTGCCAATTACACCGTGCTATCTAAAGTAAGCGAACTATTTTATTAGGTGCCTTATCAATGTCAGTCACAATATGCCAATCTGTCAACTAATCTGCCCTAAAAAATGTTTACTTTTGGTTTTTATCGAAAAACTATGTGAAAATATACGGTAAATAATCAAAATGACCACAGAAATAAGCGAAAATAATGTAAAAACCTTTAAATATTCATTTCCTACGTGTACGAACGAGAATGTGTTATTTAATTTGGAAGTTCCAGTCGATATACCTTACGATGGATGTACGAAAGAATTAGTGCAAAGGGTCATTTCAATGTTTAAAATACCTATTTACTTAGAAGACGGTAAGTAACGTCGAACTATCATATAATAGCAAAGTTTGAAAAAGCATGTTTTTAGGACAGGATAGTGGTAGAGACTCTTAGTTTGTAAGTACTCATATTATATTAGTTATAAAGTAATTCCCTTGTGATTAGGCTCAAGCAAATATGATTTTTAAAAATACAATTGTTTCCTGTGGTCACGCGGTTAAGTCCGTGGATTTAGACTCGAAGGTACCTGGTTTGATTCCTGGTCGGGACACAAAAATATTTATTGATGTAAATAAATACATTTAATTAATATTTATGATATTTATCGAGTTTGGTACGCTGGAGACATCAACGAGCTTGCCACTTGTCATGATCGGCCTATAGTAAAGTTGGCTAAATGTGAACTCGCTTCTTTATAAGCGTGGTTTCTGACCACCCCGAAAGGGAAACGGTCGTGATGATACTACTACAATTGTTTTCAGTACATTTATTCATGTCTCGCTTTTTTGGTCTGCATGTAAATTTTTATTCTCCTACATATCCGTGAATAACGTAGCAACCCTAGTTGTAAGTGGCTGGCATCAGTTGCTCCAATTCTTTGACCCTGCAAATTGATTACCATTAGGTGAGTGTGGTGTAAGATGTCAAATTTAAAAGACTTGAAATTAAAATATAACTGGTAGTTTGTTTCATAAACTTATAATACTTATTCATACATAAAATATCCCACATTTGTATTGGTGAATTTTCGTCATCTATAGTCTCAAATTTATATTTATTTATTTATTCGAAGAGAAAGAACAGAGACAGGCAGTATAAGAACAATTAAGAAACGATACAGTAGGAGCTATTAGAATTATACCCGCCACCAAAATATTTCCCACTGTGGACAAATTGTAAATATTGTTGGTGATACTGCATAATATATGTTACTAACAGTGAATAACTTGTAACTGCTTTAGTTGTTCCAAAGGTTTGACCAGTATAAAACATCTAGCAGCATTAGGTCCGCCTTTGTACTTTGTGCTATAAAGTTTATAATAAATAAATAAATAAAATTAACACCACGTAAGGCTCACAACCAACTATGATTATATTATATCTAATAAGAAGTTTACCACCACATGCTTCTCCTCTCGTTGCCCAACCAAATTTTGTTAGATTCTGCTAATGCTTCTTCAAAGCTCGTTCCAGTAGACATGTTAGGACTTATTATTTCAGTAATTGGTATAAGGATTTTGCTGGAATTTCACTTGCATCAACAACTGCTGCATAAAACTGACTCTTAAATCTGTTACTGATCATTTCTTCTGTTGGATCAGAGATTTGTTTGGCTTCAAGTCAATAATAATAATAATATTATTATTATTAACTGGAATTTTAGTGAACAATTTGACTCTCACTGCAGGGGATTCAATTATATATGGCTTGTGGGACCCTGTTTTCGACTACCTGTATTGTTTGCCTAATGAAATCAATTTTACTTGCATTTACCTAAACTTAAATTAAGATATAACCCTATTATAATATAAATTCAATTAAAATTAAATTAAGGAATGTAAGTTCAATGATGACAGATTTCTAAGCATTCCATGGATTCACCGTGCGGGTGCCGGGTCCATCGTGTGTGGGTAATGAGAAGAATGGTGTCTCGGGCTTGCGACCGACAATAGGCTGGTTTAAGAAAAGGAGGCCTCCCTTTTTTTATTTTATTGAATAACTTATTTCCAGTTCCAAGAAAACACTAAAATAAAAGATATTTTTTCAGGATGGGGTGTAAATTAAATATTATTTACTAATTAGTGTGAAATTTCCAATATGCTACTTTTTTCCATCAGTGGTATTTTGCTAATACCACTGATGAATAATATAAATAAACTATTGATTACACAGTTTTGCAGTATCGCTTATCATTTATTTTCATTTTGTAGAACTAAATGAGAAGCTATCAAAGTTTGTGAGCGATGAAACAACAGAACACTACAACACAAGGGACGAGGCACTTCTTAACCAACTGAAAGATGGAAATGTGGATGTAGAAGGTAAAATATGTTTAATTTTAATGAATGAGAATGAAGAGAAAGAGATATGTTTATTTATATTACAATTAATATCCTTTATTTCAATATATGTAGAAAGGAACAAAGAGAAGACAAAAAAATGGTCTATTGTCTGTGGGAAAGAGAGAAGTACAATAGTAGAAAAAATAAGAAAATATACCGATCTTAAAGACGAAATATCCCGCATGTGGAACATGCGCCACGTCACAATAGTACCAATATTCCTGTCATCCACAGGTGTCATCCCTAAAAACCTACAGCAATCACTTCAATTACTAGATTTATCCCCACACACATACATCTCATTACAGAAAGCCACAATACTTAACACATGCAGAATCGTCAGGAAATTCCTACAAACAGAACCAGATCATAATTAAAAGTATTCACTCACTTCCATAAATAATGCTCCCTTAGCTAAGGCTCGCGAGCATTATTAAAATCCAACCTAAAAACCGAGAGTTTGTCATATAAACCTAAATAATAATAATAATTAAATACTTATATAAATTTTAATGTTTCATTGACCTTATTCATAAACCTACATGCAGACAAAGCAATAATGTCTACATTAGAAAATATATATATGTATATATGAGCACACAAGACGTCTTAATGGGGCAGGAATGGTAGCGTTAGTGCGGGTTGCAGTAGTTACAAACAGGCGATGCTGGCACACGTCGCGCTGCGGGTTCGCGGGAATATAGTAACAGAGTTTACTGTTCAGATCAATTTATTATTGCATAAACCACGAAGTGTCATGGCCAACACATTACAACAAAAACTAAATTTAACCTAAAAAACGCTTAGAAATAACAATTAATTACTTACAAAGAAAACAGCTCCTCCAAATCACTGTCCTGTGGCATGGTGCCCGATACACTAGCAGCATTTCCCCTCTGAATTGAGATACTGAATTTTAGAGAGAAAGACTGCCAGCTTTATTGTCACCAGAGATGTCAATGAGCCTTAGAACAATTTCTTTACAGAAAGCTTTTAGTTCTGATCCTTATGGGATTATTGTTTCGTTTCGTATAAGTAGAATGGTGGATGGTGAGCGTATTATCCCGCAAAAAAAAAAAGGAGGCCTTCTTTTCTTTAACCAGCCTATTGTCGGTCGCAAGCCCGAGACACCATTCTTCTCATCTCTTACCCACACACGATGGACCAGGCACCTGCACGGTGAATCCATGGAATGCTTAGAAATTTGTCTTCTCTCTCATTGAAACACTCAATAAACTGGAGCAGTATCTTTTGTCAACTATTATTAGTGTTGTTCCAATTAAATATAAATATTTCCAGACAGGTCACACAGCGCCATCTAATTTCCGCGGTAAGCTACGAGGCTTGTGTTACGGAAACTAGATGGTTGATAAACTACATATTATACTTTTTTTGCCTTGCCCCCGGTGGGAATCGAACCCACAACCTCCCGAGTTCACTGCAATGTTTGTTACCACTAGGATCAAACATCAGTAACTAACACTATGTCAAAAGATATTTTATCCTCAATTTCAGCTCTAGTCAAGGGTTGGGAGAAAGAGTTCAAGAACAACATCTCAGAGTATGCAGATCAGAAAGGCACTTCAGATGAGGAGGTGTTTGCGGCCGCCTATCATAAATTGGTTCATTCTCCTGCTGTGGATACCATATTACAGGTGTGATCTTATTCATAACGGCCCCCAGAGACGTGGCTTCACTGAGCGTGTCACGTTTAAATCATTCAAGTTAAAAATGGTGTACTGGATTTTTTTTTGAAGGACAGACTTCAGCTGAAATGATCAAACCAAGGACCAGGGGGTGAAGAAATATTAAATTTTGACTCAAATAGAAAGTTGCGCCGCCTAGGGAGAACCAAATTCTTGTCTATTGTTTGGACATAATCAAGTTGTAACTCATTCATCAATTCAATAAATCACTCAATCAATTCACTGTAAAATTGTATTATCTTATATGCACCTGTATTCTGTGCTATAAACGATTTTGAATTTGAATTCAATTGACTAAAACAACAACAAATTAATACTTAATTATTCATAAACTATCTGCACCCGCTTATAACAGATCTCAATCACAAAGGTTAGTTGGTAGAAAATGCATTTACGGCATTAAGCTCGCCTGTGTACTCACTTATTTTGGTTTTGTACAATAAAGTATTTATTATTATGTCAGCCATTGTTGTTAACAAGTGAACTTAGTAGACAAAATACACAATATATTTTTTTATTATCGTATTTGATTGCAGACATTCACTTTTGAATATTCCTATTCCTATATAGAAGCCATACCTATAATAGGTATATTTATTTATTCATTCATTTTGGAAAACCAACAGTTGACAATTTCAAATAGATAAGTAATATTAAACTTTCTTCAGTTTTTAGAGAACTATTAATTATATGTGGCACTTTAACAATCCTTCGAGTGAACGCCACTTTTTTCGCTAGAGTTGCCACTTTTTTTTTGTTACAATTTGCCAGTGTCAAAGTTAGGGAAAGACGGCTTAAATAAATAGGACTTGAAAAATTTGGAACAGGATTTGCCACTCTTTTTCCCATTCATACTCTTTGATTTGATTGCTCACATTTTTGGATCAATCAGGCTATATAACAGTTGAGTGATGTTATCTAACTCGCCCTCTGTTCAATAGATGGCGCCACAGTCGTTTAAGAACGTACCGCGGTTTGGCGAATTTGTCGAGTCATATTGCAAGACTGGGCTCCTGTGGAGTGCAGTTTTTTATAGTATCCTTATGAGACTAGTCTACGATTTGTTTTTAAAGGAAGGCACCAACTACCTAGCGGTAGTTTGGTCCTCGATATTGTTAAATTAAGAAAAAGTTAACGCTACGAGGGGCGTTCAAAATATTCTCGGTATGTGGATAAAAACAAACAAGTACGAAAAGTTTGATATTTTTATTTTTCAATATACTCCCCCCCTATGTTCATACACTTATAAGATCGATCAATTTTTTTTTTTAATTCCTCATAAAAATATTTTTTATCTTTGGTGTAAAAATGCTCCTCCACGGCCGTCTTCAACGCTTCATCGTCAGAAAATTTATTTCCACGCAGATCCTTTTTAAGATTGGGAAACAAAAAGAAGTCGCTTGGGGCTAAGTCCGGACTATAGGGTGGATGAGTAACAGTTTCAAACCCACATTCAACAATAGCTGCCTTGGCAATATGAGCAGTATGGACAGGGGCGTTGTCATGCAGAAGCAGAACACCTTTGGTTAACTTTCCTCGCCTCTTTTCTTTGATCGCATCTCTTAATTGACGTATAACGTTAGCGTAGTACTGCCCTGTGATATTTACACCTTTTTCTTTATAATCGATAAGCAAAACTCCTTCACAATCCCAAAATATTGTGGCCATGACCTTGCCAGCTGACGGGATTACCTTGAACTTCTTGGGATGAGCTGAACCCTTAATGTGCCACTGCATGGACTCCTGTTTGCTCTCTGGGTCATAATGATGAACCCAGGTTTCATCTCCAGTAACTATTTTTTGCAGCACCTCATCGGGATTTTCACCACACAGGTCGATAAAATCTGAACAGCAAGCCACACGCATATCCTTTTGAAGAAGCGTCAGCATTCGCGGAACCCATCTTGCACTTACTTTTGACATATTAAGATGGTCATGTATAATGTCATGTACGGTACCAATAGAGAGATTGGTTACTTGAGCTATAGATTTTACCTTCACTCGGCCGTCTTCCAATATAAGTTTTTCCACTTTATCAATATTTTCTTGTGAGGTAGCCACTACAGGCCGGCCAGGTCTAGGGTCATCTTCAATACTCTCCCTTCCACGCTTAAATTCGCTTGACCATTTTTGAATAGTAGATAAAGAAGGAGCAGACTCACGGTAAACACAATCCATTTCCTCTTTTATGGTTTTTTGATTTTTACCCTGTTTTGTCAAGAATTTTATGACGGATCGGTGCTCTAATTTCGTTAAAATTGTTAATTCGCTCATGGTGTTCATGTTTGTTCGGCAATTGCAGAAAAACAAAAGAACATCTCGGTTCCAATTTTACTTTTTTTTAATGTCAATGGATGAATCTTAGCGGCCAGTAACAAATATATATATAAAAGAGGTTGTAACGTATCAATACCGAGAATATTTTGAACGCCCCTCGTATGATATTCTAACTTACCAGGAAACTGAACATCTTTTCGTTGTCCAAAAGTAATTTAAGTGGCATATTCTACACGGGTACTTAGGTGTTTTATTTATTTTACTTTTTAAATATATAACTTTGCTTTACTAACCTTACTTATTTATAAGTAATTTTGCTACTGTTTTTATTTTTTCACCATTAATTGATTTTATTTTTGTAGTTCCTAGGAAGAGCACTGACTTCTAGGACACAACCCAACTAGTCTTGGAATCAGGGTTTTAACTATTTGTTACAAAACTGTTCCCTAAGTTAAGTCCATATTTATAAGGAAGAAAAAAATGTAATTGTTTCAATAAACTTTATTTATTATTGTTGCGGCGCAGTTTTTATTATTTTAAGACTTGTAGACTTCCTTTCTCAATGACATAGAACGACGTATAAATTAGAAGATATTATTGACATTAATAGATTGTGACATTCTGACTACGACGACTGACTGACGCACATCATTTTTCTCTAAATATATCAGACAGACGATATATTGTGTTTTTTTTTTTCTGTAACACGGCAATTTATTTTAAAAGATCAAAATAAGTTAATAATATAAAACTTTACACATATAAAGATGAATATTATTAACTTATTATGATCTTTTAAAATAAATTGCCGTGATACAGAAAAAAAAAAAAAAAATATCGTCTGTCTGATATATTTAGAGAAAAATGATGTGCGTCAGTCAGTCGTCGTAGTCAGAATGTCTAAAAAAGTCCGAGTCAAAAACAAAATACAATTATTATTATTTATTTATTATTATAGAATTGCGCATAGTAGTTCCTAGTTCCTGACGACGGCAGTTTTTAGTTCACCGCTCCTTAGGGTTAGGGAACTAGGTCGCTATTTTAGTTCCTCAACTCTGAGAGAACCCTGTCTCCAACTAGAGAAAGGGAGAACTCAGTTCTCACACCAATATGATATAATAAGTCTGTAACAAAATTACATTTATTTTAGGTAGAAAACTCGTATGCTGTGACTGTGGCGGATACATTAAAGAATAGAGATGAAGATATTAAGAAACTGACACAAAGGTTAGTAGGTAAAAGCTATGAAATATAAATACCATACCAATATAAATATTAAATATTAAATACCAAAGATGGGAATGAAAATAAAATATTTAAATATCCGGTAAGATTAAAACATAAGTATGACCTAAGAGCCCCAAAGCCAAATTATAGTGGCTATCACAGGGGCTTAAATTATAATGCAATAAAGGTGTTTAACTGTTTGGGTACTGATATTAAAAGCAGTGATAATGTGACTTTTTCACATTCACTAAAATCTTTTCTTCTGGTAAGACCCTTTTATAATTTAAAGGAGTACTACGACAGGATGTACGAGTATGGCTGATTGTATATGGGGTACCCTTCATACAATGACATTTGGTATTTTATTTATAAGTAGGTATCTTTTTAATTTAGTGTCGTCCTGTTTTGTTATTGTTTTCGATGTTACAGGTATTTTCTGTTATTGTTTGTTGCGGTTTATTTCTTTAATAATTTAATCTATTACTTTATAGTTGTTGTAAACAAATTTGCACACAATTGATGTATTGTATTTTACAAGCAAAATAAACGTTCATTTCATTTCGAAAAATAGTAAAACTAATAAGAAATCAGAATATCGTCTGTTAACTGAATCTTTTCTAGACAAAGAAAAAGTGTGATATAGATAACTTTTATGAAACTAATATTTAAAAAATTAAAACACGTACTTTTTTACCCGACTGAGCGATGACGCAAGGAAGGGTTATGTGTCTATTTGTCTAGTTGTGTATGTTCCTTTGTGGCACACTGGAGACCGTGGGCCAATTTCGATGATTCTCACGGAAATACGGAAAATAGTGGGTATAAAAGAAAGCATAGGGACAAAAATAAGGGAAGGCATGCTACGATGGTTCGGGCATGTTGAAAGGATGAGCGAAGATAGATTGACGTGGTAACAAACGTTGCCGTGAACTCGGGAGGTCGTGGGTTCGATTCCCACCGGGGGCAAGTTGTACATTGTATAATTTGTCTCGGTCTGGGTGTTTATATGTATAATATGTATTGTTTACAAAAAAAAAAGTATAATATGTAGTTTATCAACCATCTAGTTTTCGTAACACAAGCCTCGTAGCTTACCACGGAAACTAGATGGCGCTGGGTGACCTGTCTGGAAATATTAATTTATTTATTTATTATTGACGAACCAGATATATAATGCGAAAGAAGCCCTGGCAGACCGAGACACACATATCACGATCAAATAAATAAAACACTGGCCGAAGGTGCATTTAAATGCCTTCGTAACAAAAGGGCATGTATGAAGAGGTTGATGAATGTCGACGAAGCGAAAGAGGTATGTCGTGATCATGTCGAGTGGCGCTCAATTGCCTCTGCCTACCCTGCAAAGGATCTGGCGTGAAGATGTGTATGTATGTATGTCTTACATCAATCGATTCGTCTTAATCATGCGAGTGTCACTGAAGATATAATATTAAAAAAAAAACAGTAAGACGACAACCAGACGCCATATTGTGGAAAATAAAAAAACATAAGGATTAATATTGAGTGGGTATGACTTGATTTTAAGACCGCGTTCCCTAAAAAATCCTAAAAAGGTCGGTTCGAACTCCGGCATGTACCTATGAGAAATACACTTTTCTTACGTACTGCAATCATAGATTTACAACACCACCCCATTGGTTCCATTAATACCAACTTGTGAAATTGTCAAAGTCAAAATATCTTTATTCACGTAAACCTATTACAGGCATTTATGAAACGTCATTAATTTATCCTTTTGAATGATTCTACTCCTGCTAGTAGAAGACTAAGCAGCAAAGTGGTTCAATAAGTAAGCTGTTAGCAGAAGACCAGCAGCTTAGCAAATGTTAATAAATAATATCATTGAATATTTTGCACGCAATATGTTTTATGTATGTTTATTTGTGTTTATATATATATCGACGAGCTTGCCACTTGTCATGATTGGCCTATAGCAAAGTTGGCTAAATGTGAATCCGCTTATTTATAAGCGCGGTTTCTGACCACCCCGAAAGGGAAACGGTCGTGATGATACTTTACTTTACTATATATATATATGTTTATAATACTTGCATGTAGTTTATGTAATTGCATGGTATGTAGTGTAAATTAAATGAGCGACAGCCAGAGGATCTAAAAAAACCAATTTGATTCAAGTGTTTATTAACTCAAACTTATTCTAAGCTTAATCTAACATAGGTGTGACAACTTTCGATATGAGAAATGAAGTGACAATACAATATTAATTAGTCTATAAAGTTAAAACTAAGGCGATGCTGATTGTGCGTTACGTGACATAACAATGGCACAATGGGGCTGCATGGTCAGCGCTTCCTGTGGCATGGTCACATGTAACATGTATTTATAAATTATACTATTATTATTAGATTGTTACACCCTGCCCATAATCTCTCACCTTCCCAAAGGTTAGTTGTCAGAGAATGCCTAACAGGCATTAAACTCGCCTATGTACCTAATTTTAAGTTTTGGTGCAATAAAAACAATAAATAAATAACAACAGACCCTCGTCAACCCGTCTGGCCAGCGTAGCGAGTGTAGGCCAAAATCTCCAGAAATTTCTGGAACGCCCAACTTCAGCAGTGGGTGTTTCGGAGTCTGTGTTTTAGGGTTCAAAGTGAAAGTCAAAATATCTTTATTCACGTAAACCTATTACAGGCATTTATGAAACGTTATTAATTTAATTATTTTGAATGATTCTACTCCTGCTAGTAGAAGACTAAGCAGCAAAGTGGTCCAATCAGTAAGCTGATAGCAGAAGACCAGCAGCTTAGCAGATTCCAGTGACCTGTTAATGTTTTGGTTTGTGATGATGCATAATGAAGGATTTAATAATATTGTAGACAAACTGAGGAAATGGAGGAGAAAATACGTCTTCTGGAGTCGCTGAGTACTGAAATTGAAGTCAACGAGCTCGCAGGGAAACACTTTGAGGAACAGAGTTTAGTAGCCGGCAGGTGGGGGTCACAGGTCAGTGGGATATGTGGATTAGGTTTGTTTATACAGTCTATTAAAGATATCCACAAATAAAGAATGACACAAAAATATTTATTAATGTATACATTTAATTAATATTTAATTTATTTGTGATATTTCTCGAGTTTGGTACGCTGGAGACATCGACGAGCTTGCCACTTGTCATGATTGGCCTATAGCAAAGTTGGCTAACTGTGAATCCGCTTATTTATAAGCGTGGTTTCTGACCACCCCGAAAGGGAAACAGTCGTGATGATACTTTACTTTACATTTATTTATTTCTTTTCAGTTTTTAATATATAGTTATTACAATTACAGTTGGACGCATTATGGCAAACTCAAAGATCAGAATTTCGTTCTTGGATCATGAAGACTTTAGAAGAATACCAAAGTAGCTCAGAATTAAATACACCCAGGTATGTTTATGTTTCTCTAACAGTGGAGGTCTGGGAGTGTAAGGGATGTGATGAAGGTGTGGCCAATTAACATATTTTTTGTGACGTTCGACATACGATTTGTCTAGTTTTTTTTTTAGCAATTTGCACCTCGGCAAGTTCTCTGCAAGGTTTTATTAAAATCGGTTCAGCAAACGGTAAGACTTTATATAGCCTTGGTCGTGCTCCGAGTATAACGGCATGTTGCCAATTCCGTCACAGTGTTCCAAGGAATATCTCTGCTAAATTTCATGAAATTCGGTTCAGAAGTTTAGGCGTGATGGCAATACAACTTGTCCATACAAATTGGCTATTTTAAAATTAACAAAATATGCATCCACATACCGTAGCCACTATCCCTACGCGTACATACAAATTTGGAGACTCTTACATCTGTCGCACGCTGAAGATCTGGAATGCTCTCCCAGCCAGTGTGTTTCCCCACTCCTATAACCTGGAGTTCTTCAAACAAAATGTAAATAAGCATCTTTATAGGCCGGCATAGCGGTAGGGACTGATGTCGGTCTTCTGAGGCTGGCGTCAGTTGCTCCCATTCTTGGACCTCGCGTACCGCTTACCATCAGTATATAAAAAATAAAAATAAAACAGTTTGAATGGAGGCCAAAAAAATAGTGACTTCCAAACCATATTGTTAGGAAAAGTTGTTTATATATCAATAGAATAGCATACAAAATTACGCGGTATATACGAAAGATATCCGTCTAAGTAAGTAATCCGTCTTAGCTTTTGCAGACGACTTGGCGGTGATTTATTTATTTATTTATTTTGAAAGAAAATCTTACAGCTAATACATTAAAATTAAGCAAATAAAGTTAAACAGGTAAAAGGCCAAAACGGATTTTCAGATGTAAACAAAGTACATAAATTAACACAATTATAAAAAGAAAACAGCTCGGATATAAAAGTAAGATACTTATAAACTAAAAGATACACAAGTTAAATAGAGTTAAAAAAAAATAAAGATAAAAAAAATATCTGTCTATAGTAGGTATATAATAAAGTATAAATCAAAACTAAAACAGTAGAAATAAATGAAAAGTGGTATATGTGAGATTTGTGTATGTGGGTGGGTGCGTATGATGTTCATGAAGAGTGAATGGGCAAACAGTAAATTTAGTGAGATAAAAATAATATAATTTTAGGTATTTTGGTTACTAAATTTACCAATAGAATATTTAAGCACGGCATTTTTGAAGGAGGCTTTATTGCCACGAAATAAATCCATTTCTGCATATTCATCATTAAACAGCCGAGCTAAACGAGGCATCACCGAGTTCTGACCATAGTTAGTACGGGACGACGGAACAAGTAACAGACTCTGTGCGGCGGCCCTGGTGCGGCGCGGTTGGGCCTTCAGTGACAGGTGGCCAACCAGGTCACTATCGAGTCTACCGTTAATTAGGTCATGCAGAAACAGCATATCCAACACCTGACGTCGAATGTCAAGAGGAAGCAGGCGATGCTTAATGCATGACTTATGATAGTCACCAGGAAACACCTTTGTTCTAAAATTTAGGTGCCTTATAAAGATGGATTGTATACGTTCGATACGCTCCTTGTAAATGACATATTGCGGACACCATATACTACTCGCATACTCCAAAACGCTACGCACGTATGCAAAGTACACTATTTTCACACAATTGATATCAGAGAAAGGTTCACAAACACGAGTAACAAAGCCGAGATTTCTGTATGCTTTTGCTGTAATGGCGTCAACGTGTTGATCAAAGATTAACTTGGTATCCAGATTCACTCCCAAATCGCGAATCACATCCACTTTAGATACCGGTTGTCCGTTGATTTGGTAATTGTAATCAATAATATTACGGTTTCTAGTAAATGTCATACGAGCACATTTTGACGCATTGACATTAATTCTATTTAACATATAGTAAGTGGAGAGTGAATCTAAATCATGCTGAAGCTTGTCACAGTCCTCGACTCTACCAACATCGATAAAGATTTTAGTGTCATCCGCGTACATAAGGTAATTGGAGTCAATAATAACTGTATAAATGTCGTACAGGTAGGCGTTGTAGAGCAGCGTTGCAAGATGTGAACCCTGAGGCACGCCGGATGGAATCTGTACAAAATCCGACTTATAATTACACATAGTTACAGCCTGGCATCGGTGAGAAATATATGAACAGAACCATCGATACAGATCACCTCTTATACCCAAAGTGTATATTTTACGCAGCAGGATGATGTGATCCACCCTGTCAAAAGCTTTTTCAAAGTCGGTGTAGATCACATCAACCTGTCTTCCCTTTTCCATATTAGCCGAAACAAAAGATAAGAAACTAGCGAGGTTAGTTAACGTTGAGCGGTTACGCACAAAGCCGTGCTGTTGTGTGGGTATACCTCTCACTATAAGCGGATAGATGAGGGAATATATAGATTTTTCAAACACTTTGCTGAAAATGTTTAAAATAGAGATTGGTCTATAGTTAATTATCTTTGAGCGAGTTCCCTTTTTATGAATCGGAGTAATGTGTGCTTCTTTCCATAAAGCTGGAAATACTCCAGATTTCAAAGATATATTAAAAATGATAGAAAGAGGTGTGCAAAGTTCATTAGAACATTCCTTAATAAAAAATGCTGGGATCCCATCACTCCCAGCACCGCCAGCAACGTCCAAGGTATTTAAAATTTTTAAAACATATTCTCTAGATATAACGAAGTCGTGAAGTTGATCGTCAGAATCACAAAAAGGAGCTGCCAAAACGTCATCATTGTAGTGAGGAGCAGGATTTGAAAAAACACTAGAAAAGTATTCGTTAAAACTGTTACATATATCCTGTCCATTATCGATTACCTTGTCATTATATTCAAATATCCGCGGATAACCGGACCCCCCTCTTCGCGATCTAACATACGACCAGAGCATTTTTGGATGTTTTTTAATAAGTTCCTGCATATTATTAGTGTAAGTAGTAAAACATTCAGCTTGAAGTTTCTTTTGACGAGCTCTTAGTAAAGAAAATTCGTCGTAGTCAAATGGACTACGATATTTCTTCCATCGCTTGTGCATTTTGCATTTTTCTTTAATAACATTTATGAGTGCCGGACTATACCAAATTGGAAATTTACATGCTTTCGTATTTGAAGTTTTTGGGACCAATTTATCGATAACGCCGCCCAGTGTGTCATAAAAACAGTTGACTGCGTCATCGACAGGCTTGTCTGGCAATAATGAGACCCAAGGAATATCTGAGAGCGACCCTCGTATGGCGTCATAATCTCCTTTACGAAATTTATATTTAAATGTATTTTGATTAGAATGATTGCTTCTAAGTGATGGTAATGTGATGTCATGCAGTTCAAACTCCAATGAGGGATGGAAGCCATCTTCGTGAATTAATGGGCAGTTTGCTCTATTAAAGTCAACTGAAAAATTGCAAAAAAATAAATCCAAAACATTTCCGTGAGAGTTGACGATGTTATTAAATTGAGTGAAATCCAATGAGCCTAATTCATTAATGAGTTTTAAAGCTACGTTCTGTACCTCAACCGACCCCCTCCGCAGGTGGATTGGACCCGAAGGCAGCCATCGAACATTAGGTAAGTTAAAATCTCCAAGTACAACCATATAGTCTGACGGGCACAGCTTGGAAACCTTTGAGACCGAATTCAACACCATATCAATATCCATAACCTGTCGAGGTCCGCCTGCTATATATGAGGAGCAGAGATGAAGATCGCGAGCTTTACCTGAAGAGTTAAACACCCTACCCGGAACAGTGATCCATAGACACTCAGCCGGGGCGCAAGCCCACTCAAGACGAGCACGTGAGCCCAAAGCCGCACGCACCAGCACCAACACTCCCCCGCCCATCACCTTGCCGGAAGTGATGGGGTTACGATCGCAACGATACACGTCATATCTGTCATCACACAGTTCAGAATCGAGAACGCCATCGTGCAGCCAGCTTTCTGTCAATACTATAATATCATAATTATTAGCTAAAATGTTTTGATATAAAGTTGATGTTTTCGCTCTCAAACCCCTGACATTTTGGTAATATAATTGCAACTTAGCGCTTATTTTAGGTACCAACCAAATAATAGTGGTTGTGGTCGAGGGGGTTGAGAGCGAGAACATACTTTAGCCAATAAAGCCAAAAAAATTTTTGCCCATAATATGTGTGTGTAGGTTTTGAATAAGTATTTGTGTGTGTACGAATGTGTATTAATTAATATTAGGATATCAAAATAATTAACAAATAAAATGTTCAGGCAATTTTTTCCAAGTCCAATTCCGATCTTATATGAAAAAACGGTGAGTTATCATTCTTCCTGACGTAAATACTGCCATGCTTGGTCCAAGTATATTTGAAGCCGATTGTGGTACATTTAATTTTACATAACTTGAACAGGTTCTTATTGAAAACGGTTAGATGCTCATTAACAAATATTCTCGTCACATTACCAGACATGCCAATATCTTTAGTCGACACCCCTCTGCTCTTCCTAAGTCCCGAAATTATTTTTTCCTTCAGAATGGGGTCGCCAAGATTTACAATAATGTTCTTGTTCCGACCGGCCACTGCCTTCACTGGTTTAACTCTATGAGCGAACTTGATGTCAGCTAGCGATATGTCAGTATTTGCATGTTTAGCTATTTGTATCATGATCTCCGGTAGTAACAAGAAATCCCAAGCAATGCCAGGGCTTGCTGAAAATAGTGGATGATTTCTGCTCATGGACAAAGGGAATGAGAACGAAACCATCAAAATGCTTCAGCCTATGTCTGGCTAGGCGCAACACTACATTTACGTCTTATGATCCTGGACTGAGTATAGCAGGGCAGAGAATAGCTCCGGTAAATGAAACCATGCCCTTTAAATTTCTTGGCAGAAGGATCAATTTTCAGGGAAAAACACCATCCCTAGAAGTAGTTGTAAAACAATTCACTGACGACATGAATAGGGTTACTCAACAGCCTATAAGCAATGTCAAAAAAGCTTGGATATATGACAACTACTTAGCATCTCGCCTCACTTGGCCTTTCCTAGTATATGATTTCAACAAAAGCCTACTATCAAGTCTGGACGCGGACGTCATAAGAACATTGAAGTCTTGGCTTGGATTAGCCCAGGGTGCTGACTCCTCAACATTCTTTAGAGGACGGAGAAACTTCGGAATGGATCTGAAAAGACCATCTGAATTATACAAACATCTACGTATAAGCAAATATCAAATTCTAACCAGCTCCCAGGATAATACAATTTCATCCCTTCCAAGAGACCCTCTGGTCTCATATATGGAACCGAGACTACTATTCTTCAAGAAATTCATGACAGGTGCCCAGACTGACAAAAGAGGCATTGGCTGGAAGAAAAAAGAAAGTGACAAAGAGGTTATAAAATCCTTCCTCAGGAAAGATGAAGAGCATGAATACAGAGTGCACGCGATGACTCTAGAAGTTCAAAATGACTGGCTAACTTTGGGCGATTTTTGCATCCCTCCAGCCCTAAAGTGGCGCACACTAATGTACGATTGGTCTCCGGCGTTGCTAAAGTTCTACCTAAACGCTTTTCAAATGTCCCTCCCGGACCAGAGTAATCTGGTAAGGTGGGGAAAAGCTACGGAAAAGAACTGTACATTGTGTGGTGCTGCCATAGGAACTGCTAGACACACACTTGTAGGGTGCGTTACTCTCCTAGAAAAGGGCTATTACTCACGCCGACATGACAAAGTCCTAGGTGTTATCCGTGAAGCAGTAAGTCTTTCTATTGCAAGAGCCAGAAAGGGACTGACTACAAATAAAACTTTGACCACATTTGTAAAGGAAGGGCAAAGCACGAAAACTAAATGCAAGCCCACCTCGATCCTTGGCGCCGCATCAGACTGGAAAATTCTCATGGATACATTTGAACACCATTATAGGATCCCAGATGAACTAGCTGTATCAGCCTATAGGCCAGACATCTTAGTGTTTTCTCGGAACTTGAAAAAAGTTATCCTTATTGAACTTACCGTTCCGTGGGAATCAAATATTCCAAAAGACCACAACATGAAGTCGAATAAATATTATGATCTCACAGAAGAAATGATCAGGAACGGGTTCAAGACTCAGCTTTACGCAGTGGAAGTTGGTGCAAGAGGAGTTCCAGCAAAATCTTTGCATCACTTACTGAAAGAATTGGGCCTAAGCAGGTCTGCCGTCAATACATTTATGGAACGAGCTTCCAAGACGGCATTAACGGAATCATACAGTATTTGGTTGGGTAGGGAGAGAAGTAGAATGGTGGATGGTGAGCGTATTATCGCGCAATAGAAAAAAAAAGGAGGCCTCCTTTTCTTAAACCAGCCAATTGTCGGTCGCAAGCCCGAGACACCATTCTTCTCATCTCTTACCCACACACGATGGACCCGGCACCCGCACGGTGAATCCATGGAATGCTTAGAAATTTGTCTTCAAAAAAATTTTTATTTTTTATCCAGCAACTCGCCCCTGGGCACGTTCTCGTGGACACTGGGCGAGTCGCGGTCGGGAGCCGCGCCACCCGTGCGGAGACAGGAGGACTCCTTCACCATCCATCTCGGCTCGCAACTCAAACAGACACATAATGTCAGAATGCTCGCAGCCAACTCTTTGGATCTCTGTACACACCATCCCGACCAGTGAGTGACAGCAGACACTAATGACTTAACTATTTTAGGTGGAGCAGAAGTCATAAGACAGTTACGTAACATGCCACAACTAAAATATTAAAACGAGTAACTAATTCTCGTCGATGTCTCCAGCGTACCAAACTCGAGAAATATCACAAATAAATCATATATCAATTAAATGTATTTATTTACATTAATAAATATGTTTGTGTCCTGACCAGGAATCGAACCCAGTACCTCCAGGTCTAAATCCACGGACTTAACTCTATACCATGGAAGCAGTTTTTATTTAAATTTAATATTTACTCGGTTTATTGTTTTTATATTTATTTATTAAAAATATGTATTAAATTGTATTTGAAAAAAAAAGAGTATTGGTTAAATATATATATATCTATGTTGTGTTTTTCGTCCAAACTGTATTTGTGCAAGGAATTATTTTTAATTTGATCATATTGTATTAATTAATTATGTGGGAGAGATTTCCAACTCCCTCATCCGTGGTAGATGAGTGGACTGTACATGGTATGAGGGGGTTTGATGACGAGCCAGCTCCGTGAAGTCCAAAGAAAGGGGCAGAAGCACTTGCCTCTTCCAGCAGCAGCTGACAACGTCCTTTGGATTCCACTCTAGTCCATGTATAAAGTCATCGAACTGAAATCTACAACCGACTGGAATGTGCACACCCAATAATAAATATATTTATGATATCAGACCGACCGAAGCATCACGTCGCCTACAAACCGCCCTAAGTCTGTACTCCACCGAACTGTCCGGCGTCGTGATCCTGACGGGCGCGCCCCCGTCCGTGGTGACGCGCGCCCTCACGCACCTCACGCAGACCAGCACCGAGCACCACCAGCCGGACATACAAACCCAACTCGAGTCCTGCAAGGAATATATGGCTCTACCGGTTTGTTGACGGTTTTCTTAATAATTTATTTCAGCATGAATCATTTATTCAATCATAAATAATTTATTCAATCATGAATCATTTATTCAATCATTCATTTTCATCATTTCATTACAGCCCCTAGAACACAGCGTCCTAGACCTCCACTGCTGGAGATGGGCCTTCCAGAACATATATCTGGAGAATTTGGCCTACACTCGCCACGCTGGCCAGACGGGTTGGCGAGGATGTAATGTTAATTTTTCATGACATCTTATTAACGATTCTGCAAGTTGGTATTAGAGGAACCGGGACCGACGGCTTAACGTGCTTTCCGAGGCACGAGGACGATGGTGTTGTAAATCTATGGGAAATGTACTTAAGAAAAGTTTTTTTGATCATTTACCTCTGTCAATTATTCACTAGCAGTTAGACCTATTATAAATAAATTATATTAGTTATCTCCATACAAAAACACTAATATCAATCATTATTTAAATTAATAATAAAGTATAATTTATTTTAGAAAAAGCTCATTGTCTTCGTATATTTTGGTTTAAAAATATATGATTAATTAACCGTATGTCGTAAGTTATGATTAGTGATTTAATAAATGATTGGTGATTGATTATTTCAAAACAGTCTGACTACTTAGAAGATCAACCAGCAACTATAACAGTATAAACCTCAAATCTTGTTCAAAAAAATAATAATAATAATTCTAAATTAACACTTATTATATTAAAATAATAAGGAATTAATATTCAAGTTAATAAAGATATAGCAAAACTAATTACAGGAGAAAAATCATATATATAAAAATTAATGTCTGTGTGTATGTATGTTCCCTATGCATTTCAAAACTACTTGACCATCGGCCAAGGTTTCTGACATAGTACCACTGTTGTCCGATAGGTGGCGCGCATCAGCGCTGATTTGTGGGGCATACAACTGAGGGTACGAAGTTCGCCGGGTCAGCTAGTGGTTGTAAAATCCCCATTGTACCAACCTTATACGAATTACGAATTCGAATATAATCTAAAACTTTACGCTCCAATAAACTTAAAAGCCTTGCAAATATAAATCTCAATTTTAGCTAGAACGTCGTCTGAAGGCTGAGGAATCAAACCCGGACAAGTCTAGCAAGCCTGACAAAAAGCAGAGGTTTCGTGGCGGGATGCGAACCGGAGACGTTCTTATTACAAAACACTCCAACCTGTCCGACACACACGTGGTCTTCCATATGTTGGCAGAGGATGATAATCTTAAATCTGGTCAGTATATAATCGTAATTTTAATAGAGTTGTTAACACCGTCATTTATATCATATATATCGTTGCGTCGGTTATGCGGCGTCACTTTGGCGGATCGCATACTTTTTTTATTTTTTTCAAATTAAATTAAATATATACAATAATTTAGAGATATTGGAACGTTAGCTCAATAGTGTAGTCAGCGTGAGTGACGTCACTTAATAGTAAATATTGTAAACTGCCACACAAGTAAATCTGCTTAAGTGAAGTCCGTCGATTTAGACTCGGAGGTACCGGGTTCGATTCCTGGTCGGGACACAATAATATTTATTAATTTAAATTAATTAATAAAAATAATATTAAATTTATTTGTGTTATTTATTTCCCGAGTATGGTAATAGTTAAACGACAATTGACCTTGCGCCCACCTGATGGTAAGTGGCGCGTGTTAGCAACTGGAATTAGACACTCATGACTGACATCAGTCCCTAACACTATGCCGACTTGACTGGGCATGACGGTATTCGAGCATGATCGCGAACGCGTGGATACACTTTACTGGGTTTATCGGACGAACGGTGGATACTTTCCGACCCGGCAGACTGGGCAAATGACCACCTTGAGTCCGCCTGCCACTTACCTTCTTTAAAGACGTGGTTTCTGACCACCCCGAAAAGAACACGATCGTGATGATACTTTAGTAGGTGCTATTTGACGACTATAAACATAGCCGACTATCCGGCTTTTCCCATTAATTAATTGTAATTTTAGGTGACATAAACTCGCGTCACCCCGCAATTTTGGGTTTGCGTAACATTCTGAAGGTAGCGTGCAGTAATGACGTCACGAGCATATCTTTGCCAGTTCTGTTGAGACACGAAATGTCAGATGTAAGTATCAATCAATCACTGTAATCATTTGGTCTGTCATATTGCTACATTAAAAAAAATAGATATAGCAAATTACACTCAAATCCACACTGTCACAATCACACTTTTTTTTTACACACACACCAATACTAATTCCTTAGCACCCATAAGAACAAGTTAGGGTTTTTTAAGCATTTTTACACTAATATCCATACTGTCACAATAACACATTCATTTTTACACTCACATCCACACTGTCACACATTCATTTTACACACACACCAATACTAATGTCTAAGTACCCAGCAGAACAGGTTAAGGTTTATATTATTAGGTATTTTACACTTACAGCCACACTGTCACAATAACACATTCATTTTACACACACACAAATACGCCTTAGCACCCAGGAGAACATGTTAAGGTTTTTACTATTAAGTACTACTTACTGTCACAAACACACATTCATTTTACAGCATCATCACAGCCCCTAGAATCCTAGACCTTCACTGCTGGAAATGGGCCTTCCAGAACATATATCTGGAGAATTTTGCCTACACTCGCCACACTGACCGGACGGGTTGGCGAGGATCTGATGTATTTTTAATAACAATTAACGATTCCACAAGTTGGTGTAAGTGGAAGCGGGACCGGTGGTTTAACGTGCTATTCTCCTCACGAGAACGGTGGTGTGAATTTATGACAAATGTACTTAAGAAAATTATATTTCTCATTGGTTGGGGGGGGGGGGGGGGGGGGGGTTAAACCGACCTTTGTAGGATTTAAGGTTCAAAGTATGTAAGGATAAAGGGTTAAAACTGGTAGAGGATGTCTTCGGCATTTAGTTCACCCATGTACACTATATTTGTAAATTATGTGCAAAAAAGAATTTGTTCATTATTATTATTAATCGAGCCACCACCGCACCTAAGTGTTGCCTATGGGAAAAAAATATTTTTCTGAATGAACACCTATGATATTTGAGTTATTTTTTTATTTGTTTAAGAGTTAAGATTTAGTGACTAGTTATTTATAACTTGTGTTTTCTAAAGTGTCCTAAAAATACTTTCGAACACAAACAGTTTATCAATATCAGTCATTGATATCGTTCGTTTACAGGACATGACAGCAGCTTGGTGCATACGTCGCGCGGAATTAGTACTGAAATGCGTAAAGGGGTTTATGTTAGAGACCTCGTCGTGGGGGGGAGCCGAACTGAAGAACATTCAGTTCGTAGTTCCAGAGGGGATCTCTGAGGATGTCTTCAACACTTTAGCTGCATTGTTACCGGCAGTGTTCAGAGTCTCCACTCCTTTGAAATTTAAAGCCACGACTTAATCTATACCGCGTGTAATTTTTAACAGAGCAAATATTTTTTTAGGCTTCAGTTGTCATTAGTAGAACTTTTATTTGAAATAAAACAGGTCACTTTTTTTTAAAGATAAAATTCATCATCCGAAAAACATAACAAGTGAATAAGGTCGCGTCTGAAAATTGCGATATCCATCGTGATAAATACCTCAAGACTGGGGAGTGATTATTAATTGATCTCGCCCACAGCCGAGAGACGGAATTAAGAAAAGAATTACATAAGTCAACGTTCGCGCGATCGTCGACCTCTCGCCATCTACTTCAGTAGGCTCAGTATGAGTGGCGATATTTTTGGGATAACTTCATTGCATTATTACATTAGTATAGTCATAGTATAAAATTTAATATTTATTGTCTTCATTTTATAATTTTGTGTTGTTTTTTTTTTTATTTAGATATTTTTTTGGTTTATTTAATGTTTAATTTAATCATTAATTGTCTTTGTCTTTATGAATTTAAATTGAATATCAGTGTTAGGTTTACCATGGGGTGTATCACTAACTCTTTATCACGATAGATGGCGCATGATAGATGGTACCTAATCTAACTGTCAGTTGCAAAGAAATCTTGTATTTTTATTACGAAATTTATTATTTTCTGGATATAATGTCGAATGATCAGATTTTAAGTATACCAATCGAAATTTCCAAGCGAAATCAAAGATTGGTGATCTCAAAATTGCCGTTCTATTAATTCAACCTTTTTTCTTTTCAAAAACGGTGTTCGCTTTCTTAATTCGTCTTTTAATGTAGGTAACGTAAAGTTAGAATACATTTTTGTTTTATAAAAATAATAAAAAACTACACAAACATTTAAAAATTGATGCGTATTAGTTGTAAACAAGGTACCATTGCCGCTAGCGATATCTACAAAAAGCTTTGCCTGATACACCCCATTAATAGGTTGCATTCATTTCATGCTTATATATAATTTTATTTGTTTATTTTAAGAATGTAACCAGTTTGTAAACTAATAAAAAAAAAAAAAATGCACCGTAACTTATGATTTTATTACAAAATAATAAATACTTGGTTCTTTATTTTTATTTTAGTTTATAATATAAAAATATTTGGTCGTTAATAAATTCCATGCAGTATATATGGATAGTATTTAAATATAGGATACAGGTCATAACTTTCTAATATTTGGTATAACATGCTACACAGTACATAGACAGTGGAGTCGGCCCGGATGACTAATGGGGTTGGGTATGGGGACTTTCCCCCTTTTTTCCGGTATGATCTTAGCGGGTAACCAAAACTTGAATTTGAATAACTCTTGGTATCCGAGTTCCTCAGGGAAATTTGGAAACTTTTTTATATAGTACCTCATACTGCTAGCTACTAAGTCATCTCAGACCCCCCCCCCCTTCCGGGGGAAGACGGGAATTTGTAACGAGGTGTTGGCCTCCTAACAAAAATAGCATTCGCTGCACGTAACTACGGACAGGGCGTGGGAACCTTTATTATAGGTTAAATTTAATACGAGCGGGCGCGGCGGAGGCCGCGGGATGTCACCGTGATCAGGCTATCAAATCGCGCGCCATGCGCCGTGGAACCTCGAGAGGTCTAGCGTTCAGAGGGGCCAGATCTCTCACGAGTGGGAAATTTGACCTCTCTGCCCGTGCGAACATTCCCTTGGCTAGACGGCGCACGAACTCATCCAGTGTTTCCATCCGCAGATCGCGGAGAATGACGTCATTTCTCACATAGCGCGTGGCGCCGACAATGGTACGCAGCGTGAGGTTCTGTTGAGCCTGCAGCCGGCCTCGCTGGGCCTTAGATGTTAAGCTTCCGTGGTCTAGCGGTTAAGTATGCGGATTTAGACCTTGAGCGGGTTCGATTTCTGGTCGGGACACAATATTTAAATAATCAAATTAATATTTAATTTATTTGTAATATTTCTCGAGTTTGGTACGCTGGAGACATCGACGAGCTTGCCACTCGTCATGCCTATAGTAAAGTTGGCTAAATGTGATTCTTTATATACGGCCGTGATGATACATTTTACCTCATAACCCCAAACGTAGTACGTAGTGGTTAAGTACTATACAAAAAAGTTTCCAACTTGCCTAAATAACTCAAATACCAAGAGTCATCCGGTTGACTTTGGATCAAAAACATAAAATGTCACACGAAAATGGCGTCAAATAGACATTTAATCCGCACGCGTTTAGAATGGGTTAGTAAATATAAATCTAATTATTATTGTATGTACTTTTTTTAAGGCATAATTTTTTTAAATAGTGGAAATGTTATACTAAATATGTATTTCTGACAAGGTTCTATCCAATTCTAAAAGTGCGCGGATACCATTAAATATTGTATAAGATTTAATTTTAATATCGTTCTATACATTATTATAATTAAAATAAAACTATAATATTATTGTTTGTAAATAAATATTTATTTATCAAGAAACAAGTTTTTTCTTTTTGTTTCCACCTTTGTCCAGCAATAATTTATTATTCAACCTTAAAAGAGACAATATATGATTAATCCATAACACACAGATGTTACAGAGCGTAAGCCCGCATAGCTTAAACACATTTAGCGTGCAACATGCATTAAAGACACAATTGTGTCCAGACAGACATATTTAACGCGGAACATGCATTAAAGACACAATTGTGTCCAGACAGACATATTTAACGCGGAACATGCATTAAAGACACAATTGTGTCCAGACAGACATATTTAACGCGGAACATGCATTAAAGACACAATTGTGTCCAGACAGACATATTTAACGCGGAACATGCATTAAAGACACAATTGTGTCCAGACAGACATATTTAACGCGGAACATGCATTAAAGACACAATTGTGTCCAGACAGGCATATTCAGCGCGGAACATGCGTCAAAGACACAATTGTGTCCAGACAGGCATATTTAGCGCGGAACATGCGTCAAAGACACAGAAACCTGTACAAAATGTACGGACACATTTAGCGCCGAAAATACGTCACACACAATTGTGCCCGGACATATTTAATGGATAATGAAATATGTTATTGTTTTCATATCTTGCAACTCTTACTGAATAAAGATATTATATTATAATATTTAACGCGGAACATTTGTTAATGAAACAATGGGGTGTATCAGGCAAAGCTTTTCGTAGATGTCGCTAGCGGCAATGGTACCACTATATATTGCATCATTTTATAAATGTTTTCGTGGTTTTATATGTTTATAACAGAAAAATGTATTTTAAATTAACGTGACCTAACTTAAAATTAAAAAGCGCACTTTAAAAAGAAAAAGGGTTTTAATAATAGAACGGCAATTTTAAGATCATCATATCTTTGATTTTGATTGGAAATCTCGATTTGTACACATAAAAGCTGCTCACTTCGGCAAAATATCCAGAAAATAATAAATTTCCTAATAAAAATACAGGATTTCTATGCAACTGACAGTTCTATTAGGTACCATCTACCATGCGCCATCTATCGTGATAAAAAGTTAGTGATACACCCCATTGTGTACGGACACATTTAGCACCGAACATGCGTCTTTGTCCAAAAACATGTGAGTAAGCTAAAGGTCGTCGTGTTAACGTTCTTCCTGGTACTCGGAAGTACATCAAGCTTTTGTAACAACTGCGGACTTGATAGAATAATTTGGCACTATTGGCTAAGCCAGTTAAAACTTACATATTATAAACTCTAAAAGGATATTAAATTATTACTTACAATTATCTTTTCATTTCCACTGAAACAAAAGTTAAATATTAAATTTGTTTTTATACTGAGTACGACACCCTTGCACCCTGCGCTAAGTGCACAAAAAGGCGTAGGGTCGTGCTCAGACAATGATCGTATGCGCATCCCTGGGCTTCAAACAAAAGCCTTTGATCAAAAGCTGTTACGTAGTGTCATGACGTCATATAGCCTATATCCGACCTGAGTTCCCAAGGAACACCTCTGCCAAATTTTATTAAAATCGATCCAGTAATATAAGCGTCAAGGACGGACAAATAAATTCTAAAGTCAATACATCGTATTATTTTATGTATTATTAGCGTTAAATATTTTAAATGATTCTACTCCTGCTAGTGGAAAACTAAGGCGTTCGTTTTAAGAAATGTTAGCATGAAAATACCACTTTTTTTAGCACAAGTTACTAATTTCATATGTCAGTATCGTGTTGAAAGGAGCGTTATTGATGTTACTTTTTGACAGATGTCATTAACATATGAAATGGTTTGTTTACCTTTTTTATATACTTTATAGTTTTCTTTTATATTTGTTAAAAAGGTATTTTAAACGATTTTATGAAATAAATTCAAAGACCATAATAATATTATGTATGTTGGATGCCATGGTATGATAAAACATGAACGAAAACACTTTTCAAAAAATAGCCTTACCGCTCGTTTTATTTAAGAAATGTTAGCATTGTTAAAAATTTGGTATTTCTTAACAAAAACGACATTTCGCGCTAGTTTATGAAGTTGCTACGAAATGTTGGAAATGCTATAAAACGAACTCGGCCTAAGCAGCACAGTAGTGGTCCAACGAGTAAGCTGTTAGCAAGAGACCAGCAGATTTCAGTGACCTGTTAATGTTTAGAAGGGTTATAAGCTTTTGCATCCCTCTCGCTCGCACAATCCAATATTTCAAAGATTTTTTAAGTCTGAGTGTACTTAAGAGAAATGTAGTCTATCAACTTTCTAGGAAATAAAATTACGGACAATTTGGACATTTCATTAAGCTTTGCACCACTTACTGGAATAATTGGGCCTTAACAGATCTGCCGTCAAAACATTTATGGCAAGAGCTTCCAAGCATTAACGGAATTATATAGTATTTGGTTGGGTAGGGAGAGGAACGGATACGAGGATGGCGAGCATCTTGTTGCGCAAAAAAAATATAAAATGAGGCCTCCTTTTCCAACCAGCTTATTGTCGGTCGCAAGCCCGAGACATATTCTCATCTCTTTCCCACACACGATGGACCCGCACGGTGAATCCATGGAATGCTTAGAAATTTGTCTTCTTCTTTTTTCATATACCTACCTAATTTTAGAGAGAGAAAATAGCAAACACATTCATAACGATTTTTTTTTCTATTTTACTAAAAAACAATAAAATGATTAATATATAGTGACGAACGAAAGGCACGCAAAAGTACTTGTCAGGAAAATTAAGCTATATCAGATTTAGCAATTAAACAAATACAAAATTACACAGCAAGTGATTAAAGAGCAAATATTTTTATACTATAATCTAGAATAAATATAAAGAATTACGTATTTTTTATTTTAATTATCCAGTAATAAAATCTTAAGTTACGGTGCAGAGAAGTTTTCCTAAAAATATCGCCACTCATACTGAGCCTAATGAAGTAGATAGCGAGAGGTCGACGATCGCGCGAACGTAATTCTTTCTCTCTCTTTAATTCGTCTCTCGGCTGTGGACGAGTTTTATTAATAATAACATTCCCTAGCCTCTAGGTATTCACGATGAATATCACGTCCTTGTTTGCAGTAGTGTTTTGTTTTTCGGATAATGATTTTAATCTTTAAAAAAATTGACCTCTTTTTATTTCAAATAGAGATTCTACAAATGACACCTGAAGCCAAAAAAAATATTTGCTCTTTTGACAATGGGGTGTATCAGGCAAAGCTTTTTGTAGATGTCGCTAGCGGCACTGGTACCTTGTTTACACCTATGAATGAATGAAAATGAATGGATGAAAAAAGGTTTAAATAATAGAACGGCAATCTTTGCTTTCGCTTGGAAATCTCGATTTATACACTTAAAAGCTGCTCACTTCTGCATAATATCCAGAAAATAATAAATTTCGTAATAAAAATACAAGTTTTCTATGCAACTGACAGTTATATTAGGTACCATCATGCGCCATCTATCGTGATAAAAAGTTAGTGACACACCCCATTACAAGCAGTATTTTTAATTTATAATGTCACTTAGTGTGAATCTATTTTTAACTTACATATTACTTCTAATGCTCGGTCGACTGGATAGATATTAACTGAAAAAAAGAGTACATTTAGCCAACTTTACTTCAGGTCCATCATGAGAAATGGCAAGCTCATTGATGTATCTAGCGTACCAGAAAAGATTAATGTCACCAA
Source organism: Tinea semifulvella (assembly GCA_910589645.1). Classification (NCBI taxonomy): domain Eukaryota; kingdom Metazoa; phylum Arthropoda; class Insecta; order Lepidoptera; family Tineidae; genus Tinea; species Tinea semifulvella. The sequence goes on from OU342600.1 coordinate 681,515, forward strand.
TAAATTAAATATTTTATTTCTTAACCAGGGTCCCGGTTGGATCAATACCAACTTGTGAAATTTTAATCTATGGCTTGTGATGATATATTTAATGTGTTTAATTCTATGGCTTGTGATGATATATTGTAAAAAAAACCTGGCAAATAATAAAATCAGTTGCAAACTACAATACAAATTCCACGTTAGCCCATGACCTTATTGCCTCTCATAACATGCCTGATAAGGTCGTGAATGATGCGAATCATTACTTTGCCAACGTAGGCAAAAATCTTGCAGAAAAGATCTTACAAAATGACGTGCACACATCGGATATGTGCATTAATGATAAGTTACTTTCTGGTGTGTCCATGGTATTACTTGAAACAGATACTGATGAGATTATATTAATTATCGATTCTTTAAAGTCAGACTGCTCTGTTGGCTGGGATGGTATTTCTACAAACTTCTTAAAGCAATATAAGGAACTATTAGCACCATCTATTTCACATATTTGTAATCTTTCTATTCGTTCTGGTAGCTTTCCTAAAGCTTTTAAAAAGTCTATAGTTCTTCCTATTTTTAAAAGTGGCGACAAACAAGTTATTAATAACTATCGTCCTATCTCGCTATTGTCTAATTTGTCAAAAATTCTGGAAAAAATCATTAACCGACAATTAGTAGGCTTTCTAGAAAAACACCACATTTTCTCGGAGAATCAGTACGGGTTTCGTAGGGGTAGGTCAACAGCTGATGCTGTATCGAACTTTGTGGCACATACAGCTAAGTGTCTCGATGATAAACAGAAGTGCCTTTCCATATTTTTGGACCTAGCGAAGGCGTTTGACGCAGTATCGATTCCTTTACTATTACAAAAACTATGTGACCTGGGAATCAGAGGCTTACAACATGACTTGCTTACCAGCTATCTGGCGGATAGATTTCAAGTCACAAAAATTGGTAAATATCTCAGTGAACCACTACCTGTTTACTATGGCATTCCCCAGGGCAGCATATTAGGCCCTACTTTGTTCCTAGTCTATATAAACGACCTGTGTAGCCTGGAAATCGATAACTGTAAAGTGTTTACATTCGCAGATGACACGGCGCTACTGTTTCAAGGTAAAACATGGGACGACGTTCATGGTGTGGCACAGAGTGGCTTTGATAGAGTAATGAAATGGTTAAACAAAAATCTTTTGACAATAAACACGGATAAAACCAAATACTTAACTTTCTCAATTCTTAATTCTTCTCAACCAGAACTAGACATCCCTGGCATCCAAGCCCATACAGCGACATGTCTACGGACTACCCCATCAAATGGGTGTGCCTGTCCGATTCTAGAAAACGTTCCTAACATACGATATCTAGGCATAGTGCTTGACAATAATCTCAACTTTAAACAACATATAGGCATTCTTACACAACGGGTACGTAAACTAATTGCAATTTTTAAAAACATACGACATATAGCTGACACAAAGGTCATTAAAATGATTTATTACGCCCTTTGCCAATCCATTATAGGATATTGTATCACATCTTGGGGAGGTGCTGCGAAGACGTATCTGTTAGCCCTGGAGCGGGCTCAAAGAGCAATTTTAAAAGTAAGTTCATTCCGACCAAGGAGATATCCGACATACGATTTATACAGTGATTGTCAAGTTTTGACCGTTAGGCAAATATTTATACTTCAAACAATTCTAAAAAAGCATAGAAACGTTGTATTTGATAAAGATATTATTCAAGATAGTAGACGTAAAAATAGAATTTGTCCTACTGTCAGATGCAGAACAAGTTTTCTTGCCAGATTCAGTCCTTTTCTTGAAGGTTATTTATATAATGAGATAAATGAACATTTGAACATTGGTGAAATTAATTATTTTCAATGTAAGAAGGTTACTTGGAAGTGGTTGCAACCTCTAAATTATCTTCAGACTGAACAACTTTTAATCGTGGACAAATAAAGTTAAACTAGTACAAATAATTATATTCTATTATTATATATTTTTATATTACATTATGTTATGTTATATTATATTATATTATATTATATTATATTATATTATATTATATTATATTATATTATATTATATTATATTATATTATATTATATTATATTATATTATTATAAACATGTACATTCTAGTACATTATTTTTAATTTATTATGCTTTTATATTTATATTATATATACTTAAATAAAATATAGACCTAACTTAAATTAATTTATTATAATCGTTACTTTTCTTGTGCTTCTTTTTATATGTAATACATTGTAATGAAACTTTGCTTCCAACCCAGTTGAGCCAGTTCCTCTAACGTTTTGATACTTTGATTGCAACCACCTTTTGCTCTCCTGGAATTGGAAGCTTAATCTTGGTCTCTAAGCTTATATTAAAAATGTGTCTTTACTGTAACGGTGAGAGCACTGATACCAGTATGACAGTTAACTGGTATAGGTATCAGTGAATCAAACCAACAATTGATAGTGTAAAAGAGTTCTTTTTTATCTATGATGTACCACTTATTTAATGAATAAACGCTTTTTATTTATTTATTATTTATTATTTTATTTACCTTGAGATCCGGGAGCCCGATTTCGATATTCGTCATCATAGTGAACGATACCAAAATCTGCAAAATAAAAGATGTTACACTTGGCAATCATCAAACATCAATCAATGATTGTTCTTTTTCCTTGTGTTCTCTTCTCCCGATGGATGATGAATGAGATGATAGGGAAGGCAAAGGGTTCTAGCGCCCATATAGCCAAGTCGGTCGTAATATAATCTTTGTTATTCATGAGGTTATTATTAAATACACTAACATAATACACAGTAAAGTGATTTGAAAAACAGAAATCTTGCTCTCTTTGAATGTTGTCTTTTTAAGCGAGGCTAAAGCATTTATGCCAAGGCGGTGACGAATCGTACGACACGAGGCGTCCTGGCATGACCCCACTGGGATGTGTCGGCTGCTCTACCTGGACAACCATCCACGCCCGATAGAGGCCCAGTAGCTGTTTGATAGGGCACGGTTCGGCTATCCAGAGTATCTATATAAAGATTTAAATAAAATCAAGAAATTCGCGGGTAAATTTTTGATGCGGGTACTATAAATTGGCTTAGATACCTCTTATGTGTTATTTATTACAGTTTATCTGTCTATTGTAGGTAGAAAAACAGAAGAATAAAAAAAAATGTTGGAGACAATGCTTTCGTTTTTTAATATTAGTTGGTATGGAATAGATTATTGTGTACAAACCATCAGCATCGTTATCAGAATTCCTACAATCCAAAATCAATCTTTTGCATCTATGTATTTGTTGCGCAGTCAGGCAGGTGAACTTCCAGACACATTTTTCTATAAAAAAAATATTATTTAATTATTATAAAGATAAAATAAATGTTTCTTGGCAAGCTGTCAAACTTAGATTTTTAGCGCCCATCTTGTCACATCCGCTAACTGTGACAACCGTAATCTTAACTTGTCCTCAACTGCTCAATTATTACTTCCAGCTGTCAGACGGAGGGACGCCCGGCACCTCACTGGGCTTGAGGAATAGAACTGTCAAACGGAGGGACGCCCGGCACCTCACTGGGCTTGAGGAATAGAACTGTCAAACGGAGGGACGCCCGGCACCTCACTGGGCTTGAGGAATAGAACTGTCAAACGGAGGGACGCCCGGCACCTCACTGGGCTTGAGGAATAGAACTGTCAAACGGAGGGACGCCCGGCACCTCACTGGGCTTGAGGAATAGAACTGTCAAACGGAGGGACGCCCGGCACCTCACTGGGCTTGAGGAATAGAACTGTCAAACGGAGGGACGCCCGGCACCTCACTGGGCTTGAGGAATAGAACTGTCAAACGGAGGGACGCCCGGCACCTCACTGGGCTTGAGGAATAGAACTGTCAAACTGAAGGCACAACGCCACGTACCTTGAAACCTCCTTTAGCAAGATTATGTTAATTTCATAAATTATTAGATAAATTACTATGTCGGTTAAAGAACGCATGTTTCAAACAAAATCAATTCAACTCATTCAAATAAAATTTAGTTCGAATATTAGAAATAATTTTCATGACACAATTTTTTTTTCATGCATAATATGTAAGAGGCAGACTTATGGACGTCAAAAGAGCAAGAGCCTGTGAGAGCAAGAGAGAGTGTAGTAATTTTGCCAAAATAAATAGTTAAACTACGGGAACGCAATCTTCAATGTTACCAGAAATTAAGTTATCTTACCGGAATTATTTGAAATTGTAGGTAACATGTCATTCGAGATTTGGAGAGTTTCCTATTTATTTACCTATTTCGAGGATCTCTTAAAGGCACCCGTTTAACAGCTGGAGAAGCGAAGTGAAGACTGACTTTAAATCTAAATTGATAAAATTTCTCATTGACAAGACATATTATAGTACTAATGAATACTTATATGACATTTTATATTTGTAGGCTGATGTGTAAAATAAAACAATAACAAAGTAAAATCGTAGGAAAAAGAAAACAACAATTAGTGTTCGCGCCTGATCCAGAAACTTCCAGCTAACTATGCTTATGCCAAAGGCCTCAGTGGACTGTATTTATTTAAATTTACATATATTTTTTTTCGGAAACAGAGGATGGGATGATAAGGAACGTATGCCACGTATGTTACAGCTTCAAAGACACCTACCCTGGCCAGGCTATTCATTAAGCCAAAATCACTCAACGATTACTTAGTTCTTTCTATTATTACAGCAGTCTTCCAGCAGAACGGATTACGACGTGCGACTGACAATTCAAGCAGTGAAACTTATAAAGAAAACTATTTTCTGCAAATCCACAAGTGGGTACTTTGCTAATTTAATTAACAAATATTGCAACTTTAAAGTAATGTGGCGCCATCTAGTGATATCAATAAGAAACTTTACCTGACGGGTGGATATTAGTGTGGTCTCTCAGTCGCGTTGGTTTGCAGTAATAATTATTAGTAATAGTGTAATTTAAAATTTGATGATTGTTATTGATCGCGTCGAACCATTTGGACATTAACTTTTGATCTCTTGACGAAATTTCTGAAATAATATCTATATTAAATATATATATATGGTCTCGTTGCGAATCTAAAGCAGGGTTGTACCAAAACGATGATTGAAGTTAAAAAATTGCATCGATTGTACCAGCTGACCTTCAAAATAAATTTGATACAATCGTCGCCATTATTTAACAGACTTCAAAAAAAGGAGGTTCTTAATTCGACCGAATGTTATTTATTTTGTATGTCTGTTACGCATTTTTTCCGTCAATTTAAATTGATTTTTCTAAAATATATAAATATTACCTATGGCATTATCCATTCGAATAACAATATAATTATTTTCATGATTATTGTTGTTGTTATAATTGTAATTGCCATTGACGTTGCTTATACTAATGCTATAGTTACTGCCATAGCCGTTGTTATTGTTAATATTATAATTATTATTATTGCCGTTATTATTATTGTTGTAGCTAGTGCCATAGCCGTTATTATTGTTGTTATAATTAATGCCATAGCCGTTATTATTATTGTTGTAATTATTGCCATAGCCGTTGTTATTATTATTGTTGTAATTATTGCCATATCCGTTATTATTGTTGTTGTTGCCACTATTGCCATAGCCGTCATTATTGTTGTTGTTGTCACTATTGCCATATCCGTTATTATTGTTGTTGTTGTCACTATTGCCATATCCGTTATCATTGTTGTTGTAATTGTTACTATTATCGTTGTTATAGTTGTTGTCTTCATTGTCTTTATCATTGTTGTTATCATTATCATTGTTGTTATCATTATGATTGTTGTAATCGTTGTCGCCATTATTATTGTTGTTGTCATTGTCGTTGCCATTATCATTGTTATTGTTGGGATTGTTGCCATTGTTGTTGTCATTATCATTATTGTAACTATGACCATTCTCGTTATTATTGTTATAATTATTGTTATTGTTGTAATTATTATTATTGTTATAATTATTATTATTGTTGTAGTTAGATCCACTATAAACATTGTTATTGTAGTAATTATTATTATTGCTATAATTATTGTTATTTGCGTTATTGTTAAAATTATTGTTATTGTAATAGTTATTGTTATTGTTGTAATTATTTCCATTGTAATTGTTGTTATTGTAGTAATTATTATTATTATTGTAGTTCTTGTTTTTGATGTTATGTTTATAATCGTAAACCAGTTGCTTCAAGTTTTCTGAAATAATTAACCGTTATTAATAACATAATCCAACAGTTTATTTCTTTATTAGGTTTAGTCTATAGGCATTTTATTTCATGTACATATGTAGTTTGTAATTATTATTTGAATAAAAGTTTTACACATATTGAATATTAATAAATCCTGTAAATTTGTGTACCTATCAACATTAGTTTAGTACAATTTGTAATTTACCTGTTGCTTTCACAAAATTGCCTTTAATGGGTATTTCAAAATTAATTTGAGTTTTTGTGTTGGTTACATACATTTTCTGTTTGCCTGAAAACAAAGTTATGAATTATTTATTATACAAAAATTACAGCTAAATTTTACCATTACAATATGTATAAATATTTATTTAAAAACTTAATTGCACTATGTACAAAGGCGGACTTAATGCCGCTAGACATTCTTTGACAGCCACTTTAGGACATTAAGACAGTTTTCATGGTAAGTAGGTGCAATAATAGATATAAAATAACAATTTATAAAACAAATACATACAAATAATACTTACTATTACATATACAAATACGTAAAAAGGTTATATATTATACATGTATATATACAATAATACATATAAAATAAAAACTACTCATGTGATAAAGGAAGTGGGACAAAAAGTCGCTGCGTCGCTCTTTGTGAAAGTGTGAATAAAGAGAGTGTCAATACAGTACTAGTAAAAAAATCAGTTTAAGTTAAAGATAGTGTTTGTAAACCCCATTCTAGAATATAGCACGACTAGAAGCTTGTCTAATATCCTGAGGTAATTCAATCCATAGATTTGCGGCGACGTCGTTTGACGTTATCGTTTGCGATTTAAAGACGAAAGAGGTGTGATGAAAGGGAATGGAAAGAATGGAGTTGGAAGAGGAACGAAGGGTTCTTACGTGATGTGAGCTCAAAAAACTAAATAAATATTTAAGATAGGTGTATCAGATTCGTTGAGGATACTATATAACAAGCACAGAACCCTACGATTCCGCCGTTTACGAAAAGGCAGCCATTTTAGTTGATTCCGTGAATAAGAAATATGGTCATATTTCCGCAATCCAAAGACGAACCTATTGTGTAATCTTTCCATTTGTTTTAAAGATAATCTTGTGAAACACAACATAACTTAATTAATTCTTAACTTCGCCGGAGAAAGGAATAGGCACGTTGTCAAACCGAACGGAGTCGATTAAATTCATCTTGACTTTGGATAATAGTCGGGAACTCCAAACAATTATTTACTGACACTTGCTAGGATTGTCAACAACACCATACCTCGCCAAAAATATCGGCCTTCTCGTTGCCATGCAGGCCAATGTGGAAAGGAATCCATTGCATATTTACTTCACAATGATTGGAAGTAAATTCCAAATTTTTTCTTAATATACGGTACGCTATTGACCCGTTTAATATTTTGTAAATATTTTTTTATATAAAATATAAATAAATGAATATAAAATATGGATATATATATTACCTGGTGGGTTCTGATTATAATCCGTCGGAATTATAATCATGTTATTGCGGTTCTTGATATCATAACCTTTTTTATTCTCATTTACATATTCAATAACTAATTTCTTCATATTTACTAAAAAAAAACATTATTAACTAAATGCACATGTATTTAACCACGAAACCCAACCTTTGACAGTAACATGTAAGTTACGGCAAAATAAAAATTAATTCATCTATTTTACAACGCGAACTAAGGCTGAGTTGTTAATAGAGTTAAAAATGGACTAGAGAGTACCAGCTGATATTCAAATTAAAAAATTGACGACTTTTTTAAGCATTACATTTGCAGAGAATTTATTTTGACGCAACTCAGCCTAAATATTTAAAGGAGAAGTAAAAGTAAAGTATCATCACGACCGTTTCCCTTTCGGGGTGGTCAGGAACCACGCTTATAAATAAACGGATTCACATTTAGCCAACTTTACTATAGGCCATCGATGTCTCCAGCGTACCAAACTCGAGAAATATCACAAATAAATTAAATATGAATTAAATGTATTAATTTAAATTAATAAATACTTGTGTGTCCCGACCAGGAATCGAACTCGGTACCTCCGAGTCTAAATCCACAGACTTAACCGCTAGACCACGGAGGCAGTAAATATTATTATTATAAAATATTTAAAGGAAAGCGTCAAATAAACAGGGCGAGTAACTAAATCCTTCAAATTGCATTTTTGTATGGGAACGTGGTTATTTAAATTAGTTTCCTATAGAATTAGTGTTTAAGAAATAACTAACATGCTGAGTGAGAGTTGATATCCGATCAGAACTCATTTCTTTTATTTAGCAGTAAGAGGTTTATCTTCCACTACCCCACTTTAACCACTGGAACTACATTGAAAACTTCATCAAAACAGCGTCAAAAAGTTCGGAATACTGAACTAGGAGAAGCGGTTTTTTCCGTCTACAATCAGACTGTTGCTGTACAAAGCACGTGCGTGAAATATTGCTCTGACCTCTGAGATAATATCGCCAAGTACCTCGCAGATACTCTCAATGTCCAATGTCGAGCTGTTCGAATTGTGGACGATACTACTATATATGAAACTCTCGAAACCCTGCAGGTTCGCCGAGATGTGATTATGATGTGAAAATTTGGTATATGAAATTGAAAATATGTCTAAAAAGTTCGTTTGTTTCCTAGAAAGTTAATAGAATACAGAGAGAGTCTGAGAGGTCAATAGTGCGAGCGAGGGGATACAATAACGCTAAACCCCTTTTAATGTTTAAATTTGACTGAGAAAGTAAAAGGTAATTTACCTGTGGCCTTTAACAAGTTGCCTTTCGGTTGAATAACTAAATGATTGTTAATATTATTATTGTTATTATAATTGTAATTATATGTTTCAAACATTCTTGTTAATACAGCTTTCAATTTATCTGAAAATAACGGACTTTGATAATCATCTCAGCCTGTAATCTCCACTGCACGCGGTCTGCAGCAACCCTCATCCAACCCCCACCCGCGAACCTCTTTAGGTCCATCTGTTAAAACCCATCGGTCGTCGGTCCTGCGGCAGATTTGTCCAACCCATTGCCACTTCAGGCTTGCTAATTTTAAAAGCTTATATTTTTAACGTGTCTTTACTAGATTTACCTTAGAGACATCCGACATTTATTTTTATTTATTTGGCTATAAGAATTTTGTTATACATTGGCTAGAATGATTTTCATTTTATCACTAAAATTAAACTAATATTTTAAATTAAATTTTTTATTAAAACTAAAAGCAAATTGTTAGAATAAGTTCAACTAAATCTATACCATGAGCAAAAAACATTTCGGCCAAGTTACATTGGCAGACGACCCGTGATCACGGCCAATTTAATTTCAACGAAACTTCGAGATAAATATGATATTTTTGATTACAAGGCGCTCCAATCGATACCTATCAAAGTGACAAGCCAATCACCTCCCTAACGTATAATAAAAAAGATAAACGTCTGAAATCGAATAGATCCACTCAAAAACCGAACCTTTAACAATATTTATTATCATATTTCTATCATTTTGAAAAACATTATTTTAGAAAAATCTAGTTATAAGTTATTGATTTACCTGCTGTCCTTAATAAATTGTCTTTTAGATTGTGAACATTTCTATTGTTATTGTTGTTATTATTGTTATTGTTGTGATGATTGTTGTTATTGTTGTTGTTGTTATTATTAGATCTCAGACTTATTTCCACAATTTGGTGAAAAATATTACTCATTTCATCTGAAAAAAAAACCATTATTAATTAATAAATACACTCTTAATAATATCTTTACGAATACAAAGCCAAAAAAATATTGCCAGGATAGCTCTTTGGTTGCCAGTCTATCTATAGTTTAGAATTTTAATTGGTTTTCCTTATCTATATTTTAATAAACTTAATGAGAACAATATATATCTGGAGAATTTGGCCTACACTTGCCACGCTGGCCAGACGGGTTGGCGAGGATCTGGTGCAGCTTTTTAATGACAATTTATTAACGATTCCTCAAATTGGTATTAGTGGAGCCGGAACCGAGACACGGTAACGGAGGTGTTGTAAATCTATGACAAATATACGTAAGAAAAGTGTAGGTATATCTCATTGGTACAAACCTTCGAAGGATTTTAAGAAAAGCATTCCGCAACCGAAACGCCACCGCTGTTATAGTATAATAATAAGTGGATTTAATTTGGATAACCGATCGGTTAAAGTCGCTTTTCTACGGTTCTTGTTCGATTTGAATCGAGTTCGCGCGCGTGTCTCCTTGTTTTTTCTATAGCAACACTGGTCAAATTTTCTCCTTTACAATATAGAGGTCGCTCTATCTCGAAAGTCGCTAACATAAATGTACATTCCATTTTACGTCCTGTTATGAATTCCAGCTTGCCGCTCAGGTTGAAGGTCCGGATTTACAAGATGTTAATCCATTCCCGTCTCACCTTTGCTGCGCCAGCCTGGCACCACCTTCTGGCCAAGACCAACAGGGACAAGATCAAAAGTCAGCAGAACATATCGCTCAGAGTGGTCTCCGGAGCGCCGTGGTTCGTGCGTAATTCCGTCATATCTCGAGATCTGGAGATGCCAGTTAGTAATTAAGAAGTTTGTCGTCGGCCTGACTCGGCATCTCCAGAATATTGCCCATTAGCCATCCGCGCCTGGATGACCCCACTGTCTGATGATATATTAACCAATAAATTACCTTTTGTCATTAGCATTTCGTTTTTCCACATGTAATCATGTTTTCCAGGATGGATATTAATAGTTTGATGGTTTCCACCACCAGATCCTCCGTAAGAAGGAATTAAATTAGAAATTACACTAAAAATAGTACCTATTATATTTCTCATATGGCCTGAAAACAAAAAACATTATCATCCAAGAGATAAGGTAATTTACGACAAGAAGTACGGATTTTTGGCAAGGTTTTTCTCGGAACTTGAAAAAAGTTATCCTTATTGAACTTACCGTTCCGTAGGAATCAAATATTCCAAAAGACCACAACATGAAGTCGAATAAATAATATGATTTCACAGAAGAAATGATCAGGAACGGGTTCAAGACTCAGCTTTACGCAGTGGAAGTTGGTGCGAGAGGAGTTCCAGCAAAATCTTTGCATCACTTACTGAAAGAACTCGGCCTAAGCAGGTCTGCCGTCAATACATTTATGGAACGAGCTTCCAAGACGGCATTAACGGAATCATACAGTATTTGGTTGGGTAGGGAAAGAAGTAGAATGGTGGATGGTGAGCGTATTATCGCACAATGAAATAAAATAAAGGAGGCCTCCTTTTCTTAAACCAGACTATTGTCGGTCGCAAGCCCGAGACACCATTCTTCTCATCTCTTACCCACACACGATGGACCCGGCACCCGCACAGTGAATCCATGGAATGCTTAGAAATTTGTCATCTGTCAAAAGCGACATTTGCCTGTGGGTAACAAAATGTCCATGTCATAACATAGATAAACGGCATAATTGTCACAAAAAATAACAAAAACTTAATCTAACAGGTTAAAAAACCATAAATTTGCTCTGCGTTCCGTTTATAGAAATTACTAGCATTTAGCTAACTTTTTTGGGTAAACTGTTCTATTACCAAAAAAAACTAACATTTGTGCCGGTGTAACTTGAAAGCAAAGTAAAACGTGTTTTTTTACTGAATTTTACCTAAGTGAATGAAAACACTGCGCGAACTACTTTCAAAGCGAAATATAGTACAAAAAAAGCGCTAACAGCGACAAGCCGAACATGGCATTGATGTTTTTAAAAAAACGGAGGAGTTCTTCGCGCCATTTTGCATGGACATGTCAAGTCCAAGTTTTTCGTTTTGTAAATTAGTTTACTGTGGATATGGTTGGTTAAAAGTGGTGTTATATTGTTTAATAATGTGCTACGTTATGAATAATTTTAAAAAATATATTTTAATTTAAAAGCTTGCCACTCGTCATGACTGGCCTGTAGTAAAGTTGGCTAAATATGAATCCGCTTATTTATAAGCGTGGTTTCTGACCACCCCGAAAGGGAAACGGTCGTGATGATACTTTACTTTATTATATAAGTATTTATATCTAATTGTTGTGTCACTTATACTTCCATTGCACCTACAGTTGTTCTAATTAGTCCCAAAGGTTTGGTTGTCAGAAAATGTCTATTAAGTCTGCCTTTTGTACGTTGTGCATTAAAGTTTTTGAAATAAATATATATTAAGTAATTACCTGTAGTCGTTGCCAATTCAATTTTCAGTTTGTCAACTGGCATATTGTAGATATTGTTGTCATTACCGTGGACGTTACGAGGGATCGCACTTATAATAATACCAGTTGCTATACTAATTAAGTTGGTATAAAAACCTCGCATATTGGCTAAAAACAAATAATTATTATCAACAACAATAGAACCAAAATCGTACCTTCCTAATATCATGTAAGTGGGTCTTTAAACACAATAAGTCGACACATGTTTAGGGGGCTTTATAAACATCCTGTTTTCCTCATTCCGAATCGCGCTCAGAGCGCTTAGAACGAATATGACACTGACCGTCGTCGTTCCGAATCAAATATCGCGATTTGGATGCTCAGAGCGTGATATCAATTCGGAACGGTCTAAATCACATTTTCATTCATAAAATGTTGTTTTTTTTTAATGTATGGAAGATAAATTGCGGATTCCACATCTTTGAGTATGAATAGTAACAAACATACATCTCTCGGTTTATTATATGTGTAAAGTTTAATATTATTAACTTATTTTGGTAATTTAAAATAACTTGCCGTGTTACAGACATTTTTTTTTCACTTCGTACTTAAATATTAATTATAGATTTGTCTAAGAAGTAATATAGAAACAGTATAAACGAATTACAATATTAAATAATTATAAAGAAAACTTAATATTAAATTAACTTGAAAACGGCGGGACATTATGACAAAAAACTGACAGCGCACAGAGCGATCTACCTCGATATCGTGAGCAGTCTAAGCTCGAGAAATGATTTCATTTGTGACGTCACATAGCTTTGGCAAAACAGTTTACGCGCGATTTGGAACACTTATAAGCGTGCTTAGTTTACTATTATCGCGTATCGGAACGAAGGGTTTGTGTAGCAAGCTAATATGGCGGGCGCGTGATTTTTAAAGAATTGTATTTGTATTTTATTAAACGTGTGTGAAACTAGTTCTAGTATTTTATTTAAACACGTTACCTAACTCACTAACCTCAAATCACAAAGTCTTTTGGTACATATTTTGTTTTTGTATTACCATAACATCTATTAAAGAAAATGTTTAATATAAGTATTGTTTCAAGCGGTGTTATTTTTACCATAGCAAGCTTACAATATTAGTTCTCCTTGAAAGTAAAAATTGGCATTTGACATTATTGCAATTGGCACATACTTTCAACAAGCGCAACAAATAGGTGGTAGGCAGACTTATGGTGGTAATTTGCCCAGTCTGCCGGGGCGTGGAAGTCTCCACTGTTCGTGCTGATAAACTCAGTAAAGTGTTTGGGGATCAGGCTTGAATTGCAGTCATGCTCAGTCAAGCCGGCATAGTGTTAGCGACTGATGTCAGTCATGAATGTTTGATTTCAGTTGCAGTGGGCGCAAGGTCACACAGTATATGATGTTTTTTGTACTAAACGGTTAGGACATTTGGAATACTTCTTCTTCTTATGGTACCATCCCCTTTCGGAGCTCGGCTATATTTAGGCTATTTTAATTTTGTTGGCCGCTGTCAGGAATAAGAATCTGGTGCTCATCCCGAACCATTCCCTTAGGTTCTTGAGCCAGGAAGTGCGTCTTCTCCGCGGTCTACTGGAGCCTTGTATCTTGCCTTGCATTACGAGCTGCAGCAAGATATACAAGTACTATAACTTCCTTCGCTTTACAATTTTAAGTAGTTCCACGCCTTTGTTCATCCTCTGCAAGACGGTTTCGTTTCTTACTCTGTCTAGGAATACTCACACACCAAAGAATAAGTAATCCGTAGAACTTTAAACACAACATAGCATATAGTTAACCTTTTCTTTAAAATAGTATTGAAATATTTCAATAGCGAGCATATTTTTGCCCATAGGACCAAGGTCATCCACCACGAATCGCCTTAAACATAGCTCAATCATAATATATAATATGCAGCCAAAATATTTAATCGGATACATATAGGTACGGAAAAAGGATCCGATCCACATTTTTTCAGAAATTTAGTTAGTAACTCCAATCAGGTCCTGAGGATGATATCTTTAATATTACAAACGATTCCTGCTCGGGACACAAAATATGTATTAATTTAAATAAATAAATTTAATTAATTTGTGATATTTCTTAACTTAGGTACGCTAGAAACATCGACGAGCTTGTCACTTGTCATGATGGCCTATAGTAAAGTTGGCTAATTGAATTCGCTTGGAAAAAGCGTGGTTTCTGACCACCCTGAAAGAGATACCATTGTGATGACGATGGTGATGAAAACTATAAACATTTTGCTTACTGTTAAATTGATATCTATAATAATGTACATATATATTACCTGTTGCTTTTACCAAATCTATTTTCAGTTTGTCCACGGGCACATTATTATTTATATTGATTTTTTTAGGAAGTCGATTAACAATGCTAGTTGCTAAATGAACTAAAGCAGTTAAGAGACTTTTCGTACTGTCTGAAAATTAATCATTATTAATTTAACAACTATACCTCATATAGGTGCGGTGGTGGCTCGGTTGGAAGAACGCGTACCTTAAATCCTACAAAGGCCGGTTCAAACCCCCCCGGCATGTACCAATGAGAAATACACTTTTCTTACGTACTGCAGTCATAGATTTACAACACCACCGTTCCCGTGCCTCGAAGAGCACGTTAAGCTGTCGGTCCCGGTTCCACTAATGCCAACTTGTGGAATCGTTAATATATTGTCATAAAAAAATTACATCATATCCTCGCCAAGCCGTCTGGCCAGCGTGGCGAGTGTAGGCCAAATTCTCCAGTTCTGGAAGGCCTATGTCCAGCAGTGGAGGTCTAGGACTCTATGTTCTAGGGGCTATAATGAATAAATGAAAAAAAAATAGCTCATAAAATATAGTTCGAGCTCTGTGAATGATCTCAAAGCAACACGAAATTCATAAAGATAAGAAAGGAAAGATACAAGGCTCCAGGATCCCAATTCTACTAACGCAAAGGTGTCTAAATTTTTTTGACAGTTATGGTATTCTACTATTAATTGACATTTAATTAAATGGAGACTCAATGAATTTGGTATTAATTGACATTTAATTAAATGGAGACTCAATGAATTTGGTATTCTACTATTAATTGACATTTAATTAAATGGAGACTCAATGAATTTGGTATTCTATTAATCTAAGGTTTGTCAATAGCATTTAAATTTTTGAATTTATAGTATTATACTTATTATTTGAAGTTTCATCCGATTGGTTCAGAATTGGTTTTGTAAATTGAAAGCTCATTAGTATGTATTGGCATTAATTAATATTTGTTGGTTCATTATTGTAAGCGTTTTTGGAGATGGCAGATAGGGAAGATTGCCTTCTCCGAACATTATGAGACCAACTATGGACCCATTGTGATCATGATTACGATAACTGTGGACAGCCAAATTAAAATCTCCATAATGATAGCCGACGTGTTGTGGTTAAGATAACTTTATTCGTGCAGTAAGCTATAGGAGTTACAGTTCGTCCTGCACCTGGCCGAGTAATTATTTGCTGGCAAGGGCATGCGTAGGTCTTCTATAAGGTGGATTGACTAGGTCAAGGCTGCAATGAACCTTTCCAAGTGAGGAATTACTAAAAAATACGGACGAATGGTCCACACGTTTTTGAGCCTTTACATGAAAAATCTATTCTTCTCAGTATGTAATGTGTCAATTACCTGCTGCTCTGAATAAATGTTTTTCCATATACCTAGAGTTGCTTTGATTATTATCAAAAAACTTGCCAAATATATTTTTCATGTCATCTGAAAATAAATAACATTATCACTATTTCACATTGAATAATGGTTCCTTTTGTATATCAGGGTGAGATCATTAAGTTTATGGTAACTTATATATCATATCTCCGGTGGAATAATTTTGCACAGAATATATATTTATAGGAAAATAATATAAAGATTTAATAGGTAAGTGACTGGTTGAGCTTCTAGGAGTGGACTGGATATATTGTTTAAAAGATGAAGAATTGTAATAGCTCTGTGGTTTTATTGCATCTAGTTCTGAGTTACCTACGTTGAGGGCTATCGCTGATTCACATCTAAGCCAGGTAATAATGAACCTGCTGAAATCAGTAGACAAAGGCATACGACTTGGGGGAACAAAGATCTTGAAGCACACCATTTCCAGCTTTTCCAATCCCTGCACATTACTTAACTTGGTACTTTAATTATTAAATTGAATTGATATATCCTTAGACGGGTTGGCGAGTGCTAGCCCAAGTTCTCCAGACAATTCTGGAAGGCACATCTCCAACAGTGGAAGTCTAGATGCAGAGGTACTTTGAGCCTATTTTTTTGTAACATTCAACAGCAAAAAGGTCATTATCACAGCTCCTTTAGTCTAGAACTCTATGTTCGAGACCTCCACTAAGTGATATATATTTCTGAAGAATTTGGAGAATTGACACACTGATAATTATTCAAAGGTAATTAATTGCCAGAAAAAAAAATACACCTTAATTCATGCTGTATAAATTACCTATTGCCCTGTACATATCGGTTTTCAAATTTTCTATATTTTTGATAGTATTGTAATTGTGGTCACTATTCATTATGACTTCACGAAACTTTTCTAATATATTGTTCATGTTTTCTGAAAACAAATCTCCTATTATTTATTATAATCTAAGCTGTTTTGTATTACTCGGATTGCTAAAATAAAGCACTAGGTATACTCGTAGGAGCTTTGACTGCAGCATCAGGCTATGATGGCCTATCCTTAGCTTCGCTACGCTCTCGGCCTTGAAGTTGAACATGCTATAAAAGTAATTATAAAGAATGTATCAAATCCTACTCAATTATATTTTTAATTAAAACATATTGCAGTTGAATTTTGAGGGTGTTTTCTTTTTAATTTAAATTATGGACAGGAGGTTCTGTTTATTGCCGTGCCAATCAAGTTAGAAGTATGTCTTATCGCTTAAGATGTTCTTTTCGATAATCATTATCACTGAACGGAGCCCACAATTTCAAATTTATTAATTAAATTCTCCACAGAGCAGCTCGAGAGGCATAATGATGAACGAAAAATGAGCAACATTTTTAGTCTCTAAAAAGTTTCATTTCAGTAGTGAATTTTTACCATTTCTATACGTAGCTCGACTAAAAAACGCTGCAATATTTAACCTTAAACTGTGTTTATGACCACTTCAAAATATTTGCGTCCATGTTTTACACAACGAAAGTTATCAGCAATTTAAAATTGAAGTAGGCTTTTGCATATCCTTTTATCATCATTGCTGTCATTACAGACCGCGACAGTCATGTTAACATATACATTTCCTACAAACCTTATATATTAAGAGCGCAAAGTCCCAACTGTGAGGCAGCTATTTATTCTCAAACCATATTAAGAACACACTGCCTTACCCTATAATACTCGTAAAATCAACAACCAAGTGTGAGCCCATTGTGTATGTGACACTAAATGCTGTAGGGTCGCGTTGGCACAAAAGCATTATGTCACTTTAACTAGACGGATTACAGGGACGCAAACCCAAATATATACACACAAACAATTATTTAAGTCTTTCCTTCAGCAAATATAAATAAATAATGTCTTGAGTACTGTAAAACGTAGCCTACAATGGCATCTGAAACACAGTCCACCGACTATTTCATATGTCACAGCTGAACTGTATTTGTCACTATGTACGATGTATTATATGCCGTAATTTTGCAATAAAGATTTCTATTATTTTATTAATTATAAAATTACCTGTTGATCTTATTACATCGTTTTGCAGATTAGTTATATGTGCATTAATATGAATGTTTTTATTGTGGTTCTTATTATATTCTTGTTTGTGGGTACTATCAATAATTAAATCCACAATACCGCCATACATATTTCTTATAGAGTCTGAAAACAAATCAGTATTAAGTATCTCACACCTGTATGACATTTCCCCTTTGTATAGCGAGACTAATACGTTGGAAGAAATAATATCTTGTCTCTAAATTTTTCCTCAGCCATTTAGACAACTCCTTGGTCAGGGTTGAGGGTCCCTATGTTCCATGTCTTGACCTCAAACGACGTAAACTAGTAACATGTACCGAGGTTGGCGTATTGATGAGTTCGCCTGTGTAATGGGGTTAATTAATTTGTCTACACATATACGCTTTGGGAAATATTTAAGGTTTATTTGAAAAACAAAGGCAAATTTTTCAGACATATTTCAGAGAGTTAATAATTTCGTTTGTGCGCAGTTTCTTTATAATATCTGATAAGTTTTACTACCTACTAGTTTATCTTGTTTACTTTAGAAAATATTTAGTGCGTCCACTTAAGTGAGTTAAGTTCAGTGTTGCGGCTTTTCGTTGGACCTTCTTTCTGACTGACAACATTAGACAACATTATTTTATAACAGAATGACTTTGAATTTAGAACATAGATGATAACGACATAAACGACACGAAATAAAATAAATGATTTTTATTTAAAATCAAGAATAACGTGTCTCTCTGTTACATTTTAAATATTTTTTCCATAATATATGTAACTAAATAGAGCAAATTACCTGTAACTCCCAACAATTTCTTTTTCAGCTTGTCAAAAAGCCGATTATTATTGTTGTTGTTATTATTATTGTTATGACCGTAGTTATTATTGTTATTGTTGTTATTGTTATTTGATTTGCTACTTAAAATATCTGAAAATAATTAATTAAATTTAAAAACTATAGTATCAACAATAGTATAGTGTCTATCATACTATCGCATCTTAAATTATTAATTAAATATAATGAGTAAATTACCTGTTTGTCTTAACAAGTTATTGTTGTTGTTGTTATTGTTACTACCTTTATTATTATTAATATTGATATTCATGATTAAATCTAAACATTTGCCAGATATTTTTTTCAATTTGTCTGAAATTAAATACATTATTAAAATAATTGTTTTTTTTTTGTAAAAAATATCAGTTATCACTGCGTTTTAACTAGATGGCGCCTGTCAAGGCAAGGGTTTTTTCCGTCATAGCTCGAGATCTGAAGATGCCCAACGGTAGATCACATCCTATCTGGAAGAGAACTCAAGGTTCGACTATACTCAGTGTTTGTTAGCGACACCGGCGCTGTTATACTAGTAACGGCGTCCAGCACCAAAAGTGCAAGAATTACCTGCGGGTATTTGTCTTCTAAGATGCAAGGGCCACTGCACGCGGTCTTTTGCAACTCTCATCCAATCCCCGCCAACAACCTCCTAAATCCGTCCATTTGGTGGTAGGTCCGCGCCACTCTGCGTTGTCCTATACGTGGTCTCAACTCTAGAACCCGTTTGCCCCATTGGTCGTCGGATCTGAGGCAGATGTGTCCGGCCCACTGCCACTTCAGCTTGCTAATTTTTAAACCTATATCAGTAACTTTGGTTCTCTAGCGAATTTTATCATCAGAGAAATACCAAGCATAGCTCTCTCAATCGCTCGCTGAGCAACCTTGAATTTGTGGACCAGACCCACTGTCAGTATCTCTGCTCCGTACGACATTACGTGGAGGACGGTTGAACTGGTTGAAAATTGTATTATGTTCCTTGGGTTGAAGACTCTCGTCGATGAGAGGATGTGTCGAAGTTTCCCTAATGCCGCCCATCCTAGATAAATGCGTCTGTCGGCCTAACTAAAGTTGACTGCTGAATAGTCCATATTTATTTCAAATGATAGCTTCAGTTTACAGACACATTTGATGGCTAGCTTCAATCAAGTGAAGCGTCGGAAACCAATCGTAAATAATTAAATTTATATATTTTTGTTTTTACCTTTTACGTTGGCGTCTGTGAGCTTGTCATCCCCCGCAATTAAATATATATAATTATTTATATTGTTTCTCTGTGCTTTATTATTATTGAAATAGTTAATAAAATAATTGTACCAATCGCTAAACGGAAATTTCAATTTATGATTTGTTGTGTTTCCTGGATCTGAAAGTAATTCGTATCTTGTCACGCTACAGTCTACCGAAAAGTGCTACTGTTCAGATAGACTGTTGCGTATATTTAAATAGACCGGAGCGGGCGGCTGTATTACGCGAAATGAGAATGCCCATTCTTCTTAGAGTAATGGGCCCATTCTTCTTAGAGTAATGGGCATTCTTCTTAGAGTAATGGGCCCATTAAAATGATCTCGTGACATAATGATTTCTCTTTTATTTGATATGTAATATATTGTGTTTTCATAATCTGTAATTAATTTTATTTATTTTACCGTAGCATAACGACAATTGACAAAGATTTTATTTACGTTAATAATTACATAGTTTCGATCCTGCCTATTTAAAGCCAGTGTTTTATATATAATAAAGTACCTGGTCATAATAAAGAACCTTTTTCAATTCAATTCAATTCGTTTATTTTGCAAGTAGGCATAGGACAAAAAGATATGTATTCTGCACTTTTACACGTCAATTTTTACAATATTGATATAAAACGATATAATTTTATAGTACATATTGGTGAATTTGGAGCAGTACATGATAACCATCATTTGAAAAGAGAAACAATAAAATATAATCGTATAAATAGTGCTTTGTATTTCATACATAAATTTTTACCAATAGACTATTTAATTAAATAATATTTTAATGCTGGGGTAAAAAAGATGTTGTAATTAAATTTTAATAAAAACACAATTAATTGTTATGATTATTGAATTGTATTTAATTGAGGCACGCTGCAAAAAGATGGGGCCTGGTTTTGGGCAATCTCTTTTTCATAATAACAAAATGACGTTTGACAGCAACTTTTGTGCAATTTACGCCTGCCGTATTGCTTCTGCAAGATACATAGCAAGCAAGCATTTGTATTTAAAATCTCACTTTATTGTTATCAGTTGCGTCGCCGCGTCGTTAACATTTCTACTTATGAACGTGCGGCGACAGGCAACGCGTGCGCATCGGAGAAGAGATTTGATCCTTACAAGCGACACTACCAGCTGGTACTATAAATACAGAATGAGTTTTTGTTTTAAAAACAAACAGTTCGAATCCTGGCTTGCAGAATTTGTTTTTAAAAAATCTAATGATGTAAGTTTTTATCAAAATCTGCTCCGAGATTCTTTAAAAAAATTTTTCACTATTCTTTGTGTTTAGGATTTCGTCATGAAGCACTTGAATTTAAATTGTTCTATAACAAATACACCGACACAAATGAACTAAACTTAATTAAAGTGTTACCCCATAGTTTCTTACCCTCCGATTGTTCAGGTGGTATATTAATATCTACATCGACATCTAAATTAATTTCCACTGACAAATCAGACTGTGGTTTCTGTGTTGTTACTTTGGTTGGTTTTCGTCTGGTGGTTGTAGGAGGTTTGGGCTTGGGAGGCTTGGGTTTTGGAGGTCTGGGCCTAGGAGGTTTCTTCTTTGTTCCTGCACCAGGTAAATACTCTTCATATGATTCAGAATCTGAATATTTTGATTCTGATTGTCCCACTGTTAAACATAAAAATACAAAGATATTAAGAACAGATTCGTTGTATTTACCGTGCGGGTGTCGGATCCATCTTGTGTGAAAGAAGAGGAGAAAAAGTCTCGAATTGGTGACGGAAAGCGTTGGGATTTGGAAGAGTAAAGGAGAAGATAAATGACATCAACCATTTTGGGCTATTTTAAAAAAATCGTAGCATCAGGGTCTAGTAAACAAATTAAGAATGGAGGTTCTTCGCGCCATTTTGTGCGGACATGTCATGTGCAAGTTTTTGTTTTGTAAATTAATTTACTGTGGATTTTGTGAGTCAAAAGTGGTGTTGTTTTGTTTAATAATGTGCTACAATGTGAATAATTATGGAAAACGATAAATTGGACTTTAAATATTGGGCACAAGTCGCAGTATTTTTTTCGGTTTACCCACGCTGTGAACTCCCGTATTATACCCGACGTGTTTGGGCTATAATGCCGTGAGTAACTCCAAGAAAAGCATCAAATTCTGCAACATCTGGAATTTGATGATGAACTTATTAACTCATTAAACAAAAGATATATACGTCAGACTTGGCTGTATGGGCTAGACGGCTGCCTTCCCTATCACCTCATTCATCATTCATCATCCATCGGGAGAAGAGAACACAAATAAAATATAGAATGTCAGAAGGCGCTTGACTGATGAAAGTATTTGACACTGTCAGTTCATTTTTGTACCATTTGTTTAAAACTCTAACTATAGTTGTACTATATGTTATTTAAAACATTTTTCACACCTAAACTATATAAAATAAAGATTTCTTAGTAAATCTATAAATGCATACAAGATGAATGATGTCCTTTCTTAGCAATCCGTGGATTCACCGTCGATCCAGCATGTGTGGGAAAGAGAGAGAGATGTCTCGGGCTTGTGACCGACTATGTCACATAATTAATGACACATTAATTTTATTTTTCTATTTCAAGTAGTTTTAATTATTTAGATCTGTATTATACCTCGATTATTTCGGCCATGTTTTTTAGTGTCGTCTAGTTCTGCATTCAGTCCATCCGATATCGCTCGCCAATTTTTTAAAACTTCCTTATTCGGTTGCAACCAGTTCGGACGACCCAGAAACTCATTCTCTTCTGTAAAAATATACAAATAAATAGTTACAGATACAGTGCATAATGTATTTCCATCGGAAAAACTCGGGTCTCAATCGGAATACGACGGCACCCGAAGTGTCAATCAATTATTGTTTTAAATGAGTGACATTTTCGTATCATTAATATGGAACTTTATTATTCAGTGTCAAATGGTACTGACGCTAATTGAAAAAGTACGATAAATACGATCTTAAAAGCAAGAACCAAGATACGTGTGGATCAATTTCATATTTATAAACAGTTATTTTTGCCAGTCGGTGCCAGCCTACATACAATACAATCTTTTTTGTTCTTGGCATTTTTTTCTGTGATGACAGTTAAAAAAACCAAAAAGGGAACCACAAACCAAAACACTATCTGTGTACGATTATATATAGTTTTTTTTTTTTGCTCAAAAATCGATAAAAATTATATGGGACCACCTCTGAAGTATGACCTACCAAACAAAAGAAAAATCATCAAAATCAATTCATATTGGCGAAATATTCGCGTAACAAATCAACAAAAAAAAAACATACATGCGAATCCTTTTTTGAAGTCGGTTAATAAGTAATACATTTTATTCAGTGTCAATTTAACGGTTGCATTAGATAAAAAACAGGAATTTGTGCATAATATATGTATAATATAATAATATGTGTATAATGTGCCGATACATTACCATAGTTGTAGCATTCTGTCATCGCCTTGTATAATACTGCAATGAGGATTAAAATTAAATCAATATTTTAAAATATAAGAACGATTTAGGCGGGTATTAATATAAATAAATACTTACATGTATATTCCGAGTAATATAGCGGTCCTGAAAATGTGTTTTTATATATAAATTATTTTAATTTCTGCACGCTGAATCAGTACTCAGAAATTATCAGATGGCACAATACAATTTCATCAAAGGCACTGGAGGGATTTTGATAAAAATGTGTCAAAATAATCCTTCAAAAACAGGAACGGATATGGGGTATAAAGGTACGGACACACGACGACACTGACACTCGACACAAATGTCGACACTAGTGGTAAGCAATTTATTGTGTCGACATTAGTGTAAACATTAATGTCCCGGCTCAAGTGTATTGGCTGTCTACACGAATCGATGCTACACTGACTGCAATTCAGTGTCGTACATTCCCTCGTCATGAATCGACGTGCTGCTGCTGCGGTTGTCACAATATGTTTTTCAATTAAAATGCGTCGCCGTAAAAAGAGATCGATATGGGTTAAAGATTGGATTAAAAGAAGAGCACAGCTAAGGGCATATAATCAATTGATATCTGAACTGAAAAACGAAGATTCAGAATCCTACAAAAACTTTCTTCGGATGAAACACGAAGACTTTCAATATTTATGTAATAAGATTTCACCTGCGATAAAGAAACAAGATACGAATATGAGATTAGCTGTGTGTGTTTTATTTCCTCTGGAGTCCACGCGCGTGACGCCATATTGGTTGGTCTAGCTAAAAATTTCGCACAGGTTCGAAATTCGCGACACTTGTGTCGGACACAACGCACGTCCAGTCTCCACGGCTGCGACACAGACACTGAGCGACGTCGCCACTACATCTGCAACTAAGTCTAGTGTCAGGTGTCGTCGTGTGTCCGTAACTTTAGACAACAAAATCGAAATACGACATGTGGCACTTCGGCCAGTAATAGGTTTACGTATCTTTACTTTGAATCACTTACTGAAAGAATTGGGCCCAAGCAGGTCTGCCGCCAATACATTTATGGAACGAGCTTCCAAGACGGCATTAACGGAATCATACAGTATTTGGTTGTGTAGGGAGAGGAGTAGAATGGTGGATGGTGAGCGTATTATCGCGCAATAAAATATAAAAGGGAGGCTTCCTTTTCTTAAACCAACCTATTGTTGGTCGCAAGCCTGAGACACTATTCTTCTCATCTCTTACCCACACACGATGGACCCGGCACCCGCACGGTGAATCCATGGAATGCTTAGAAATTTGTCTTCAAATTTGTCTTCTTCATAATTACTTAAATCTTTAATTACAATAACCATATGTTTGCTCCTCTTTCTATGTACATTAATTAGAAAAAAAATGCTTACCGTAACATGGATGATCTAAAATATAAAATTAAATTAGTTAAATAAATGTTCTCTACTTATTGTTTTTTTATTTAAACGTATTTTAGCCGGCGCTGGCGTACATTTAATAAATTTCGTAACGAATTTTTAGTTTTATTTTATTCATAATAATATAAATATAAATTAAAAACAACTTAAATAAAAACAAATATACTCTAGAGATGTCCCATGAGATATAGTGCCAAGGAGACTGGTATAGCAGTATAGCCAATAGCTTTCCTGTCTCCAGACCTTTCCAACAGCCGCTCTGACAGCTCCTTGGCCAGACGCTGAGGTGAGGGTATTTTGATTTTGTTAGAAGATATAGTCAGATTGATGTAATAAATATAATTCGCCGGCCAAACGGTCTAATTCGTAAAATACGTACTGGTATCGAAAAAAATTCTTCTTTTAGTAGCTGTAACAAAAAAAACGAATATTTTTATCCCAAAATTTGTATAAAATACTAAGGCTGTGTGTTAGTTTTGCCCGATTTAAATAATATTTAAATTGTTTTGTTTGCCTTAAATAAGTAATGATTTAGCAAAAACCCAGAAACGAATAATTTTGAATGAAACTTGCGAATGCTATGAAATTTTTCCCAGATATTTTGTCAGTAATTTGTGGTGAACAATTAACAATTCAGCCCGTGTTGTATCTTCTCCTTTTATTTATGTGGTTGAAATCATCACATCCCCAAGAACACAGAGTTCTGGGCTACCACTGTTGGAATTTGGCCTTACAGAAATTTCTGGAGAATTTGGCCCACACTCGCCTAGCTGCAGCTGGCCAGACGGGTTGGCGAGGATGTGATGTCAATTTTTAATGACAATTTATTAACGATTCCACAAGTTGGCATTAGTGCAACTGGGACCAATAGGTTAACGTGCTCTCCAAGGCACGAGAACGGTGGTTTGGTAATCTATGATTAATGCACGTAATAAAAGTGTATTTCTTATTGAGTCAAAGGAAAAAAATAAAAGAAGTATTACCCGGCCCACTGAGCGCCAGCGCTTGGAGTGCATCCAAATATTTGATGTCCTTCTCTGCAACATTAAAAATACATTAAATATAAGCGTCTAAGCAACAAACGTTGCCGTGAACTCGTGAGGTCGTGGGTTCGATTCCCACCGGGGGCAAGTTGTACATTGTATAATTTGTCTCTGTCTGGGTGTTTATATGTATAATATGTATATATTTACAAAAAAAAAGTATAATATGTAGTTTATCAACCATCTAGTTTCCGTAACACAAGCCTCGTAGCTTACCACGGAAACTAGATGGCGCTGTGTGACCTGTCTTGAAATATTTATTTTATATTTATTTATTTTATTCCAATACAACATACGATCTGTTGTGCACAGGCACAACTGCACTTTATCGGTGAACCGTAGCGTGTATGGCATGCATAAAGCAATGAATATATATATATATATATATGTGTGTATTTTTGTCTAGATTCACATAATTATATTTATTCGAAGTAAGATACAATAAATTAAAACATATTAACTAAATTAAAAATAAATTTATTATTTGTAATCACTACGTATTTGTGCCTTTTGCGCGTGGGGGGCCAAGTGGTAAACAGGCGGCAGATAGAGATCTGGCGTGAAGTAAGGGTACGCGGTAGGCAGAGACAATTGTGCGCCACCTGACACGATCACGACATACCTCTTTCGCTTCGTCGACATTCATCAACCTTTTCATACATGCCCTTTTGTTGCGAAGGCTTTTAAATGCATTTTCGGCCAGTGTTTTATTTATGTCTATCGTGATATGTGAGTCTCGGTCTACCAGGGCCTCCCACAACTTTCTGGTTCGTCATTCTATCTTCGCTCATCCTTTCAACATGCCCGAACCATCGTAGCATACCTTTCCTTATTTTTGTCCCTATGCTTTCTTATTTCCACGTTACGTATGCGGTCCGCCAAAGTGTCGCCGCATATCCGACGCAACGACCTCATTTCTACTGCATTAACCCTACTCACATGCCTATTCTGACATATTCAGATCTCGCTTCCATACATATAAATAAATTAATTGTTGAAATTATGTTTTTTTGTTATTAAATTAATTTTACTTACCTTTAATTATATATGGATTCTTTGTGTTAACTGAAATCGATTTATTATTATTATTATTACAGCCCCTAAAATACAGCTTCCTAGACCTCCACTGTCGGAGATGGACCTTCCAGAACATATATCTGAAGAATTTGACCTACACTCACCACGCTGGCCAGACGGGTTGGCAAGGAATCGCAAAGGAAATCGATTTATTTTTGAATGAAGATTACTATTATTTTAAGAAACCCTAATATCATCATCAGCGCAAAAGAAGACGCCTCCTCAACATCCCAGGCACCCCCAGAATCGTGCCAGCTGTAAGCCGCCACACCGATGATATCTATCTATGTGTCGCGGGTTTGCTAAAATCAGGATGTCCTTAACCACGTAGGCAGAGTCTGAATCTGTCGTGTAAATCACTAAGCTGGTCTCGGAATGGCGAAACACAAATTTTAAGACCTATCGCATTCTTGTGCGGCATAGTGTTGTCTACGAGGCCGACCGCAGCACTGAACACTCGTGAACCACCTAAGAGAACCCCGGACCACTGCAGCAGTCAGCCTTCGTCAGAAGGTGGTCGCCGTACCCAATGGGTATTACTTTGACCACAATAAGATGAAGATGGGGAAGCTGTAGTGCAGTGTATATTTATATTTTAATTTTTTACAGGTGGTTGTAGGATTATACTACAGTTAAGCATAGTAGTTCGCGCTCAGTTTAGTTCACCGCTTGTTAGGTCTAGGTCGTGAACAAAAGAAAGGGGGCGCTATGTTTTTAGATTTATTTCAAATAAATATTAAAAGTTTATTAATTGCAATAAATCGATATTCACATTCAAATCAAATACTCACAAAATGCTTTGAACAATTTGATAGCGAGGTTGATAGGGTTCGTCTCCGAGCTCACTATTCCAGTACCTACATAAAATATTAAGAGTTATTTATTTATTACAATAATGTATGTACCGTATCCCTTGCATCATTTTGACAATAAATAAAGTAATGAATAACCGGTCTTTTTTGTTATGTTTACTTTATTCTCAAAATACATATGCGAGACACCTTAAGTAAGTCTTGTTTCAATCAGTGTTATTTTAAATATATATATAAACATCACCATGGCAAGCTTACAATATTAGTTATCCTTGAATGTAAAAATTGGCATTTGACATCATTGCAAATGGCACATACTTTTAACGAGGACAACAAATAGGTGGTAGGCGGACTGATGGTGGTAAATTGCCCAGTATTCTGGGACGGGGAAGTATCCACCGTTCGTGCCGATAAACCCAGTAAAGTGTATCCACACGTTTCGGGATCAGGCTCGAATAGCCGTCACGCCCAGTGCAGCCGGCATAGTGTTAGGGATTGATGTCAGTCATGATTGTCTTATTCCAGTTGCTAACATTAATAAACTTAGCGCGCCACTTACCATCAGGTACCACATTTCGTGTGAGTTTATAGAAAAAAACGTTATTCTCAAAATACATTTTCGAGACAACTGCCTCCGTGGTCTAGCGGTTAAGTCCGTGAAATTAGACTCGGAGGTACCGGGTTCGATTTCTGGTCGAGCCACAATAATATTTATTATTATTTTATTGTTTTGTGATATATTCAAGTTTGGTAAGCTAGAGACATCGACGAGCTTGCCTCTCTCATAATTGGCCTATAGTAAAGTTGGCTAAACGTGAATAAGCGTGATTTCTGACCACCCCGAAAGAAAATCGGTCGTGATGATACTTTACTTACTTAGCAACATACAATGGTGGATCAAAAAACTGCTGCTTTATGTTAAAAATATTATTTATAAATTACTTGATTACAAAATTACAAAATACTTGACTGCCTCAGTCGTCTGGCAGTTTAGTCCGTGGGTTTAGACGCAGAAGTAACGGGTTCGATTCCTGTTCGGGACACAATAATTTATTTTTGATATTAGGTACGCTGGAGACATCGACGAGCTTGCCACTTGCCATGATAGGCCTATAGTAAAGTTGGCCAAATATGGATCCGCTTATTTTTTTTGGTTCACTTCTCCCGATGGATGACGAATGAGGTGATTGGGAAGGCAAAGGGTCTAGCCCATACAGCCAAGTCTGACGTAATATATCTTTGTTTTTCATGAATTAATGAGGTCATCATCAAATTCCAGATGCTGCAGAATTTGATGCTTTTCTTGGAGTCACTCGCGGAACCATCCACTGCTCAAACACGTCGAGTTGACAGCGCGGGAAAACCGCAAAAAATAAACTGCAACTTTTTAAACCCCATATTTAAAGTCCACTTTATCGTCTTCCATAATAATTCACATTGTAGCACATTATTAAACAAAACATTATTGACCAATAATATCCACAGTAAATTTATTTACAAAACAAAAACTTGCACTTGACATGTCCACGCAAAATGGCGCGAAGAACTCATGGATCCGCTTATTTAAAAGCGTGGTTTCTAATCACCCCAGAAAGCATACCGTCGTGATAATAACTTACTATACCTATACAAAATATTATTTAAACATACCTTGTCTTTCAACTGAAAACAATTAAAATATTCGATTTTAAAGTAACTACACAATAGAGACTCATAATTGGTTCTTAACTAATCTACCAATCATATGATTTTACTATATTAATATTACAGCAATTGATTGAGGGCGTGGTGAGCGGTGATGGTAAATGCTAAAAAGGTCGATTCGAGCCCTGGCATGTACCAATGAGGAATACACTTTTCTTAGGCACATTTGTCATTTATTTACAACACCACTATCTCCCGTGCCTCGGAGAGCACGTTACGCCGTCGGTCCCGGTTCCCTAATAACAACTTGTGGAAACGTAAATAAATTGTTATTAAAAATTACATCAAAACCTCGCCAACCAGTCTGGCCAGCGTGGCGAGTGTAGGCCAAATTATCCAAAATTTTCTGGAAGGAACCATCTCCAACAGTGGAGGTCTAGGTGAGGTGAGGGGAGGTCTAGGTGAGGTGAGGGGAGGTGGAGGACTCTGTGTTCTAGGGACTGTAATGATGTGGTCATTTTATTTCAGCAAATTAAAATAGTATTTACTATAAAATATTATATTGTACTTTGTTGTGAAATGCCTTCGACTAAAATACTATGTTATTAGTACCAAAACAAGACTTGTCCGCAGCCTCGTATTTTCCATATTCCTATATGCTTCCGAAACCTGCAGCCCTATTCTTACTTAAAGCAAGCGTTGAATAATGGAATCCATTAACTATACACATTACGCTATTAAAGTTGATATTTGCATGGCCGCAGTCTATAGGCTGCTTATAGAGTTGAGAATTGAATAATAATTTGTAATTATGACGCAAGCTCTAAGCAAATAACAAAATCCTATAACAACGTTTGCGACTAAGTAACAGAGTAGGGCTGCTATACCCTCAAAGCATCTGATCGTAGCCGCGTCGACTACTTTGGGATGTAGTGCTGGAGGTGTATGTATCAATACTCAAGGAGCTCAAAGTCACTACCAGGCTCTCTTCTATCTGCCTGTAGCTAGTCCTTGTGTATTATGGTCATATAGCACGGAAAAGTTCGGCCAATCTGGAAAAACTGGTGATCACCGGCAAAATTTAAGGCAAGCGACCCCGTAGCCGAAGCCCGATACTGACCAGATCCACACCACCCCAGTCCACAATGCGCTGCATGCAAACTCGGATGGCGCAGCATTGATCCGCGGAGGGGGTCACGACCCTCAGCATTGAGAAAAACGACGCAAGGAGGTAACTTTGTAATCAACAACACTTTATAACTAATGTTTAAGTAAATAAAAAATCATACCTTTTTCTAGTAGTTTTTCCGCAAGATGTAAAAACTCCGACGGAAAAAGGTAATCATCTAAAAAATAATAAAATATATTATATAGATAACTCGTAAAGGTAAAAAAAATATTTTTAAAGATTAAACAGATAATTATTTAAAAAATAAATTTTATATGAAAGATGTTTATTTACCTGGTACTATCGGTCGTATATACGGTAAATTTATCCACGCTGCATCATACTTCCTTGAATTTACCGCAGGATCATCTACACATTTCGTAAAATTAATAATTAATACAAAGTTACAGACAAAGAGAACGAAAGTTACAGACATAGCTTTTAAAATTAGCAAGCTGAAGTGGCAATGGGCCGGACACATCTGCCGCAGAACCGACGATCGATGGGGCAAACGGGTTCTAGAGTGGAGACCACGTACGGGAAGACGCAGAGTGGGACGACCCCCCGCCAGATGGACAGATGACCTAAAGAAGGTCGCTGGTGGGGGTTGGATGAGGGTAGCGAAAGATCGCGTTAAGTGGCGAGCCTTAGGGGAGGCCTACATCCAGCAGTGGAGAGATACAGGCTGATGATGATGATGATGATGATGATGACAAAGTTATATGTACTTACCTCTTACTTATAGGGCGTAATGTCGGTGACGATTTTAAAGTCGGTCGCTGACACGTACGTAATGTAATGTAGGAACCAGCGATTTGGATCTTTTACTATTTAGTTATTTATTCGAAAAGAAAGTACCAATAAAAGACCAGTCAAAATATACTCGTATTTATTCACGTGAACCTATTACCTACTTGTTTATGGAACATTAATAATAAAATAATTTTGAAATGATTCTACTCCTGCTAGTGAAAGACTAAGCAGCAAAGTGTTCAAGGAGTAAGCTGTTAGTAGAAGACCAGCTGCTTAGCAGATTCCAGTGACTTTAATCTAAATGAGAAAGTCTGCAGCAACTAAGTAAAATGATGCCGTCACCAAAATATTGACCACTGTGAACAAGTTTACTTACAGTATTAGAACACAAATTTCTAAGCATTTCATGGATTCACTGTGCGGGTGCTGGGTCCATCATGTGTAGGAAAGAAAGAGAGAACAAAGATGTCTAGAGCTTATAGGTAATATATATATATATTTGTATATATACATATATATTGATCTGTATTTTTATTTATGAGTACAACCTCCGACTGTCAACGTTTTATAAGATCTATAAAGCCAACTTCAACTTTGCCTAGCACATGCTGCACATATTAAGGCACGCTGACTTATTTATTTAATTATATAAGCTTGTTTTTTTTTTTCGAATGCATTAATATTTATCCTCAGAAAAGATCGCAGCTACAAAACGTTGCAGTGATTTATTATTTTATCTTACAGCATAAATAATTATCGGAACCCAGCCTTATATCGCGTCAACGACTTAAACTCATAATTGCGACGACAAATTGATGATTTTACGTCATGCGGGCCGATATTACCTTTTCTTCAACCTCACCTGTTATATTAACATTTTTGGTCGACGTCGGGGTTACCTGATGAAAAAAATAATATTATGATTACTTATTATAATAACAAAAATATATAAAATGATAGCTTAAAATGTTACATAAAGCGCAAACGTTCTATTTCAAAATAGTGGATTCTTTATTTACTGCCAGTTTTATTGAGTGCGAATTTAAACAAAGCGATTATACAATTTGATTCTATTTAATTAAAAATAAAATATTAATTTCTTTTTTTACCTTACCTACATTACAATTAAATATATCCAAATAAAATTAAATAAAACCCTGACAGTAGTGATATGTAGTGACCTCCTTTATTGTCATTGCCTAAGTCAGACAGACAAGCACCTGTCAGAATGTAAATAAATACGTCATTTGATTTATTACGTTCATTTTTTTCGTCGGGGTCACCAATTTAGTGTAGAAAATAATAGATTGATTTTATAAGACTTTAGGAATGTTTTTATTCATTATCAAGTGACGTATTTATTTACATTCTGACAGGTGCTTGTCTGTCTGACTTAGACAATGACAATAAAGGAGGTTTCTACAGATATAAGATACGTCCCATTCCCATCAAAGATAGTTGCAATGAGACCGGCAACATTTTCCCTCTGTACAGGCCATGGATCTCGATGACATGTTACCTTGCGCCCACCTGATGGTAAGTGGCGCGCAAGGTCCATGAATGTTAGCAACTGGAATCCGACACTTATGACTGACATCAGTCTCTAACACTATGCCGCGCGCCGGCTTGACGGTATTTCAAGCCTGATCCCGAAACGTGTGGATACACTTTACTGGGTTTGTCGGCACGAGTGGTGGATACTTCCCCGCCCCGGCAGACTGGGAAAATTACCTTGAAAGTATGTGCCATTTGCAATGATGTCAAATGCCATTTTTTACTTTCAAGGAGAACTAACTCCAGACGTTTCCGTCAACTGTTTAGACATCCACTGAGGGTTCCCCGTGGAATTTAGCGGATGATCCTGACAGTTGGAGCGGTGTTGGCTCGGTTGTAAGAACGTAACATCCTAAAAAGTTCGAACCCCGGCATGTACCAATGAAAAATACACTTTTAAACGTATATTTGTCTTTGATTTACAACACCGCCGTTCCCGTGCGTCGCAGAGCACGTTAAACCTTTAAGTCCGATTGCAGTAATTCCAACTTGTGGAATTGTTAATAAATTTGCCAACCCGTATGGCCAACGTGGCGAGTGTGTGCCAAATTCTCGAAACAAATCTGGAAGGCCCATCTCCAACAGTGGGCGACTCTGTGTTCTAGGGGCTGTGATAACTGACAGTTGAACATCAACTATGTATAATTTGACAGTGACAGAGTCCATTCCTATAACGTTTGCGCTTAGTTTTAACTTACCTTCGTTATCAGAAAAAAACTTATTAAAATGCAGCATAACTTGCTTGGCATCATAAAATTACACGAATAAAAGCTAGAATAATTCCGCCATTATTTCGAATTATAATTAAAGTTTATAGGTAACCGTGAAATTAAACAATTAAAAATTTCAAAATATATTTACTACCTAACTACATTATTCATATCCATACTATAGCTAAAACCATAAATTATAAGAATCTGCATTTGGTATATGTATATCTTTCACGGTTATATTACTGAACCGATTTTAATGAAATTTGGCAGAACAGTTCCTTGTAACCCTGATATTGACATAGACTATATGGTGTCATCATCAACATTCGACCCCACGAAAGTGACGATTTCATTTATTATATTTCATTAAAATCGGATCAGTACTATAGGTGTGAAAGACGGACAGACAAAATTATTTAACATTTATGATATTAATATGGATACGTAGACAAATAGGGTTTAAATTTTCATATACCTTTATTAAGCCCCTTAGCCAAGCGTCTGGCCAAGGAGCTGTCCAAACGGCTGACGGAGAAACAAGATAGCTGGCAATTATTTCTGCCAACGTATTAGCCTCGCTATACGGAGGAAAAATGTTGCCAGTCTCCTTATCTGTGTTGGGACGTCTCTTGATGACATTTTTTATTTATAGTTTTTTTTAAATAGATTTAGTTTATAGTTAGGTATTAATTTTTTTTAAATGTAATTAAGTTGTTTGTAAATATTTTTATTTAGTCTATAAAGGTTTAGATAATTATCTATTATTGTAATTAGACATTCAATTATTATAGCCTTCGTGGTCTAGCGGTTAAGTCCGTGGATTTAGACTTGGAGGTACCGGGTTCGATTCCTGGTCGGGGCATAAAAATATGTATTAATGTAAATGTATTTATTTACATAATATTTAATTTATTTGTGATATTTCTCGAGTTTGGTACGCTGGAGACATCGACGAGCTTGCCACTTGTCATGATTGGCCTATAGTAAAGTTGGCTAAATTTGAATCCGCTTATTTATAAGCGTGGTTTCTGACCACCGCGAAAGGGAAACGGTCGTGATGATATATTTTTTACTCTACTAAATTATTATTAAATAAAAAAATAAAAAAAGCTACACTACAAATAAAACTAACAAACTAAAACTTAACCGTCCGATAGGCGAGCCAAGCGGAGTTTTTCCCCAAGCTCACGAGAGAACGCCAGAGCCTCTTTGGACCACGGACCTATCGTTTCTATTGCAAACGGGACGATTTAAACACTTTATTGCACTTAAAAATCTAGTACATAGGCGAGGTATAACGTCATAAGGCATTCTTCACCTTGGGGATCGCGTAAGGTAATGGGCAGGATGAAGAAAAATATAATAATAACTTAAATTACTAATATGTAAAACTAAATAATGAAGTGATTATGGACCTAAATTTAATTATATAATGATGACTAGACTTACTATATAAGAATATATTTAAATAAAAACAAATTTTGCATGCCACAACATTGGCTAAATGTGCAGAGCCAACTTACTAACCATATTACCGTATGTACCACATTTAAAGCAAATAAACGATTTTGAATTTGAATTTGATGATTTATGATTTGACTCTGCAGCGGCCCAGGGTTTCTTATGGCTGGATGTCACATGTGACGGACAGAGTGTAAATAAAAATATGGGTTTAAATAAAATTCAGTGTTAAAATTATTAACTCGTGTATTTTGTCTATATTTTACTGGTCGTCTATATAGTGGTCCGCCGTGCCGGTCTCAAGGGCATTGGTATGGTTTTCTTCAGGCCCATTCGTAGCTGGTACAAAATCAAATATAAAAAAAAAGTATTCAATAATGGAAAAATATAGATATGGAAAGATAAACAAATCTTTAAAATCTCTACCAACTAAAATGAGAAAGCCCATTTTTCTTAAAGAATTAGGCCCAAAAAAAATTATCTCGTGCTATAATGATTTATTGTGTTTTTCATAATCTGTAATTAATTTTATTCATTTGACCCTAGCATAACGAAAATTGACAAAAACTTTTTTTTACGTTAATAATTACATAGTTTCGATCCCGCCGATTTTAAATCTAGCGTTTTATCTATAATAAAGTACCTGATCATAATAAAGAACCTTATTGTATAAATAGTGTGTTGTTACTATATTACTCTTAGACTAATATGGCTTGTATGAAAAGGTTGATAAATGTCGACGAAGCGAAAGAACAAGAGTGTATACCTGTTTCTGAATGGGCGTCGTCGTCGCCGCCATCTAAAATGTAATAGGTACTTTATTATTTATTTAAAGGTCAAATAAAAAAATATTTACGTAAATCAATAGACATTTGTGACACATTATTATTTTAATGGTGGACGACTAACATCCATATTGTTAGACGTTTCCTCAATGGCTCATCCACTTAAGTATTCATTTCAGCTGTCAAACCGAGGGACGCCTCGGCACGTCACTACACTCAAATATAAAACTGTTAAACTTATTTTCGGCTATAATTTATATTATTTAAACTTAAGCGCAAACGTTATTAGCGGATTTTGTTAATTACGCCAGAGATTGCGTTCTAATTTCTAAATATTATTCAATTCTCAACTCTATAAGCGCTCGACCTTGACATAGTTAACGGAATCCAATAAATAATGTTTGCGCTTAAGTAACAGAATAGAGCTACTGTATTTCTTATTACTTGTATTAAGTAATAACTAATTACTTATTTAAAGTAAAGTTCGTGGATTTAGACTCAGAGGTACCGGGTTCGATTCCTGGTCGGGACACAAAAATATTTATTAATGTATGTAT
Source organism: Tinea semifulvella (assembly GCA_910589645.1). NCBI lineage: Eukaryota > Metazoa > Arthropoda > Insecta > Lepidoptera > Tineidae > Tinea > Tinea semifulvella. The sequence goes on from OU342600.1 coordinate 718,187, forward strand.
TTAACATTTAATTAATATTTAATTTATTTGTGATATTTCTCGAGTTTGGTACGCTGGAGACATCGACCAGCTTGCCACTTGTCATGATTGGCCTATAGTAAAGTTGGCTAAACGTATATCCGTTTATTTATAAACGTGGTTTCTGACCATCCCGAAAGGGAAACGGTCATGATGATACTTTTGTACTTATTTTAGTTAAACAATATATTTTTAAACAAAACAAATTGTCATAATTTTGACAACAATCAGAAAGGTAACGTTCCAAAATTAAAAATAATTTTCGCGGCTCATAAATAATATCATACTTATGGATTTCAAAAGTAATGTGTGTAGTAGGTAATTCTGACAAAATTAATTTTTAGAATACAAGAATTTAACTTAATCTTAATATAATCTTACTATTTATTCCATTCGAGGTTTGGATTTACAACTAAAAATACCAATCCACCACAGCTCTAAAAATCTATATGTATAATAATATAAATTATTTTCTTACCTCTTACTTCAATTATCTACCGACCTGCACTAGGCCAGCGGCGTGGATTATGACCTATATCATCACTTACCATAGTCTTTCCCAATAGCTGTACATTTGGTTGTTGGATACCCTGCCATTAATGAAATACATATAGTTTTTATATTTACACGCGGATCTAAGAATGGGAGCTACTTATACTCCCTACCACTGTGTTGGGTTTATTTATTTATAAACTCTTTATTACACAAAATAACTAATTACATAAAAAGTGACCGAATCCCACTAGCATATTAGTTTTTTTTTTTTCAAAAAACATATGATGTTGTTTTATTCTATATGAAAATCGGCCCAGAGACTCCTTTCAGAATTTCTCGATATTTCTCGAGTTAAGACAGATTGAACAGATTTCGTGGGGCAACACTTTTGTTAGCGTAATTTATTACATAAAAAAGGGGGTTTTATTCGAATAAACAATTGATGAATTCTTCTACGGATCTTGTACTAACAATCGGTGAAGTCTTCTACGGATCTTGAACTATATATTCAATATTTATATACTTACACGTTGTTTTATCATCTGAAAACAAATCGTCAAAGTTAATATATCTTTATTCAAGTAAACCTATTACAGGCATTTGTGACACGTCATTATTAAATATATGTATTTTGATTGATTCTACTCCTACTAGTGGAAGACTAAGCAGCAAAGTGATCCAAAGAGTAAGCTGTTAGCAAAAGACCAGCAGTTCATTTATTCGAACGAAATAAAATTACAAACTACTTGAATTATAAAACTTAAGCTACGCTCAAACTAACGCGTCCAATCTGACGTTGCGGTGGCGTGCACCATAGCGATCTGTTACTGCATTAGTCCCTACTCAGTGTTCCAACCAAACGCGCCCTGCGGCTATGCGGCGTTTAGTAAAGTATTTGCACGGTCATTGCAGCAACTGATCGCCACCAAGCACGCCACCGTGGCCGCAGATTGGACTCATTTTGGTTGGAGCGTAAATAGGAATAACAATTATTTAAAAATTCAAACATTCTGGAGACCTTCGTGCCATTTTGCGCGGGCATGTCAAGTGCAAGTTTTTGTTTTATAATTTTTTTTTTCTTCAAATTGTTGGTCTAAAGTGGTGTTGTTTTGTTTAATAATGTGCTACAACGTCAATAATAATGCTAAACGATAAATAAGACTTTAATTATGGGGCCAAGTTGCAGTTTCTTTTTTTAGCACTTTGCAGGTTTTCCCGCGCTGTGAACTCCCATATTTTACCCGACGTGTTTGGGCTATATATCACGCGCCAGCGAGTGACTTCAAGAAAAGCATCAAATTCTGCAACATCTGGAATTTGTGGTAACCTCATTAACTCGAAAGATATATTACGTTAGACTTGGCTGTATGGGCTAAACCCTTTGCCTTCCCTATCACCTCAGTCGCTTCCAATGGGCATAGTGCTTGAGGATACTGGCAGCACTGCCGCGTTAAATGGTGCTCCTTAGGCCTAAATATTGCCCAGCGTTATTGTCTCTTGATCACATGGGCCAAGAGTTTCAACTCCAAGCGGTGCAAAATGTTGTTATCATTCCATGGATTCACCTTGCGGGTGCCGCGTCCATCGTGTTTGGGAAAGAGAAAGAAAAATAATGCTGTCTCGGGCTTGTGGCAATAACATTTCCTATCCACTATCCTTGGTTGTTATTTATTGCAATCCAATTTTGGTAAAATTGCTATTAGGTACCAAATTCTTAAATATCCTAATTAATATTGTACGCCCCGTCCCAAGAAGTTAATTGTGAGAACTCTTCTTTAAATAAAAATGTACAAAGACCACAATTCAATGTACCTATGTTGAATTTTTTTTTTTTTTTTGGGTGAAACATATTGTTAGTTTTTCTTACAAAAACTTTCATGGCGCTAATGTCAACCTTATGGCTAGAGTTTTTAAGATTATAATTGTGTGCAACTATGTATAAAAGCGCCTTCTATGATCGACTAGAGAACTTTTTTCATAATGATAAACTGAGCAACTATTGGAGCCAATGTCAACCTTATGTTTAGTATTTTAAAGGCTCTAATTGTCTGTAGCTATACTAGCGCCATCTATGATCGAGTAGCAGAACTATTTATTAATGATAACTTTTAGAATGTTGTGTATATTTATTTTTAAAATAGTTAATCATTTTGAGAAGAACGTGTTTTACACTTCCGTAGCACGCAGGTATTGTCAGTGAAACAATAAAATAATAAATTTAAAAAGTGCACGACACACTAATTAATTCTGTACTGATTGGTCTAGCTTTGATACCGTTTGGTTTCTTGCCCTGTCTTGTTATATATTTAATGTCTTCGCATTATACATACATGAGTCTGGTGTAATATGACTGGATTTGTATTCTACAGCAGCTGGTTGGATAAGATTTGTCTCCAGGTCTTGTTGTTCCGAAGTCCAAACAAGCTTATTCATGGAAATCTAAAAAATGTGTACAGTGGGCACTGAGAACCAATAACCAGGTTTTAATATGACTTCTGCGTCCACCAGTATAGTTTATCCGTAGTCCGCGATCGCCGCCGGCCATACTACATACTACACAACATACATATGTACATAGTAGGTACTATACGCTGAGTTGTTTGACATTGTCTATTTATTATTACGGGCCTATCATTCAATCAAATAACTAGATTGCCAAAATTACCATCACAAAATAGACAGTGATAACTAAAAAATATAAACAAAAAAAGATAATTTAAAAAATAAAAAAACTCAACTGCTTAGAAAATGAAATTTAATTAAAAAACTGAAGAGAAATAAATAATGTTAAAAAGAAGAAAAAAAGGTGTCGTCGCCAAAAAGTTTGGTAACTAAATACTTAACTACACCATTGAATTAATTATACTTGTCTATCGCCGGGTTAGAGCGAAAACCAACTAACTCATTTAGTAGCTGTTAGAAAATGCTTTTAGACATTAAGTTCGCTTATGTACTGTAAAATGTATTATTTTCTGTGCAATAAAGAATTTGTCTATCTATCTACATATCTATATTTTTTTATTTAATTACCTTTTTTACCTCAAAAACTTCTGTTTTTTTTCAGTGATAAAATCAACTAAGGCATTGTGACGCTTAGGTCGCGTTTGTTTTAATAAATGTTAGCATGAAAATACCACTTTTTTTAGCACAAGTCGTTCGTTTAATGAAAATTCTAACATTTGATGCTAATTTCGTATGCCAGTACCGTGTTGAAAGGTTAACATATGAAATGGTTTGTTTACATTGTTATATACTTTATAGTTTTCTATTATATTTGTTAAAAAGGTATTTCAAACGATTTTATGTAATAAATTCAAAGACCATAATAATATCATGTGTGTTGGATGCCATGGTATAATAAAACATGAACGAAAATACTTGTCAAAAAGTAGCCTCACCGCTCGTTTTATTTAAGAAATGTTAGCATTGTTAAAAAAAAGTTGTATTTCTTAACAAAAACTGGTTTATAAAGTTGCTACGAGATGTTGGAAATGCCATAAAACGAACTCGGGGTTAGTTTCGAAGATAGTTGGACTTTAAAGCAATTAAACGAACGGTTTTAAAATACGCAAATTCAAAAGTAATTCAATTTGCATTATATTTTTGTGCGAAATTGGCTAACTTTGTTGGTTTTTGTTCTATCACGTCGATATATTTGATTCCCGACTTTAACCCTGTTTCGGTTCAGCAATAGGACCCGACTGTTAAAGCCACTATGTAATAATATACAAAAATAATATTAATGAAGTAGATAATCTGTTAGTAAAATTTTTGAAGTCGGAATCCTTGGCCTTGTTTATTTCTTTTTTGTTTTCATTTATTTCTTATTAGATTTTAACTAAAGTATTTTTTTTTACACAGTCGGGTTTATTATATATTAAATTAACTTTTTTAGTAGTCTGTAATTGTTACAATTACAGACTACGTTTTGATACAACCCATTCTTAAAGTGTCAAAATTTGGGTGTCTTACGGTATTTCTCTTCTCTGGTACGCTATATGTGGACTCGCTCCTTAAAGCGTTGTTTTTAAACACTCCTAATATATGTAAATACTTACTTACCAATATGATTTGTAATATAATAATAAAATGAAACACCATTGTGAAAATGTATGTAAAACTATTTATATTTTCTATTGACTAAAAATCATAAAAAATTTATTATGACATTTATTTTATTATTTATTGAAATATGAAAATCGAAATGAAGCAAATACAATAAAAATACATACAATACTGAGCATCGAAATGATTGATTTGAAGAAAGAATCCGAAAATTGTGAAGGGAGAGTTATATTCTTTGACAGCGCTTTTGTTAATCGCTGGATTTGAGTTGTAACTGGGAATGTGTGAATCTGTACAGCATTTGTGTTGGATAAATCACTACACAGTACATATGTCGCCAGCAGCGGCCAATGTTATTGAGGCCGGTATAGGGGCACGCCTGTGTGGTGACTGTTTATTTATTTAATTTAAATTACTATTATTTTTTACTTATAAGCATCCCTCTCGCTCGCACAATGCAGCATTTTTAAAGATTATTCACGTCTAAGTTTGAGAAATAAAGTCTACTAAATTTCAACAAAATTTTATAGAAATGTTCCTTGTTCATATATTTTTTGTATAGATAATATAGTAAAGGCTGTAAATTTTCCCACGAATAAATAAATAAATAAAACAATAATAAATAAATAAAACAATTATATTTTTATTTATTAATTAGGTTTATTTTTTATTAATAGTCATTTATGTTTTAAAATGTAATATTTTAGTTGAAGTAAGTAATTTTTTTTTTTTTTTTAAATCCATGTACCTTATTTTCTTCGAATAAACATAGTTATGAATAAAACAAAAAATCTTGAAACGGCCATAGTATAGCCGATATCAACATCTGACCTCACGGGCATTTATATGTCTGTCTGTTTGATATGACAGATATACCCGGAACCTAGACTCGAAAATATTACACAGCTGATTATTGTACGGTTAGAACGGATTTTTGTAGTAAATTAGACGTTACAAACGGTGGGCGCTGGTTCATAGGTTATGCTGAAAACATTCACATGATTTCTGACTCGCACATGAGTGATGGAGTCCAGGGGCAAACGAAATTCGTAATCTGTAAAGTGTTTACCGTCAACTGTGATCTGAAATATAAAAATAAACATTATAAAAAAATACAAAATAAATATAAAACAATAGCTAGAAACTGCAGCCCTTTTATAAGGTTCTTCTTAAAGTGATTCCTTACATTATAGTCGTGTTCGATATCAAAATGTGTTACTTCAAAGCGCTGATGCTTTAAGCCAATCCAAATAGTCGTTCGACTTGCATATAGCAAAGCTACCGCGAACGGTATTTCGTCTTTCTTCTCTTTCCCCTCGTTCCGAGACACGATAATAGTAACCTAAGCACGCTTAAAGCAGTTCCGAGACGTGCATAAACTGTTTTGCCTAAGCTATGTGACGTCACAAATGACATTATTCCTCCTTAGACTGCTCACGATATCGAGGTAGATCGCTCTGAGCGCTGTCAGTTTTTTGTCATTATGTCACGCGCCATTTTCAAGTTTATTTAATATTAGGTTTTCTTTGAAATTATTTAATATTGTAATTCGTTTAAAATGTTTGTATATTACTTCTTAAACAAATCTATAATTAATATTTAAGTAGGAAGTAAATAAAAAATGTCTGTAACACGAGAAGTTATTTTAGAAGAAAATAAATTAATAATAGTAAACGTTATACATATACAGATGAATAAACAGAGAGAAGTGTGTTTGTTAGTATTCATACTCAAAGATGTGGAATCCGCAATTTATCTTTCATACATTTAAAAAAAAACTATTATGTTATGAATAAAAAATAAATTTAGACCGTTCAGAATTGATATCATCTGAACATCCAAATCATGATATTTGGTCCGGAACGATTGTCAGTATCATATTCATTCTAAGCGCTCTGAACATGATTCGGAACGAGCGGTTGGTAAAGAAATTGTCTGTGGTATTATTAACCAAACCCTAAAGTATTATTAAATATAATATAAGATATCTGCACAATTTAAAACAAAACAAATCACAATGATGGTAATGAAATTAAGAAAGCAATTAAAATAAACGATATAAGAAATATTTACAATGGAAAAATAAAACAAAGCAAGACGATGGTAAAATAAAATTGAAGAAAAAATTGAATGCTGCAAAATTTGACAACATTTTTGACCACGGACAACTTGCTTTGAAAAAAGCATTCGCAGTAAAATCGTTGACGTCATTCGCTGTGAAACCCGCGTCCTTGTCTTTGGTTATTCGACGTCACCAAAAACTCATAGCATTTGGAAAAGCTCCTCGAACGCCTGTCTAAGCGAAATTCAGTAAAAAAGCGCATACAGCGCCAATTCGAACACGGGGTGTATGTGTTGTGGAACAAGTAGATTTTAAATATATTTAAATCTAAGGCGTCTTCATGACTTTAATTGTCATGGAGACGTCTAAAATAATTCGATCAAAACTTGTACAAGCTGAAAGTTGTATTTTTAACATTATATTTTATTTACCACAGTTTTTAGTGTTTATTGTAAGTCTTTATTCTACCATAGTATGTTGCTATACTTACGCTGACATGGTTCTCCTCGATAGTAAAGACTAACTCGAAACTGCAGCCCTTCTTGAAAGGTACTCCTCCGTCTCTCTCCTCGACGTTCCACCCTTGACCCAAGATGAAATGGTTCCTCACGATCACCCCCTCGTGGAGACGGCATGAGAAGTGCAGCATTACATCGCCGTCGTATAACCCGGGGCCTTTTTGAAAATTCACTTCAAATCTGAAAATTGAATATTCAGAACTATAATTTAACATTTCTTATTCTAAGCCAACTACTTGATTAGAAGAGCATTCACTTTTTACCGAACCAAGTATTCAAGATTAATAGTTCGCCCAAATGTAACGGACTGTACTGAAATAAAATTGTACCTTCTATATGGAAAAAACAAACTGTAGGGATGCTATAAAAATATTTCATCCGTTTCTGCTGGACAGTGTTTAAAAAGAAAGTTCCCGCAAACTGTCCGTACGTTTCCGCAAACTGTCCGTACGTTTCGGATGACAATTTTTTTAAACTATAGTGAGTATACAAGTTTAGTTTAAATGTGTGTAAGCTAGTATGACGCGGTGGTGGCTCGGTTGGAAGAACGCGTTCCTTAAATCCTACAAAGGTCGGTTCAAACCCACCCGGCATGTACCAATTAGAAATACACTTTTCTTACGTACTGCAGTCATACATTTACAACACCACCGTTCCTGTGCCTCGGAGAGCACGTTAGGCCGTCGGTCCTGGTTTCACTAATACCAACTTGTGGAATCGTTAAAAAATTGTCAAAAAAATTACATCATATCCTCGGTAAGCCGTCTGGCCAGCGTGGCGAGTATAGGCCAAATTCTCCAGCTATATGTTCTGGAAGGCCCATCTCCAGCAGTGGAGGTCTAGCACGCTGTGTTCTAGGGGCTGTAATGAAATGATGAATGAAGCTAGTTTGTTAATTTGGCAGTGTGTTATAAAAAGGAACACCAAACATTTTTCCAGCCCGAGTTTTTATTTATTTTATACATTTGTAATCTTAATGAGGCTGCTCTTCTCTTCTACATAATATTGTCTGCAGGATTTCGACTTTTTTGTTGATGTTGCTATCAAATACAGCACCTAAGTCCGAGATCCTGGGTATGTGCGTTAGAAGGTGTTACTGACAGTTTAAGATAGCGGAGGCATTCGCTAACACTCATGCTTACAAGCTAAGTCACTTTTTTTTTCAAGCCTTAGTATTATCAACTTTTTAGGAAATAAAATTACAGGGATTTTGGAGATGCATTAATCATATATTTATTTTAAGTAAAATAGAGGAAAATCGTTATTGATGTATTTTCAATTTTTATCTGCATTAGTATGAAAGTTAAAATATGTCCAAAATGTCAAAAGTACACTGAGACTTTAAAAGTACACTGAGACTTCAAAAGTACACTGAGACTTCAAAAGTACACTGAGACTTTAAAAGTACACTGAGACTTCAAAAGTACACTGAGACTTTAAAAGTACACTGAGACTTCAAAAAAATGTGAAATTGTTGGATTGTGCGAGCGAGAGAGATTCAACAGCGTTAAACCTTTTAAGTAGTCACTATACAGACTCTAGCTTATTATAAATTAGATAATGCAAATGTCTACTTACTGAGTGGCATTGACCGGAACGAACCCGCGTACTTTGATAGTTGAGTCCTGTACTAGCTCTCTCGGCAGCACCAGAAGAGCTTTAACATTCTAAATATAAAAAAAAAAACTAATTTGCTAAAGTTTTTGACAATGGCCGACATAAAAAAAAAGTAAAGTATCATCACGACCGTTTCCAACGTGAGCGTATTGTCGCGCAATAAAATAAAAAAGAAGGCTTCCTTTTCAAACCAGCCTATTGTCGCATGCCCGAGACCATAGACACCATTCTTCTCATCTCTTACCCGGCAACCGCACGGTGAATCTATGGAATGCTTAGAAATTTGTCTTCTTTGGCCGGCAAGGCAAGATTTAAGAATGTCCATGCAAGCTGGGCAGATAGATATATATTTTTTAAATTAAAATAACTTACCTCAATATTAACGCACGACATTGTGATGCACTTTAATTAACTAAATTGTATTAACACATACACGCCTATTTATAGGTTGAAGGCGCATTCACACACGCGTGGGTAGAGTCAAACCACATGAGCGATAATGTAATAAAAGTTAGATATATTCATGACCGTAATTTCTTGTACGGTGGTCAGAAAACAAGCTTGTAAGAAGCTTAGGTACACCTATTTAGCTAACTTTACTATAAACGGGCCGTCTATTGATCACGTGATGTTTTGTTTAGCATTTTTAACCCCCTCCCCCTTGGTGATACGTGGTGAGGTTTAAGACTAACTTTATGATCTTCATCAACGTCGCGCGTCGGTTTCATCAAGCCACTCGGCGTCATCGTTCAATCACACCACGGCGAGTCAAGGTCACACACACTACACTACACACACACGAAAAAATAAATACACGTGATATTTTACTATACTTGCTACACTCAGTGATATTTCGTGATTTTTGCCAAACCGAACCCCCTCCCCACCCTTTCGAGTCTCACGTGATTAATGGACGATCTCAAAAGTAACAAGCTCTCCTTAGTTAAGTATCATCACGACCGTTTCCCTTTCGGGGTGGTCAGAAACCATGCTTATGAATAAGCGGATTCACATTTAGCCAACTTTACGAGGGGCGTTCAAAATATTCTCGGTATTGATACGTTACAACCTCTTTTATATATATATTTGTTACTGGCCGCTAAGATTCATCCATTGACATTAAAAAAAAGTAAAATTGGAACCGAGATGTTCTTTTGTTTTTCTGCAATTGCCGAACAAACATGAACACCATGAGCGAATTAACAATTTTAACGAAATTAGAGCACCGATCCGTCATAAAATTCTTGACAAAACAGGGTAAAAATCAAAAAACCATAAAAGAGGAAATGGATTGTGTTTACCGTGAGTCTGCTCCTTCTTTATCTACTATTCAAAAATGGTCAAGCGAATTTAAGCGTGGAAGGGAGAGTATTGAAGATGACCCTAGACCTGGCCGGCCTGTAGTGGCTACCTCACAAGAAAATATTGATAAAGTGGAAAAACTTATATTGGAAGACGGCCGAGTGAAGGTAAAATCTATAGCTCAAGTAACCAATCTCTCTATTGGTACCGTACATGACATTATACATGACCATCTTAATATGTCAAAAGTAAGTGCAAGATGGGTTCCGCGAATGCTGACGCTTCTTCAAAAGGATATGCGTGTGGCTTGCTGTTCAGATTTTATCGACCTGTGTGGTGAAAATCCCGATGAGGTGCTGCAAAAAATAGTTACTGGAGATGAAACCTGGGTTCATCATTATGACCCAGAGAGCAAACAGGAGTCCATGCAGTGGCACATTAAGGGTTCAGCTCATCCCAAGAAGTTCAAGGTAATCCCGTCAGCTGGCAAGGACATGGCCACAATATTTTGGGATTGTGAAGGAGTTTTGCTTATCGATTATAAAGAAAAAGGTGTAAATATCACAGGGCAGTACTACGCTAACGTTATACGTCAATTAAGAGATGCGATCAAAGAAAAGAGGCGAGGAAAGTTAACCAAAGGTGTTCTGCTTCTGCATGACAACGCCCCTGTCCATACTGCTCATATTGCCAAGGCAGCTATTGTTGAATGTGGGTTTGAAACTGTTACTCATCCACCCTATAGTCCGGACTTAGCCCCAAGCGACTTCTTTTTGTTTCCCAATCTTAAAAAGGATCTGCGTGGAAATAAATTTTCTGACGATGAAGCGTTGAAGACGGCCGTGGAGGAGCATTTTTACACCAAAGATAAAAAATATTTTTATGAGGGATTAAAAAAAATAATTGATCGATCTTATAAGTGTATGAACATAGGGGGGGAGTATATTGAAAAATAAAAATATCAAACTTTTCGTACTTGTTTGTTTTTATCCACATACCGAGAATATTTTGAACGCCCCTCGTACTATAGGCCAATCATGACAAGTGGCAAGCTCGTCGATGTCTCCAGCGTACCAAACTCGAGAAAAATCACAAATAATAATGTATTTATTTATCGAATCAAACCCGGTACCTCCGAGTCTTAATCCACGGACTTAGCCGCTAGACCATGGAGGCAGTTATTTAATTATGACATTTATAATATTGTTTATCTGTTGCCATGTTATAATAATAGTACAGACTTATCATATATAGTCATATTTCATGGTAGATAAGAAAAAACCGCAAAAAAATCATATGAATTTCAACATTTATATTTTTTTAACAAAATCAGTTTATAATTAGGACATAAAGTTACAGTAAGATCTCAAACTAAAATCGCTTATGAATAAGCGGATTCACATTTAGCCAACTTTATTATAGGCCAATCATGACAAGTGGCAAGCTCGTCGATGTCTCCAGCGTACCAAACTCGAGAAATATCACAAATAAATTAAATAATATTTTAATGTATTTATTTACACTAATAACCCGGCACCTCCGAGTCTAAATCCACGGACTTAACCGCTAGACCACGGAGGCAGTTTAGTTTCAGTGAATTTTAAAATATAAAGTAGGTGAAATAACAAATCGGCCATCGCCCCTTAAACCATGCCAACGCCTCCCATTTCTTTTTGGGTCCCTTACCGCCCCCCCCTCTAGGCGTCCAGCGCCTGCAAGCGTCGTATAGTAAAATTTTAGTAGTAAAGTGAAAGAACAAAATCAATTTGAAAGTGCATGTCAACACGGCTATAACCAGCAAAATAATTAAATTAATGACGTTTCATAAATGCCTGTGAATAAAGATATTTTGACTTAGACCGATGTCCTACAGAGGCGAGCTGTTCGAATTGTGGACGATGCCACTATATCTGGAACTCTCGAATCCCTGCAGCTTCGCCGAGATGTAGCTCTGAGCGTGTTCTACCGGCTATACTATGGTGAGTGCGCCGAAGAACTCTATAACCTAATCCCTCCCTCTCCATTCCGCGACCGAACCACACGCACAGGTCAGAATATGCACCCACATACCGTAGTCACCATCCCTTCGCGTACATATAAATTTGGGGACTCATACATCTGCCGTACGCTAAGATGTGGAATGCTCTTCCAGGCTCTGTGTTTCCACTTTCCTATAACTTGGAGTCCTTCAAGCGAAGTGTGAAAAAGCATCTAGTGAAGCCGGCATAGTGTTGGGGACTGATGATAGTTATGAGCGTCTGACTTCAGTTGCTAACATTCATGGACCTTGCGCGCCACTTAACATCAGGTGGGCCCAAGGTCACATGTCGTGCTAGTATAAAAAAAATAACTTTGACTTTGATATAGACTAATTAATTCTGAGGCGATTGTACTAGTGTTAGTTCTTATACAAACGGTATGGCTTCTTGTCTCATCGTGTTTCAGTTATAGTCGTCGGTGTGCACTTATTAATGCAGATTTTATTTTTTATTTACTGTGAAAATGATTTTTGGTTTAAAATATGATTGTTTAGTTTATATTTAGTTGTTTTTGTTTTACTTTAGTTATATTTTAGTTTATAATTAATATTGCCCTTACACGCCCATCTACAGCTGCTTTCTTTTAGTTATTCTTTATTATCATTATTATTTTTGAAATATAATTTGATTATTTATTTTAACATACACAACTTTGTAGTTTTTTTTTCCTTTATTAAAATAATAATTATTATTTTATTATATAATTTTAATATAGTTTATTTTCTAGATTTTAAGTTGTACAGCAGCATCTATGTAGGTATTGATTGTTTGTAGTGTTAAGTGGTAAATGACGATTCATTGCTATTAATGTTGCTAGCTTCTGCTATCCTGCCATGATTGGTAAACAATAATATGTATAACTGACAAAACCGAGTGTACTTAATGTATCTTATGGTTAATAAATAAATTGAAATTGAAATTAGTTTTTGTTTTGGCCTAATTTAATTGACATATTTAGCGACATAATGTAAACGATTTGTTAGCATAGTTTAAATGGGGCCACCATTTGAAGAGTCAACCTTCCCTGATTACCTGTATTGTGATGCTGTGGATTTTTGTTCAATAAATAAACTTTAGGTTTTTATTATCAATATTCCACCTGCATCAGCCTGGGACTATAGGGGTAAAATAAAAAGCATTTTTATGGGAAAATTAATATTAACACTATAATTTTGAAAGGCTGTCCACTCCACGTCGTCTATAATGTACACAACATTGCACAGAAATACACAAATTACTTTTCAAATGTAAATTTTGAAAAATATATATATTTTGTTGATATAATAGATAATTTTGAAGCTCGGATAAACTTGCACATAACCACTAAATAACGGAAATCATATTTTTTCGGAAATCTAATTTAAGCGGTTAAGTGGATTTAGATGCGGTGGTATTCGGTTCAATTCCTGGTCGGGACTCAGTAATTATAATATTCATTAATTATCCGCTCCAACCCGTCTGGCCAGAAATATTTTTGTGTCCCGACCAGAAATCGAACCCGGTACCTCCGAGTCTAAATTCACGGACTTAACCGCTAGACCATGGAGGCAGTTTTTTAATAATAATTCAAAATCTTCCTTTAAAAAATAATTTGTGCAACTATACATTAAAGTCGCTTGCACCAATTTTCTTGTTTCGAGTTTTATTTAATTGTACATGATCTAACATTGGAAAAAGCTAGAAAAAACATAATAAGATCAAAGATTAGCGGATTATTAAAAAAAAAATCTTTTAATACTTATGATTTATAACAAAATTTTTTTTTACATAAACTAAACGGAAATTCAAAATAACAATAGCATCTCAAAATGGTATTCTTGGTGCAAGCGTTTTAACAAATCAATTTTCATAATATTCTTTTTTAACCCCTATCACAGCTATTCATTCCTTGTCTCCATTTTAACAACTACCTGTGTGTAGCTACCTTGCTGATTTTCAATCAATTACTAAAATAATATAAAAAAATGTGGGTAGGTCCATAAAAAGGTGCAAAGACCTCGCTATGGTTACTATATTGTCTTTAAATAATTATCAGGCGTTTTAATTGAAAAAAATATATGAAAATTATGTGGGTAGGTACAAAAAAAACCAAACACCAGGCTATAGTTAATATATTATTGTCTTTAAATAATTATCACGTTATTATGATTTAATTTTGAAATTAATTAAAATTCAGCAGTATAACTTGAGTCTTAATTTTAAAAAAGAACCAATAATCGCCTATTTTTAAGTATTTATTTTCAACAATTTTATTAGGAAAATAATTTATTTAATCTCTTTCACAAAAACTACAATTCGACCTTCTCCACCGAAGGCTTTTTACGTGGCATTTTTTATATCTTGAATTTTAAAAGCTTACCATAAAATTGTTTTATTACATAAATATTCACACATAATTGACCTCAGCCTTCCAAAAAAAAAGTAACCTCTAAAGTGTATAAAATAACATAAAAACAAAAATAATAATTGAATGCCACCTTAAATGTATAGATTTACACATTGATTTAGTATATTTTAGTCACTTAAGGCTAAACGGTAAATGGATATAAGAGGGTGTTCACTCTCAACTGTAATTTCCCAATTTTAAGGGCCTGAATGATGAGCCTGGTGCTAACCCCGATGCCCTCGAGTCGGAGAGGCGAATGGGCTTGCACCGGTCGGTTGGGTGGCCTCAGGGAATGTGCGTGCTTCTCGCTGTAATTCATTTACAAGGAGTAAGCACGCAAATTCCTTGAAATCTACACAGAATCACAATCACCCCTCTGCGGGCCCACCTGGCTTGGCAGGTGCGTATTGCTGCGGATGGAGGATAGTGCCAGAACTATGCGCTCCGCCAACAAATTTTTAAAACAAGTATTTTCGGCCTTTATAATCTGTGTAGATTTCAAGGTCTCTCCAGATCTTGGGAAGGGACGAGGTTCTTTGTACATTGAATTGTTAAATAAATAAATAAATGGTTGCGCAGTCAGGCGGTCGGGTAAGGCCTAGCCTCCCGTCGTTGGGGGAGGATACGGAGGACACTGTGTCCTTTCCTTGACCTTACTAGGCGCTCACACCCAATAAGGCCAAGGTCTGGGTGTGACGCTGCGCAGTCGGACTACCGAAAGGAGCCTAGCTTCTGCCTCCGTGAGGACATTCCGGAGGGTCCCAGAGACACTCACAAAGCGCCCCTGCTAGCGAGGGAATAGCGGCCTATATTTGTTGGCCTTATTAGGCGCTCACACCCAATAAGGCCAAAGTCCGGTTGTGCTTTGCGCAGTCGGACAGGTTCGGGAAGGTGTTACCTTTCCGGCCACCGCTGGTCGTAGCTCCGTGTTGCAGCTGTGCGGAAGCGTCTAACAATTTCGCTAAGCTCCAGCAGGGAAACGACTGGCTTGGTTTAACCGCCCGGCCCAAGTGGAAGCGACTCAAAAACCACTAAAAACCCTTAACCCCAAGCGTGTTGTGCAGCCGCAAGGGGGTTTCTACGGCAGGGAGGTGGACCTGTCGTTAGCTGGACTCGGTACTTGAGTCAATAAATAAAGATTTTACTCGTGGTAATTAAATTAAATCTAGAAAGAAAAACCAGAACGAGAAATGCGAGGAGACTAAGAGCGCGGCCTTGCAGCATGGCTTGGTGCATGTGACTGACTGAGCTCGCCGTCACAGTGCAGGAGAGAAACGACCTCCTGCCCAGCTGAGGGGCCCGAGTGGTGTCTCGGGGGTGGCATGGGGGCACACTAGCGGACGAGCGGTGGTTGTGTCCACAGTTGGTTTTCGCCGTTCGCCATCAACCACGGGGCGTCAAGAGACTACCAGGTCTCAGTCGGTGCGAGCCCGACATAACCTCCCCTCCTGTCCCCCGATTGGGGGTGGGAGGGTATCCGGTGGGGATATCATGATATAAATAAAAACAAAATTCACTTAAACGAAAAACATATTTTTGGTAAGCGTTTAAAATGCAGCCTAATTAATTCAGAATGACTTAAATTTAAGAATATTTAATGCAACCCCGCTCGACTTATCCTATATGGATGATATATGTATATGTAATCGTATATATACATTTTGTCACATAGTAAATTTATTATATTTTTACACCAATAAACTTTTGTATGTTATTGTGTCCTATTTTGTAAATATACAGGGTGGCTTTTTAGTTAACAAGAATTTTTTTTTTAATATCACCTCTTAATAAAAATCTACTAATTTTGAGCTGGTTTAATTTGTTATCTGCCATATTAATAACCGAGGAACTATTATGAAATCAAAAGCACTACTTTGTAATGTAAACACTATTAAAAAAATAAAGTGAAGTATCATCACGACCATATCTGTTCCAGGGTGGTCAGAATTCAGGCTTTTTAAAGAAGCTGATACACATTTAGCCAACTTTACTATTAAGTGAGGACGACATAGTTTTATAAGTTTGTTTGTTACTAACACTATGAATCTTGTTATTCAAAATAAATAATAATTATTATTACTATATTTATTAATGTAAATAAATACATTTAATTTGTGATATTTCTCGAGTTTGGTACGCTGGAGACATCGACGAGCTTGTCTTGATTGGCCTATAGTAAAGTTGGCTAAATGTGATTCCGCTTATTTATAAGCGTGGTTTCTGACCATCCCGAAAGGGAAACGGTCGTGATGATACTATGACACTATAGGCCCATCATGACAAGTGGCAAGCTCATCGATGTCTCAAGCGTACCAAACTAGAGAAATATCACAAATATTTAAATAAATGATTGTGTCTCAACCAGAAATCGAGCCCGGTATCTCAGAGTCTAACTAAGGGCTTAACCGCTAGACCACGGAGGTAGTTTTAACATTTTTAACTGGCTTAAAAACATTTCCAGTCTGTATATTCTTTGTCGATGTTACATTTTTTGTTATTCGAATCTATAGAGTTAATTTCATAGACATTTCTTGGTGTGTCGACCTAAAAAGAGATTGCATTATAAGTTATTAATAGACGGATTAAATAATTCGCAGTTACTAAAAAAACCATCCTGTATAATGAAGAATTTAACGCATATATTTCATATATCCTAAGGCTAAAATATGGCCAAAAAAGGACTGTTCTACATAAAATAATGCTTTTTATACATAACATTTGTGAGAAATGCAGAAAAAAAATACTTTTTTTTATATAAATTCACAATTTTCTTGTGTATTTTAAAAATCCAAGATTAATGTTGATCAATATTCGATATTATGTTATTCTAGGGATTAGACATGTTTTTAATATAGTCAAATATTTAGTCTCCATTAGAAAATAATTGACAGTGGAATTTAGGAAGTCTGTATAAATATATCCCAATGGGGTGTTATCACTGCTGTTACATCCCAACTTGTTATTATGAGACAAGATTAAATGGTCATTGGCAAATGTGCGCAGTCTTTATTTTGTCGGGTTACCATGCATGTTCAGTACAACAGCGAAACGGCTGCCGTCCATCCCTTCCTTGTCATTTTTCCGTATTTCCCTCTCTTTCTCACCACGACCTGTCAAATCCTCTTCTATTCCAACCGGCGGCCTGAAGCCGCGTGCGCGCAGCAAAATATTGCTAAATATCATAAATTAACTAAATAATTGTGTCAATCCTGTTATCCTGGTGCTTCCCTGCTGGATCGGTAAGTCTGTGTTTGCTTTGCATAAAACATTTTTGGTTCCTCGACCCGATTTACTGAACTGCGTATACTTTGCCGGTGTCGCCATATTGGATTTTTTATAAATGCATTCGTCATTGTAGTTTTTTTTCTTTTGCTTAAAATCATTAATCATGTCGAAGACAGGTCAATTAATATTGTTAAAGCATGATTTCATGCAAGAAAAGATGAATACATTTTATATTATGGCTACAACCTTCGATTTTAGTATTTCAACAAATATTTCAAAGTTTAAAATACGTTGCAACGAAATAGAAAAATTACGAGATGATTATGAACAATCATATATCACTTTGCAAGCATCGTTCAAGCCAGAGGACTTAGATCCAGTTATACATAAAGCGAAATATTCATTGTTTGAAGAACAATATTTGGAAATTATGGTTAAATTAAAGTCGTTTAGTACCCAGGGAATTATAACTCACACAACAGATGTAAAGGATAATACACTTATTTCTAATTCAAATTGTCAATTTAATGTAAAGTTACCTAGAATTAATCTGCCTATTTTTACAGGAGATTATCGAGATTTTCCTAATTTTATAAACATGTTTGATAACTTAGTTCATCAGAACGAATCGTTGGGTTCTGTCCAGAAGAAACATTATTTATTAAGTTGTCTTACAGGTGAACCTCTGAATTTAGTCAAACATTTAACTAACACTAGCGAAAACTATGAAGTGGCGCGGAAACTGATTATAGATCGTTATTATGATAAGAGATTGATTGCCGACACACATTTGTCATCGATGCTCGCTTTGCAAAACGTTACCGCCAAGAACGCTTCGCAGTTACGGTTATTTATTAGTAATTTACAGGAAAATACAGGTGGTTTATCTAGTCTAGGTTTTCCAGTTGACAATTGGTCGTTTATATTGCTGCACATTTTTAGTAAGAAACTGGACAACGATTTAAGGTCTAAGTTTGAGCTGAGTCACGATCATCAAATTCCTACGTTTGATAATTTTCTCACATATTTAAATAACGTTTGCAAAACATTGGAGACCACGGGTCAACAAGTAAGCGGCAAGCCGTATAGCGCGATGCCCAGTAAAGGTGGAAAGGTTGCGTACACGTCCAGCGTAGACCCCTCGTCCACTAATAGTAGTTACACTTGTTCCCTATGTGACGGCTCACATTTGTTATTTAAATGCTTAAAGTTTGTCTCAATGAATTATAATGAAAGAAGTAATTTTGTAAAAACTAATAAGCTTTGTTTTAATTGTTTACGACCTCATAATGTGGCGAGATGTTTTTCTAAATCTCGCTGTCAAGTATGTAAAAAACGTCATAATACTTTGTTACATAATAATATCCAAAACGTAAGTATGAATGAAAATACAAACACATCCAACGAGCCTTCAGTCAGCCCGCGCGCTGAATTATCGGCCCTATGCAGCGACTTGTCGTCTCACTCGCACTCGTACGCCGCTAACGATAATGCTATCGCTCGTTCTGTCACGCTTTTGGCTACTGCACTTGTAAGGGTTTCTTCGTGTAACAACGTCTTTCAGTGTGTGCGTGCACTGTTAGATCCCGGAAGTATGACGAACTTTATTTCGATGTCGTGCATAAAACGTTTAGGTTTGCGCTATGATAAAAGTAACTTATTAATTACAGGTATTGGAGGTGAAAATAGCTTGACCCCAAAGGGTCAACTTAACTTGTATCTAAAGTCAAATAATAACTTTAATAGTGACATAGCTTTGCAAACCGAACTATTTATTTTACCTAAGATTACAACAGAATTGCCAACATTACAATTAAATAAAAGTATTTTACAAAATTACAATAATTTACATCTAGCTGATCCACATTGCCTTCAGAAAGGTACCATTGACATATTGCTAGGCGCTGGTGTTTGTGCCAAAATATTTAAGGGTAATAAGTTAACTTTTGGCCATCATCTACCTACAGCTTTCGAAACTATGTTCGGTTGGGTGTTGATGGGTGACGTGGATTACAATAAAATAAGCAGACCGGAAGTTAAGGCTTTAACGTGCGTAACTTCGATCGACGAGACTTTAAGAAGATTTTGGGAGTTGGAGGATGTACCCACCGAGCGACCGGTTGACCCCAACGACCTTTACTGTGAGAATCATTTTAAGCGGACTCACTCGCGTACTTCAGGTGGTAGGTTTGTCGTGCGCTTACCTTTTAAGCAAGGTGACCGCGACATCGGTGACACGAAATCTTTAGCGTTAAATAGGCTGTCATCATTAGAGCGCAAGTTACAACGAGATCATATTCTCAAATTAAGATATACAGAATTCATGCAGGACTATGTTAATCTGGGCCACATGCAGCCAATTGAACCCTCAATTGCGAATCGATTACCCAAGTTTTATATTCCTCATCATGGCGTTTACAAGAAGGATTCCGATAAAATTAGATGTGTTTTTGATGCGTCCATGAAGAGCTCGTCTGGGAAATCACTTAACGAGTTATTATTAGCTGGTCCCAAGCTGCAGCAGGATATAGTAAACATAATCCTCAATTTTCGCCTGCATGAAATCGTATTCTCATCGGACATTCGTCACATGTACCGGCAGGTGTCGGTACATCCTGACGATAGGTGTTACCAGTTAATTCTGTGGCGCGAGAGCGACGGGCCAATTATTGAGTATCAACTGAACACGGTGACCTACGGCGTCACCTCAGCGCCCTTCCTAGCCATGCGGTGTCTCCACGAACTGGCGTACCAGTATAGCGAGACTCACCCACGTGCGTCACACGTTCTGCTCAACGATATCTTCGTTGACGACGTGGTAACCGGAGCAGCCTCATTAGCTGAGGCTCATAGTCTAAAACACGAACTGATTGATCTTTTATCAAAAGCTCAATTCGAGCTCAGAAAATGGACCAGTAACTGTCCACAATTACTTTCTGACATACCCACGAGTTTTTGCGAATTGACATTTAACGAGGATAAAAATGCATCAATTAAAATATTAGGTTTCAAGTACAACCCTGTTACAGATAAATTCGCATTCCAGGCGTCAATCGACGCTGGTAAATGCACCAAGAGAGTAATTTTATCTAAAATTAGTTCTATTTACGACCCTAATGGATGGTTAGCACCTTGCGTTATTTTTGTTAAAATTTTAATGCAGCGTTTATGGAGATTAGGTATCGGATGGGACGACCAACCGCCTAGTATTATAATTAACGAATGGCAAGACTTTTGTGACAACTTGCATTGGTTAAGTGACATTTCAATAGATCGTCAGGTTATTTCAAAGTCAGTTAAGTATTTTGACTTGCACGGCTTTTGTGATGCGTCAGAGAATGCATACGCAGCTTGTATTTACATGCGATGTGTGCATCATAACGATACCGTGTCAGTCCACCTACTTATATCTAAAACTCGCGTAGCTCCGATCAAACAGAAGCTGACGATCCCGAAACTCGAGCTCTCGGGCGCTCACTTACTCGCTCGCTTATTACAACGTATCACATCAGTTTTAAAGTTGAGAACAGACTTGCACAGAAGTACCTTCGCGTGGAGTGATTCGTCCGTCGTATTGTGCTGGTTGCGTACAGACGCACATTTATTAAAGGTATTCGAAGCTAATCGGACTAGCACTATTCAGAATCTGTTAGCACCAGAGTTCTGGAACTACGTACCGACAGCCCTCAACCCTGCGGACTGTGCGTCGAGAGGCATTATGCCTCAACTATTAGCCAATCACAACTTATGGTGGTGTCCAGAGTGGCTCACTCGAGATGAGGACTCGTGGCCACCCCCTTGCGATATAATTTATCGATATAGCTCCCTGACTAAACTTCAACGCATAACTGCTTGGTGCCTTAGATTTATATACAACTGTTCTAATAAAAATAGAAATCGATCGGGTTATCTTTCTAGCAACGAGTTAGATAGTAGTTTAATGACACTCGTTCAAATAGTTCAGCATAATTCATTTCAGGATGAAATAAAACAAATTAAGTTAAACAAGTTAAGTAATACAAGATTAAAACGCTTACATCCGTTCTTAGATGATAATAATTTTCTGCGGGTAGGTGGGAGGCTAACGAACTCGTCACTTAACTATTCTTCAAAACATCAATTAATATTACCGCAATCTCATCATTTCACTAATTTAATTATTGATTCGTATCACGTGAAATATTTACATGCCGGTCCCAGTTTACTTATGTCTCTGCTCAGAGAACGATTCTGGGTCTTATCTGCCAGTCGGGCTATAAGAAGCAGAGTTTTTAAATGCTTAAGGTGTTATCGTTTAAAGTGTCAACCTCCAGAAACTATAATGGCAAATTTGCCAGCTAGCCGCGTTAATGAATCGCGCCGACCTTTCGTTTCAGTTTCAATCGATTTTGCAGGTCATTTTAATATGAAGGCTACCAAACTTCGCAATACAAAGATTTTGAAGGTTTATCTCTGCGTATTTGCTTGTTTCACGACAAAATCTCTTCACTTAGAAGTCGTTAGTGATTTAACTGCTGAAGCGTTCTTGGCGGCGTTAAAGCGATTCATATCGCGCCGTGGACTTCCACGCGAAATCTGGACCGATAATGGGACAAATTTTCGTGGTTGTTGTAAAATATTAAACGATTACAGGCGAGACATAACTAAAGATCCCGTTTTGAATTCATATTTTGCAGAAAACTTTATACAGTGGCGATACTCCCCACCACTCAGTCCTCATTTCAACGGTCTCGTAGAAGCAGCCGTAAAATCATGTAAAACTCATCTTAAGCGTGTTGTCGGCAATCATAACTTAACTTACGAAGAACTAACCACTATCTTCTGTCAGATAGAGGCAGTATTAAATTCTAGACCTCTATGCCCTATGTCTAACGATCCTAGTGATCTATCGGTCCTAACTCCAGGTCACTTCATACTTGGCGCACCTCTGGTCTCCGTACCCGAGCTACCATCGGACATACAGAATATGTCACTATTATCGCGATGGCAACTCACGCAAGCGATAATAAATAACGTGTGGAAACGTTGGGGTCATGAATATCTCCACACATTGCAACAGAGGCTCAAGTGGCATTCTACTAAGTATATCATTAAATTAGGAGACTTAGTACTCCTTAAGGAAGACAATTTGCCACCACTCCAGTGGTGCATCGGTCGCGTCATAAACGTTTTTCCTGGACAGGACTCAGCGGTTCGAGTTGTTGAAGTAAAAACGGCTAAGGGACAATTTATTAGATCGCTTTCAAAGCTCTGTCCCTTACCAAGTAACTTGGATTAATGTTTCATTTATTTAATAATGAAGTTATTTGTAGATTATAGTCTAGTAGTTAAGTTTCTTTAAATCTACAAGTTTAATTGTTAAATTTTTTTTTTTTTTTTATATACAGTCCATTCTACATCGAATAATATATTATGTTTTAATCTTTTAGAGATTACACATTACATTTAAACTAACTTACAATGTACTAAGAAATTTTCGTGAGTTATAATTTTGTGTGTACAACGTTAATAGGATTTTTGCTATACGGTTGCTTAATTGTTGAAACTCATACAGCAACTTTAGTGGTGAGGAAAAGGCTTTGTCCCTTTTCATGGGGGGCTATGTTACATCCCAACTTGTTATTATGAGACAAGATTAAATGGTCATTGGCAAATGTGCGCAGTCTTTATTTTGTCGGGTTACCATGCATGTTCAGTACAACAGCGAAACGGCTGCCGTCCATCCCTTCCTTGTCATTTTTCCGTATTTCCCTCTCTTTCTCACCACGACCTGTCAAATCCTCTTCTATTCCAACCGGCGGCCTGAAGCCGCGTGCGCGCAGCAAAATATTGCTAAATATCATAAATTAACTAAATAATTGTGTCAATCCTGTTATCCTGGTGCTTCCCTGCTGGATCGGTAAGTCTGTGTTTGCTTTGTATAAAACAACTGCCTCTTTATATGGTACCTAATAACTGTCAGTTGCTTAGAAATTTGTGTTTTCTATTACTTGTTCTGTGTACAATGTAGTATAGCGGTTAAGTTCGTGAATTTAGACTCAAAGGCACCGGGTTCGATTCCTGATCGGGACACAATAAATTATTTAATTGATTTGGGCTTGTTCTCGAGTTGGCTAAACGTGAATCTGCTTCATTAAAAAAATCGTGGTTTCTGACTACCCCAGTACTTTACTTTTTAAATTTACAACGATTAAAAAAATGTAAAAAGTAGTGTAGATACTTTTATAGATAAGACTAATGTTATTATATTACTGTGCTATTAAGTTATTTGGAAAATAAATTATATAGTTTTCGTATCAATCAAGTCCTTTAGTACTAGAGCTGTCATGTTGATATTTTAAGCATTTTGCACACATAAACAAATTAAAAAGTGTTTTTTTTTATTTATACAGTAATCTTGTTAAATTTATTTATCTAAAAATTTATTTATAACTGTGAATACAATTTAGGCCAATATTATTATTATTATTATTAAATCGTTCATTCAGATAATGACTTATCCTATTTTCATTTTTTTTAATTATACGCCAGTTTGTTGGCGAATAGTACACTCTTTTTTATACAGTAATTTTTACACTATGATAAAACACAAAGTTATTTAACATTAAATCACATTACTGTTAGTTATTATTTACTTAGCAAAAGCAACTTCAATTTTCCTCCAAATTCACTTTTAGACATTTTTACACAGTCATCAATGGACATAATATTAATAAATACAATGAGATGACAAGAGGAATGATGTCCATTTATTATTTTCTTGATATTATGCCCCAGTGTGCAGCTTTTAAGTGCACAATCGTCTTTTAAGGCAAGTAAAAAAAGTATCATCACGACCGTTTCCCTTTCGGGGTGGTCAGAAACCACGCTTATAAATAAGCAGATTCACATTTAGCCAACTTTACTATAGGCTAATCATGACAAGTGGCAAGCTCGTCGATGTCTCCAGCGTACCAAACTCGAGAAATATCACAAATAAATTAAATATTAATTAAATGTATTTATATACATTAATCAATATTTCTGTGTCTTCGAACCCTCGGAGTCTAAATCCACGGACTTAACCGTTAGACCACGGAGGCAGTCAAGTAACATAATTATTATTTATTTTTTCATAATAATAATAAAAAACCACAAAATCACGAAAAATGAAAAACGTCAGTATTAAGGTACCATTGCCGCTAGCGACATCTACGATAAGTTTTGCGTGCTACACCCCAATGAAACTACTAAAATAAACAGATATTATTTTTCTGCGATTCAATACTTGTCTAAACCCTTCAAGAATAAACTATGAGTTCATAATTTAAAAGCGAAAGGAACAATTATATTCATTTTTTTTATTAAACGATGTAAATCAATAAAATAGGGCTAGTTTATTACAAAGGGAAAGATTTTATTATTACCTAATAATGTTTTGGTAACAATTTAACTTCTAACCCCTCATGGGTTATGCATAGGACATCAACAACAAAAATATCTCATATGAGATAATGAATCGTCTATTTAAATTATTTTTTGCATAAAATAATCTCACAAAATGGAACGAAAACGCAGGACCTGCATTTTGAGTTCAGAGCAAAGTAAGAAAGCAATATGTTCTATTGAATTCTTCATAAGTATTTCATTATTTTGTAAGGATAAGGTTCCCTAAATCCTACAAAGGTCGGTCCAAATCCCCCCCCCGGCATGTACCAATGAGAAATACTAATTTCTTACGTACTGCAGTCATAGATTTACAAAACCACCGTTCCCGTGTGAGGAGAGCACGTTAAGCCGTCGGTCCCGGTTCCCATAATACCAACTTGTGGTAAGCCACCAGGTAAGGGACGTGCGAGGTCCATGAATGTTAGCAACTAGAATCAGAGACTCATGACTGACATCAGTCCCTAACACTATGCCGGCTTGACTGGACATGACGGCAATTCGAGCCTGATCCCGAAACGTGTGGATACACTTTACTGGGTTTATCGGCACGAACGGTGGATACTTCCCCGCCCCGGCAGACTGGGGAAATTACCACCATCAGTCCGCCTGCCACCTATTTTTTTTGACTCAACTTCTTATTCAACTTCACTGTGTAACATTACTTGTTGATGCCCAACCCATATGACATCGGTTGTAAACCAAGTTTATTTATTAATTTTGATGTTTCATACAAAAAAAATCCGTTATTATAATTGAAAAAAAAATTTAACGCCCTATTTTTTTTTACTATTTGATCGTAAATGACTAAAATCACTATTTTAAAATATCAATCACAGCAATAAATATTTTATTTGTAAAAAAAAAAGAAATATTCTATACAAAACCATAATGACACTATTGTAATTATATTTATAATGTTAGCAGAGAGTGGCAGGTTTTTTTTCGTTCAACAAAAATAATAACATGTAAATAAAATGTTTAATTTTTATTATGTAGTACCATAATAAATTTATGTCAAATATAACTAAAAATGAGTAAAAAAAACCTGTCAAATTCTAGATTAGTTATCCCTGAATAAACCGCTACAGGTTAGACCCGCGGATTTAGGGACTTTACTGTACTTCATAAATCGCTTTAACCAAAAGACCTAATTTTACATTACACATTATTAATTAGGTTTTTTTAAATAAAGCGCCTGGAGGAGATTTTTTTTTTATTTGTATTTTTGTACACAATTTTAATACTTTCAATTTTAAATGTCCTCCAAGATCTTTGAAATACGAGTACATTTAATTTAAAAAATCTTTAGAATGTCGACTTTGAGTCTAAAAGTCATAACTATACAACATTTTCCAAAAACCTAAATTATAATGGTAAAAAGAATCGGCCATATCCTTTATAAGTATAAGTAAATAGAATGGCATATATTTTTATTTTCGAAAAAAAAAAAATCTTGGCCAAAAAATATATTAGGATAATAGATATTAATGATAAGAATTGTAAGAGCACTTTCCTTAAATCCAATAAAGTAGCAGTACGTGTAGAGTACTTCTGGAATCGTTAATATGACAATTCCTGGCCGAATTCTCCAGATATTTCCAGAAGTCCTATCTCTCTATCAACAGTGGAGATTTAGGACTCAGTGCGATGACTAAAAAACGGTTTTAAATATTAGTTTTAAATAAAATGTTTATTAAATACTAATAATAAAACCTTGTAAAAATGATTTGACCAAAAAACCAATTAAACATTTAAATTTGCCATCTTTTTTTTTTTTTTTTTTTCAAATTAAAAAATATAGCCATTATAGATACGTTTAGTGTATATAATACCTATGACCTAGTGAGAGTGGTGGCCGGCACCTCGGCCGCCGCCAGCCGGAGCGCGCGCCCCAGGTCCGCCGTCAGGGGGGGACTGCTGGACTCCTCGGTGCACGGCTCACTCTAGAAACCAACATGATGCTATAAAGGAGAATATAAGAAAGTGGGCTGTAGATGCGTTGTGCAATACTCATATTCAAGGCAATTGTGCGTAATTTCAACCGGATGACTGTTGGTGTTACCTTTCCAAATGTTTCCCAATTTTAAGGGCAAACTTTTACATCTGGCAACACTTCTAACTGTGTGTCAGTGCCATTATTTTTTGGCAGTTGTTAATTAGAGTTCAACGCTGAACGCTGTAGTCTGTAGATGTCAATGTAGACGTCCCCTCTGTATTGTATTGTTTTATGCAAAACATGTAGATTTTCAAGCCCCTATGTTTAGCAAGTGTGAGGTGTGCTGGTGTCCTTCCTATTCCTGGTGTTGTGCAAGACAAAGTGTAAGTGGAGTCCGAAGTCTTTCACCATCCTGTCTACCTGTCACCCCCGCGTCCAGGCAACCAACTTAGGACCCTGGATGCATCACTTGTCATTTGAGTTCCTGAGGCAATTTGTTTTTTTTTAAAGTACCTCATAATCTCAAATAGAAAAATGGAAGATATCGGAGAACAAAGGTGGGGGACAAAATGTAAAAAAACGTACGAACACGGTGAGAGCAAACGAATATAGACACACGATGGCCCCGGCACCCGCACGGTTAAACCATGGAATGGTAAGAAATTTGTCTTCTCTTTATCACCGGAGCACATGGGTTTACTGATTTTACATCTCTCTCTCGCACAATCCAATATTTACAAAGATTCTTTAAGTCTTAGTGTAGTTTTAAAATAAGTCTATCAACTTTCTAGGAAATTAATTTTAGACATATTGTAAACATTTATAACGATATACCTTAATTTTACTAAAAAAGAAATTCCCTAGCAAGTTGATAGACTACATTTTTACATTTGTGAGCGATGGTGACTTGATAGTATCCTCCAAAGGTCAGTCCAACCCCCCTCCCGGCATTTACCTATGAGAAATACACTTTTCTTATGCATTTTAGAGCATGTTAAGCCGGTTCTACTACTAAATTGTCATTAAAAATTTACATCAAATCCTCGCCGAGCCGTTTGGCGTGGCGAGTATAGGCCAAATTCTTCAGATATATGTTCCTATCTTCAAAAGTGGAGATCTAGCGCTGTGTTCTAGGGACTATGACGAATCATGAATGAATTAATATCTCAATAGTCCACTTAGTTGACTTGAAAAATCAAAAAATGATGGATTGTGCGTGAATTGACAAAATATTCAGACATCTGATCTGATACCAGCAAAACTCGTCTTAAGCAGTGATCTAAGACTGAGTTCTAGTCGTTGATAAGGAGACTTACATGTGCCAAGGTGTGCTTGAGTGTTTCGTAGGTGAGCCAGCAGATGGCGGCAGCCGGCATTTGGTATAGTACCCTGGCTCGGACTCCGCTGAAGAACCCGGAGGCCCCCCGAGCTCTCCACACGGCGCCGGCCGCCTCCGACAAACCGTTGGCGCGAGCTGGCGACTCCTATAAACAAAACATCATGTTTTCAGCTGTTCCAAAAACAAACATGTACCAATGAGAAGAGAAATACATCTGGGATGGTTCCGCTAAGTACCTTACAGATGCTCTCAATGTCCTACAGAGGCGGATGATGCGAATAGTGGACTCTACTACATTGTGTCCTACAAGCTATACTACGGTGAGTGTTCTGAAGAGCTCCACAACCTTATCCCTTCTTTTCTATTCCGCAACCAAACCACACGCACAGGACAAAATATGCATCCACATACCGCACCCACTATCCCTACGCGTACATACAAATTTGGAGACTTTTACATCTGTCGCACGCTGAAGATGTGAAATGCTCTCCCAGCCAGTGTTTCCCCATTCCTATAACCTGGAGGCCTCCAAACGAAGTGTGAAAAATTATATTTATAGGCCGGCATAGTGGTAGGGACTGATGTCGGTCGTCTGAGGCTGGCGTCAGTTGCTCCCATTCTTGAACCTCGCGTACCTTACCACCAGGTGGGCTGGGTGCCACATGTCTTGCTCAGTATAAAAAAAATGAAAAAAAACATCCGATGGTTGTAAACATGTAGAAGCCATGAACTATTTACGCAAAAGACGTTATTGTGAGAGGAATTCCAGCTAAATCTTTGCGCCGCTTACTGAATGCTAAACCTAAACAGGTCAGCCGTCAATACATTTATAGAAAGAGCAAGACGGCATTAACGGCATCATACAGTATTTGGTTGGGTAGGGAGAGGAGCAGAATGGTGGATGGTAAATAAGCAATAAGACATTGCGCAATAAAAAAAAAGTGAATCTAATTTTTTTCCTCTCTTTTTTATAGGGTAGGCAAAGGTATCTAGCCCATACAGCCATGACTTAATATATTTTCCTTGTAGTCATGATCGCCACAGATTTAGAAATTTACAGCGCGGGTAAACCGCAATAAATAAACTGAAACTTCTGCTTCATATATAAACTCCAAATTATCGTTTTCCATTATTATTCACATTATTAAACTTAAATAACACCACTTTTGACTGACAATATCCACAGTAAATAACTTTACGAAACAAAAACTTGCACTTGACAATCTTGACATGTCCGTGCTAAATGACGCGAAACACTACTTCCTCTCTTTTTATAGGGTAGGCTAAGGTATCTAGCCCATACAGCCATGTCAGTTGTAATATATTATTTTTGTTTTTATTATTTATAATGAGGTTATCACCAAATTCCAGATGTTGCAAAATTTGATACTTTCCTTGCAGTAACTCGATTTTTTCAAATTAATAAATATAGGACCAGTGTTACTAAAGGCCGCTCTTGGTGTGGCTGCGATGACACTTGGGTGGTCTGCAGGAGTGTGACGGATGTTCTGGAAGTACCTGGGTATTGAGCACAGTCTTGCAGACGTCCAGCGGGGTGGTGGCGGCCGCCGCGAGCGCCCCGGCCGCCGCTCCCGCCGCCGCGTGCGCCGTGGGGTTGTACCCGCGGCTCGGGTTCAGCCACAACTGACAACTCTCGTATGTCATTATGTGCAGGGCCTGGTGGACAACATCACTCGTCGTTTATACAACCAAATCATTTATTTAATGGCATATGAAGCCTTTACATCCTAAACGAGAATTCTAATCCTGGCATGTACCAATGAAAAATACACTTTCTATGTGTATATTTGTCATAAATTTACAACACCACCGATCCCGTGCCTCGGAGAGCACGTAAAGCCGTCAGTCCCGGTTTTACTAATACCAAATTGTGGAATCGTTAATAAATTGTCATTCAAAATTGACATCAGACCCTACGATGGTAAATCTAACTATTTGGGTGTAGATGGTAATAATTAGGATGGTAAATCTAATTATTTGGTTGTAGATGGTAATGATTAGGATGATAAATCTATTTGGGTGTAGATGGTAATGATAAAGTAGTGAAATCTTATTAATTGGGTGTAAATGGTAATCATAAAGTTGGTAAATCTAACTATTTAGGTGTAGATGGTAATGATAAAGTAGGGAAATCTTATTAATTGGGTGTAAATAGTAATGATAAAGTTGGTAAATCTAACTATTTGGGTGTAAATGGTAATCATAAAGTTGGTAAATCTAACTATTTAGGTGTAGATGGTAATGATAAAGTAGGGAAATCTTATTAATTGGGTGTAAATAGTAATGATAAAGTTGGTAAATCTAACTATTTGGGTGTAGATCGTATATAAAGATAGGAAAATTTAGTATTTGGGTGTAGATCGTAATGATAAAGTAGGGAAATCTTACTAATTGGGTATAAATAGTAATGATAAAAATGGTAAATTTAACTATTTGGGTGTAAATGGTAATGATAAAGTAGGGAAATCTAACTATTTGAGTTTAGATGGCAATGATAAATATAGGGATTAGATGGGTAATCATCAATAGTGATGATACTAACCTGGAATGGTACGTTCATGGTGACTTGCGTGAGATATGACCGGTAGAAGGCACGGATTCCTTCGGCCCGGTATACGTGACGCGCGCACTCCCAAACGCCGCGGTATGGAGAATTTAACATTTGTAATCGTTGTTTTACAACTGAAAAGAAAGAAAATATTTATTAGTCAAATTTCAATTACAGTTGAGTGTTATAGTTAATACAATACAGCTTGAGCTAATAAATTCTTCGAATACCGATAGTTCCTAGTTTGTGGTCACAATAACTATTCATGCAGTAAATAGCTATGATGAATTAGCATATAATAGTATCGAATGCTGAGGATGTGGAATGCTCTACCAGGCTGTGTTTTATTCAGTTTTATAAGAGTCAAGCGAAGTGTATCTTGTTATGTCGGCATAGTGTTCAAATGACAGTTATCAGTGGCTGGTGTTAATTACTTCCATTCTTGGAATTGCTGGCGTTCTAAAGTATTTCTAGAGACGAGAAAAATATTTATTTATTTAGACATTCTTACTCGGTCAACTTTAGGGACATTACGAACATTCTATTGTGGAAGGTTCGCGCAAATTATAAAACAAAATATGAGGGAGAAATTAAAGTACTACTAAAACTAAACTAAACTACTTACTAGTAAATAATATTAATATACTAAACACTAATATACTTATAATAGATACAGTTGTTGGGATCTATTTAAGAAGTGTGTGAAAACCATATTTTTAAACAATGTTCTATTTGGCGCCTGTCGGATATCTAAGAGTAGGTTGTTCCACAGATTTGCGGCAACAACCGCAAATGAGTCGGACATAAAACTAGTGTGATGAGAGGGAATAGCAAGGGTAGATTTATGCGGTGATCGCAACGACCAGTCATGAAGAAATACTTGGCGTTTGAAATCCAATGTTTCATCCATAATAAAGTACCTGGTCATAATAAAGAACCTAATCGTATAAATAGTGCTTTGTAACTATTTCATACATATTTTTTTACCAATAGACTATTTAATTAAATAATATTTTAATGCTGGGGTAAAAGAGATGTTGTAATTAAATAAAAAAAACTCAATTAATTGTTATGATTATAGAATTATATTTACTTGAGGCATGCTGCAAAAAAGTTGGGGCCAGGTTTTGGGCAATCTCTTTTTAACGTTGGTTTTACACCACAACAGAATAAATAGTCTGTAAAAGTGTTGTTAAAAAATATTTATATAATTTTAATTGGAGAGGACTTGCGCAAACCACGCCCACATATTTATTGATTCACGTCAAAGCTGTAAAAATAGCTCCGATAAACTAAAATCGAAATAAAATTGCTCCCTATCGTCCCACGCTCAGACAAGAAAACACAATGATGTCTACAAGACAAAGTCAAAATATCTTTATTCACAGACAGGCATTTGTAAAACGTCATTAATTTAATTATTGATTCTACTCCTGCTAGTAGAAGACTAAGCGGCAAAGCGGTCCAATAAGTGAGCTGTTAGCAGAAGACCAGCAACTTGACAAAGGAGATTGACAAAAGAAAGATTAAGGAAGTTGGGCTGAACTCGCGTCTGAATCAATTGTCGACAAAAGAAAGGGAATCAACTATCTATCCCTCTACACACTTCCAGCAGATATTCAGATTCTATCACTGACAAGCTTGGGCTCTCAATCACGCTCTGACATAGTAATTATTTTATATATGTATATTAAAAATATTATTGATATATATTATATACGTGGGGACCCTCAGTCAAGCATCTGGGCAAGGAGTTGTCCAAACGGCTAATGGAAAAGTCTGGAGACAGGAAAGCTGACAATTATTTCTGCTAACGTATTACCTTAGCTATACAGAGGGAAATGTTGCCAGTCTTCTTGGGACTATCACTGAAGGGTCGTCTCTAGAGGACATTTTTTACTTATAGTTTGTTTTTTATTAGGTTTAGTTTATATTTATTTTAATTTTAAGTAGTTTTAATTATTTATACTTTTTGGTCTGTTATAAAAGTAATTATTTATATTTATAAATCATTGTTGATATATTGTAATAATTCTTATTATCTGCACCACGGTAGCTCTCTTATCTCCATCGCAAAGGTTAGTTGTTAGAAAATGCCTATGACATTAATCTCGCCCTTGTACTAATAGTTTTGTAAGCAATACTTTATACTTATTATTATGAATATACAAAGGATTACAGCATTTACTGTAATACAAGACTCCGGATACCATGGGCTTCATAACCGAGAAGCGCAAGGGGAAGCCCCGACCACGCAACTCAACATAATACCATAATATGTGGTTGGCGGACTGATGGCGATAATTCGCCCAGTCTGCCGGGGCGGGAAAGTATCCACCGTTCGTGCCGATAAACCCTGTAAAGTGGATCCACACGTTTCAGGGTCAGGCTCAAATGCTCGGTCAAGCCGGCATAGTCTTAGGGACTGATGTCAGTCATGAGTATCTGATTCCAGCTGGTAACATACCCAGACTTAAAAATGCGCGGCACCTCTAGACTAGTGCCTATATATATAAAATAAATACATTTAATTAATATTTAATTTATTTGTGATATTTCTCGAGTTTGGTACGCTGGAGACATCGACGAGCTTGCCACTTGTCACGTTTGGCCGGCAGTAAAGTTGGCTAAATGTGAATCCGCTTATTTAGCGTGGTTTCTGACCATCCCGAAAGGGAAACGGTCGTGATGATGCTTTTATTACATTCTATTCCACGATCGCAGTGACGTGCCGAGGCGTCCCTACGTTTGACAGCTGGAAGCAATAATTTACCACAGAAGCTGTTGCAGAGACATCTAAAAATAGGTTGTTAAAATCCTTATATTTTTTCTGTGAGGAAACTTTTATATAGGAAACGTAATTGTCAATATTAATGTTTATTTATAGTTAGTGAGTGAATCAATGTGTTTACTCTTGATATCCTTTTGTGTGCGGATGAGGAAATATAAAAAAATAATATTTACTATTATTGTTAATGTCTGGACGTAACCTTTTTAAAAATTAACGTATTCTCAATTAAATTTTCTTGCGGAGTAGGCAGAGAACATTTGTCGCGTCATATTAAAGTCTTCAAACATGCCCTCTAGACTCCGCTTTCAGCAGTGTTAATAATAAATCCAATTGGTTTCATTTACCCAACTTTACTAAACTCCATCAAGACTAACATCCGTATTCAGACGTTTCCTCAACTGCTCCTCCACTCAATTATTCCTTTCAGCTGTCAAACGGAGGGACCCACGCCTCGGCACGCGAGGAATAGAGCTGTAAAACTCAAGTAACATCGCGACGTACCTCGAAACCTCCTTGAAGCATGTTTATATCTTATCCGATAATATTTATATTACTTAAACTTTTATTTGTTATATAGAGTTTACACTGTATATATAAATAATAATAATAATAAATAATAAATATTTCAGACAGGTCACACAGCGCCATCTAATTTCCGTGGTAAGCGGTAAGCTTGTGTTACGGAAACTAGATGGTTGATAAACTACATATTATACTTTTTTTTTTTTGTTAATATATAAATATTATACATATAAACACCCAGACCGAGACAAATTATACAATGTACAACTTGCCCCCGGTGGGAATCGAACCCACGACCTCCCGAGTTCACGGCAACGTTTGTTACCACTAGACCACGGAGGCGCCGAATATATATTAATGTTTTTTGAAGTAATGTCGTACGGAGCAGTCACGTGGACACTCACACACAAATTAAAGGTCGCCGGTACCTATGATAATATGAACTATGGTACGTTGCGTAAAAATTATATATATGATCTCGACCAGGATATATTATATATATACGGTCTTTATTTTATTTTATTTATTTATTCGGAGAAAAAAAACAGAAATGATACATACAAATAGGCAAAGGATACAAAAACAAAAATCATAAGTTACATTCGAATCACTTCCTTTGATATTTCTCACTAAGAACATATAGGAAGATAGTTTGAGTACAACACGGACCTAATTATCGTTACATATATATATATTTTGTATTACCAGTTGCACTAATAAACCATTCAATCAACAATCTTGCTGATCATCAATAAGCACCCTAGTGATATTGGCCTTGTAACTGCTGCAGCTTTGTGTGAACATGTCGACCGAGGCAAGTCTGTCGTCGTGGACGCGACACATTCTGGCGAGTGGCGCCCGTTTGCCCGCATTCGTTTTGGCACGTGGTATGACAAATAGCGACCGAGATCTAGTCCTTCTTGTAGGGGCACAAAACAGTATCTTTTGTAAAATGTCCGGGCAATTAAAACTACTGTTACAAATCTTATAGAGGACGCTGGCGTCCAGGATCACACGCCTGCTGTTAAGCGTCAGTGTTTTGTAGCGTTGTAGTAGGTCTCTATAGGAAATGTTAGATTTGGTCAGTCTCCAGTGCTGGGCACGAAGAAATTTCTTTTGTAACATTTCTATTTGCTGCGTGTAACATTCATAATATGGATTCCATATAGTGGATGCGTACTCCAAATGAGGACGAATGAGAGTTTCAAATAGAATTCTGTATGTAGTAGGGCTTTTAAACGGCTTAGCTGTTCTTAGAACGAAGCCCATCATTCTATACGCTTTGTTACATATGCTGTCTATATGCTGGTCGAACAAAAGCTTGTCGTCAAACAATACACCCAGGTCACGAATAGTAGACACCCTCTCTACAACTTGGCAATTGAGTTTGTAATTGTATGTGATTTTAATTTTATTTTTGGTAAATGAGATAAGGTTACATTTATCATATGCCAGGTATAATTTATTTTTGTAACAGTAGTCATGAAAGCGGTCAAGGTCTTCTTGAATTAAAGTGCAATCTGTCGAATTTCGTACTATATTATAGATTTTGAGATCGTCTGCAAAGATAATGAAGTTGGAGTTATGGAAACATTCCTTTATGTCGTTTATAAACAAAATATACAATAAAGGTCCAAGATTTGATCCTTGAACTACACCAGATGTTACAGGGGTTGTTCTTGAATTATAACCATTGATTATAGTGACCTGGGTACGTCTATTGAGGTAAGAGGCAAACCAACGCAGTAAGTCTCCTTTAATACCATTAAACGCAAGCTTCTGGAGGAGAAGCGTGTGGTCGACTTTATCGAATGCCTTACGGAAATCGGTGAGAATTACATCAACTTGATAGCGCCGATCCATGGCTTGAAATAAGAAGTTTGAATATGATAGTAGATTTGTGACAGTGGATTTGTTACGCTGAAAACCATGTTGTTGTTCAATAATGCCAACCTCGACATGCGCACAGACGGTTCGGTGAATTAGTTTTTCAAGAACTTTTGGTATTACTGATAGTATTGAGATAGGTCTATATTGTAAAATATCAGTTTTCCTTCCGTTTTTAAAAATCGGCGTAACATCTTAACTGATAAACTATGGTGGCAACCTTACCTACGAATATTGAGTCATTTTAAAATGAAAACTAAATTATTTTTCTACTCTGTCAAAGATATGCAAACCATGCAGTTGTTTAAATATCAATTTGATATCCAACTGGCATACATATTTCTCTCTCTATCACAATGTTGCAAGTTCTGCAAGACAAAACATAAATACCAATATATAAAATTTCCCTTGGCGTACATAAAGGAAATAAAATTACGGACATTTTAGACATATTATAGTTATTCACTTTCTTAAACCTAACTTTATACAGAGAAAAATAGCAAATGTTTAATATATGTATATGCAATGAGATATACATCATTGTGTATATGTATCTGAAATGTCCATAATTTGATTCCCTAGTAAGTTGATAGACTACATTTATCAAAAGAACAGTCAGACAGGCAGATCCGAAACGTGGACATCCGTCGGAGACCCCCGCACGGTGAATTCGTTTTATGGAGCACCTAACGTGATATAATAAAAATGTGTGCGAATATTTGAGAGTACCTATGACTACGGTGTCTGTGTGTGTCCATGTATGGCCGTGTGTGGGTCACCTATTTTCCTTATCCACAAATTGAGTCATACAATAATTGTAATTCATCTCGCGCGATATTTTATGAATTGACAATGCAAGGGAGTTACCTACTCAATCTACAATGATAAATAAATTGTTTTGACGCCATGTTTTTTTTTTTAATTCAAGACACTTTAATTGTCAGAAAAAAACGAACAAAGAATAAAAGAAAGAAACTCTTTTAAAATAATTTAAATTATGACGTGTCACAAATGGCTGTAATAGGTTTACATGAATAAAGTAGAAGACATTTGACTTTGACAATCGTAGTAAATATATTTTTTTTTAATTAAAAAGACTTTTCAATTGTCAGAAAGAAAGAAACAAACAAAACAATAAAATAAAGAAAGAAACTCATTCAATTTAAAATAGTAAATAATTTCCTTAAACGCGATGTTTTTCAAAAGTCCAGATATTTTTATTTGTCAGAAAGAAACGATTAAAAGAAATAAACCCACTCAATTTACAATAGTAAATAATTTGCTTTGACGTCATGTTGTTCGAAACTGATGTATGGAAGCGAGGCGTGGATATGTCAGAATACGCATGAGAGTAGGGTTAATGCAGTAGAAATGAGCTCGTTGCGTCGGATATGCGGCGCCACTTTGACGGACCACATACGTAACGTCGAAATACGGAAAAGGGTAGGTTTCAAGCATAGGGACTGTTGTGGCGCAGTTTTTATTATTTGAAGACTTTAGACCTCCTTTCTCAATGACATAGAACGACGTTTAAATTATAAGATTTTATTGACATTAATAGATTGTATTTTGTTTTTTACTCGGACTTTTTTTCACATTCTGACTACGACGATTAAATATTTATTTCACACAATATATCGTCTGCCTGATATATTTAGAGAAAAAAGATGTGAGTCGGTCAGTCGTCGTAGTCAGAATGTGAAAAAAAGTCCGAGTCAAAAACAAAATACAATCTATTAATGTCAATAAAATTTTCTAATTTAAACGTCGTTCTATGTCATTGAGAAAGGAGGTCTAAAGTCTTAAAATAACAGAAACTGCGCCACAACAGAGACAAAAATAAGGAAAGGCATGCTACGATGGCTTGGACATGTTGAATGAGCGAAGAATGACTGACGGATCAGATATAAATATTTCCAGACAGGTCACACAGCGCCATCTAGTTTCCGTGGTAAGCTACGAGGCTTGTGTTACGGAAACTAGATGCTTGATAAACTACATATTACACTTTTTTTTTGTAAATATATACATATTATACAAATAAACAGCCGTAATGCGAAATTGTGCGTAAAAAGGGCAATGGCAGACCGAGACTCACATATCACGTTAATAAATAAAACACTGGCATGTCTGAAGAGTTTGATGAATGACGAAGCGAAAGACATGTTGATATTGTCAAGTGGTCATATTGTCTCTGTCTACCCCGCAAGGGGATCGGGCGTGAAGATATGTATGTACTATTTTCTTCCACTCTGGTCAAAGAACAACGTGTTTTACACTTTCGTAGCACGCAGGTTTGCATATAGTCAGTAAAACAATAACATCAATTTAAAAAGGAATATCGAACTCGATCAAATATGGCAATGTACTGTCATAGATTAATTAATTCAGAGACGATTATCTTAGCTTTAATTCTCGGAGATTCGTTGCCGCATGCGAATCGGTGTACTAAAGGCGTTTATGTGGAAGGTGAAAATGGGAACAGGACATAAAACAATCTTACCTTCTGCAGGATTTGATACAGCATCGTGAACCAGCGACGCTAAACAACCGGCGAAACCTGAAAATTTAACAAATACAATCATTATAGAAACAGTCAGAGCTGCCCCCCAACATTGACTGTAATGTCTAAAGAGGCCGTTATACCAAGTTAAAATGTCAAAAGTGTCTAATTCGGTTTGCGGCGACACCTTTCGGGGTGGTCAGATAACACGCTTATAAAGAAGCGGATTCACATCTATTCAACTTTACTGCCGGCCAATCATGACAAGTGGCAAGCTCGTCGATGTCTCCAGCATACCAAAGGAGAGAAATATCACAAATAAATTAAATATAAGCAAATATTATTTTAGTAAGCTTGCCACTTGTCATGATTAGCCAATAGTAAAGTTGACTAAAAATTTCTGCCACCACGAAAGGGAAACGGTCGTGATGATTTTTTATACTTGACACCATTTTTTTTTTCTCCGATTCTGTGCAGAGGTTATGAGGTACTATACAAAAAAGTTTCATAATTGCCTCAGGAACTCATATACCAAGAGTCCTCTCCGCTTGATTTTTCCATAATGAAATTACGCACAATAGTGCGGAGGCAATGGCCTTAAATATGGTCGCTATTTCTACCAAACCAAATTAGACACTTTTGACATTAGATAACGGCATTTTTAAACGTATATTACAGTCATGCTAGAATTTCAATTCCTAGTTGAGAAAATTATAGTCGAAGTTGTGCAAAAATATGTCTACCTTCGACATACTATATAATTAGACGTAGCCAACTTTAGCAAAGAAGCCGATAGACGCATTCAGCTAGGATCGGAGAATTCTTATGGGACATACCACAGTGTTTGAAGACGAAAGTTGTTCTTCCAGTATTGTCGTACGTAGCAGAAACGTGGACACTCATAGTGGGTCTGGTCCACAAGTTTAGGATCGTTCAGCGATCTATGGAAAAAGATCTATGCTCGGTGTTTCTTTGAGTCCGAAACGTGGACTTTCATCAGAGAATCAAAGTTACCGACATAGCCTTCACAATTAGTAAGCTAAAGTCTGTCGTAGAACCGATGTCCGTTGGAGTAAACGGGTTCTGGAGTGGAGACCACGTACGGAATGACGCATAATGGAACGACACCCCGACAGATGGACGGATGACCTAAAAAAAGGTCGATGGTGGGGGGCGAGCCTTGGGGGAGGCCTATATCCAGCAGTGGACAGACACAGGCTGATGATGATGATGCCAGGGTTGACCTTATACCCCTTGCATTGTATACTGACCGTGAACTAGATGATCGTGTCGATGCCTCGTTAGTTGTCCAAGAGTGTGTTTAGTGTGTTCATATGTGGCAAAGTAGAATGCGTGTGCGGGCCCGGCTCCCAGCACCACAGCTGACATTCCTCGAACAGGCCTGGAGGGAGAGACAAATAACAATTAAAACAAAGACATGGAAGAAATAATTTGTCATGATGCTTTGTAATATTTATTTATCTTATTTATTATTATTTCTTAGCTTATTGTATGTAATTTATTACCTATCTATTAGTTGTGTTTATTTATGGCTCGGTTTCCAAGGTCGGTTCAAACCCCCCTGGCATGTACCAATGAGAAATACACTTTTCTTACGTACATTTGTCATATATTTACAACACCACCGCTATAGTGCCTCGTTAAGCCGTCGGTCCCGGTTCCACTGATACCAACTTGTGGAATCGTTAATAAATTGTCATTAAAAATTGACCATATCCTCGCCAAGCCGTCTGGCTAGCGTGGCGAGTGTAGGCCGTACATAGGCATACGAGTATGTTCTGGAAGTAGAGGTCTAGGACGCTGTGTTCTAGGGGCTGAAATGATGATGATGTATTCGTACATAATATATACATATGTTTATCATATATATTATTTTAATTATATATCATGTAAGTATTTATGTAATTGACCGCCTCCGTAGTCTAGTGGTAACAAACGTTGCCGTGAACTCGGGAGGTCGTGGGTTCGATTCCCACCGGGGGCAAGTTGTACATTGTATAATTTGTCTCGGTCTGGGTGTTTATATGTATAATATGTAAATATTTACAAAAAAAAAAAAGTATAATATGTAGTTTATCAACCATCTAGTTTCCGTAACACAAGCCTCGTAGCTCACCACGGAAACTAGATGGCGCTGTGTGACCTGTCTGGAAATATTTATTATTATTATTAATTGTATTTATATTAATGCACCCGCAATCCTCTACCACACTCCCAAAGGTAGCCAGTACATTTCTTTAAAATTTATTTTGTGCGCTTATAAATAAATAAATACGACACTATTAGAGCCCCTATATGACAACTGACTCCGTAGTCTAGCTGATAAGGCCGTAGATTTAAGTGCGGAGGTGCTGGGTTCGATATTGCGGCATTTCTCAAGTCTGGTACGCTAGACATCGACGAGCTTGCCACTTGTCATATGTACATATGTATTTTAGCCGCCATCGTGCGAATGTATTTATTTCATAACTTTTTTTTATTTAATATGCCTTCGTTTGATGACGT
Source organism: Tinea semifulvella (assembly GCA_910589645.1). Taxonomy (NCBI): domain Eukaryota; kingdom Metazoa; phylum Arthropoda; class Insecta; order Lepidoptera; family Tineidae; genus Tinea; species Tinea semifulvella. The sequence continues at coordinate 759,415 of OU342600.1, forward strand.
GTTGGTATTGATTGATTGACCTTGTGACATTGCAAGGACAACACGCACCACAATGCGACAGTAGCCTATCAAACCCTTTCAGTAATTTGTTTTTTATTTATAGGCACTGTCTTAGTGGCCCAGAAGATTTTTATTATAAAAAATACAGTAAAGTAGTACAAGAGATGCGGCCGTGATAATCATATACTAATAGGCTTTAGATATTATTATTACTTAGAATAGGTATTCTGTAAATATATTAAGCAAATATATATATATATGTACTTGCTTAAAATATTTACAAAAAAGTACATAGAAGGTATGTACTTTATTTATTTAGGTTTACAAACAGTAACACACATATACATAAATAATTACATTTAAATAAACAAATTGATAAGTATGTTACCAACGTCGTAAACCACAGATTATATAAATAGGTAACGACAGTGAAGTTAAAAAAAAAGAAAACAATAATTAGTAAAAAACGAAAAAAAGAAGAAATAAAAAGTAAACAAAAATGGTCGGTATTAATAACACATTATGGTGTTAGTATGTTCAAAAAAGACTTCCTAAAAGCTCCGGCAGATAGGAACACTGTAGCACCACCTGTTATTGAGGTCACTGCAGTCATATCGGTTATGACATATATCATACAATATATAGTATTATAATAATAAACTCACTTTATTAAGCAAACAACTTTATTTATTCAAGGTACAACAAACAGATTACAACCATTACACGATATAAGAAAAAAAAACTTGAATAAATAAATAAATATACACACTATTTGACAGCAGTTCTGGATTGCAATCCATAGCAGTGTCATAGCAGCATCCATATAACTAATGATTTAATAAAAAAAATAAGTTTTACAGAAGCGAGTATGTATTTTAAATTACTGTTAATATCCAATATCATCACATCCCCTAAAACATAGGGTCCTGGACCTCCATTGTTGGAGATGGGTCTTCCAGAAATTTCTCGAGGATTTAGCCTACACTCACTGGCCAGACGGGTTGGCGAGGGTCTGATGTCATTTTTATGACAATCTATTAACGAATTCACAAGTGGGTATTAGTAGAACCGGGGCCGGCGATTTAACGTGCTCTCTGAGGAACGGGAGTGGTGGATTTGTAAAGCTATGACAAATGTACGTAAGAAAAGTGTATTTCTATTGGGTACATATAGGGATTCGAACTGACCTTTTTAGGATGTATTTATTTATTATGAAAGCCAGCCGACCCACCACCGCTGTTATATTAAATATACCCTAAAACACCTTTGTACAGTAAATTACGCATTGAATTTCTCTAATCAGAGAATCAGCTAAAGATTCCTTCCCATTCCTTAAGCAGATATTTAGATTGATTTTCTATTGATGCCGCTCGTCAGTAGAACAAGCTATCCGTGGCTATAAAGCGCGCACCGTCCTTCAACGTACATATTTAAAAACCTTCTAACCACATTATTTGAGAAACAGAACGTATGTCTCTCGGCACGTAACAAAGTTGTTTGGCACTTTGGATATCTATTTATTTATAGTGTGTTTATGTATGTATGTGTATTGTTTTTTATATTGTGTATGTATATAGAATAAATGTGTAATTATAGTTATTTTAATATTTTTCTTCATCCTGCCCATCACCTTTCATGATCCCTAAGGTTAGCTGGTAAAGAATGCCTTATGGCGTTATAGTTCGCCTATGTACTAGATTTTAAAGTGCAATAAAGTAAATAAATTGGGTTGCCATATGTCCCGTATTACATTTATTTATTTAATTAGGATCACCAACAGAGTACACATTGAATCCAATTCTATCAATAGAAGAAACAGTAAAAAAAACATAAGTGAATGGTACCCCAGTAACAGGTGACCACAACATGTCAAATATGATACATTATATGTTTAAGAAATTTAATTAATAATAGTAACAATATATAAAAAATAAAAATAATGAGAACTATGGCTAAAAGTAATACTTACAGTTACAGAGTTAAATGATAAAAGTATCTTTTATACAAACTTCATTGAAAAGCAAAATAAACTAAACTAAGAAAAATAATACATAAAATATCTGAATAGAAAGGTATAAGTTATTTTCCCAATTGATTTCACAAACACATAATACAACTAACAAAAGCAACAACAAATGAAAATATTACAACTATAGCCCTCCATGTACCATGAAGTACTATATTTCGACTGGAAAACATATAGTTTGTCTTTAACTATTCGTATATACACATGCGTGATATGTATGGTGTATGTAGTTGAAAAGCCGCGTGTCGGTAGAAGTTATGGCAGCCCTAAATATAAAAGTACATTATAAAGTTAATGATAAACTAAGTCAATGTTTTTAAAATTGCAATGTAGCGTTAATATAAATATGATACGTTATCAGTGTGCTCGCTTTGACGTTTGACTTTGCCATTCATAATTATACTTGAAATTAAATTTATTTTAGATTAGTCTTTTATCTAATGTAAGATGATGCTAGTGATTTAAAAAATTATCCATCGACCACTTGCCAGTGGAAAGCTTCTTAAATTTAAACCTTTAAAAATCTAAATAAAGTATCTATTTCGATATACCTGCCCTCCGTGGTCTAGCGGTTAAGTCCGTGGATTTAGACTCGGAGGTACACACAATAATATTTATCAATTGAAATAAAAAGGGCTCTTGTCATTGCTGGGGTACCCGCAATATTAGAACCATCTGGGATTGTGCGGAGCGATGGCAAGAGACCCGATGGAATGGTCTCTGGTGTGGGATGCGACGTGTGTACTGGGGTACCCGCAATATTAGAACCATCTGGGATTGTGCGGAGCGATGGCAAGAGACCCGATGGAATGGTCTCTGGTGTGGGATGCGACGTGTGTAGATACATTAGCTCCATCTCACATCCAGGCGACCTCGTCAGGCGCGGGAAGTGCGGCTTTTTCTGCGGACCGTCAGCGAGGCGCTTGGCCAAGGAGTTGTCAAAGCGGCTGACAGAAAGGTCTGGAGACAGGAAGGCTGGCAATTATTTCTGCCAACGTATTAGTCTCGCTATACAGAGGGGAAATGTTGCCAGTCTCCTTGGGACTATCTCGGATGGGACGTCTCTAGAGATAATTTTTATTTATAGTTTAGTTTATTTTTAATTTTATTATTTAGGTAGCTTTTAATTTATATTTAATGTACTATAATTAACTTCGAATAATATTATAATTATACAATACAGAAATGTAAACATAAAAAAAAAACAATAATATTCAATTCAAATTCAAAATTCAAAAAAAAAAAAAAACAATAATATTTTATTTTATTGATATTTTCCGAGTTTGGTACGCGCTGGAGACATCGACGAGCTTGCCACTTGTCATGATTGGCCTATAGTAAAGTTAGCTAAATGTGAATCCGCTTCTTTATAAGTGTGGTTTCTGACCACCCCGGAAGGGAAACGGTCGTGATGATGATGAACTAGTGTAGTGAAGTGCGATTGTAAATCGATATATCGTTCTTTGAATTTTTTTATGCGAATATTCCGTTATCATCGTCGACGCTATAATGTTTTTAGTCACTCATTAGGAACTTATAAATCTGGTGCATTAGACGCTATTTTTAACTTTAATCGTAACAATTACAGAATTAACATTTATTATGATGAACCTCAGCCTAAGTTGAACCCCAGTCTTAGTCATCTTTTGACAGTCTGCCAAGCAATGGGATTGGTCCTATTCCTAAACCACTTAACCTAAGTTTTTTTAAATTGTGATATTTCAAATTCCCATAAATAACGGTTTAATTTTTTAGTAATAATCCATTGTCAATAAAGAAACGATATTAGGTCTTGTGTTTAGCCTCTATCTACACTATGGACGTTTAGTCAATCTCATTTCTCCTACAAAAGTTTTTGTTTGTTATATTTACTTGGATTCGTGAAATTTTCATTTTTCTTATTTGATACCTATTAATATTAAATCAATATAAAATAAAAATGGCTGAAATAGCTGGCTGTTGTTAGCAAGGAACAGTCTCTATTAAGGTCATAGTGCCTGAAAAAACAAACTTAATTCTAAATTCAAATTATTTATTTCCATTTGGTTCACAGGTAACACTCGGATATTGTCAATTTTTACAAATAAAATACAATATTATTAAAATTAATTATAATAAAATTATGGCTTAAATAATGGATGGACCGAAATAAGTAAGTGACATTGGTGCCATAAACGAGTACTGCAGCTTAACCTAAATTTGTGGCTTTATAAAGGCCGTGTTAACTTATAATCTAAATAATGATAATTTTATGTCAAATTATAAAAAAAAAATACAATAACAATTTCGTGGCTGTATAGAGGCCGTGTCAACTTATAATCTAAAATAATCATAATATAATGTCAAATTATAATAAAATCATAATAATATAAATGTCATAATATTATTTATAATAACAATAAGAACTGAATTCGTGGCTGTAAGGAAGCTGTGTCAATTTACATACTAAATAAATAATAATATTAGTAATAAATAAAAATGAAAATAAGTTAAAATCGTGGCTATGGCTAATAGTGAATAGCTGATGTATGACCCTTGCATTGTCTTTTTTATCTGGTGACCGTACACAACTACAAACGCAAACCGTCTTCAAGCTGATTTATCTGTAACTATTTATTATTTTATGATATTTACGTGGACCGACTATTGCGCAGTCAATGGACACACCCATTTTTAGTTCAATTAATAATATCTAAGATAGGCGCCAAGTTATCGCAAAGATAGAAGATGACATATATATTATAGTATCTTGGTTATTGTTACCTATAACTAAAAGATAATGGTTTCGAAGAATAACCACTAACCACATATAAACGTAATATTCTTATTTTTCAAGCCACGCCCAAAGTTATTTGCTGTTGTGGAAATCTTTATGCTCCTAGAATACCAATTTTAAAAATGTTTTATACAAATAGTTCCCGTTATTTAAAGAAAATAAAACGCTTGAGCTCAATAGGGCAACCGGTTTGTGGTGCCCAAGAATGGGAGCAACTGAGCTACTAATAACCGACAGCAGTCTCTAGTCTTTACCACTATTAAATAGCAAACTGATGGTGATAATTCGCCCAGTCTGCCGAGCGGGGAAGTATCCACCGTTCGTGCCGATAAACCCAGTAAAGTGTATCCACACGTTTTGGGATCAGGCTCGAATTGCCGTCATGCTCAGTCAAGCCGGTATAGTTAGGGACTGATGTCAGTTATGAGTGTCTGATTCCAGTTGTTAATATTCATGGACCTCGCACCCACCATCAAGGAGTATGCCGGCCCAACAAGCTTTTTCACATTTCGCTTGAAGAACTAGGAATAGGCAAATACACTAGTTGGGAGAGCTATGTATATCTTTAGCGTCGCAGATGTAAGTATCATGTCCACCGTATCCCTTTCTTGCTGATAGCATATTTTTTCCAAACTTTTTTTCACTCTTGTATGTTGTTGATTGTATAAAACAAAAATGTAAATTGATAATATACAAGTGTTGCGTACTAGCCATAGGGAAATAAAATTATTTGATTTGATTGATAAATTATTGTGTCCCGACTAGGAATCGAACCCGCACCTCCTCATCTAAATCCACGGACTTAACCGCTACACGACGAAGTCTCCAAATTTTATATATTACTACAAGTATAAAATGGACTCCTATACCCACCCGGTCCCCGCACGCAAATTAATCTCTCTCGGTGTCCATGACTGGTGCCTATATAGGCCGGGTACTAACCTAACCTAACATGTCATTAAACTACCGACCTCCGTATTATCTAAGTTTCTTGACCGGAACACAAAGTACCAATAGCGTAGACATAATAATAGACGAACAAAGCTATTAGATCACGCATGATTTGTTGGTAATATAAAAATTATTTTGCTAACTGAAGCTTAAATCAACACATCATCGAAGTAATCGATTATTACTGTTTTTTTTTTGTCTACCAGTTAGCAGAACGGTAAACATACGAGATATGTCAAAATTTAGATAGCAATAGAACATATATTCATTCACCTGTTTAGATTACTGTAAATGACTTGTCTATATTAACGTTTTAGCCATGTTCTACTCTGATACATCTAACTAATCACCGGAGGCAGTATCAAGACAACTCTTATCCCGGACTGACTTTGAAAATACACTTCGCTTGCTAATATACGAATACTGCTATACTCGTATATATAGTATAATTTTGCTCCTGCCTCTAATTCATTCATTTTGTCTTAGGTAAATAATCATTAACTTATTGGTTTTCACTTATTTATTATTATTATTATTATTCTTTTACTTTTGCTAGTCACAGTTCAATTGCACTATTAATTTAAGTCTAATTACTATATTTTACTCTTATTTCTGTTTTAATTGTTTTGTCTAAATAATATAAAATCTCTTTGGATTGTGTTCCACTATTGCTACTTTGTTTATATGTTTAATATAATAAGCTGTGATTTTTTTAAAATAAATAAATAGAACTGAATCAACGAAGATAATTCTCCATAGATACACCGACAGTTCTATAAAAATGGGTTATACAAATGGGTTGCAAAAGTGTACGCTATCATAAAGAGCTTCACCTAGCAAAATCTAATTTAACGGTCATTAGTAATAATGTAAAAAGCATGTGTATTAAAGTTTATAACCTGATGAACTGAAATTGTTACCTCAAATGTCATTTAGACGAAAACTAAAAGACTATTTACTGTCACATGTCTTTTATACACCTTTCATGAACCGCAAGGTTAGCTGGTGAAGGATGCCTTATGGCGTTATAGCTCGCCTATGTACTAAGTGTTTAAGTGCAATAAAGTGTTTATATAAAAAAATATGGTCAAGGCATACGGGACACAATAATTTACTTAAATTTTGGTACGCTAGAGGAATATAGTAAAGTTCGTTAAATGTTAATCCGAAAAAGAGCGTGGTCACTGAGCAAGGAATACTCTTTTGATTCGTATATATACGTCTAGGACAACTTGTTTATTAATTTATTTATTAAGGTCGGTATCAGGGGATACTAGTCTAGTTGTTAATGCAGTTGAAAAGTACTCGTACATCTATCTGACAAAAAAAATCTTGTAGTTGTTTTAAATTTTAAAAAAGTCACGCCTCACTTACAAGTTAAATGTCTGTACCGTATATTTATGTGCTCAGAATAATCTTTTACCTTTTCGTTCCCAGGTTAAAAACTATCTTACCAACATCACTAAAATAGCTGTTGATTGTCCACATGATACATTTGTTATACTGGGGGATTTCAATGTTAGCGAAATCCAATGGTTGCCAGATGGTGAGGGTCTTAGGCCTAGTAATGCCATTTGTGCAACAGCATTGGACCTTATTGACAGCATGAATTTGTGTAATTTTCATCAATATAATAATAATATTAACCACCAGGGCCGTGTCTTGGATCTAGTGTGGTCAAGCGAAAATGTGACTGTCGAGCATTGCCTAGACCCGCTGGTACCTGAGGACCCATACCACCCGGCACTGTGTGTTAGCTTACTTAGCGCGAGAGAGAAGCCTCTAAAGGCCTACCCGCGCAAGGCTTATTCCTATAGAAAGGCAGATTTTGAAGGTTTGCGCGGTGAGTTGGCAGCCTGTGACTGGAGTGCGTTGTATGATGGAACTGTGGATGAAGCTTTGACAAAATTCTATGACACACTTTACAGCCTGCGCGATAAATATATCCCCACCTATCAACTGAAAAACAGCAACTATCCCTATACCATGTATAGTGCTTCACTAATAAAAATACTAAAAGAAAAATACAAATTTTGGCGTAAATACAAAACATATCAGAACTTATCTGATAAACAAACTTACATATTGCTAAGAAAGAGGGCAACTCTGGTTGAGAGGGAGAATTATGAGAAGTATATATCCGACACTGAGGACTCAATAACATCGAATCCCAAAGCTTTTTGGTCTTACTTTAAGTCTCAGCGCTCCAATGTGACGTATCCCTCTAATATGTCCTATGGTGACGTTACGAGTAATTCTGGTCAAGAAATTAGTGAGCTGTTTTCGCAATATTTTCATTCCACATTTCTTGCTCCGGTCACAGTTGACAATAATGAACCTTTATCTGATTCCCTTATATATAAGGCTGATAAGTCAGGAGTATTGGATATAGGATGCATTGAAGTTGATCCCGAGTCTGTCTGTGTGCTGCTGAAAAAAATGGACAAAAATAAGTCGGCCGGCCCTGATACCATCCCTGCAATATTTCTTGTTGAATGTGCTTTTCAACTGTCAATTCCTATAACTATATTATTTCGGAGGTGTTTTGATGAAGGTGCAATGCCCAGAGTTTGGAAATCAGCTTTTATTACTCCAGTACATAAGAAGGGTTCTAAAGGCGACGTGTCTAACTTTAGGCCAATTTCAAAGTTATGTTTGATTGCTAAGGTCCTGGAGAGAATTGTATTCTTGCAACTGATTGCTGCTCTTAAACCCAATTTCGACACTAACCAGCACGGGTTCTTAAAGGGTAGATCAACAGCCTCCAACCTCATCTTATTTAACGAGTATATCTCAAGTAACATGTCCCAAAGACGCCAGGTTGATGTAGTCTATACAGACTACAGCAAAGCTTTTGACCGTATCGATCATAAAATCCTTCTTATGAAGTTATACGCAGCTGGTATACATGGAGACCTGTATCGATGGTTTTCTTCTTATGTTGCAAATAGATCTCAGGCTGTTGTCCTTAATGGTTTTACTTCCTCCTGGATGAGTATCCCTTCGGGAGTTCCCCAGGGATCTATTCTCGGACCTCTACTGTTTGTAATCTTCATTTCTGATGTCAGATACTGTTTCAAACATAGCAATTACACCTTGTTTGCAGACGACATGAAGGTTTATAGAACGATTGAGAATGTGTCCGAGGTGAGTCTTCTCCAGGAGGACCTAGCTAGACTAGAGGAGTACTGTGTTCGTAACAAATTGGAACTTAATGTCACCAAATGTTATCTAATGTCATTTACCCGTAAGTCTAATATCATTGAAGGTAATTACACTCTGAAAAATACGCGACTGTCAAGAGTCAGCCAAATAAAAGATCTTGGTGTAATACATGATAATAAACTTCTTTTTGACCTACACATCGATAATATTGTTGCAAAAGCTAGTAGGGCCCTCGGATTTATAATGAGGTCATGTAAGCCCTTTAAGTGTATGAAGACGTTAAAAGTTTTGTACTGCGCTTATGCCCGTAGTCATCTTGAATATTGTTCACAAATATGGAATCCCTGTTATCAGGTCTATATATTGAGACTTGAGAATATCCAAAAAAGATTCATTCGTCATCTCAGATATAAATTTAAGCTACCTAATCGCCCATATGATACTATGTGTCACAACTTACATCTTCTTCCATTGGAAGTTCGACGCAACATCACTGATGTTGCATATTTAATAAATGTAGCAAATGGTACAGTCGATAGTCCTGAGTTGCTGGCTTGTTTGGGTTTACGAATACCTAGGTTTAATCTTCGATGTCCCCCACTCTTGTTCGTACCATATGCTAGTACCAGGTATAGACAGAACAGTTATTTATTAAGACCATGTAACAACTATAATATTCTTGCGGAAGATTTGGACATAGACATGTTTAACTCCAAAGCAACATATATTAGACGTCTAATGACGCTTCATTACGTTGAATCGATCATCGGCAGCAATCCCTAATGAGTGACTTTGTTTTTTCATTATCAACTTACTTATGGTTCTCTTGCTCTTTATTACTTAACTTTAAATTTATATGTGAAAACCTTTAATAGTTCTTAGTGAATTTACTGTATAATATTTACTATAATATTGTCAACTGTTGGTTTTCCAAAATGAATAAAAAAAAAAAAAATATATTGTTGCGGCGATTTTGTGCTCTGTTTCTAGTTTTGGACATAGATAAAAAATAAAAATAAATGTAATTTTTGTTGTCATTAATTGACTTAGTTTAAAAAGTACTTGCATGCCACCAGATCAGATACCACGCTTTTTAATTAGCTAGTTCACATTTATCTAACTTTACTAAAACACCCATTGTGACAAGTGGCAAGCTCGTCGATATATTAACCCGTACAAGACTCTGGAAATATCACAAATAAATCAGATATTTTTACTGTTTTCAACCACGAATCGAATCCAGCACCTTCGCGTCTAAATCTGACACATTATGACAAAGCATATTTACAGCTGCATTTTCTTTATTTATTATAATATGACTCGTCTATTATAGACGAGTATATAGTCCTTCCCAACTCGTCTGGCCAGCTTGGCCAGTGTAGGCCAAATTCTTCTATATGTTCTGGAAGGCCCATCTCCAACAGTGGAAGTCTAGGACGCTGTGTTCTAGGGGCTGTGATAATGATTATAATAGACTCTTACATCAGTCGCACGCTGGAACGCGTGGAATGCTATGCCAGTCACTATTTTTCCTATTGCTATAACCTGGATTAATTAATGAGAAGTGTGTAAAAGAATCTTGTAAGGCCGGCATAGTGGTAGAGACCGATGTTGGTCGTTAGTGTCTGGCGTCAGTTGCTCACATTCCTGGGATTATTTTTTAGTTATAAGCCTAAAATAGTAATTTTAAAAGAAAATATAGGAAATTATTGTCTAATATACACGAGCATTTGTATGTACATCGCGCCGACCTAATGGTAAGCGATGCGCAGGGTCCAAGAATAGGGGCTATATATATGTATATATTATCCATTAACACCTCTGCTAAATAGGGATTAGCCGAAAATCAGCGCTGTGGCCCAGAGTCGCAGCTCCATGCTGAGCTGATTCCCTATTTGTCACCACACATCTTGTGTATACTACCAGGCTATATTTGTTTAAGTTGTGTTTATTGATATGTGGCAAATAAAATATGTTTCTTTCTTTCAATTCTTAGACGTTTTCTCAATGGGTCTTTCACTCAATTATACCTTCCAGCTGTCAAACGAAGGACGCCTAGGCACCTCACTACGCTCGAGGAATAGAACTGACAAAGTCAACGAACATCGCGACGTACCTTGAAACCTCCTCGAAGCGTGTTTATTTCATATATTATTTTCAGATAATATTTATATTATTAAATTAAAATATTCATAATTTATTTGAAGTAAATTAATATATTAAATATAAATTAAAAGCTACTTAATAAAAATTAAATATAAACTAAACTATAAATAGACTGTCTGTGGACGTGGAGGTACCGGGTTCGATTCCCGGTCGGGACACAATAATTTATTTGTTATATTTCTCGAGTTTGGTACGCTACAGACATCGACGAGCTTACCATTTATCATGATGGGCCGGCAGTAAAGTTGACTAAATGTGAACTCCATATAAAAGTGTGGTTGATAAACACCCCGTAAGAGATACGGTCGTGAAGATGATGATACAAATTAAACCTGCTAATTGTATTGTTGAATTTTGCATTTCTTATCAACGTCTACAAACTTGTTGATGTTTAGTTATAAACGTGAACTAATAGTTATAAATAGTTGCATTATCACAATTAGTCAAGGCTGACACGCGATATCATTGTCTACTTGAGATACTGTAATTACTTTGTATTAAACTTTTTAACAATTTAATTAACTGTTTCGGAAACTCCCTATCTGATTAAGGCTGTTTATCCACCAGAGAAAGTGCTTCTAATGTGTTTTCAGCACAGGGGAACTAAAAGAAATATACATGGGGAGTGTTCTGAAGAGCTATATAACCTTATCCCTTTTTCTCTATTCCGCAACCAAATCAACCAAATCTGGTTTAAGTAAATTTACTAAATCCACGGACTTTACAGCTAGACTGCGGAGACAAGGTTTTTCTTTCATTCTATACAGCCTCTAAAACACAGCGTCCTAGACCGCCACTGCTGGAGATGGGCCTTCCAGAACTGGAGAATTTGGCCTACACTCGCCACGCTGGCCAGACGGCTTGGCGAGGATAAGATGTCTATTTTTTATGACAATTTATTAACGATTCCACAAGCACTAGTGAAACCGGGATCGACGGCTTAACGTGCTCTCCGAGGCACTGTAACGGTGGTGTTGTAAATATATGACTGCAGTACGTAAGAAAAGTGTATTTCTCATTGGTACATGCCGGAGGGGTTTGAACCGACCTTTGTAGGTTTTAAGGTACGCGTTCTTTTTTAGAATATGTGGAACTGCATTCCCAGATTATGGAAAAAAAATACAATCAGCATAGCTCTTCAATAGTTTTGCTGCAAGTGTTCCTGTCACACAGCCATATGATCAAATTATGGGTGAATATTTTTATACCCATATATATGTACCTACGTAGTTTAGTTTTTATTCTGATAGGCCCTCACTGTCATAAAAACGACTGCCTCCGTGGTCTAGCGGTTAAGTGCGTGGATTTAGACTCGGAGGTACCGGATTCGATTCCTGGTCGGGACACAAAAATATTTATTAATATAAATAAAAACATTTTTTTTTTAAATACTAAACACGACATGTGACATCGCGCCAGGTCCAAGAATGGGAGCAACTGACGCCGGTCACCACGACCGACATCAGTCTCTACCACTATGCCGGCCTAACAATATGTTTTTTCACACTTCGCTTGAAGGACTCCAGGTTATAAGAGTGGGGAAACACACTGGCTGAGAGAGCATTCCACATCTTCAGCGTGCGACAGATGTAAGAGTCTCCAAATTTATGAGTACGCGTAGGGATAGTGGGTAAGGTATGTGGATGCATATTTTGGCCTGTGCGTGTGGTTCGGTTGAACCATTTAATAAATATTTAATTTATTTGTGATATTTCTCGAGTTTGGTACGCTCTGGAGACATCGACGAGCTTGCCACTTGTCATGATTGACTAAATGTCAATCCGCTTTTTTATAAGCGTGGTTTCTGAGCACCCCGAAAGGGAAACGGTCGTGATGATACTTTACTGTCATAAAAACGTTCCCACAAAACCAATCGAAGTCATGTAGCTGAACCAATGTTAAAAATTATATCAAGTGAAACTAGTCTTTTTGTATGCATTGTGACAGAATTTCCGATAAATATCGCATGTGACATTGTTATTGCTTGAGCATTGGGCCCCAAAGTTGGTAGGTACACACGGCAAGCGACACGTTTTAGATAGAAGTGACTAGACCTAGGGGCTTGTGACCGCAGTTTTGGGATCTAAGAGGGTCTTTTTATAGCGCAATAGTTCCGAATGAAATTATTTCACCATGTCTATTACCAACCAGTGTATGAAAAAGTCATGCACCGATAACACTTGAAGTATTGTTTCATGCTATCATGTGTTCATCAAATCACGTCGCTAGCTTAACTGATAAGGAGATGAGAAGTGTCACATCATCATCACGTTTCAGTTATCAGGCGGTGAGCTTATTTGTCAATTACTTGCTGACCAGAGGGTCTGATCAATCATATTTGTAACCAAGGTATTTTAATTGTAAATTAGAAACAAATGTTTTAAAAAACTTAATTATTGCGCATTTCTCATGCTTAGGTACGTTATTTTAGACACGGAAATCTCGTTGTTATTGCCAACTTTTTTGTCCTGCTAGTTTATTTTTTTTTGTTCGTGACGTAGATTATCAATAAATTTATGCACCGCTTACTATAAGTATTGGGCCTAAGCAGGTCTGCAGGAGATACATTTATGGAACGAGCTTCCAAGACGGTATTAACGGAATCATACAGTATTTGATTGGGTAGGGAGAGAAGCAGAATGGTGGATTGTAAGAGCCTTGTTGCGCAATAAAAAAGGAGGCCTCCTTTGTAAACCAAGCTATAGTCTCTCTTTCCCACACACGATAAGATAAACCCGGTACACGCACGGTGAATCCATGGAATGCTTAGAAAATTGTCTTCTTTCTAATTATTTACATACACATGAACTGTTCTTAAAACATATTTACATATAGTACAAAAACAATAACTGCCTCCGTGGTCTAGCGGTTAAGTCCGTGGATTTAGACTCGGAGGTACCAGGTTCTATTTCTGGTCGGGACACAAAAATATCTATTAATGTAAATAAATACATTTAATTAATATTTAATTTATTTATGATATTTCTCGAGTTCGGTACGCTGGAGACATCGACGAGCTTGCCACTTGTCGTGATTAGCCTATAGTAAAGTTTGCTAAATGTGAATCCGCTTATTTATAAGCGAGGTTTCTAACCACCCTGAAAGGTCGTGGTGATACTTTACTTTTTTATAAAAACAATAAAATATATTTAATTTCAACATCTGATTTACCCCAGCATTAAAATATAATTTAATTAAATAGTCAATTGGTTAAGATTTATCTATGAAAGAGTTACAAAACACTATTCATACGATTGGGTTCTTTATTATGATCAGTTACTTTATTACAGATAAAACACTGGATTTCGGGATCGAAACTATGTAATTTGTTAAGGTAAAAAAAAGTTTTTGTCAATTGTCGTTATGCTAGGGTAAATAAAAAAGAAATCATTGTGACACGAGAAAATTTTTTGGCCCCATTTCACTAAGAAAATTGGACATTCTCATTTGTTAACGTAAAATATAATTGTTTAAAAAGAAAGTATTTATTTATGAATAAAAAAAATGAAATGATGGAGGTTGTCTGATGGTTCTATAAAAAACTATCCACATTATGAGGTTATCATTACGATTATCTATCACAATTGGAGACTCTCGTTGTCCCTATCATCACGTACAATTCTTATCACATATGCACTTGACAATTTATACCTACTACTAATACTGGGCCTTAAATGCGGCGATTGTTCTAAATAGCTTTATGAGGCCCTTTGGGAAGGAACAGTTAATTGTGTATAATTTCAAATCAAATTAAATCAAAAATATACTATGAGCAGCCCATGGTTTATTTTTTTCAGTCATTATTTGTTTTATTTTTAAAAAAACTTTGTTATATTTTATAAAGTCTCAAATACATTATTCCGTTTATGTATATTTATAATAGTTTATTTTATTTATTTATGTAGTCAATATTTATTCGAAGTAAATACAAAAGTATTAAAATAAAATAGATTAAAAACTAATTATAAATAAAATCAAAAATACCTATGAAATTAAAACTATTCTACAAAATAAACTAAGGGATTACCTGGAAGGGTATCTAAAACGCTCGCCGCATTTCGTCGTTGAATTATAAGGGAAATATTATGTTTTAGGTAATTATAGCATTTGGGGTCCCCTTACTTTTAAAATTTTGGTTACCCAGCTCTTTTACGAATTTGTGGGTATCAATTGATTAATCTTCATCGTTTTAACCCCAAATGCTACAAATTTATAACTTGTTTGCGATACGCCCGGCTTCTTTGGTTACCAGTTGACACACTACGTACGGATGATACACCCGCACGGCAAATCCATGAATTTCGAATATTTTAATTTTTTTAGAATGATACCTAAATATTGTACACCCATTATGAGAGCAATTAAGTTCGGTCGTAATAATAGTCACTTATTTATTACTTCACAAACAGAAGCTATCAATAAAATAAAATTGCATCGACATAAATTATTACAAATTGTTATATTGATATTATTTATTTCATAAATCATTGTTACTTGCAAAGTAATAAGTAAGTACTCGTAGGTAGGTACTTAACAATAGATTAAAATCGCCAATTCACTCTGGCAATCGATACATCATTCTGCTGCTTTGTTTAAAGTCCAAACTTCCCCATAGCGTTGTTGGCCTCGTGGCTTAACGATTACAATTTTGCTTCCCTCTCGTTCGCACGATGCTATCAACTTTCTAGGAAATAAAATTACGGACATTTTGGATAAATCATCACTTTCATATACCAAAGTATTTATTCGAAAGTTACTGGCTCTGTGGCCTAGCGGTTAAATCCGTTAATTTAGACTCGAAGGTACCGCGTTCGATTCCTGGTCGGGACATAAAAATATTTATTAATGTAAATAAATACATTTAATTAATATTTAATTTATTTGGGATATTTCTGGAGTTTGGTACGCTGAAGACATCGACGAGCTTGCCACTTGTCATGATTGGCCTATATATAGTAAAGTTGGCTAAATGTGAATCCGCTTATTTATAAGCGTGGTTTCTGACCACCCCGAAAGGAAAACGGTCGTGATGATACTTTTTACGCGAAATGTCAATAAATTATTGTATTAATTAATTGACCTTTTTAATATTCTTTAGGTTAGTTAGGTTAGGTTGTAGAACAATTTTAACATCTAGGACTATGCTATTTAAAATTGTCAGTCCCTATTGTGCTGCTAACCATGTAGGGATACTGCTGCGGGTCTTCGATGGCTCAATTAAAGATTGTTTAGCGGACTGTATATGGTTTATTGTAGAACAAGAAATTACAATCAATGACTTGAGTAAAAAAGGCTATAAATTGTGAGAGACAAAACGTGTGACCGCTCGGTGCGCGGATTGATTCCACTCTCGTGGGCGCTCGGAGCGCTGGCCACCGATCCAACGGTGGTATTGGCCGAGCGGCAATAATGTCGCTGTGATCGCGACTATGTGCTGATACCCGACTTAAAGGATGACAAGGACATCGAAGGAGAGCTCAGGCCGTCCGGTGTAACATGCTCGCACGTAGATTTGGCAAGTGTCGTAAAGATGTCAAGCTGACGATGTCAATGTTTGTACACTTGCCAACTATGGATCAGTTACCATAGGAAATCATACAGTGCCATAAGGGTACAGTACAATGATGCGTTCCTTATCCTCACGCGCCTGTAGAGGTACTGCAGTGCATTGGGCATGTTCGCTAAGGCGAGGGTGCCAGATTTCTTCGCGGTGCTCCGAAACCGAGTTATATCATTCTGGGAACGGCTACGCTCTTCAATCAATTGCTACGACTGTTTGGATTGGCTTAAAGCTCTTCGAGGTAACAATTTTGATAGGTGGTAAGCGGACGGATGGTGGTAATTTCCCCAGTCTGCCGGGGTGGGGAAGTATCCACCGTTCGTGCCGATAAACCCAGTAAAGTGTATTCACAGGTTTCGGGAACGGGTTCGAATTGCCGTCATAGTGTTAGAGGCTGATGTCAGTCATGAGTGCCTGATTCGAGTTGCTGACATTCTTGGACCTTGCGCGCCAATTACCATCAGGTAGGGGCAAAGTCAGATGTCGTGCTAGTATAAAAAATATATAAAATCCAAGTCAAACACGGCCTACGAGATATAGGAATAGTGGTATATCCGAAATTCGATTTTAGAGCCGCAACCAAATAAATGCGAACTTTGTGTTTAAATATTGTGCATGTTTTTTCTAGTTTACCACACGATACATAGGCAGGTACTATGAACTTACACTTAGGTTGTAGAGTTCTCTAGTTGACAACAATGGCCGACATGTGAATGAATTGAACCAATTGATTAGATTAATAACAACTCTATCATGTTCAAACCACAGATACTAAATTTAGTTCCCCTACCGTCTACTAGGCGGTGCCACTTTCTATCGAACTGAAATTTGTCAATTGCATGTTCTAAGTTTCCGAACCTGATAACTAATACCATTTGACACTGACAGTGTCCGTGCGAATATGAACTCTGATAGTGATTGCATTAATTAATACAAAATAGTATTATTATTTAAAATTTACAAAATTTGGACAATGTACAAAGGCGGACTTAATGCCGCTAGGCATTCTCTGGCAGCCAAACCTTTAGGACATTTAGGATAGGTGGTTGGTGCAATTAGAAATTAGGTGAAATAGAAACAAAACAACGATATTCATAAATACATACACACCAATATGTACATATATATTTATTTATGTATTAAATTAATAAGTCATACATATGGACATCCGTCAAGCTCCAAATAGAACACTATTTAAGAAACTGGTCTATGCGCACTATTTAATTCACCATAAGCTTAATACACTCTCTGCTATATTTATTTCTCTCATTATAGTCATCATATAGTAGGTATATTATATTTATGTATATTCATAGAACGTATGTATGTAGTTTTAGTATGTAAATGAGTAATTATTCATAAGTATTATTTTCTATTGGTTTTGATAGCACCTAGTTGTCCCAAAGGTTTGACCAGTATACTTATTATAAATAAATATATACTAAAATAAAACCACTTACATCATTGGGAGAGTGCGATAAAATTAACAATAAGATGCCGCTGCAGTAAATAACGGACATTGATAAATGAAAAAAAAATAGTAAAGAAAAGTTTTATGTTTATTTATTTAGTCAGAAAGATTCCGTTATAACAGAATAGTTTTTTCTATGCTAATTATATGACATAGTTATTCTAGTCAATACAAATTATAAACAATCAATTATTTTCCGAACCAATTAGCACACAATTAGAGGAAACGAAAGAGCATACATAATGAATTACATCAAAACGTCAGCATTAAATTCCATTTAGTAGGCGTTAATGTTGAACAATGCTACCTACCCAAATTCTTCTTGGGGTTGACTTCCCGATTATTAATGTGCTACAATGTGAATAATTATGGAAAACGATAAATTGGACTTTAAATATGGGGCACAAGTTGCAGTTTTTGCGGTTTTCCCGCGCTGTGGACTCCCATATTTTACCCGACGTGTTTGAGCTACAATGCCGCGAGTGACTCCAAGTAAAGCATCAAATTCTGCAGCATCTGGAATTTGATGATCCCCAACTCGGTTATTAACTCTGTTATGAACATATATTATGCAAATAAATTACGTGTTTAGGGCTGATGTATTCTGTACGATGTCCTTTAAAGACAATAAAAAAAAAACGTTTTGTTGTATAGCATTTCGTGTGTTTTTTTTTATTCGTGCTTAAAACTCTTACTCTTTTAACTTTTATTTTTTATTTAGTATGATCAATCCCAATGTATGAGAGTAGATAAATGAGTGTATGAAACTGCACATAACTAGTATATATATATGGTGTATAATACCCCTTATTATGCAACAGTTTCACTATATTCTAGCAGTTCTTAATGCGGGTAGCGGAGGGCGCTGACGGTTGACGGTTGGGGAATCAACAATAATTATGTATCCCAGTGTTATATTGTCATTACCAGTGGACCTTATTACTCAATAAACGCATTAATATTAATTTCGTTTTGTTTATATACGATAAAGAGGTTAATTGCTACGATTCGTATGTGTAAGGAAAGGACAACATTCATCTTGTAAGGGGATTTAGGCTAAATTGTATTCACAGTTATTTATGCATTTTTACATTAATAATTCTAACAAGATTGCAAGTAGAAATTTATTTTGTATAGTTTAGTGCAAAATGTTTAAAATATCACTATCTCTAATACTAAATGACTTGATATACAGTGTAAACTTCATGTAACGTCACTCGATTTATGACAAACTCCCTAAAGCGTCGAAATCAATTGGCTTTGGTTGATTTAGCTTCCATATTGATATGTATGCCTACCCACCATTGGTTTACTAAAAAATAAATCAGTCCGCTATGAACCGTTGTTTCATTCATACATAACACTGGCGACGAGGATTTCGGTTATCAATTTTGCGTGCAATAAAGTTTTTAAAAAAGGCAACTATAGAACGCGTCGATATGGAGACGGCGTTGAGTCAATTTTTATTCTCGTACAGAAACACCGAACATAGTACTACACGGGTTTCCCCTGCCGTAGCGTTGTTGGGGCACAGGCTGCGGGGACGCCTAGATCTTATACGTCCCGACACGTCCGAGATGGTGAGAGCGGCCCAACATGACCAGCGGGAGCGGCGCGGAGGCCGATATAGGGAGGCCGAGCCGGGCGAACGAGTATTGGTGCGCGACTATTCTAAATACAATAACAAATGGGAGCCCGGTGTAATCGTACAGCGAACCGGACCGGTATCCTATAAAGTACAAACGGATAACGATCGCGTCGTGAGAAGACACATAGACCAAATACATCTCAATTCGAAACGCAAGTCGCGACATTCACTTCCATCTTTAAACGAGACGTCGGACAGCGAAGAACATTTTGAGGAACAGGAGAATGTGGAAAAATTTTCCACGCCGGTCAATCAGTCTAATAAGTCGAATTTGTACGATTCGTGTGAGGAAGAGGTGATTGAGTTAGGGTCTTCATTTGCCTCGACTCCAGGTGGTGACTCATCGCATGATCGATCTGAGTTACGGTCCCCGTCACCAAGTAAGGTTACACTACGACGTCACTAATATGTACAGTAATAGTTTGGCGACGTAATTACGTCTGTATAAACATGGTCTGTATTAGATTTGTGTTTATTTGTTTAGTTAATAAGATGTAAGACTAGTGGCGAAGAAATGTTTTTATAAAAGCATTATAATGTTCATTGAGAATACATGTTGTATAGGAGTTGTTTAAAAAATTAGCTTAGTAAGTTTAAATATAATGTAATTAGAGGGGACGGTGATATGTATGCCTACCCACCATTGGTTTACTAAAAAATAAATCAGTCCGCTATGAACCGTTGTTTCATTCATACATAACACATATAATGATTCCATCTCCATTTAACGACAACTCTCTATATCGTCATAAAATGCACAGTCCCTTTTGTGTCGATTATAGAGTTTACACTGTATATATATATAGTAAAATGTTTCGAAACGAAAAGTAATGTACGGGTGCATTATTATAAATATACAATACATAATGATCGTTACATACTATTACTTAAATACATATATATAAGTATATACACGATAGTTTTTATAATTTTAACGGGTCTTTACGCAATTTACCTTAGAGACATATTTCTCCCGTTCTGCCAAGTTGCATTGGCCGTGGTTACTAAGGTAAATCGCGTAAAGACCCGTTAAAATTATAAAAAAAAACTATTATGAATGTGCGCGAAAGTTCAAAAAGTTTAAGTATATATACACATGCGAAAATAGGTATGTATATGGAACTGTTTACAATAAACATAGTAAAATAGATGTAGGAAGAAGAACTATGTACCACTTCCTTTCTGTCAAAGTGTCAAGAACCTCGGCCTTTTTATGTCCAATTATCTGTCGTGGAGTTGCCATGTGTCCGAGATTAGTAGGAAAGTATTCGCCAGTACGCACGTGTTGAAGCGGCATTAAGACGAAGCTAATGTTAGTCACATCTCTGCTGCTTCCTATTATAGATTATGCTGACGTCTGCTATCCTGATCTTACCGAAGAGCTACTAAATAAACTGGATCGCCTTCTAAACTTATGTATCCGATTTGTTTTCGGCTTGCGTAAGTATGACCACGTCTCCCATTTTCGTACACAGTTAAATTGGCTCAATATCCGCTTTCCCAGGTCAGCACATCTTCTATACTTTCTATACAATATTATTTACAACCCTATAGCTCCCTCTTATCTTAAAACACACTTTGAATTTCTTTGTGATTCGCACGACCGCCCTCTTCGTTCTTCTCATAACAACCAACTTAAAATCCCACCCCACACTTCCAGCAGATATTCAGATTCATTTACCGTATCGTCTGCTCGCCAGTGGAACAAACTTCCACTGACCATCAGACAAGCTCCTTCCATTCACATCTTTAAAAAACTACTTAATACTTTCTTTTTAAACAAGCAGAACAATATATTTTAACTCCACAAATTTCTACTTCCTATAAATAATATATTATCCTCATATATGTATATCTTCTATAATACTTATATATTGATGAGTATTTATGTAGTCTATGTATTCATACTATTTATGTAGTTTATTGGTTAGAATTGCACCCCACATATTTATACTGTCTCACTCTCCCAAAGGTTAGCTGGTAGAAAAAGCCGAAATGGCTTTAAATTCGCCTTTGTACATACTTTTAAGTAAAGTGCAATAAAGTATTTAATAAAGAAAATAAATAATAAATATGTTGTTTGTTGAGAAAGTGAGCAATAACATTTAAAAAAAAAATAGACGGCGCGGCGCCCGTCTGATAACCAGAGGAAGTTTGTTCGGAAAGCGGAAACTGTGAAGATATGATAAAGAATCTGAATATCTGCTGGAAGAATGGGTAGGGATTTTGAACTGATTGTTATTAGCAGAGCAAAGAGGATGATTCTGACTGTCTCCAAGGGCCTTGAAACTATTCTTCATTTAAATTTTTTTATAATTGTTTTTATTTGTCACAGCCCCAAAATGGATGATTCATGATCATTTTGCATACTTTTTAGACAATTAATGATAAAAGAACAAGAAGTGAACATACATAACAAGATTCTTTCATATTTGTGATATTAGTATGGATGGATATAGGTTATAGTTATAGGATATATTTGGCCTTCGAAGTTTGTGGTAAAAAATTCAAGGTCAGTCAGGAATGAGGTCATGCGAGGAAACGATCACAAAAGGAAGCAAAAAATACACAGGCGCGTAGATACTTTTTATATGTTAAGCACGACACGTGTGTGAAACTCTACCACTATGTCCACCTAACAAGATGTTTTAAGGACTCCAGCAGGCGTATTCCTTTACTTAAGCGCAAAAAAAAAGTATCATCACGACGACCTTCCGGGGTGATTAGAAACCATGCTTATAAAGAAGCAAATTCACAGTTGCCAACTTCACTATAGGCCAAACATTTTTTTTTTTTTTTTTTTTTTTTTTTTTTTTATACTGGACTCGACATGTGACATCGCGCCCACCTGATGGTAAGCAGTACGCGAGGTCCAAGAATGGGAGCAACTGACGCCGGTCACTATGACCGACATCAGTCTCTACCACTATGCCGGCCTAACAAGATGCTTTTTCACACTTCGCTTGAAGGACTCCAGGTTATAAGAGTGGGGAAATACACTGGCTGGGAGAGCATTCCACATCTTCAGCGTGCGACAGATGTAAGAGTCTCCAAATTTATGAGTACGCGTAGGGATAGTGGGTAAGGTATGTGGATGCATATTTTGGCCTGTGCGTGTAGTTCGGTTGCGGAATAGAGAAGAAGGGATAAGGTTATGGATCTCCTCAGAACACTCGCCGTGGTATAGCTTGTAGAACACGCTCAGAGAGGCAACGTCACGGCGAAGCTGCAGTGATTCGAGAGTTTTAGAGACTGTGGTGTCGTCCACTATCCGAATTGCCCGCCTCTGCAGGACATTGAGAGCATCTGTAAGATACTTAGCGGAGCCATCCCAGAGGTGAGAACAGTATTCCACGCATGACCTTATCTGAGCTTTATACAGCATAAGTCTTAGAGCAGGCGGGAAAAACCGCTTCACCTTGTTCAGTATCCCAAGTTTTTTCGACGCTGTTTTGGTAATGCTCTCAATGTAGTTTCTGTGGTTTAGATCTGAGCGTATTTCGACTCCGAGTATGTTAAAGCTGGGTTGAAGTTCCAGCACGGTGTTCTGAAGAATAGGAATAGGAGAGTAGGGAGACTTCTTGACCGTCAACGCGCATGCCTGAGTCTTACTGGCATTAAACTGGACTAGGTTTTGGGCACCCCACGCAGAAATTTTGCGAAGGGTGCCGTCCAGTTCCGTCGTCAGGGAACGGCGCAACTCCTCTACTTTGGCGGCTCCCACAGCTCGTGGACATGACAAGTTCGTCGATGTTGCGTACCAAACTCGGGAAATATAACAAATTAATTAATTAAATATATATATTCTTCCGAAGATTTACCTTCAGCGTGCGACAAATATAAAATCAATTCCTACCTTAATAGTCCTTCCCTCCGCACCATATATCGAAACGTCTCCGTTATTGTACTGTTGTGTGCTGTCCGTAAAGACTGCATTCGAGTCTGAAACAAGTAAGTAATTAAATAAGATTAGTAATATTGTTTAAAGTTGGTCAAGTTTGTCTAAGAGCTGGCGGCACAAGTCAGCAGTATTGTCGACATTTCCACTATTCTACTCCTCTTCCTACACAACCAAATATATTTTTCCGCTAAATAACTAATAACCTAAACGAATGTACTAAAAGGTAATAATTAATGATTAATTTTGATTTGCATCCTCTAGTAAGTCAGCATTCATAATGTCGATCCCATCAGAATGGGTACTGGAGGAGAGGAAAAGGGATGTACGTAGATTACCAAAAACGTTCAATCGGCGGGCACACCCAACAGAAAAGCGTTGAAGCGGAGCGTTTGCTGGGAACCGAAGCGGGAGCGGAGCGTAGTGCGGTGCGGCGCGTGCGGATAGTTAAAGCGGAGAGGAGAGTTAATAATTTTTACTTCACTGTATTGTTTGTGCGGATAAAGTTTTTGAGAGGGTTGCGGCGCGGGATATTCTTTTGAGATGGCACGTGTCCACTGAGAGGCGTGAGTACACACTGCGGAATGCGCGCGGGCGAATATCCGTGTGGCTGGGGTTACGGGTGAGGTACAAACTTTTCTTGCGTACGTTTGTCATAGATTTACAACACCACGTTGCCTTGCCACCCGGTTCCACTAAAAACAAACTTGTGGAATCGTTAATAAATTGACATCAGATCCTCGCCAACCCGTTTGGCCAGCGTGGCGAGTATAGGCCGAATTCTCCAGATACGAGTATATGTTTTGGAATGCCCATCTCCAACAGTAGAGGTCTATGACGCTGTGTTCTAGGGTCTGTAAAAATAAATGATGATATGCCGATAAGACTAAAAACCTGAAAGTATAAGATTACAGCCAATATTCAAAACAGAGGGTAGATACAAAACTACATGAAATAAAAAATATATTTTTAGTGTTGCCAATGCACACCTAACGCAAAACCACTTACGATATCTTAACACCTATTTTTATTTGTTTATCTGTGTTATTCATACATAGATTATCCGCACGTGTCTGGGAGATCACTGTCTTTGACATTTGCCATCATCACCCACACTCTCTTCTCACCCTCCTAAAGGTCAGCTGTTAGCAGCTCGTACATTAAGCTCACCTATGTACATTTGAATGTTTTAATTTTTTGTGCAATAAAGAATTTATCTATCTATCTATTCCCCACTCTTCCAATGCGGCCAGGAGACCCGACACGTTCCAGTAGAAGTCTGGAGAAACTTCGTTTCCTTGTATCCTATAAAGGTCAATTCAAACCCCCGGCATGTACCAATGAGAAATACACTTTTCTTGCTTATCATTGTCATAGATTTACACCACCTCCGGTCCCGTGCCTCGGAGAATACATTAGGCCGTCGGTCCCGATGCATTAATACCTACTGGAATGGTTAATAAATTGTGATTAAAAAAATAATCGGACTATCGCCAACGGCCATGCAGCGTGGCGAGTATAGGCCATATTCTCTAGAAAGTTCTGAAAGACCATTCTCCAACAATAAAGGGACTATATGTTCTAGGGGCTGTGATGATGATGATGATGATAACGATGATAAGTGAAAATAAACACTCATTTTCAGAGGAAGGAAACGGTATTTAGATGACATATTATTAATTTGATTGTGCATTTTTTCTAATGAAAACAAATAATCAGCAGCGGGATTCTCGTTCTATAACCGCGAATATTATACAGTCGTTATATAAGGTAATCATTCAACTACCGGAAACTGACAATTGATTTTCGCACGGTCCCTATCAGTGACAACCGCTATTGAAGTTATTATTCAAATATTTTGTACTTTTGACAAAGCTCGGATAAAGGTCAGTTAACGCTTCAGTATGTAAAGTCAGTCAATCATCACAGCTGCTAGAACATTGCTAGTCATAGACCTCCACTGTTGGAGATGGGCATTCCAGAACATATAGAATTTGACCGAGTGTAGGCTACGCTGACCAGACAAGTTGACGAGGGTCTAATGTCTGTTTTAATGACAATTAATTAACGATTTCACAAGTTGGTATTAGTAAAACCGGGACCAACCGACCGACCGACCACGGCGCGCTTAACGTTTCTCTGAGGCACGGGAACTGTGGTGTTGGTAATCTATGACAAATGTACGTAAGAAAAGTATTTCTCATTGGTACACCAGGAACCTCTTTTATGGTCTGAAAAGCATTGTTACAACCCAGCCACAACCGCTCAAGTGACTCAGTCTGCTATTGGCGTCAATGCGGTTAAAATGTTTATACGAGTATGTTTGTTTATTAGTCTTAGTAACTTTTGTTGTTCCTTTATTGTTAATATTCTTGTCTAGCGGTGTTTTCTTTTCCTTATTTATTTATTTTTCAGCTTATACGCGAAAACCTTTTATAGATAGATATTAAGAGGGTTCATCGCTTTAGTATCCCTCTCTATCGAACAAACCGACATTTTCAAAGATTTGCACTCAAACGTAAAATTTTGAATTGTGTAAGCGAGATAGATGCAAAAGATAAAGAGTAAATTTCCTAAGAACTATTAAAAATGTTGTTTTTTGCGATAGAGAGGGATGCAAAAGAGTTCCCTCTTAATATATATCTATAAATGTATTCTGTTGTTTTTTCAAAAATAATATACAATGTAAACTCCATGTAACGTCACTCGATTTAACGACAAACTCCCTAAAGCGTCGAAATCAATTGGCTTTGATTGGTTTAGCTTGTCTTCCATACAATGACGCATCTCTTCATTAACGACAACTGTCTATAACGCCATAAAATGCACAGTCCCTTCAGTGTCGTTATATAGAGTATACACTAATAATAAATAAAACTGGCCCTAAAACTGAGAGTATATAAAGGAATCCACTGTTTTGACAATCTAACATTTAGCGTTTAAAGCAATAGAATACGGCCGCTGTTACAATGTAATAACATACTCCAACCCTACAATCTCCAGTGCTGTAATATAGAATTTCATTAGCAAATTAGTCCTTATAATTCTAAGAATAGAGTAACATTCAATAGTAAACTTAAACAGAATTAAGCTACACTAATAATCAAAATTGGCATTGACTATATTCATATAAATATATAGGACTTCGAAAAAACCATCACATCTAAGCAAAAATGTTTCAAGTAACAATATTACTGCTTTTAGTCTATAATGCTGTTGCAATGGATGATGAAATGGCAGAGTTGATGAAGATGTTGAGGGAGAATTGTGTTGAAGAGACAGGAGTTGATGAAGGGTTGATCGACAAAGTGAACGCCGGAGCGGACTTAATGCCAGAACCAAAACTAAAATGTTATTGCAAATGTGTTATGGAAACTGCTGGGATGATGTCAGGTCAGTTATATAAGATATTCAAGTACCCACATTACTTCAATCTCAGATATATTTGTATTTTGGTTGGCTGCTCTATAAGTCATGGGAAAGACAATAGGCAGGTGAAGTGACCACGTCAAGCCTGCAATGGATCTGAAATTTCTGTAATTGAAACACATTTGGCTAGGATTTGTGAAACTGCGGCACATCCTCTCATCGTCCATACCACAATGTTTAAAGACAAAGATCTTTAAAGTTTAAGGTGATGTCGTACGGAGCTGAGACGTGGACACTGACAGTGGGTCTGGTCCATAAATTCAAGGTCGCTCAGCGAACTGTGGAGTGAGCTATGCTTAGTATTTCTCTAATGGATAGAATTGGTTATCATAGTGGTTGACATAGCTTTCAAAATTAGCATGCTGAAGTGGCAATGGGCCGGACACATCTGCCTCAGAACCGACGATGGGGCAAACGGGTTCTAAAGTGGAGACCACGTACGTACGGGACGACGTAGTTGGACGACCCCCCGCCAGGTGGACGGTTGGCCTGAAGTAGGTAGCTGGCGGAGTTTTTACGAAAGTTGCAAAAGACCTTGTGCATTGGCGGGCCTTGGGGGAGGCCTTCATCCAGCAGTGAAGAGATACAGCAGGGAGGCCAAATTGCGGTGAAGCTGCAGCAATTCAAGAGTTTTAGACACTGTAATGTCATCCACTATTCAAATCGAGAGCATCTGTCTGTAAGGTACATAGCGGAACCATCCCAGAGGTGAGAACAGTATTGCACACATGACCTTAATTGTGCTTTATAAAGCTTAAGTCTAAGTGAGTGAGGGTGGAAAAGAAACTGTTGTTTTACAATATCTCCAGTTTTTTGGACGCTGTTTTGGTGATGCTCTCAATGTAGTTTTGGTGATTGAGATCTGGGCGTATTTCAACCCCAAGTATGTTGAAGCTGGGTTGTAGTTCCATCACGGTGTCCTGTAGTGTTGGCCTGGGTCTTAATCGCATTAAACTAAACTAGGTTTTGGGCACCCCATTATAGCCTCGGGGTCACATATTGTGATCTGATAATATCATATAGCCTCTGTCCATCTCAGGGTTCCATTTCTGCCAAATTTCATTTAATAATTGGACGTAGTTATTCGAAAATGATCTAATCCACATTAAGTTAATTTTAAGTTATAGTCCATTAAACTTAGAATTTAGATTAATCCATTGATACATCAATGGTTTAGTCCAACATTTAATAAATTTAGAATATTTCAAAAACAGTATATTTTATATGGATTGTTATTGATATAAGATATATCATCCTAAGGACCTGATTAAAATACATAATCAGTCTTTGAAAAATTGTGGATTGCATCCTTTTTATATAACTGAAGTAGAAGTGAAAGCAAAGCATAAATACAGACACACAGACAAAGCTCACATGTTTAAAATTAGCATGCATTAATCTTCCAGATGGCAACGTCGAGGTGGAAGCGATCCTGGCCATGCTGCCTCCGGAGTTAAAGGACAAAAATGAGGCTGGCATCATCAAGTGCGGGACACAGAAAGGAGAAGACGACTGCGACACAGCCTTTAAGACACAGGTCTGCTGGCAAGCTTCTAACAAGAAGGGCTATATGCTTGTCTGATTCTACAATACCATGGGGTCTTCTCAATAAAACAAAAGTTATTCCTGGCTAATGTCTAACAAACCTGCTATTACAGATGTAATCCTAGATAGGATTTAAACAAAACTAATAACTGGTAAAATTAAAATCAATAATATGTCACATGGAAACGGTGAAAGTAGTGGGGAAGATCTATTATGCAAATCACAAAGGTTAATTAAATTAATCATATTTAACCATTTCTTATATATCACATTAGCAAAGTACAAGGGCTCTTACTTAATGCTCATTGACATTATCTGACGGCCAAACCTTGGGGACAAATTAGAACAATGATAGAAGCAATGAAAGAAATATTAATAGTATAGGAATTATATACTATAATGTCAATATACTAAATACTAATAGTATGTATATATACTACTAATATTGTTGGGAGCTTGTTATTTTGTGGTTTATAAGAAAATGTTAACCATGAATTTATTTAATAATTAGGCCGTTTTATATTTAAAAAATAAAAAAGATTATTTTTTTCTAATGAGATTCACATAACAATCAAACTAGACTTTTTGACCAGAATTAAAAATACAAAATCTCACATCAGTGTTTTACTAATTTAGAATAAGATAATTTAGATAATAAATCTGTCTGCATAGTTCTGTGTTTATTATTTTATTTGATACCCAAATTAATGCAAAATTACTACAGCCAAATAATGTATATTTAGTTTTAATTTTGCCTACTCTTACAATGCTGGCCAAACAGTTTGTTGAGGGTCTGATCTGATCTTTGACAATTTCTCAACAATCCACAAGTCATTAAGAAGGTTAGTTGTGAGGTGACTAAAAGTGCTAATTAATTACAATTAAATCCTTTGATATATGAAAGCAAAAATATAGGAAAATGTAATTAACAAATTAATAAGATTATTGTTTTAATTGAATTATTTGATTGGGTAAAAAGTGACTAATGGCTAAACTCAAAATTCTATCTATTGTTAGTTAAGCTTACTGGAGTTCATCATTATCATCAGCCTGTTATTCATTTACATTCCATATTGATATGCACTCTACAATATGTTCGTTGGTTCTGCAACAGATGTGTCTGGCCTATTGCCCTTCAGCTATGTGAATAATTTTGGTTCTCTGACCAATATCAACATTTTAAATTCTATCATTTAAGAAAATACAAATGATGAGGCAACATATTTGTTTTTTTTTTGCTTTTTTTTTTTCAATATAAACTTTACTGCTGGCCAATTGGCAAACTCTTCTTTGTCTCTAGCGTAGCAGAGAAGAGAAACATCACAATTAGTTTGTAATCTGGACTAAGAATAATACCCTTATATCAGCTTCTAAATCTATAGTATTAACAGTCCAGGGGCGGTAGTTGTAAGTTCAACAAACTTTTTATCATTAAAGAAGTTTTATCCAAATAATAAAAATTAAAGCAATTATGTATTTACGAACTCGGGATGTTTATTGCCACATCACTATTGTCGGCCAATTTTATATCATTAAACAGAATGATGGCAACAAAAAGCAATAGAAACTTCAAGGCCATTATATTGATACTTGTTCTCATCCTTTATATATTATAAATAAATATATATATACAGTGCAAGATATATACAAGAGTTTGCAAGAATAACTAGCAAGAATAAAACTTAATTTAGGTATTTGTTGCGAAATTAAATCTAATTTTATCAATTTCCGGCGACTTCACGCAGCCGAAGGTTAGCTAAGCAACTAATTACAGCAACTTAATCCTACATTTTATTATTGGACAAACTTTACATAACTATTAAATAGTGCGATTTGTCGTTTCGCAACTTTTTAATATTTAGGTTATGTTTCAAATACGTAATACAAGTTGTTATTTTTTCTCGTGTTTACGGCTTACTGGATAAGTGTGACTGGGCTTTAGGGGTAAATTTACCTTGACGGAGTCCAGCGGGTACATTATGCAATGCTCCATCACTCCCGCTATCGCTCCGGCCGTCATATGGGTGATGGAATTCTGGGTCGGAAGGGTTTCATAGTCTTCAAAGTTCATAATACTCACTGAATACTGACACTTAGCACAAAAAAACACCTATTAAGGTTATACAATTAATTTTTAAGATTTGTTTTATGATATCATTTTCACTACACTATTTTCGTCACAAAATCACTCGAAAATTAGATTCCATCGAACCTCACACACACACACAGGCCTATCAGCAGGCTGACGAACGTTGTCAGTTGTCAAATGAATAGTGTTGTAGGTGTTGTATCAGCTATCAGTCAAAAGTCAATGGTGCGAGATAAGAATCATTTGGCACTAGCGATTCGTTTGGAAATCTCTAAAGTAGAAGTCGTCAGTGTCGATTGGAAAAATATTATTAAAATGGATGGAAACCTTTTCCTTTAAACGCTGAAGTATGCAGAATTTAAGAAAGCCACTAGGGATGTGATAAAGTACCAGCCTATAAATAACAAAAACATTTGTGTTTTATATTTTAAAATACTTCTAGTGCCATCTAGTAGCATTAAAGGAAACATCTTCGTACACTTCAGCCGTGCTGGAACTTCAACCCTGCGTCAACAACTTGGGGTTGAAATACGCTTATGCCTCAACCACCAAAACTACATACATATATGGAGGGCACTGCAAATATTCAAAATTTACAAAAACAGCGTTCGTAATAACTCTGGATGTAGTACATCTTACTATATAATCTGTGCCCTGGATACTGATCAAGGCAAAACGGTTTTTCCCGCCTTTACTTACTTACCTATACTGTATAAATCACAGTATTCCACGAGAATCTGTCGTTACTTTCCCCCCTAAAGATAGGAAATGAGTTACACCCGTATTCTAAGGCGTTTCCTCAACGGCTCCACCATCAACCATTCCTTCCAGTTATCAAACGGGTTCCCTAAAAGGATCCTCGAATTTGTATTGTTATAAGTCGAACGTGGGTTCGACTTGTCGCTGGAAGTGCTTTTTTTTAATTCTGTATGCCTAGTGTGACAGTGAAGTTTCGTAAACGCAATTATAGTAGTAGAGTTTTTTTAATGAATTTTCGATGTTCATTGCCTGTTATTATAGCCAAACTTGCAATAACACGCAATGTAAAATAAAAAAACGTAACTACAGCAGTTACGTTTTCCAAAACTTGCATGTTACTTAGTGTAACATAACACTGATCTCTGCAAACTTCTGCAGTGTTCGACTTGAAAGCAAAGCAAAGTTTTTTTTACTGAATTTTGCTTAAATCGAATGAAAACGTTACTCGAACGACTTTGCCAACATGGTAGTCGAAGGCATAAATGTTACCATTACGAATTTACGAAGTTTGGGGTGAAAGACGATGGGCCAATAAGGACACTCAGCCAAGCGTCTGGCAAAGGAGTTGTCCAAAGGGCTAACGAAAAAGTCTGGAAAAGAGAAAGCTGCCAATAATTTTTGACAACGTATTAACCTCGCTATACAGAGGGGAAATGTTGCCAGTCTCCTTGGGACTATCCTTGAAGAATCGTCTCTAGAGGACATTTTTTACTTATAGTTAGATTTTTGTTAGGTTAAGTTTATTTACTTTTAAGTAGTATTAATTAGGTATATTATAATTTATGCATAAAACATTAATTTCAAATATTTTCGGTAAGATAAGTACTTCTTCTAACAACATCAAAGATTGCGTATTATATTTATTTTGTCAGAATTACTCGAATTACTATATATTATTATTATTTTTTTAAACACGATCTAGCACTTTTGACACTATAATTCTGTCTCTTTCCTATAAATTTATTACAATTTTTTGTATGTATAAATATATAATAAAGTTTTAATTAAATAAATAATTAAAACTACTTAAAAGTAGACATTAAAATAAATATAAACTAAACATAATAAAAATAAGTTAGTGTCACCCCATGGGCCCATCGTCTTGACCCCAAACGGCGCAAATTCGTAACCTGTACTGAGGTTAGCGTATTTGCGCAGCTTGAGGTTCTCAGCAGAAACCGCCGCACTTCATGCACTTGACGAGCTTGCCTGGATATGTGATGAGGCTAATGTGTCTCTTGCCATCTCAGAGGGTTCTAGGATCGCTGGTACTCCAGCAGTGACAAAAGCCTTTCGAATGATGTCGTTTAAAACAGCGTGACAAAGAATGCGGCCAGCACTTCTAGCTCAAGAAAGCCCATGGTGTCCATGATGTTCCACGGGCTCTCCACATCGACACTGGTGGACAGTCCGGGCTCCGAGACGTAGGCACACCGCCATGATCAGTTCAGTGTATTTCGATCAAGGAGTGTGCCAACCGATGCTGATTATTCTTATAACGAATATTAATGTATCACGAAAAGTTATTAAGAATATTTGATGCATCTATGTACTAATCTAAATTCCATCTTTAATGGCCTATTACTTATAATGGGGTGTATCAGGCAAAGCTTTTTCTAGATGTCGCTAGCGTCACTGGTACCTTGTTTACACCCATGACGGATCCTTTTTTATTATTTTTTGTAGTTTTTTATTTTTATAAAAGAAAAATGTATTTTAACTTATCGTTACCTAACTTAAAAGACGAATTAAGTAAGCAAATGACGTCTTTAAAATAAAAAAAGATTGAATTAATAGATCGGCAATTTTGAGATCACCATATCTTTGCTTTCGCTTGGAAATTTCGATTTGAACACTTAAAAGCTGCTCACTTCTGCATAATATCCAGAAAATAATAAATTTCGTAATAAAAATACAATATTTCTATGCAACTGAGTTATATTAGGTACCATCTATCATGCGCCATCTGTCGTGATAAAAAGTTAGTGATACACCCCATTAACTTAGTGTGAATTGGGTCCTTTTTGCGTAACCACGTCCATTGGTGAAGGAGCCGTTGAGTAAATGTTTAAAAAAACGGGTGTTAGTAGGCGCATAAAAAACACATCGTGCAGATGAATAAAACACAAAAACAGGTAATAATATTATATAATTGTTTAAAAAAATATGTTTACGTGTATACAAAAATAAGTTGTTTAATTTGTTCATAAAATAAATCACAAACTTTTCTCTATACTTTTGTCTAATCCTAGATTAGACTGATAAAATTAATCTGTTGTCAAAGTACAGAAGTAAGATTTAGCTAGGCCAAGCTTAGCTAAACTTTTTAGTCTCACCTATGGTGCGTAATTTTAGCTGGAAAAAGCAAACGGATGACTCTTTGTAGGTATTTGAGTTCCTGAGGCAATTTGGTAACTTTTTTGTATAGTATTATTGACAATTTTAAATTTAACAGCTTGGAGAGAGTGGCCAAAACAAAGAAAATCGCGATATTCAGTCATAAATACCTAAAGGCTGGGAAGTGTTATTAATTGATCTCGCCCACAGCAGAGACGGAATAGAGAGAGAAAGAATTACGTAAGTCAACGTTTGTGCGATCGTCGACCTCTCGCTATCTACTTGATTAGGCTCAGTATGAGTGGCGATATTTTTAGGACAACTTCTCTGCACCGTAACTTAAGATTTTATTATTGAATAATTAAAATAAAAAATACGTGGTTCTTTATTTTTATTCTAGATTATATTATAAAAATATTTATCTTTAATAAATTCCACGCACTATATACATGTTATATATTAGTAAAAATTGTTACCCATAAATGATTAAAACAGACACTTTACTGCAAATATTAGTATTAAGGGTAAACTATACAATGACTAACCATAGTAATGGGGTGTATCACTAACTTTTTATCACGCTAGATGGCGCATGATAGATGGTACCTAATGTAACCTTCAGTTGCATAGAAAACTTGTATTTTTATTACGAAATTTATTATTTTCTGAATATCATGCCGAAGTGAGCAGCTTTTTAGTGTACAAATCGAGATTTCTAAGCGAAATCAAAGATATGGCGATCTCAAAATTGCCGTTGTATTAATAAAACCTATTTTCTTTTTAAAGACGGTGTGCGCTTTCTTAATTCGTATTTTAAAGTATTTAAAAGTTATTTAAAATATTTTTTTCTGTTATAAAACTAAAAAACTACAAAAATGATGCGACATAGGTGTAAAACAAGGTACCATCGCTGCTAGCGACATCTACAAAAAGCTTTGCCTGATACACCCCATTGGCACCATGAGTTAGGTATATTTATTGGAATATCGCCCTAAATCAAATGGACGGAATCGGAAAGAGGGTGGGGGTTTTAGAAACTAAATGGAAAGGCGGTCTTGTACTCACTATTGTTTTAAAAAAAAACTAATTAAATTTTCAGGAAATTCCTTGTTTTTGTGTATTATAAAAAAAATCATCCGTTTCTGCTGGACGCCCTGGTCCCAACAATACTATGGTTTAGTATTTAATGAGCTGATACATGTTGGCAAGTGCCATTATTGGTGCTCCGGTGGGTGGTTTGGGCATTGCCCCACCCGAGGCGGCGATATCTATGTGGCTATAAGGAAGGCGTCCCTTATGAAGATCAGATACGAGAAGCAGGAACGCTGCAGGACCCTTAACAAAAAGAGAAGACAGAGTTAGCAATCCATGAACTTACCGTGCGGGTGCCGGGACATATGCTGGGTAATGCGGCCTTACTAATTATTTTTCCGTAACCTTCTGTGTTATATTGTATGTAGTAGCAAAGCCTAGTTACCAAGGTTGTATAAATATACCTGGCTGTACGGTTGTATATGTATACCTGGCAGCAAATTTGTATATATATACCTGGCAGCAATGTTGTATATGTATACCTGTCAGCAATGTTGTATATGTATATCTGGCAGCAATGTTGTATATGTATATCTGGCAGCAATGTTGTATATGTATACCTGTCAGCAATGTTGTATACGTATATCTGGCAGCAATGTTGTATATGTATATCTGGCAGCAATGTTGTATATGTATACCTGGCAGCAATGTTGTGTATGTATATCTGGCAGCAATGTTGTATATGTATACCTGTCAGCAATGGTGTATATGTATACCTGGCAGCAATGTTGTATATGTATAACTGGCAGCAATGTTGTATATGTATATCTGGCAACAATGTTGTATATGTATATCTGGCAGCAATGTTGTATATGTATACCTGGCAGCAAGGTTGTAAGAGTACACAACTAGGTATAACTAGCAGAATTATTATTCGAGTTTACTTAGCTGCATGGTTGTAAGAACAAGTGCATACCTAGTAAAGTATCATCACGACCGTTTCCCTTTCGCGGTGGTCAGAAACCACGCTTATAAATAAGCGGATTCACATTTAGCCAACTTTACGATAGGCCAATCATGACAAGTGGCAAGCTCGCCGATGTCTCCAGCGTACCAAACTCGAGAAATATCACAAATAAATTAAATATTAATTAAATGTATTTATTTACATTAATAAATATTTTTGTGTCCCGACCAGGAATCGAACCCGGTACCTCCGAGTCTAAATCCACGGACTTAACCGCTAGACCACGGAGGCAGCTCCGTGCATACCTAGTTAATTAATATTGTTTAAGTTTATTTATTTACCTTATTTTATTTAGTAATTACATATATATCCAAGATTGTAACTTTTTGTTAACGTTTATATCCAGCCTGTCGTTTAACCCGGCCTTAGCCGTAAAATGAAATAACATTTTTTTTGTACACATACATGACATAGACATATGTATGTAGTTAACAAATACACAGAACAACCAGAAAACATCATATTATAAAAATTGGATTTGGGAAGTACTATTGGTCCAGGAACCAGCTTAATCATCTCTAGCAATCTTAATATCGTCACTTCCTCAACCAGGTCACCGCTGCGAAAGTGGTGTTTATAGATAAACTATCTTTATCTACTCAGAGCCCCGCAATAGGCACCCACTAGGCGTACCTGAACCGTGGACTCTGATTTTTTAATCAACATTCCAAGTTAGCCTCTAAGGCTCGAGATTTACAGTTGCAGCCCAGCAAAGCACCCAATCAAGGCCACAACAAAGAAAAAAGTGTAATGGGTGCATCAAAAATAACATAGGATCGTAAAACAGTTCTTAAAGACTACTCGGCCAAGCGCTCGCTAGCAACTACCTCTACCTCGGCCAAACTAATTTACATAATCACTATTTTTTTAATTTTCATTACAGCCCGGGACCGAACGGCTTAACGTGCTCTCCGAGACACGGGAACGGCAGTGAAGAGGAAGACAAACTTCTAAGCATTCCATGGATTCACCGTGCGGGTGCCGGGTCCATCGAGTGTGGGTAAGAGATGAGAAGAATGGTGTCTCGGGCTTGCGACCGACAATAGGCTGGTTTAAGAAAAGGAGGCCTCCCTTTGTAAATCTATGACAAATCTAAGTAAGAAAAATGTATTTCTCATTGGTACATGCCGGGGGGGTTTGAACCGACCTTTGTAGGATTTTAAGGAAGGAGTTCTTACGGCCGAGCTACCACCGCGATCACTATATTCGACAAAAACCATAGCTGCGGGGTCACATGCTCAGATGATGACCTCACATAGTCTTTGCATCACTTCACGTCAATCACTTTACTTGTATATCTTATATTTTTTGTAGGAGTTCTTTACTAAAAGTATCCCTGGCAGCATTGTTGTAAAAGTATAATCAATAAGTCAACATTTTTTATATTTGTATACCTGATGTCCTCTAGGACAGGCAGTAGATGCCTGGTTGAGTGCCTGGTGGATATCATCCCCTTCGGATTGCCCGGCGTGTGTTCTCAAATCCTCCCTCCTGATGGTGGATATCTCGACCATGTCTGATACCAACTCGCCACTGCTCCTGAACTTCTCGGCGTGGTTCTTTGCTCTGGTAAAAAATGGGTATTTTGAAAAACACAATCCTATTATAGATATTGTATTACTATTAGTTGGTCTTGTTCTTGCACTCCTAATCTTGGTATTCGTATTGGTCTTTAGCAAGAGTCTCGCAACACTCTTGAGCAAGAGTCTCGCAACACTCTTGAGCAAGAGTCTCGCAACACTCTTGAGCAAGAGTCTCGCAACACTCTTGAGCAAGAGTCTCGCAACACTCTTGAGCAAGAG
Organism: Tinea semifulvella; assembly: GCA_910589645.1. Classification (NCBI taxonomy): domain Eukaryota; kingdom Metazoa; phylum Arthropoda; class Insecta; order Lepidoptera; family Tineidae; genus Tinea; species Tinea semifulvella. Next base: position 797,096 of record OU342600.1, read on the forward strand.
TCTCGCAACACTCTTGAGCAAGTCTCGCAACACTCTTGAGCAAGTCTCGCAACACTCTTGAGCAAGAGTCTCGCAACACTCTTGAGCAAGAGTCTCGCAACACTCTTGAGCAAGAGTCTCGCAACACTCTTGAGCAAGAGTCTCGCAACACTCTTGAGCAAGAGTCTCGCAACACTCTTGAGCAAGAGTCTCACAACACTCTTGCTCCGACTGAAAATATATATTTGTTTCTAATTGTCGTGAGAAAACATTGTGGGACTTTATACTAAAATTGAAAACTAATAAATAATAAGAACCACTACCTGGCAGCATGGTTGTCCATGACAATGGTGTATCCCTCCCCCACGGCGCGGTGCGCGTGTCCAGTGAGGGTGGCGATGGTGTAAATGTGAGGGTTTTTCTCATTCACTGCCTTTTCTGCCATCTGCAATAACATTTGTATAATAAAAATATTTATTTGAGATCACAAAAAAAACATTAAATTAAAATTCTTACAATAATTCCAAGTAAATAAATCATAATGAAAATGTTTTATATTTATATCTGACTGATATATATTTCCTTTTTTAAAAACTTTATTGCACTATGTACAAAGGCGGACTTAATGCCGCTAGGCATTCTCTGACAGCCAAACCTTTAGGACATTTAGACAGGATAGGTAGGTGCAATATAAAATAAGTCCATATATGTATACCAATATTTTCTTACTATAACATGTACATAAATTTAATTTACTAGCCAAATTCTGTCTCTTTAACACACGGACCCTCTCAATTTCAACTTCTATTAATAGTTAATATTAGTATAAATTTCTAACCAAACTGACAGTACATAAAACAGACTAGGGTCACAGCTCACCTCTGCCAATAAGTCAGCCATGATCATCCTTCCCTCTGCGTCAGTGTTGCCAACCCTCACAGTGTTGCCATTCCTGCACTTGATGAGTTCGTCAGCCACATATGCCTCCTCTCCGACAGAATTTCGAACCATACTCATCACCCCGATTACTTTTAAACTCGGTTTAAGAAGATTGCAAGCCTGAAATAGACAAAAAACTACTGAATTTATTTTATTTTTGATTATATATAGTATATCTAGCAACATGGTTGTAAAACTATTTTAAACTTTATTATTCATTCTAATTTTGTTTCATTCATTATGGCGAAGGTAAGCGGTTAAAAATATGGTGGTTGACTACTAATAAATACATTAATTTAGAGATATTGGAACGTTACTTCAAAACATTAGTCAATGTGAGTAACGTCACTTAATAGTAAATATTGTAACAAGTAATTAAGTTAGTTTTTTTTCAGAGTAATTTAGCACAAAATAAAGGAATAAAATATAAATTGCAACCTACTTTTATAAAAGCAAATGGTTATGTAAGTGTCGCAAATTAGATGTTTGTTTACTATTACGTGACGTCATCCGGCAGCCATTAGAAAATACTCGTATAAACTATTTAAAAAATATATCACATAGACATTAAGTCATGATATACATATCTGCGCTATAAAGATTTAATTACTATGAACCTATGCGACCTGCACTGACCTGAAAGAACCCGGCCACCGCTGCAGCCCCACACTTGTCCCGGGACATGCCGGCCATCACCCCTCCGGCCTTGATGTCACAGCCGCCAGTGTCGTACGTCACTCCCTACAAATAAACAACAATCACTTGTCACAAATGCATGTATACCTTGTGCCATCATGAATTTGTCATTAAACTGTTAGAATACTTCTTGTAGTAGAAATTGAAGTCATAATACGAAGTAGAGATACAATTTATTGCCTTTACAACCCTTAGAACACTGCGTCCTAGACCTTCACTTCCAAAACATATATCTGGAGAATTTGGCCTACACTCGCCACGCTGGCCAGACGGGTTTGTGGGGAGATCACATATATGTCCAAATAAACTTATAAACTAAGGTAGTTGTAACCAGAGCGTTGGATGGAAGTAGTGCAGTGTGATCGTTTGGTAAAAAAACGTATTAAAATGGTTATTATACCATCAGCGAGTATTATTAGTTATTATTTACCATTATTATTATTATTAAATATTATTATTATTAACTCATTTTTGACAACTGCTTTTTTAAGTAGCCAAGGATGAAAATATGAACATACTATCGACTGCCATTCGTTTAGTCGCGTTTGTTCAAATACTACAAATGAATATAACGCGACCAGTTAAAATTGGCTCAACAAAGATACAAGAACCGAGTTACTGCGCAAATATTACGTTGTAATAATATTGTTTAAAAATCTCGAGGCACATACTATAAAACTTAGTGATTAAGACTATTTAAAATTAAATAAAAAAATGGATTAGAGATTTTGAACGAACCTGGTTCTACGTTTCGTTTCACGCCAAAAGCACTTATCTCTGTTTATATTTTTAAATATTATATTTGTTGAGATATATAAAATTTGTTAGATTTACCTAATTTTGGTGCAACTTAGCCTTAGAGAGCACTTAAACTAAAAAAGTTTACATACATACATACATATCTTCACGCCAGATCCCTTACGGGGTAGGCAGAGACAATTGAGCGCCACTTGACACGATCACGACATACCTCTTTCGCTTCATTGACATTCATCAACCTCTTCATACATGCCCTTTTGTTACAAAGGCTTTTTAATTCTCCTTCAGCTAGTGTTTTATTTATTTGATCGTGATACGTGTGTCTTGGTCTGCCAGGGCCTCTTTTACCCACAACTTTCGCATTATATACCTGGTTCGTCAATCTTTCTTCGCTCATCCTTTCAACATGCCCGAACCATAGTAGCATGCTTTTCCTTATTTTTGTCCCTATGCTTTCCTTCATACCAACCCTTTTCCGTATTTCGACGTTACGTATGCGGTCCGCCAAAGTGACGCCACATATCCGCCGCAACGACCGCATTTCTACTGCATTAACCCTACTCTCATGCGTATTCTGACATATCCACGTTTCGCTTCCATACATCAGTGTTGGTACCAACATGGCATTGTGTATGGCGAGCCGAGCTTTGTCACTGACATTTCGACTGCCGATCAGTGACCCCAGGGCACCGTTAACACTATTTCCCGCGTTCACTCTTCTTTCAACGTCCCTATCGTACTTCCCATCCGCAGTGAAAACACTGCCCAGATATATAATTTCATTTACTTGTTCTAGAGTTTCATCATCAATCTTTATCGTCACGGTTGTCATCCTTCTTCTTTCAAACACTAGTACCTTGGTTTTTCTCGCATTCAAACGGAGTCCTTTTTCTGCACATCCCTCCTTCATTCTTGTGACTAGTGATTGCAGTTGTTGTTCGGACGATGCCATAAGAACAGCATCATCTGCATAAAGCAGGCAGTTCACCGCTAGATCACTCATCTTTATCCCACAGTTACTCTCTCTCACACTTTTTAGGCATTTGTCGAGATATAGAGTGAATAATCTGGCGGAAAGCACACAGCCCTGTTTGACACCCATTTGGGATTCAAAGCAAGGCGACATACCTCCCTCCACCCGCACACAAGCTTTACAGCCCTTGTACAGGGACTGTATAGCCTGTAGCAGTTTGTCATTCACTCCATACTCCGGCAATATGTCCCAAAGCTTCTTTCTTACAACTCTATCAAAAGCCTTCTCCAAATCCACAAAAGCACAGAAAACATTCTGGTTTAAGGCCAAAAACTTCTCTGTGATATTGCGGAGCGAGAAGACTTGGTCAATGCATCCTCTTCCAGGTCTAAAGCCTCCTTGTGCCTCCCATAAAAGATCTTCAGTCTTCTCTTGCAGTCGTTTCGTGAGAATCTTGCCATACATCTTGCTCGCCAAACTGATCAAACTAATCGCTCGGTAGTTGGAACAGTCCAATCTAGATCCTTTGCCTTTGTATAAAGGAACGATTACTGACTGCTGCCAGTCTTCCGGTACTCTTCCCTCCTGCCAGCAAAGGTTGCACAGCAGATGGAAAGCGTTCCAGACCGGTATACCTCCGTATTTGATCATTTCAGCGAGCACTCGATCTTTTCCCGCTGCTTTGCCACATTTCAGGCTTCTAATTGCCGATTGCAATTCTTGCACACTTATTTCCTCCTTCAATGTGGACGTTGTTGTTGTGGGTAGCGCTGGGGGTAATGTAAAGTAAAGTAAAAGTAAAAAATTCTTTATTGCACAATAAATATAATAAAATATGGTACATAGGCGAGCTTAATACCTTAAAGGTATTCTCTAACAGCTAACCTTTGGGAGAACGACAAAAGATATTGTGGGATGCAGAGTTAAAAGGAAAAATGTATAATAACTAATAATAGCAATAAATATATACTTAAATATACACATTATAAATACATACACATAATACATAAATATAAATATACTTATATACAATACTTACATAAATAACAATCCATGTTAAGTTTAGAAATTATATCTCATTTTGCTTTTTAAGAAAATAAGAAGTTAGTAGATGCCTAAATATGTTCAACGACGGTGCCAGTCTGATTGACAATGGAAGTTTGTTCCATTCACGAGCTGCAGAAACAGTGAGAGATTCTGAATATCTGCTTGAAGAGTGCAGAGGAATCGCAAGTTGATTGTTGTGCGAGGAACGAAGAGAACGTGTGTGGGAGTCGCGAAGAAATTGGAAACGATCACGCAGGTAATGGGGTGTTTTCGGATTGTTTAGAATACCATAAAGAAAGGAGAGGATGTGTACAGATCTACGAAAACGGATATTCAGCCACTTTAGTTGAATACGAAAATGTGAGACATGATCATACTTACGTAGGCCAAATACATAGCGAATACATAAGTTGAGAAGACGATCAAGTTTATTCAGTAGCTCTTCGGTAAGATCAGGATAGCAGATATCTGCGTAGTCTATAATAGGAAGCAATAGTGAGGTAACCAGCGTTAGCTTAGCAGAGAACGGAATGAAGTACTGGTAACGCTTTAGGGAATGCATAGCTCCAAAGACTTTCCTACTGATTTCAGAGACGTGGTGGTTCCAAGATAGATCACTGCTTATGTGGAGGCCAAGATTTTTAACATTATGACACAGAGGCAGTATCACATTATTAAAATAAAGTGACGGGAGAATCTCAGCATCCAGTCTACCCACTGCGTTTTTAGTACCAATAATAATAGCTTGTGTTTTAGTCGGATTAACTAGAAGTCCAAGATAATGAGATCGAACACGAATCGCTTCCAAATCAGCATTCATTTTGTTAAACGCATCCAGTGTACTATTTCCATCAAAGTTAAGATAAATCTGCAAGTCATCAGCGTACAAATGGTAGGAACAGAAGTTGATGGAGGACGTTAATATGTTAATAAAAACAGAGAAGAGTAGAGGAGATAGTACGCCACCTTGCGGAACACCGGCTGTCACTGAACACCAATCGGAATAGACCTCGTCCACCCGAATACGTTGCTGGCGCCCGCGAAGATAAGATTGAAACCATTGTTCTACAGTCACTGAGACATTCAGAGACCGCAATACTGCTAGGAGGATATCATGGTCTACGCCATTAAAAGCATTGCTGAAGTCAAGGAGTGTGAGGAGAGTAAGCTTATGATCGTCTACAGCAGCTCTGATATCATCGGTGATTTTAACGAGTGCTGTGGTGGTGCTGTGACACGGTCGAAAGCCTGATTGGAAAGGATTATGTAAGTTATGATAATGCAAATAGGATGTAAATTGTCGGTGGACGACTCGCTCAAGGACTTTGGAGAGAAACGGGAGGATGGAGATAGGTCGAAGATCCGAAAAATTTAAAGGAACAGATTTTTTAGGAATAGGGACTATATAACCAAGTTTCCATAGGTTAGGAAAAGAGCCAGAAGAAAGAGAGAAGTTAATAATATGAGTAATAAAAGGGATGATAATGTGCATTAACGGGGTAAGGAGACAGCGGCCTATTTTATCATGACCGACGGCTTTGCTGGATATGGAAAGGATGATCCTTGAAACTTCACTGCCTAAGACAGGCTCAAAAGAAAAAGAAGCAATGTCTGAAAGAGATTTAGAACAGATCGGTGAGATAGTAACGGCCTTTAATACAGGATCAATGGTGATTGGTGAAGAGGAGAAATGCTTATTGAGGCCGTTAATATCCACAGAGAAATTAGTTTCGGATCTAGATTTTCCGAAACCCAATGTTTTTAGAAATTTCCACAAGTTTTGTGGTGATGAAGAATCTATAGATTTATGAATATACAGGCGTTTAGCATTCCTACACATTTGGTTTACGCGATTTCTTGCAGACTTAAACTTGTTCCAGAGCTCATCGTTTGGCGTTTTTCTATGCTTACGCTTAAGTTGATCCCTCCACTTCATAGCTTTCCGTATGGTTTCATCTAGCCATGGTGCAGGGGGGCGCTTCATGCGCACCGGACGAATCGGTGCGTGCTTGTCAAAAATCTCCAGCAATAGTCGATTAAACTCTGAGACCTTGCCGTCAAGACTTGCCTGCTCATATACGCCGTGCCAGTCCATGCTGTTGGCATCTTCCACAAGCGATTCCAGGTTCATTCGGGCAAAGCTACGCTGGAGAATAATTTTCGGTTTAAATTTAGGAGTTTTGACTTTATACGAGGCGTAGATTAGGTCGTGGTGAGAAAACCCTGAGGCAAGGAATTGACCATGTGATTGTACTCTATCTGGAGCAGATGTGAGGATAATATCGAGGAGAGTATGGGAATCGTTCACATGGTGAGTTGGATCAAGAGGAAGAAAGGAAGCGTTAACAGAGGAAATAATTGATTTTAACTTTTTGCTTCGAGTATCATCCCTCCTCAAACATGTATTAAAATCACCCATGATAATGTAGTGTTCGTATGAGGGGAGATGAGTCTCAAGCAACTCTTCGAAAACACTGAAATAATTGATAGAGGGAGGAGCGTAGACTACACCTAGCAGGAACTTTACCGAGTTTAAATCAATTTCTATGAATATATGTTCTGAAGAACTGTTATACTGAGAGGGGGACTTAGAAATTACTTTAAATTTTAGGTTTGAACGCAGGTAAATAGCAACGCCACCTCCGCCCTTACCTGTGCGATCGTTTCTGATAAGAGTAAAGCCAGGAAGGGAATAGTTAATCGACGGAAGAGAAGGTTTAAGAAAGGATTCAGAGATAAGAACAGCATGAATGTGTTGACTAACAAAAGTTGTAAGGATATCAGAGTAATGACTGGCTATACTTTGTGCGTTTATATGGCATACATTTAGATTTTTTGGAGACGTAAGGAAAGTTTTGTGCAGTAAATCGCCTAACAGAACTGCATCTTGGCTATTTTCAAAATCATCATTAGAAGAGTTGCATGAAAAATATTCATCAGAGTTTGATTCAGAATTTGACATGGATTTAATATAAATAAATAGGTATAAAAATATAAATAACTTAATATAAATAAATATATATTATTATATTATAAATAAATATGATAGAAATATAAATTTAAATTTACTATAGTAGCTCTGCAGTTAACAATCCAAATATCACTCTACTGCCAGCCAGCTGTAAAGAGAGAAGAAAAAAAAAAAAAAAGGACAAAGACTATTTAAATTTTAGTACATACATGACACAAAATAAAATATTTTTACACAAATCAGCCACTGTTATTTGTAGATGGTTATACAATACCTACAGCATAGCATAAGATTTTACTATGCGACACAAGTGTAGCAGTGACTCAACAAATATTTAAAATTTACAATGCCAAGCAATACCAAAAATAAGTAAAAAGAAAAATATAATAATAAACTAAACAAAACCAATACATCAAGGGACGTTAGTACACATTTCAACAAAAAAAACAAAATATTTTTCTGAACGTAACCATATTATGTCACTTTGACATTGACACTTGACAGATTAAATTAATAATAAGACATGTGCATGGCAGAGCAGCAAAAAAAAGTATATCTTATAATAACTTTTTATTACTTGTAACAATATTATATATACTGTGTTAAATTGTGCTTAAATGTTATAGTGAGAATAAATAATAAAAAAGTATACCCGAAACAAACGATACTAATAGAGTTATTGGAAAATGTGTAGTTATTTTACAGGAAATTTTGAATGGTTGACTATTAAATTACAATGAAAACTTGATGTATTGTTTTATTTATGAATGTAAAGAAAATTTATGTTATAAGTTGAGTAATGTTAGTAAACAGTAAACGGCATAACTAAGATTTGTGCTTGATATTGCGTGCGGGACGGCGCTTCACCTGGGCCTGTGCTGGCTCGGAATGTGTACAGGGATGTTTTTGAACCAGTTCTTTTAGGTACACCAAGGAGGAAAGCTTTTCTTTAGTACCATTCTGAAGCTTCACGTAGATAATGCTATCCTGCGACCAACATCTATTCATGCCAAAAGCCCGTCTCCCTTCAATAAGCAGCTGACGCCTTAACTGTGTCAGAAATTCAGTCACAGACACATCAGACCCTTTAAACTGTGATTTAGAGCGCCAGATCTTGCTGCGTAGTGTCAATTTGCAGAACTTAACTAAAATTGGACGGGGGCGCTGATCACTTTTGCCTTTGTCATGCTTGCCCAGTCTGTAACAGAACTGCAAATCCACTTTGCTGACTTTTATATCGGCCATCTGCTGGGATATAGTATCACACAGTACCTCAGACACAACCTCGTCCGAAGTCTCTGGGATTCCACGAAATAGTAGGAACTTGCGTCGACTTCTATTTTCCAGGTCATCTGTGGCACTGGCTATTGCCGAAACCTGTGCACGAATCAAACCCACAGCCTGGTACATTATTGCCTTAAACTGCTGAAAATCTTGACTCAGCTGCTCGATGGTTGGGGATGGAGATGAAGATGAGGCTGCCACCAGGCGACCCTCAAACCCTTTCATGCATTCATCTAGCTTTTCTTCCAGTCCAGTAACAGCAGCCAGAGGCTCAGCACCGGGGGCAGACTTCATGGGGGCCATGTTTTGTTATACCAAATTTAGTCACAAAGAGAAGTGAAAGTAAGCTGGCAGTTGTGTACTTAAGCTGAAAACTTATTTCATCACCTATGCACAGTCACTAGATGTTACAAAATACACATTTAAAATATAGGAAAACTTATCTTTATTACTTTAAAATAATAAATAATATTTAGCAAAATTTTACGACGTTTTTATTCCAACTACCCACAAACAACCCCGTTCCACAAACACTGTACCCGTCGTAACGTCGTTAGGAGTTCCACTAGCATACATCTCGCTAAAGTATTCACTCCATCGCTCCAACACCTCATTTGTGTTTGCAAGAATGTTACCGCTGTTTGATTTAACTCTATTCATTCGACAAGATGACGAGCCACCTTTGGCCTTCCTAACTTCCCTCCAGAAAAGTTTGGAGTTCTCCTTAAAGTTGCTCGTCATCCTATTTTCACCTATTTCCTTACATCTTTCACGCTTCTCCTTAACCAAAGATTTAGTCTCATTCTTGCAACGATGGTACAACTCCTTTTTTTCTCTTTTCATACTTTCATTCATATTAAGTGAAGCAACGTAATCTATCCAAGCTTTCTTCTTTCTTTCTACCGAATCTTTAACCTCGTCATCCCACCACGCGTCACCTTTGGTTGCTCGCTTTTTTGCTACCCCACATACTTCACTTGCCGATTCTACCATACCATTTTTTAGGTACTTCCAGCATTCTTCCACATCTTTGCTCACATCTTTCAAGTTGATAAGTTTATCTTTGATGCGTAAAAGTTTAAATGCGGGAATTTGGTAAAAAAAAAAATTTGACTGTCCATCTGTCCATCTGGCAATCAACCTGTATATTTATTTATGTCACGTACCTTTCCGACTAGCATGACTGTTTGCTCGTAAGCGCCCTGTGGTACATATTCCAAGTAAATTATACGACCTGAAATTTTAAAAGTATATATTAAATTGTATCCAGCGACCTGATAATGTTTTATCTGCTATAGCAGATTTACAAAACAAAGCAAGTGTGGAATTAAACAAAATATATATATATATATATATGTACATATATAAGTACCTCGAAAATTTTTTGTATTGATTTTATTAGCGCTAACTATATTAAGTTATTACAAACGAACCAAAAGAAATAAAATATTTGATTTGACGGGCCGGCAGTAAAGTTGCCCAAATGTGATTTCGCTTTTTTACAGACTACCCCGGAAGGGACACTGTCGTGATGATACTTGACTTTTTTACTTATCGTGTATGTGTATCCTTCACTCACCCCTATGCCTCTCGACAGCATTAGCGGCTCTATTGACAGCAGCGTACAGAGGATATTCCTTGACGAACGTGTCTGCGTCGTCGAGAACTCTAACCGTGACCTGCGAGTTGGCGAACAGTTGCGTGACGTACTCTGCGACCCCGCGCGGGGCCATGCGCTCCGGGTCTCCGCCCCCGATGTCGCGGGACACCGCACTGGGAGATAAACGACACAAATCAAGTCTTATGGTCTGGCAAACTATCATGTCTCCCTATTCAGTTATAGTCTTATGGTCTAGCAAACTATCATGTCTCCCTATTCAGTTATAGTCTTATGGTCTAGCAAACTATCATGTCTCCCTATTCAGTTATAGTCTTATGGTCTAGCAAACTATCATGTCTCCCTATTCAGTTATAGTCTTATGGTCTAGCAAACTATCATGTCTCCCTATTCAGTTATAGTCTTATGGTCTAGCAAACTATCATGTCTCCCTATTCAGTTAGTCTTATGGTCTAGCAAACTATCATGTCTCCCTATTCAGTTATAGTCTTATGGTCTAGCAAACTATCATGTCTCCATATTCAGTTATATTCTTATGGTCTAGCAAACTATCATGTCTCCCTATTCAGTTATAGTCTTATGGTCTGGCAAACTATCATGTTTCCCTATTCAGTTATAGTCTTATGGTCTGGCAAACTATCATGTTTCCCAATTCAGTTATAATCTTATGGTCTGGCAAACTATCATGTTTCCCTATTCAGTTATAGTCTTATGGTCTGGAAAACTATCATGTATCCCAATTCAGTTATAATCTTATGGTCTGGCAAACTATCATGTTTCCCTATTCAGTTATAGTCTTATGGTCTGGCAAACTATCATGTTTCCCTATTCAGTTATAGTCTATGGTCTGGCAAACTATCATGTTTCCCTTTTCAGTTATTGTCTTATGGTCTGGCAAACTATCATATTTCCCTATTCAGTTATAGTCTGTTGGTCTGCTAAACTATATTTTTTTCCTTTTCCCTATTCAGTTATAGTCTTATAAATATAGTTAGTTATAGTTCATAGAAAAATTGTGGCAGCTCCAGAAATTATCAACCAAAAATTACATAAACATGCTTCAAAGAGGTTTTAAGGTACGTTGAGTTTGACAGCTGTATTTCTCGAGCGTAGTGACGTGCCGAGGAGTCCCTCCGTTTGACGGCTGAAAGGAATAATTGAGTGCAGCCGTTCAGGAAACTCACCGTGAAGCTTCCAGAGCGACAGCATTCTTGAGGAGAGTCTCGAGGGACCTCTGTAGTCCCTCCCCGTATACGGAGAGAGACACAATCTTGTTCTTCTTCTCCGGAAATAGTTCACGGATTTGAATTGGCTGAAACATTTTATTTATTCATCAATACTGCACTGTACATTTACAAAAGAGAGACCCTTGAGAAAGCCAACATGCTTATGCCACGGCGGAGACCAAGACCACCTTTTATAATGCAAGACCAAAAACAAGACTGGCTAAGTCTTGTTCTTGCTTTGGGCAACACTACCCTTAGCAATTAAAATTACACTGTATTTTTTTTTGACTTGAGCCCTTATATTATTAAGGCATTATTGGAAAATATATGCGATAAGTGAGTAATAATAGTTTATTGTTTTTTATTTAAATTAATTTGCTATTACAATTTGAAACTATAGGTACATTAGCAGTCCCAGCCTGTGCTATATATATTTTTAATATATGCTGACTAGATGAGTTAATAGAAAGATGAGTTAATAAAACCGTTTCCCTTTCCTGGTGGTCAGAAACCACGCTTATAAATAAGCGGATTCACATTTAGCCAACTTTACTGCCGGCCACAGCGTACCAAACTCAGAAATATCACAATTTTTTTTTTTATATCTTCATTTGTATTGCAATCTGTCTAGTCAAGACATTCGGCAATATGTATGTAATACTATAGGTATTGAACGGTTTGCTTCCATTGATGCAACCGTATTGATACATTAATGCACTGCAAGTCATTGTCATTGGAAATTAAATAATCAATTCATGTGGAGCTGTTCTCTTCAATCTTCTGAATCTGAATGTTCTATCCATAAGGTTGCTTGCCAACTTATTTTGATGATTTTGTATGCGTTTGCCATAATTGGTAGCTTGAGTTTTAATTTCTTCTTTGACTGTTGGGATGCCAAGGTCATGGTGAATTATATCATTTGTGACGTACCAGGGTGCATTTGCAATCATTCGAATAGTTTTTGATTGAAATCTTTGCAGTATTTCCACATTGTATTTTGCAGATGTACCCCATAATTGGAGTCCATAGGTCCATATCGGTTTCAGAATGCACTTATAGAGAAGAAGCTTGTTTTCCATTGATAGTTTGGATTTGGTGTTTATGAGCCAATATAGTTCACGTAGTTGCAGTCCAAGGGCTTTACGTTTCATGTGTATATGCTTCCTCCAAGTAAGTCGTCTGTCCAGGTGTAAACCAAGATATTTTGCATCTTGTGATTGGGGGATTTGGACACCATTAAGTTTAACAGGTGGGCAAGTCTCACGCCTTGTAGTGAATGTTACTTGAACTGATTTGGTTTCATTTGCCTTAATACGCCATGTATTTAGCCAGTCTGTTAGACTATCAAGACTGCATTGAAGACTTCTTGAGGCTTGTTTGGGGTCTTTATTCACTGCTAGTATGGCTGTATCGTCAGCAAATGTCCCAACAATAACACCATTGGTCATTGGGAGGTCTGATGTAAATAGTAGGTATAGCGTTGGTCCCATCACACATCCTTGTGGCACACCAGCTTTAATGTCGTGTAGGTCTGTTATTTCTTCTCCATGTTTGACGAAGAATTTTCTGTTGTTAAGATAGGATTGTATGAAGCAATAGTAATTTATAGGCAACATCTTTTTAACTTTGAAGAGTAGACCTTCATGCCAGACGCGATCAAATGCTTGTGATATATCCAAGAATGCTGCAGAGCAGTAGTTCTTCTCTTCAAATGCATTATTAATGTTATTAACAAGCCTGTGTATCTGCTCAATCGTGCTATGTCCCTGTCTAAATCCAAATTGATGGTCTGGAATCAGGTGCCTTTCTTGTATTACAGGATTAAGTCTTTTTAGAAACAACCTTTCCATGATTTTCGATGGTATCGGAAGTAAGCTTATTGGTCTGTATGATTTGACATCTTCTGCACATTTTCCTGGTTTTGGTATCATTATAATTTGTGCCACCTTCCATTGAGGTGGTACAAAACTTCTACAAAGTATTGCATTATATAATTGTGTCAAGAATGTTATGCCACTTTCGGGCAGTTCTTTTAGCAGTTTGGCCGTTATAAGATCATAACCTGGAGATTTGTGTTGGTTTAGGTTGCATATTGCGTCTTCGATATCAGACTTTTTAAATTTTCTAATAGGCAAGTCCAACTGGTGCATTTCTGTTAAAGTTTTAATAATCTCTGATTCGCTTTCGTTGGTTTTGTCAAAGTGATTGGGGATAAACACTCCATCCAGATGTTCAGCAAACACTTTTGCCTTGTCTAAGTCACTATTAGCCCAAGAGTTGTCCGGTTTTCTTATAGGGGGTTGAGCAGTAACTGGTCTTTTAAGTCTTCTTGTTGCCTTCCATAGGGAGTAATCAGAGGAGGCTTTTGCGTCCAGGTTCATTAGATGATTTTCAAAACTTTGATTTTTCTCTTGACGGAGGCAAAGCTTCAATTGGGCAATAAGTTTATTTAGCTTGGATTTGTCTCCTGGATACCTAGTTTTCTGCCATTGCTTCCTGGCTCTTCGTTTAGATGCAACTAGATCTCTTATTGTTGAGGAATATTGGTACACTGTTTCAGCTGAGGACTGCATTGGAGTTGCTTCCCATGCTGATGTTTGAGTAGAGTTATTAAAATGTTCTACAGCTAGAGTAATGTCATGGTCAGTTTTTAGAGGTAGCTTGTTTTCAAGCAATGGAGCTACTAACTGCCTAAAATATTCCCAGTTTGTTTTGTTGTTATGTAATCGACATGGTTTTTCACATTTAATAACATTTTTATTTAATGTGGCTAATATTGGCGAATGATCCGATGACAACTCAAGGCAAGTTTCACACAACAGTTGCTGGTCATTGATTCCTTTAATCACAAGGAAGTCAACTAGGTCAGGCACTTTTTTCCTGTCTGTTGGCCAGTATGTTGGTTGTCCAGTTGATGCAACACCAAGGTTGAGTGCCTGAATAGCAGACAGGAGCTGTCTACCTTTTGGCGTTATTAATCTTGAACCCCAGTAGGTGTGTTTAGCATTATAATCTCCACCAGCAATAAACCTGTTTCCCAGTGTTTGAAAGAATGTTTCATAGTCTTCTTTTTTAATTGTGGGCTGTAGACTGAGCTGATGGTAAATGGACCATTCCAGTCCTCAATCATTATGCTAGTAGCCTGTATTTCGGGTTGAATATAGGCTTTTATTTCGTAATGCTTAATGTTATTTTTAATTAAGATTGCTGACCCTCCATGCGCATTTCCATCACAAATAAATTAAATAAATTAAATTAATTAAATATTAATACTTATATACATTAATAAATATTTTTGTGTCCCGACTAGGAATCGAACCCGGTACCTCCGAGTCTAAATCCACGGACTTGACCGCTAGACCACAGACGCAGTTAATATTTAAACTATGGTATCATTGACAGATATACTGACTACATAAAGTGCCTCGAGAGCTCCCAGGATGAGAACCAAGTCACTGTCGGGGAAGTAAGGTAGGCTCTGCACTACTAGCAGAGGTTTCCGAGCTCCACAGGAGATGGCACGCTCCATACCTCTGCGGGCTGCTTCATACACCGATCTGCCAGTAAAGGGTTTACATTAATACAACTCCAACAACACTAAAGTAGAGAAGACATTTTTTTTAGCATTCTATGGATTGACCGTGCGAGTGGCGGGTCCATTGTGTGTGGGAAAGAGAGAAGAGAAGACAAATTTCTTAGCATTCCATGGATTTCGTCCATCGTGTGTGGGAAAGAGATGAGAAGAATGGTGTCTTGGGCTTGCAACCGACAATAGGCTGGGTTACAAAGATGGCCCGCTCACCATCCACCATTCTGCTCCTCTCCCTACCCAACCTAATACTGTATGATTACGTTAAAGCCGTCTTGGAAGCTCTTTCCATAATGTATCTCCTGCAGACCTGCTTTCGCCAAAGTCTTTCAGTGAGAAAGATTTAGCTAGAACTCCTCTCGCACAGACTTCCACTGCGTAAAGCTTAAATCCATTCCTAATCATTTCTTCTGTGAGATCACAATATTTGTTCCGACTTCATGTTGTGGTCTTTTGGAATATTTAATTCCCATGGAACGGTAAGTTCAATAAGTTCCGAGAACTGACACTATCATGTTGTCAGTGAATTGTTTTACAACTTCTAGGAATGGTATTTTTCCTTAAAAATTGATTCTTCTGCCAAGAAATTTAAAGGGCAAGGTTTCATTTACCGGGGCTATTATCTCAGTATACTACACCATATGGCAGTAGGTGTCTCGGGCTAGCAACTGACAATTGGCTGGTTTAAAAAGCAAATAAATAATGATAACAGTCTTACCTGACGTCATCATAAGGCGAAATCGGTCCTGTGGGCGACAGAATGAGTCTGCCACCAGACACGCAAGGGCAGCTTAACACACTGGCCACCTAGAATTTTTTAAACATTATTTCATTCTTGAATTCAGTCAGGCATAAACTAACTACACTGTAGTTCATAAAATATAGCTTGAGCTCTGTGGTACATGTTAAATGTTAATCAAATTCAAAAAAATTAAGAGGCGACAAATTTCTAAGCATTCCATGGATTTACTGTGCGGGTGCAGGGTCCATCGTGTGTGGGTAAGAGATGAGAAAAATGTTGTCTCGGGCTTGCGATCGACAATAGGCTATTTAAAAAAGGAGGCCTCCCTTTTTTTTATTTTACGCGACAAAACACTTACCATCCACCATTCTTCTCCTCTCCCTACACAACCAAATACTGTATGATTCCGTTAATGCCGTCTTGGAAGCTCTTTCCATAAATGTATCTTCTGCAGACCTGCTTAGGCCCAATTCTTTTAGTACATAGTGCAAAGATTTTGCTGGAACTCCTCTCGCACAAACTTCCACTGCGTAAAGCTGAGTCTTGAACCCGTTCCTGATCATTTTCTTTGTGAGATCATAATATTTATTCGTCTTTATGTTGAATGACATCATTATAATTAAAGCAATAGTGCGTAATTTTAGTCTGGAAATAGCAACTGGATGACTATATATAATAATAAAAGATGACATATATCATAATTTCAAGACAGCATTAGCAGAATCATACAGTATTTGGTTGGATAGGAAGGGGAGCAGAATAGTGGATGGTGACCCTGTTATTGTAAATAAAAAGAAGGTGCCCATAGACCATTGCAAGTTTCCACAGTACTTCTCCTGTTTTCAAGTAAATGGTTAACAATTTGTCTCCTTCATAGCAACACAAACATTATAAATACTAATATCTTATCTAAGAAGTCCATCAATAATTATAAGATTAGAATTACAATTAAAATAATATTTATGAGAAATACTAAATCTATAATCCCAATATTACTTAATTATCTGTTTATCTTTTTTGTACGAATCTACAGATAGCTATCGCAAACCTTTATCTATATCTACCTATATTTTAGAGATACTCCATTTAATGACAAACTAAAGCGTCGAAATCAATTGGCTTTGGTTGGTTTAGCTTGTCTTCCAATTCTGATTTTTCTTCTCACCATTTAACGACAACTCTCTATAACGCCATAAAATGCACAGTCCCTTCAGTGTCGTTATATAGAGTTTACACTGTATTTATATGAAACCATTTTTTTGTATTTATTTTGACAAAGACTGCCTCCATGGCCTAGCAGTTAAGTCCATGGATTTAGACTCAGAGGTTCGAATCCTGGTTGGGACACAAAAATATTTAATAATATAAATAAATACATTGGCTCAGATGTAAGAACGCGTTCCTTAAATCCTACAAAGATTGCTTCAAACCCACCCGGCAAGTACCAATGAGAAATACACTTTTCTTACGTACATTAGTCGTAGATTTACAACACAATCGTTCCCGTGCCAGAGAACACGTTAAGCCGTCGGTCCCGGTTTCGCTCATACCAACTTGTGTTGATAAATTGTCATGAAAAAGCTGTCTGGCCAGCGTGGCGAGTGTAGGCCAAATTCTCCAGAAATGTTCTGGAAGGCCCATCTCCAGCAGTGGAGGTCTAGGACGCTGTGTTCGAGGGGCTGGAATGAAGTGTTATGTGTTATGGTTTTGCATCTTGCTCGCTCAATCCATTATTGTCAAAGATTTTTCTTTCTAGGTAATAAAATAATGGACATTTTTTGTCAATCATATATTTGTTTTGTAAAATATAAAAAAATAATTATAAATGTTTTGCTATTTTGCTTTCTTTAATAATAGGTATGTATGTATATGAAATGGAAAATATGTCCAAAATTTCCATAATTTTATTTCATACAAAGTTAATGCAGATTCCTTTCTTAGTCAGATTAAACATTAACAGGTCACTGGAATCTGCTAAGATGCTGGTCTTCTGCTAACAGCTTACTTATTGGACCACTTAGCTGCTTAGTCTTCCACTAGCAGGAGTAGAATCAGTCAAAGGAATTAAATTAATGACGTTTCATAAATGCCTGTAATAGGTTTGCGTGAATAAAGATATTTTGACTTTGAAATGTAGACCCATTTCTCAATAAAACTCAAACATCAATAATCTTCAAAAAAAAATGGTTTGTACCTGCAAAAGGGATGCTAAAATGTAAAACCCTCTACAGGATATTGCTATTATTTTTTTGTTATGTTGCTTATAACAAATAATAGTTAAAGAGGTGTGTACTTTTAATAAAAATAACAATTTATTTTTCAAAAAATGCAAACACAAGACCTCATTGTTAATAAGTTAGCTATAACAAATTATAAACTTTCAAATAAGAAGTGTGTATGAAATGTTTGTGAAATTCAATAAAAATAATTTACCAACTGAAATAGTTTTGCTCAAATTGCCAAAATCAATAATAAAATTATCAGTTTCTTAAATATTGTCCAAACTTACAGTATCACAGGCTCCGTCAAGCTGCCGAGCATTGGCCACAACCTCCTTCAGCAGTTGAGGAGCCTTTACTGTGGCCTCGGAGGGATATATGACCAGAACTACGGCATCACACTGACTGGTGTTCAGCTCAGTGGCTGAAACCACTGGAACCCCATTTACTGCACTCATTCTTTCACCTGGAAGAAAAAAGAAGACAATTTTTAATTCCTACAACTATGAAATGCTGAGCTTTTTGAGGATGGATGTATGCTAGTTGTTGTTGCTATTTCAAACAAAAACTACTTAACAGATTTTGATAAACTGTACAGTAATATAGCATTATTCTAACACATATGCTAAATGATGTCATCACCACCAACATCATTGTCGGAACATGTCACCCCACTTAAATGTTTATTTGCTGATCATATGGACGTAGTAGTAAAAGTACTAGCAAAAAGGATCCGATCCACATTGAAATTAATTTTAAGTTATAGGCCATTGAAGTTGGAACTTAGATTAGTCCAACATTTATATTTTATCTGATTTGTTTTTATCATCCTAAGGAACTGACTGAAATTTATAATTAAATTTCTGTAAATTGTTGATCAGATACTTTACTTACTGCGTCTGTATATTGCACAGGCAAAGCCGGGTAAAACAGCTTGTTACTATAGTTGAAATAAGACAATGTTTTTATACATATCCAAAATATATTTCGAAATAGCTTTCACCCTGAGATTGCAGACTCCGTTAAGCTGGCAAGGTTTTAGGAACTGATGTCAGTGTCTGCTAACAATAACTAAAATTCCTGGATCTCTTGCACCGCTTCTTTGGGCCTGTGGTCAAATATCATCATCTTCACAGCCCCTAGAACACAGAGTTATAGTCTCACACTGTTGGAGATGGGCCTTCCAGAAATTTCCGGAAAATATTGGGTAACACTCGCTACACTGGCCAGACGGGTTGCCGAGGTTTTGATGTCAATTTATTAACAATTCCACAAGTTGATTGGTTCCACAACTGGGACCGACGGCTTAACGTGCTCTCCGAGGGACGGGAACGGCGGTGTTGTAACAAGTGTACGTGAGAAAAGTATTATTGGTACATGCCAGGGGTTAAAATCTTAAAATACGGTAGGTACTTACTATTTAATACCGCAAGCCGCTAAATGCGCGGTGATAATAAGCGAAGTTATCACGAATAGTGGAATATATACACAAATGAAACAGATAAAATGAAAACCGAGATACTTTATCGCTCGCTTATCATTATAAACAAATACCCCAGAACAAATGATACGTGGTGAAATTTTAGAAGATATTTTCTACTTTTATTATTGTTCAAACAAAGCAATTTTTTTTTTTGGTTCTCTTCTTCCGATGGATGATGAATGAGATGATAGGGAAGGCAAAGGGTCTAGCCCATACAGCCAAGTCTGACGTAATATATCTTTCTTTTCTATGAGTTAATAAGGTTATCATCAAATTCCAGATGCTGCAGAACTTGATGCTTTTCTTGGAGTCACTCGCGGCACTATAGCTCAAACACGTCGGGTAAAATGTGGGAGTTGACAGCGCGGGAAAACCGCAAAAAATAAATTGCAACTTGTGCCATTTTCCATAATTATTCACATTGTAGCACATTATTAAACCAAACACCACTTTTTACCAATAATAATCCACAGTAGGTACATTAATTTACAAAACAAAAACTTGCACATGTCTTGTAAAGTGCAGTGCTTGGCCTAGCTGGAAATAGTGTGCTTCGAGATCTGTGTGTACCTATCTTTTTTTCCCCCAAGTCGTATGCCTTTGTCCACTTATTTCTCCTAGCTTAGATGTGAATCAGGGATAGCCCTAAACGTAAGCAACACAGAATTAGAAGCAATAAAACCACCGAGCTATTATAATTCTTCTTTGCGAGGTGGAAGCACAAGCGTTAAACGCGCTTCTATCTATATCCGTAGTATTCATCTTATTTAATATTTTGTAAATATATTTTACTTTAATATGATGGGGAAATATTCTGTACGGCAAAGTTGAAATCAATTGTAACTTAAAAATAAAACTATTTGACCGAGATTTAAAAGTTTAATTAACATGTCTTTCGTTACAAGCTTACATACTGAAATGAATAAATAAATAATTACTTACAAATAAGTATAAAAAGAAGATTTTAGTTTTTCTCACACACACATCTTATTATAAAACATTTAAAGCTTTAATTACAAAACACTATTATAATATATCTAACTAAGCCAGCGAGACCAGATTACCAATTAAGACGCGGCATTTTTTAACCTTGCCGATTGTTTTTTAGCTTTATCGAATCCAATGTTTGTGAAATTTCTCTCCATTCCGCAACCGAACCACACGCACAGGTCAGAATATGCACCCACATACCGTAGTCACTTCGCGTACCTATAAATTTGGTGACTCATACACTGTCGCACAATAAAGATGTGGAATGCTCTTCCAGCCTCTGTGTTTCCACTTTCCTATAACCTGGAGTCCTTCAAGCGTGTTACGGACTGATGTCGGACATAAGGGTCTGATTCCAGTTGCTAACATTCATGACCCTGCGCGCCACTTACCATCAGGTGGGCACAGGGTTACATGTCGTGCTAGTATAAAAAAAATAATAATAATCTGTGAATGCCTAACATAGGCTGAGTTGTGACAAAACGAAGTATTATTTATTAGAAGCATTATCACGACAGTATTCCTTTGCGAGGTAATCAAAAACCATGCTCTTTTTTTGAAGATTTAGTCAAATTTACTACATCAAGGCAAGTGGAAAGCTCGTCGATGTCTTTAGCGTACTAGACTCGAGACATATCACATCACATCACAAATTACCTAATATTGTGTCAAGACCAGGCATAGGACTTAAATGGGGTGTAACTCTTAGGCAACAAAGCTTTCTGTAGCTGTCGCTAGCGGCAATGGTACCTTGTTTACACCTATTTCGCATCATTTTTAAAATGTTTGCGTGATTTCTGACTACCCCGGAAGGGAAACGGTCGTGATGTCCGTATTTTTTTAAAATTTTTTTTTTTTTTTTAAATATTTCCAGACAGGTCACACAGCGCCATCTAGTTTCCGTGGTAAGCTACGAGGCTTGTGTTACGGAAACTAGATGGTTGATCGTTAAAACCTAACATTCTCCATTGGATATACGAGCAAGTATTCCTCACGTCTAATGAAGGACTAAATTGTTGGCTATTGGCCTCGCTGGCTAGATTTAATATTCCAAGTACCTACTCAGATTTAGTGACAGTAAGCTAATTTATAATCAGCAAATCATCACAATTCGTTTACTAGTTAAGGCGAAAACTAATGGCTATTATTATTTTTGCCTCGGGCGACATGTTCACACAAAGCTGCTGCACAAAATCAATGTCACTTAAGTTATTATTATTACTGTAATTCCTACTACTTAAATTATTTCCACTTTCGCGCACAAACATAATAGTTTTTTTACCTTAGAAATATTTCTTCCGAGCGACGTTTCAGCCAAGTTGAGTTGCATTGTTCGACTTGATAGCAAATACAGCATTTTTATTTTATTTTGTACGAAACACAACTTTCAAAGCGAATTAAAGCCCGAGGTCAAACATAGGGTGCGTGTACGTAGTCTCCATCGCGCAGCTTCAGTCGACCCGTGAGTTTAGTCCCGTGACCACAGCCAAAGCAACTTAGCTACGTCGGGAGTTATTTACTTACGGATTTCTGGAAAATACTTAAGATTTTTTATGGGTCCTAAATCGCCTTAAAATCTACTTTTATAATTGTGTTTGAATTTTCGCTCGGAAACTCTGCAGTGCTAAATGAGTGCCGGATGACGTCACGTACCTTATGTTCGACTTGGCGCTGTAAGCGTTTTTTTACATTATATCGCTTTGAAAATCGTTTGAGTAGCGTTTTCATTCCTTTAAGCAAAATTGACTAATGACTCATTGAATGTAGTTTGCGAAATTTTTGCGCATATTAACTGGTCACCTCGTAGCGCAGTTTATCCCCAATGGATTTTGTTTCTACCTTAAAAGTAAATTTTTCAACAGCAACCCAGTGTCTCTGGAGGAATTAAAGGAACGTATTCGCGAAGAAATGCAGAACATTTCACAAAACACCTGTACAGCCGTCATTGAAAAGTTTTTGTAAAGTAAAGACTTATGGTCCACCTGTAGCCCTATTCTGTTACTTAAGCGCCAACGTTATATAGTGGAATCCCTTAAATAACGTAACTGTCAGTGTAATAATATTAAAATTGGCATTTTTGGCAAATTTTGATATTGTCATTCTCACGGAAACTTGGTTAAATGGCGGTGTTTATGACTCCGAGCTGTTTGACGACCGTTATACAGTACATAGGAGAGATAGAGAATCTGGCGGATTTCATAGTAGAAAGGATGGCGGAGGAGTGCTTATAGCAGTTTTGAAACATCTCGCTTCAGCTCGATTGACCCATTTCGAATCAAATTGCGAGGATCTTTGGGTTTCTGTTGACACAAAGAAATATACTCATGTAACTGACAAATTATATATATGTGGCATTTATTTGCCACCACCACTTCAAATGCACATTTTGGATCATTATATATCTAAGACTAATAGTAATATTGAACTATATAATGGTAAAACTCTTATTATAGGAGACTTTAATCTTAGCAGTATAGAATGGTCTCAGTCACCTGACTCATGCGCTCTTACTCCTAAATCTAATCACAGTAATCTCAGCGAAGCTCTTCTTGACTTTGTGTCCTTGAACAATCTTGACCAGTACAATTATGTCTTGAACAGCAAAAGTAGAATTTTGGATCTGACACTCAGCGATTTGACTATTTCTGATTTAACCGAATTTACAGACAACCCCTTGACAGTGATCGATCCTCTTCACCCTCCAATACGATTTTCTGTGCCTCTAACGGGAGCTGCAAACGTGTTACCTAACAATTATGAGAGATATCGTTTTCATAAGGCGAACTACGATGAAATAATTAAAGATTTAACAAATACCGCATGGTATGACTTGATGTCCGGTTGTTTTTCAGTTGATGATATGGTTATTGTTTTGTATGAACAACTTCGTAACGTTATTAGCAAACATGTACCAAAGACCAAGACAAAAAGCAGCAAATATCCGGTTTGGTTCACTAATGAGTTGATCGGTTTACTTAGGGAAAAAAATAAATACAGAATGAAGATTCGCAAATTTAATAGTAATCCATGTGATGTACTTTGTTACCAGTCATTGAGAAAACAATGTCACAACATGCAGAGAGTGTCCTACCGTCAATACCTAGACCGGCTGGAGTCATCTATAAAGTCTAATCCTAAGTTATTCTGGACTTTTATCAAGAGTAAAAAAAGGAACTGCAGCTCATATCCGGCAAAGATGACTTTGGACGACGTTTCAGCATCAGACGGTAGTGAAATCTGCTGTCTCTTCGCGCGTCACTTTTCATCTGTTTACAACAAGACAGTTGTTCCAGATCAGATTGATACTGACACGAACACGAGCAACTGCATCTCTGCGATATCGTTTGACCGTAATCAAGTCTTGAAGGCCCTAAAAAGACTAGATATGTACAAAGGAGCTGGTGCTGACGGCATTCCTTCTATCTTTGCGGTCAAATGCGCAGAGGTGCTGGCCTTGCCTCTTACACTTATATTTAACCGATCTATTGCTTGTGGTACTTTTCCGACCGTCTGGAAGGAGTCCCTGGTTATACCTCTGTTTAAGGGTGGCAATGACTCATTGGTTAACAATTATAGACCTATTTCAATCATCCCTGTTTTTGCCAAAGTACTCGAGTCACTTGTCTGTCCCATTATTGCCTGGCATGTAAAACAAACAATCTCACTACAACAACACGGTTTTGTAAAGTCAAGATCTACTTCTACAAATCTTATGTCCTTTACTGAGGATATCAGGGAGTCCCTTGATCGTAATGTATCCACCGATGTGATTTACACCGACTTTAGCAAAGCCTTTGACAGGGTCAACCACTTACTTCTTGTCAGAAAATTGTCCAGGGTCGGTGTTTCGGGGAGCTTGTTAAGGTGGTTCGGTTCGTATTTGATTGAACGAAGGTCAGTGGTGGTGGTGAACGGGTACACATCCACATCCTTCGACACGTGTTCTGGTGTTCCCCAGGGGTCACACCTTGGGCCAATCTTGTTCAACATATTTATTAACGACATATGTGATTGTTTCTCCTATTCAAAATGCTACATGTTCGCTGACGATCTTAAAATATTTAGGCAGGTTTGCACACCCAACGATGTCTTCTTGTTACAAAAAGACTTAAATAGTTTATGCGAATGGTGTGAAAATAATGGTATGGAGTTAAATGCAAAGAAATGTCAGACTATAAGATTTTCAAGACAGAAAAACAACACATTTCCACCACATTACACCATAAAGAGCAATACACTTCAGGTGGTCAACAGTATCAGAGACCTGGGCGTCATTTTGGATGATAAACTTCGCTTTAATATACATATTGACGCTATAGCATGTAAGGGTTTCAAAATGCTTGGTTTTGTGATTCGTAATTGTAAACAGTTTAGGGACTCCAGGTTAAAGATAATTTTGTTTAATGCGCTGGTACGCAGCGGACTCGAATACGGTAGTGTTATTTGGAACCCGCACTACGATGTTTATAGAAAGAGGCTTGAGAGAATCCAAAAGCGGTTCTTATGGCACCTATCGTTTAGCTGCAACCTAGCCAAGAAATTAGCAAGTTACGAGGACAGATTGAATTACTTTCGATTAAGCTCCCTTAAAAAACGTCGCTCAGATTTAGATGGCATGTTTTTCTACAAAATAATTACAGGTGCATTGGATTCTCCTGACTTACTTCGCAAGGCCTCATTTTACTCCAGCACAAGAAGATCGAGAGTCTCGACATACACTCCTTTCGTGACTACCTTTTCAAAGACTAATTTGGGTTACTTCTCGCCTATTAACCGGATGAAACGACAGTATAATTACTTGCACAAGTTTCACGATTTTGACGCATTTTCATGTGGTGCTCTTAAATTTAAAAAGGCATTAAAAACAAACAAAATCGGTAGTTTTTGTTAATTTTAGCTTTTAGATTGTAATTCTGTTTGTAAATTTTTCTTAAAACTGTTTTTTTTTTTTTTCAGTATTATAATATTTGTAAAATTTATTTAGGTAATTAGGTAGGTATTAGTTTTATTAATTATAATTTAATTTATAGATTTAACTGTTAGGTAGGTAAATAATTTGCTTTTGTAATGTATAATATCTATTGCATGCCTAGTTTTAAATTTATACGCAATGGTAATTATGAGCAGGCCGTCTTCTCCTTTAATTAAAATCACATTTACTCTGTTAATTATGTATGCATGTACTCAAAAATTGAAATATTGTTGATTTTGTTGGAGAACTTATAAATAAATAAAATAAATAAATAAATAAATAAAGGTTTCCACTACAGATGACAGCAAAATAACGTAACGATGCGTTCATTTAAAAAGAAAAAAAAAATATTATAAATTTCTTTTAGTATTTGCCATATTTTTATATATTACCAAATGTGTGTATAATCTTAGAATAATTAATATAAATGTTTGTTAACTTTAATATAAATTCGCGGCGGACAATTTAAATATTTAATTAACGTTTTCCCAATGATTTTGCAACCCCATGGGTGACTTTTGAAATAGTGTAAAATCTATTTTGACAAAGGTCGGCTATGATCGGAGAAACTCGGGCTAAAAGTGATAGTAAATAACATAATTCACTATTTTGACGATCTAACGTTTGGGACTATGCCGTATGGCTGCTGGTCCTGTAATAAAACAAAAAACACATATTTTTTACATAAGTCAGCTACCCTATTGTGAAGTTGAAGTTGAAGGGTAAAAATTACAAAGAATAAGAACGCTTAAGTCAGCTCAACTAAAAACTGTGCAGAGAAAATAAAGAAGCCAAATAAAAAAAACAAAATGCTTATTATTTATTATGTTTTATTGCAATTTCCTAGCACAATATAAATCGTCCATTAAACATTTAAATAAAACAATGAAAAGTACAATAAAATAAAAGAGAAATAAATAAAAAATAAATTGTTGCCCACACCTCACTTTACAGAATTAGGAACCTTGTGCTGGCAACATTTTATGCTTATGGTACCTATATTTTATACACCTAGCAACACTTGCCAGGGTATTTTGTAAATATATTATATTTGTGATGTGTATTTAATTTTAAATAAATAAAAACATAAACAGCCTGCGCTTAATATCAAATAAAACATTAAAATAATCTTATTAAAGAAGAAAAGTTAAACCTATTTTTTCATTTTTTGAAACATGTTTTAATAAATAAAAATCCCAATAAGCTTTTTGTCAGGCCACTGTTCTTCTGTCTACACACGATGGATAGGGCACCCGCACGGTGAATCTATGATCTATGGCTGAATCCTTGGAAATATGTGAAACACTTGTTTAGGCGTATTTAATTATACTTTTGTAAAAGTCGAAAATAAAAGTAAGGTCAACTTCACGTCAAATCATCATGACCCTATCCCTTACGGGGTGATCAGAAACCAAGTTCTATCTTTGCAAGGAGCGAGTTCACATTTAGCCAACTTTACTATAGGCATGACAATGGGCAGGTTGGTCGATGTCTCCAGCGTGCCAAACTCGGGAAATATCATAAATAAATTAAATATTAAATTAATAAATAAATTTGTGTCCCGACCAGAAATCGAACCCAGTACCAAGTCTAAATCCAAATTGACATAAACTGTCAGTTTTTTTTTTATAAACTGAGATATTGTCCACTAATCATCTATGGATTACTAAGAAATCGTTAAAAAAAAGTAAATCGTTAAACCGGGTTGAATTAAATAGTTAATATATTGTGTTTAAATAATCTGTAATTAATTTTATTTATTTGACCCTAGCTTAACGACAATTGAGGAAAACATTTTGTACGTTGATAATTATATAGCACCGATTCCGCCGATACAATTGGATAATTATATTCACTTTGAAATCCAGTGTTTTGTCTTAATAAAGTACCTGATCATAATAAAGCATATAAATAGTACTTTGAAACTATTATATTTCATATATAAATTGTAAGAAATTCTTCGCGCCATTTTGTGTGGACATGTCAATTGCAAGTTTTTCTTTTGTAAATAAATTTACTGTGGATATTATTGGTTTATAAGTGGTGTTGTTTTGTTTAATAATGTGCTACAATGTGAATAATTATGGAAAACGATAAATTGGACTTTAAATATGGGGCACAAGTCGCAGTTTATTTTTGCGGTTTTCCCGCGCTGTCAACTCCAATATAATACCCGACGTGTTTGGGCAATAATGCCGCGAGTGATTCCAAGGAAAGCATCAAATTCTGCAACATCTAGAATTTGATAACCTCATTAACTCATGAAAAATAAAGATATATTACGTCAGACTTGGCTGTATGGGCTAGACTCTTTGCCTTCCCTATCAAATCATTCATCATCCATCGGGAGAAGTGAACACAACATAAATTGTAACCAATTGACTATTTAATTAAATTATATTTTATGTTCTGGTAAAAGAGATGTATGAGATTATTGAATTATATTTAGTTGAGGCACGCTGCAAAAAAGTTGGGGCCTGATTTTGGGGAATCTCTTTTATTTAATTTATAGATGTGTATATGATAAATTGGTTTCAAAGCTGGCCATATGATGACGCCAAATACCTTCTTGGACAAATAATGAAATATTTGTAAAAATATATAAAAATACTTTATTGTTTTTTCTCGCTTGTTAATATAGTTTAAATTAAATGTTTTATTATTTATTATTTTATTCAATTAATTTTGTTAAAATAGTAAAATGATTTTTTATTTATTTAAACATGTTTACTTAAAAATACGCATTGACACGACCAAAAAGCTTAATCAAACCTAAAGCGAAGAAAAGAAAAGAAAATTTATTTATTTATTTATTCTTATTCAATATATTTTTGGTTGTCACTAAATAAATACGCACGCAATACATTTCACAGCTAAGGACCGATAATTCATCACTTGCTTGGCTCTGTTCACTTAAGTGGCCCTTCACCCATACACATTTCTGTACTTAAGTAAAATAAGCCACTCTGTATTGGCCCTAAATCTTAACCGAACCACCTCCCACTATCCCGCCACAACAAAATTATAAGAAAAACAAACAAATGAAGAAATAAAGCCTTCTTACACTTTGCGATATTCCGCAATTATTGACGTGATATATATTTTTTTAAACGAATTATTTGATAATAAATTATATTTTAGAAATGCGTGAGGAAAATGAGCAAAGCGCAAACACAATATCAACCAATAGATCATCATCCTCCAAGACCTTTGCTGAAACATGGGCTTCCAGAACATATTTGTGGAGAATTTGGCTTAAACTCGCCACGCCTGGCCAGATAGTTAACGTTAGTATTAGGAACCGAGACCAACGTAAATCTACGACAAATGTGTGTAAATTGTGTTTATTTATTATATTATACTTATTGGTACATAGCGGGATACGAACAGCGACCTTTTCTCATTTTAAGTAGACAGTTCTTAAAACCTGGCCAATATTATATATATATATATAATATTCTGTATTATATCGGTATCGTAAAAGTGTAAAAGAGCTTTATATTTTCAAAGTTCCAGATTTGGAATGTAAAAAATATTACATAAGTATTATAAAAAAATATTTTACCGACGGCATTAATATCCTTTTCACATTCTGACAAACAAAAAAAAAATAATTGTGTTTAAAACTTTATAAAAGTAACCAAATATATATATATATATTATTATTATTTTCCTCCTAAACGAACCATTGGAAAAATAAGTGTCAAAAAATATTACCAACTGAAAAAAAAAAGCAAAAAGAAAGTGCATAACAAAAAAATCCAAAATAAAATATACCTATTACCTAACCACTGGTTTTTATTAATCTTTCAAAGATTATTATTTTTTATATATTTATATTCTGACACACAGCTGCCTAATATTTAAATAATATCTGAAATATAAAATTAAAAACAAATTGTGTAGACTTAAAATTAAACGCTATAAGGGCTGCCTGACCCCCGGAGATGGGAATAAGAAAATAGTGGTGCGCGAAAAAATTATCACAGTATCACATCATAAAGAGATACTATTGGTCGGAAAATTCCTCGCGCATCACTCAATTTCCTCGCACATATCCGATCAATAAGCAGCGTAAGGGTCACCACACACTTATCACACTCTTTTTTCGAGTGTCCAATTTAAAAACCTCGAAAAATCGCTGTTCACTTTGAAAACTTGTGAATGGGGTGTATCACTATTTTTTTATCTCGATAGATGGCGCATGATAGATGGTACCTTATATAACTGTCAGTAGCATAGAAATCTTGTAATTTTATTACGAAATCTATTATTTTCTGGATATCATGCCGAAGTGAGCAGCTTTTAAGTGTACAAATCGAGATTTCCAAGCGAAATCAAAGATATGGTGATCTCGAAATTGCTGTTCTATTAATTCAACATTTTATATTTTAAAAGACGGTGTTCGCTTTTTCAATTTGTCTTCTAAGGTAGGTAATGTTAAGTTAAAATGCATTTCTCTGTTATAAAAATACAAAAATATTAAAAAAGTGATGCGTCATAGGTGTAAACAAGGTACCATTGCCGCTAACGACATCTACAAAAAGCTTTGCCTGATACACCCCATTGATACCACATGTGACAGTAAACTTTGCACAACCTAAAATCTAAATTATTGTAACTCTTCATAAGCGGTTCAGTAGTTAAAACAAACATAGTACCGACAAAGTATCATATAAGCTGCTGGTCTTCTGCTAACAGCTTACTTATTGGACCACTTCTGGACTGAAATTTACAAAGTTAAAAGTGTGTGGTCACCTTAAGTATTCACAAATAGCTGCTAAAAACATTAATTTAATTAATGCTAAATAAAACAGTACGCACTACGTACTAATATATAACATATACATTATACAGGGTGCTATTTTAGTCTGACATTGTTGACAATATAAAGATTGACTGCTGGATTTTTTTTTTTCTCTTTCATTGAACATATGACAAACTATATTACTTCTCATTTTACCGATTAAGAGCGTTTATCGGTCTTGCAACTCTCTCGCTCGCACAATACAACATTTTTAAACATTATTCGAGTCTTTGAGAAATGTAGTCTACTAAATTTATAGGGAATAAAATTACGGATATTTTAGAGGTATATACATACACAGAAATACAAAAAGAGGAACAATATCTGGACCCACCCTCGCCTAGACCCGTCAGACCTTTAGAGGACTTCCGATGCCTTCCACCAAGCATGGAAGAAATGGAGGAACAAATCAAAAGAAAAAGTTCCAAATCGGCACCAGGCCCAGATGGCATTCCGTACATTGTATATAAAAAATGTCCTCACACCCGTAAGCATTTATATAATATATATCGAAAAATCTGGTCTACTAATCAAGTTCCAAAGGCATTTGGCGAGGCAGTCTTCGTACTCATACCAAAGAAAACTGAGGTAAATGATCCCAAAGATGCAAGACCGATCGCTTTGACGAATACAATGTCCAAAATCTTCTTCTCCATAGTACAAGCAAGAATGTCCCGATTTATGATCAAGAACGAGTACTTCTCACGCCAGCACCAGAAAGGTTTTTTGCCGGGAGTTTCTGGCTGCTTAGAACACAACACCTTACTCGCTGAGTGTTTGAAGGATGCCAGGAAACAGGAGCGGCAACTAAGCGTCTGTTGGATCGACTTGGAAAACGCATTTGGGTCGGTGCAACATGAATTGCTGCAAACTGCGCTAAAATGGTATAACTTTCCAACACTAATCAGAGATATAATTGCCAATTATTACAAGAACTTGAGATTTGTCGTAACAAACAAGGACGGCTACACAGACACACTAAAATACAATGTGGGCCTGTTTCAAGGCTGCTGCCTATCACCTGTAGCTTTTAATATAATTATCAATATCCTAATCGACAAACTCAAATCTCGTGAGAAGAAGTGGGGATATAGATTCAAACAAAACAACATCTATACGGAATCCGTCTTAGCTTTTGCAGACGACTTGGCGGTGATAACAAGAAATCCCAAGCAATGCCAGGGCTTGCTGAAAATAGTGGATGATTTCTGCTCATGGACAAAGGGAATGAGAACGAAACCATCAAAATGCTTCAGCCTATGTCTGGCTAGGCGAAACACTACATTTACGTCTTATGATCCTGGACTGAGTATAGCAGGGCAGAGAATAGCTCCGATAAATGAAACCATGCCCTTTAAATTTCTTGGCAGAAGGATAAATTTTCAGGGAAAAACACCATCCCTAGAAGTAGTTGTAAAACAATTCACTGACGACATGAATAGGGTTACTCAACAGCTTATAAGCAATGTCAAAAAAGCTTGGATATATGACAACTACTTAGCATCTCGCCTCACTTGGCCTTTCCTAGTATATGATTTCAACAAAAGCCTACTATCAAGTCTGAAAGCGGACGTCATAAGAACATTGAAGTCTTGGCTTGGATTAGCCCAGGGTGCTGACTCCTCAACATTCTTTAGAGGACGGAGAAACTTCGGAATGGATCTGAAAAGACCATCTGAATTATACAAACATCTACGTATAAGCAAATATCAAATTCTAACCAGCTCCCAGGATAATACAATTTCATCCCTTCCAAGAGACCCTCTGGTCTCAGATATGGAACCGAGACTACTATTCTTCAAGAAATTCATGACAGGTGCCCAGACTGACAAAAGGGGCATTGGCTGGAAGAAAAAAGAAAGTGACAAAGAGGTTATAAAATCCTTCCTCAGGAAAGATGAAGAGCATGAATACAGAGTGCACGCGATGACTCTAGAAGTTCAAAATGACTGGCTAACTTTGGGCGATTTTTGCATCCCTCCAGCCCTAAAGTGGCGCACACTAATGTACGATTGGTCTCCGGCGTTGCTAAAGTTCTACCTAAACGCTTTTCAAATGTCCCTCCCGGACCAGAGTAATCTGGTAAGGTGGGGAAAAGCTACGGAAAAGAACTGTACATTGTGTGGTGCTGCCATAGGAACTGCTAGACACACACTTGTAGGGTGCGTTACTCTCCTAGAAAAGGGCTATTACTCACGCCGACATGACAAAGTCCTAGGTGTTATCCGTGAAGCAGTAAGTCTTTCTATTGCAAGAGCCAGAAAGGGACTGACTACAAATAAAACTTTGACCACATTTGTAAAGGAAGGGCAAAGCACGAAAACTAAATGCAAGCCCACCTCGATCCTTGGCGCCGCATCAGACTGGAAAATTCTCATGGATACATTTGAACACCATTATAGGATCCCAGATGAACTAGCTGTATCAGCCTATAGGCCAGACATCTTAGTGTTTTCTCGGAACTTGAAAAAAGTTATCCTTATTGAACTTACCGTTCCGTGGGAATCAAATATTCCAAAAGACCACAACATGAAGTCGAATAAATATTATGATCTCACAGAAGAAATGATCAGGAACGGGTTCAAGACTCAGCTTTACGCAGTGGAAGTTGGTGCAAGAGGAGTTCCAGCAAAATCTTTGCATCACTTACTGAAAGAATTGGGCCTAAGCAGGTCTGCCGTCAATACATTTATGGAACGAGCTTCCAAGACGTCATTAACGGAATCATACAGTATTTGGTTGGGTAGGGAGAGAAGTAGAATGGTGGATGGTGAGCGTATTATCGCGCAATAGAAAAAAAAGGAGGCCTCCTTTTCTTAAACCAGCCAATTGTCGGTCGCAAGCCCGAGACACCATTCTTCTCATCTCTTACCCACACACGATGGACCCGGCACCCGCACGGTGAATCCATGGAATGCTTAGAAATTTGTCTTCTCTTTCTTCTTCTCACAGAAGAAATGATCAGGAACGGGTTCAAGACTCAGCTTTACGCAGCGGAAGTTGGTGCAAGAGGAGTTCCAGCAAAATCTTTGCATCACTTACTGAAAGAATTGGGCCTCAGCAGGTCTGCAGGAGATACATTTATGGAACGAGCTTCCAAGACGGCATTAACGGAATCATACAGTATTTGGTTTGAGGAGTGGAATGGTGGATGGTAAGCGTATTATCGCGCAATAAAATAAAAAAGGGAGGCCTCCTTTTCTTAAACCAGCCTATTGTCGGTCGCAGGCCCGAGACACCATTCTCCTCATCCCTTACCCACACACAATGGACCCGGCACCCGCACGGTGAATCCATGGAATGCTTAGAAATTTGTCTTCTCTTCAATAATAAAAAATCTTTATTGCACAAAAACTAAATTAACTTAAAATAATTTAATTAATCATAGATTTGTTTTTTAGTAAAATCGCATAAATCTATTTGCTATTTTTTCTGTCTTTAATTAGGTACATGAAAGTTGAAATATATCTAAAATGTCCGTAATTTTATTCCCTATAAAGAAAAATTAATAATCTTTAAATGTGCTGTATTGTGCGAGCGAGAGAGATGCAAAATCGTTAAACGCTCTTACAATAACACCCTGTAATTGTTGTCTAAACAAATTAGCACTATAAAGTTTAGAAGTACTAATAATTCCTTATACAGGATCAATAATATTTAAAAAATGCTTTAACAGTTTTAGATAGAATTAAAATCTTGGAACTTATAAATTAATATATGAATACAAGTTTTTTTTAAATAGTTCAACATATTGTAAATATATTTTTTTATAATTAAAGTTTAAAGCACTAATTTGTCAAGATAACTACATAACACTATAATAAATATAAATTAAATATTAAAAATATTTTAGCGAATTTGTTGAAATATAAATATATTACATACACATTAAATTAGTCCCTAGAGGGTAGGTGTAAAAATTTGCAAGCAAAATGCAAAAACCAAACGTTTGGAACAAACTGACATTTGACATTTTACTAGGCGATAGAGAATTTAAGCAAAAAGCTCGGTATTTGTATTAAAAAGTTATTTAAGTGTCATTTTTTTATATATTTATTATTATTATTATATAATTTACACAGATATATATATAAAATGAATATAAAAATCTGGCAGTTAGGACTCGATTGACATAATAAATAATCTGAATAGATTCCGAAACAATGATTAATTAACGCACGTTTGAACATCATTTTACATCACGTGACTGGTAATCAACTTTTTTATTATTTATATTTTACCCAATCGCATGCTTAAATGTTAAACGTGCGTTTTTTAATAATTATTCCAGATTTCAACGGTATTACTAATTATTTAAAAAAAACAGTTGACGTCAAAAGTCAAATATATCTTATCCTACTCATAGCATTAACAAAAGGCATTAGCTAAAAAGAGACAAATATATAAATATTTTGTTTATCGTTAGCATCCGGATCGAAGGACCTAAAATCCAAGATGGCGGCCGGTCTAGAACAGTCTGGCGCGACGTTTCATTTCGTTGCGACGCCATTGCGGGAGGCGATAAAAGTCATGTCGGCTAATTTGTAGAATCGCTTCGAATTCCACGTCGGATAAGTGTCTCTGTAAGAAATATTTAAATATTAAAAGAGAGCGTTGCTATACTACGACAAAGACTGGGATCAACTAAAGTCTGAGACTGGCGACTGAGTACTGACATGGAGGCCATGACATGTAGTTTTATAACCTGGATACTTTTAATGCTACTATTCGCAAATACAAACTACTACCACTACTAATATAATGTGCATACACTGAACTTTTACTTAAGTCAGCTCATTACTTCTCCCGATTATCGACTATGCAGACGTCTGTTACTCCGACCTCACCGAAGAGCTACTAAATAAACTCGATCGACTTCTCAACTTATGCATCCGATATGTATTTGGCTTGCGTAAGTATGATCATGTTTCCCAATTTCGCAAAGAGTTAAAGTGGCTCAATATCCGAAATCGCAGGTCTGCACATACACTCTCCTTTCTTTACGGCATTCTCTATAATCCCAAGGCACCCCCTTACCTAAAAGCTCGTTTTCAATTTCTTTGTGACTCGCACGGTCTTTCACTTCGTTCTTCCCATAACAATTTACTTAAAATCCCTCCCCACTCTTCCAGCAGATATTCAGACTCCTTTTCGGTATCTGCAGCTCGCCAGTGGAACAGACTACCTTTGGTAATCAGACAAGCTCCATCTCTCAAAATATTTAAAGACAAGTTATACAATTTTTTACACCATAAACAGAAAAACTTACCATAACTTTCTACAATGTACTTAGATATGTATTTATTATTTATGTATATATTTGTTTAATATGTAGGATATGTATATTTAATTAGTATGTATTTATATTTCATAATTGTTGATCACAATATTATTTCTGCACCCGCTTATAATGGCTCCCCATTCACAAAGGTTAGTTGGTAGAAAATGCATTTATAGCATTAAGCTCGCCTTTGTACCCACACTATTTTTGGTTCTGTACAATAAAGAATTTATTATTATTATTATTATTATTATTATTAAGTATTCTTAAAGTGTATTTTTTCATTTTGTCATAGATTTACAACACCACTTAGTCCCATTACCAACAGTGGAGGTTTAGGACTTTATGTTATAAATAAATAAATAATAAATAAATATTTCCAGACAGGTCACACAGCGCCATCTAGATTCCGTGGTAAGCTACGAGGCTTGTGTTACGGAAACTAGATGGATGATAAATTACATATTATACTTTTTTTTTTTTGTAAATATATACATATACATACATACATATCTTCACGCCAAATCCCTTACGGGGTAGGCAGAGACAATTGAGCGCCACTTGTCACGATCACGACATACCTCTTGCGCTTCTTCGACATTCATCAACCTCTTCATACATGCCCTCTTGTTTCGATGGCTTTTTAATTCACCTTCAGCTAATGTTTTATTTATTTGATCATGATAGGCAAGTCTTGGTCTGCCAGGGCCTCTTTTACCCACAACTTTCGCATTATATATCTGGTTCGTCAATCTCTCTTCGCTCATCCTTTCGACATGCCCGAACCATCGGAGCATGCCTTTCTTTATTTTTGTACCTATGCTTTCTTTTATACCTACCCTTTTGCGTATTTCGTTATTACGTATACGGTCCATCAAAGTTACGCCGCATATCCGACGTAAAGACCTCATTTATACATATTATACATATAAACACCCATATACATATAAACACCCAGACCGAGACAAATTATACAATGTACAACTTGCCCCCGGTGGAAATCGAACCCACGACCTCCCGAGTTCACGGCAACGTTTGTTACCCATAGACCACGGAGGCGGTCAATAGGCGGTTTTAGGGACTGTGATAAGTAGTTAAAACTAGGCGTAAATATCTAATTATAGCCAGTACAGAGAAGGCTAGACTCGGTTAGCACACTAGCCGCACCTATTTGTAGAAGTCTCACCTCAAGGTTGAGTCGGTCGACGTCTGGCGGCAGTCTGTAGTTGGAGATGAGCAGCAGGTGGTAGGGATACAGCTTGGCAGGCTCGTTGAGGAGGGCCGAGGTCACCATGTTGGGGAGGGAGCGGCGCACCGAGCTGGTCCCCCGAGCCACTCCGGCCATGGCGCTGCCTCCGCGTGTGGGGACCATCAGGCCGGGGATCACTCCATCGGTCATCTATACGGAAATATGTTCACAACTTTACACCTACAGCTTCGACAAAGGATTTATTTAATACTAAATAAAAGATTATAAGTTTTATTTATAAATACCAACCGTGTGAAAAAGACAAATTTCTAAGCATTCCATGGATTCACCGTGCGGGTGCCGGGTCCATCGTGTGTGGGTAAGAGATGAGAAGAATGGTGTCTCGGGCTTGCGACCGACAATAGGCTGGTTTAAGAAAAGGAGGTTTTCACCTTCTCTCGCTACTCAACCAAATACTGTATGATATAAATAGTTCTACCTATGGTATGTATATTTATATATATATATGTTTCTTTATGGTTAAATATCGTTAACTTACCATAGCACGACTATCGACGTCAGTGATAGAGCCAGCAGATACTGAAAAAATTAATTAAATTATTTAAAAAATAACACATGCATGACATATATGCAAGCAGTTACGATTATGTAAGCCCTAAATTTGTGCAATATAACATACATATCTTCACGCCAGATCCCTTAAATAACAAAAAAATATATGTTTAGGGGTACTATATTATCGGATACTATAAATTAGGATTATGTAAAAAACATTTAATTCAGTTCTTAGTGAATTTACTGTACAAATTTATTTAAATATTGTCAAAAGAAAAAAAAATAGATATAGCTAAATATATTGCGAAAGCTTTGCGTTGAAATTATATATAACATAAAAAATGTGATTTGCTGGATTGCTGGGCATTGACTAATGCAACAAAAAAAATAATTGTCAGATTAAGTTTATCTTCATCACAGGTACATGTCGGGGTTCGAAACACACAACATGGAATACATATGATGTTGACAGTACTCCTTTAAACAAGTTGATAGTACAATAACTTTATCTGACGATTGATAAACCAAAGAATTAGGCTGGGTTGTACCAAAACGAAGTCTGTTTAATTGTAAATATTAAAGTTAAAAATGGCGTCAAATTTACTTTTACTTTTACCTAAAAAATAATCTGATACATTCGACGCCATTTTTAACTTTAAATCAAGTCATTTATTCATCCTTAAGTATAGGTACATACATATTACAATTGGTATTCAGTAGTTTGTTCGTTCAGCTATACTTTACCCTTAAGGGTATACAGATATATTATTTAAATGCCAAAGTCAAAATTATTGTCATAAATGCATATAAATAAATATTTAATTACGGATATTTGATTTTGGTGCAACCCAGCTCAAATTATTACAAAGTTAATACAAAAGCAAAAGCTTGGCCAGTTGACTTACTGCACAAATCAGTCCGCACTGAGGACAAAAATATATATATATATATATTTGCGGTAACAAACATGATAATAATTTGTCAAAAATTAAGGAAAATTTTAAAATGTCACATGGTAGTTTGGCAGCTAGAATCGTTTGACTTTATTTTATAGCACTTCTAGACTCAAGTCTAAAAATAGGTTTTAAAAAGTAAAGTATCATCACGACCGTATCCCTTCCGGGGCGGTCACAAACCCTGCTTTTGTTTTTAAAGAAGCGGATTCACATTTAACTAACTTTACTATGAGAAGTGGCAAGCTCGTCGATGTCTAGTACCAAACTCGAGATCACAAACAAAATCGTGTGTCGACCAGGAATCGATCCCGGTACCTCAAGAGTCCGCTAGACCAAGGAGACAGTTATATAATAAACTAATTATTATAACTTACTATCAGATTTTCCGCAGCTAAAGTCTGTGCTATGAGTTTTGTCTCCCAAACCGCTGAATGTGAAGTCGCCCTGGAAATATGACACGAATATTCAACATTTTGGTTATTTCTATTAACACATGAACGGCAGTCGAATTCCATTACATTTGCCATTGGCCTGCAGCCGCATCCCTTACATTTGCAATTGTAATTACTGCGATTCA
Source organism: Tinea semifulvella (assembly GCA_910589645.1). Lineage (NCBI taxonomy): Eukaryota > Metazoa > Arthropoda > Insecta > Lepidoptera > Tineidae > Tinea > Tinea semifulvella. The sequence continues at coordinate 835,969 of OU342600.1, forward strand.
AATTTAAAATGGCATCAGAACCTATTTGAGTGTCGGCCATCAAATGATACGCATTTGACGCTATTTTAATCTTTAATCGTTATAATTTCAGAGATTTTGTTTTAGCTAAAAACGTTATATAATGGAATCTGTTAACTACATACTCGTATATTGATATTAGCACGGATACTGTCAAGGTCAAACTCAAATATTTAAACTAATAATTTTAATAACTAAATAAATATTACAATCCACTAATAACGTGTGCGCTTGTAATGGAATACGGTTGCTGAACTACATGCAGCGGCATTTTTTATTAATATTAATATATATATATATATTGTTTGAGATTTGCTATTCGTCTTATAAACGTACAGTCCAATACGCCCCCTGCACGAACCTTGATTTTAAGATACTAAATTGTCAAGGTAAGGCGTCAAGGCGTTCTAGATATATAACGCTAAAATCGCGGTATTTCGTAATATGTGAAAGACCCTTAATTTAGCAGCAAAGAAACTATTAAACACGGCTTTAAGGCACATATGTCCCACTCAGTTGTAACGCTTGGATGTTACGCGTGGTCATACAAGTTCCCGTGCACGTCCGCATCTGTGTGGCTAGGACTTAACTATGTCTACAAATGACAATATTTATAACTGGTACGCTGTAAAAAAGGGACTATTTCATAAAATATATTTTTATAAAAATCCTGTTAAAACTACTACCGGTTATCCAAAATATCGGTAAATAACGTTTAGTTATAACACTCAATATTAGAATCAAAGGAAAAAGGCACCACTCTTGTAAGTGGAAGTATGAACTGGTTACATAAACTAGTACTATATTTTATGAAATAGTGCCCGGCTGTAACACACACTACAAAGAAAAGTGACCACTCTTGTAACTCACTCCGGTGCTGGACGAGAAGGTGTGGGACCTGGCCGACAGTCCGTACCCGGGGCGAGGCGCCTGCCTCAACGAGGACACCACTGCGAAAACCAACGAGTCCCCAATCCTTAATACCGAGGCCCATTTACAAACACCCCAAACGTCGAAGATGGAACAATACATAATTTGACATTTGATGGCATACCGCCACATTCAGAAAAAATGATTTAAAGAGACACATAACAGTTAGCTTTTAAGGCAGGTGATTGGCTGAAACACACTTTACAAATCACGCAGCGTATAAATGTTAGATTATTTGATCATCCTTTCGGAAACTGAGAGTCTACCTAGTCGTGATAAATTAACTACAAATCACGTGCCCGTAATCTATAATCAAATGTTAATCCTTTTAAAAGTCACATAGGTATGTGTTTTATTATTTATCTATACTGTGTGACTTTGTATGGTGTTACGTTAGATTGTTTCTATTAATAGAATGAAATATTAGTCTCACGTAAGGCCATACAAAATAATATATATTTTTATTAAAGCACTGATCAATTATTTTTTACATTTATTTTTGAAATTAACTTGTTCCATCTCAGACGGGAGTTTCAATTAACTTAATGACAAAATGGAACCCCGTGTTAATAGTAAACCTAAACATCTTAACCTAAAATTAGTATTGAGACAGCTTAACTAAAAAAAAACACATACCTGTTTATTCGAAGAGACCATATCCGCGTTCGACTATATTTACTCGTACAAATGCATAACACACACACAAACATAATAAAAACATATAACTTAAATAATATATAAAAATAAGAGAATCAGCTGATAGGACATTTATGTATACAACAAATCTGTAAATAAACAAGTCGAATTAAACTGATCTACCAATTTCGAAAGCACAATCAAATTATTATATTGGTCAACCAAGACCATTTTTTTCTGGCCTACGTATATTCGTTGGAGTGTGAGTTTGAGCTCGTTCGAGTTACAAGATTGTGCCATAAATGCCCTGCCAATGAATTCCAGGTGTAGCACAGAGGCCACGATTAGAATTTTTTTTCTCTTTACTATGTCAAATACGGCTCTCTTACAACAAGAATTGGGTATTTAATTTTGGCTTTATATCTTGAAACTAATCAACAAGATATTATAATAATAATAAATTATTTATTCGACAGTATTAGCTTAGATATGACATAAACAGTTACTAAACTATCTACTGAGCTTTACAAAGATTGCTCGTTTTCTATCGAAAGAAAACTATCTACTTTTCATAACACTCAGCTTGACGGCGCAATGTAAATGTTTGTTTAAATAAACTATCTACTAAGATTTAGATAAATAAAAGATCGTTATCTAGCAAAATAAAACTATCTACTTTTTGAAGTAAGATAAACTCAATTTGATGGCGCAATGTAAATGATCGTTAAAACAAACCAAACTATCTACTCAGCTTTACAACGATTGCTTGTTTACTTGTCAAATAAAACTATGAAATTTACATGAAAAAGCTAGCGATTGGTAGCGATCATGAAACATTGCGGTGCGTACAAATAAAATTTGTGCGGAAGTGACCTTCACGAATAGTTTCAAAGAATTATCATCATTTTGCGTAATATGCATGAGTTAGATAACGAAATTGAATGGTCTATTATTGGTTTTGAACACGCGACGTACTTGAATTACATACGAGGGGCGTTCAAAATATTCTCGGTATTGATACGTTACAACCTCTTTTATATATATATTTGTTACTGGCCGCTAAGATTCATCCATTGACATTAAAAAAAAGTAAAATTGGAACCGAGATGTTCTTTTGTTTTTCTGCAATTGCCGAACAAACATGAACACCATGAGCGAATTAACAATTTTAACGAAATTAGAGCACCGATCCGTCATAAAATTCTTGACAAAACAGGGTAAAAATCAAAAAACCATAAAAGAGGAAATGGATTGTGTTTACCGTGAGTCTGCTCCTTCTTTATCTACTATTCAAAAATGGTCAAGCGAATTTAAGCGTGGAAGGGAGAGTATTGAAGATGACCCTAGACCTGGCCGGCCTGTAGTGGCTACCTCACAAGAAAATATTGATAAAGTGGAAAAACTTATATTGGAAGACGGCCGAGTGAAGGTAAAATCTATAGCTCAAGTAACCAATCTCTCTATTGGTACCGTACATGACATTATACATGACCATCTTAATATGTCAAAAGTAAGTGCAAGATGGGTTCCGCGAATGCTGACGCTTCTTCAAAAGGATATGCGTGTGGCTTGCTGTTCAGATTTTATCGACCTGTGTGGTGAAAATCCCGATGAGGTGCTGCAAAAAATAGTTACTGGAGATGAAACCTGGGTTCATCATTATGACCCAGAGAGCAAACAGGAGTCCATGCAGTGGCACATTAAGGGTTCAGCTCATCCCAAGAAGTTCAAGGTAATCCCGTCAGCTGGCAAGGTCATGGCCACAATATTTTGGGATTGTGAAGGAGTTTTGCTTATCGATTATAAAGAAAAAGGTGTAAATATCACAGGGCAGTACTACGCTAACGTTATACGTCAATTAAGAGATGCGATCAAAGAAAAGAGGCGAGGAAAGTTAACCAAAGGTGTTCTGCTTCTGCATGACAACGCCCCTGTCCATACTGCTCATATTGCCAAGGCAGCTATTGTTGAATGTGGGTTTGAAACTGTTACTCATCCACCCTATAGTCCGGACTTAGCCCCAAGCGACTTCTTTTTGTTTCCCAATCTTAAAAAGGATCTGCGTGGAAATAAATTTTCTGACGATGAAGCGTTGAAGACGGCCGTGGAGGAGCATTTTTACACCAAAGATAAAAAATATTTTTATGAGGGATTAAAAAAAATAATTGATCGATCTTATAAGTGTATGAACATAGGGGGGGAGTATATTGAAAAATAAAAATATCAAACTTTTCGTACTTGTTTGTTTTTATCCACATACCGAGAATATTTTGAACGCCCCTCGTAGTTATTAAAAGTAGATAGTTTTCACAACGTTGTTTGAAAACTGATAACCGAGAAGTTGTGTTACTTCATAAACTTATAACGACACATATTTAATTAGCACGTAATTCATAGCGCCCTGCATATATATTCATAGACTAAGCAGCGAAGTGATCCAAAGAGTAAGCTGTTACCAGAAGACTAGCAGCTTAGCAAACTTTATTTGCTATCTTTGCCAAACTTTAATAGTTATTTTTTCACTTATACCAATTTATTATTATAATATCTGGAGTATTGGACGCAAACGATTTGTCATAGTAAGAAGTCAAAATTTCCTCGTCTGCGTGTATAACTCACGTGGTATCCGTTGTGCGACGTGACGCGCGCCGGGAGCGTGGAGCCGCGCGTGCCGCAGCGCGAGTGCACTAACACACAATACAAACCTCCACCTTACAACGTATCCAAACTAAATTTAGCTACAATCTAAACAATCACCAATCGTTACGATTTCGCGGACAACTACTTAACAAATAAAACTAATTTCACCAACATATATCCCCTAGAACACAGCGTCCTAGACATCGCTAGCGACATCTACAAAAAGTTTTGCGTGTATCATTGGTCCTTTAGCCTTGTGTTTGTCTCGCCCTCACGCCATTATCACTAAACTGATTTTGATTTGAAATTTTGCAGAATTGTTTTTGGGAACCCTGATACGTACTTAACCTATATGGTGTCACGTTCAGACCACGACATGTGACTTGTCTGTCAGTTTGTGAGTCTTGCTTTCACGCCTATGCTACTGGAGCGATTTCAATAAAATTTGCCAGATATGATCCTTGAAACCGGGGCTGGACAATACGCCAACATCTAAGTATTACAAGATAGTCTACGGCCTACTGGAGATCATTTTACATGACCGCCTCCGTGGTCTAGTGGTAACAAACGTTGCCGTGAACTCGGGAGGTCGTGGGTTCGATTCCCACCGGGGGCAAGTTGTACATTATATAATTTGTCTCGGTCTGGGTGTTTATTTATATGTAAAATATGTATTTATTTAAAAAAAAAAAAGTATAATATGTAGTTTATCAACCATCTAGTTTCCGTAACACAAGCCTCGTAGCTTACCGCGGAAACTAGATGGCGCTGTGTGACCTGTCTGGAAATACTTATTATTATTATTTTTGCTGACGTCGGGTCAACCAATTATCTATAAAATTCGGGACCCTTAATTGCTAGTTATATATGTTTAAAAAAAAAATGGCTAGCTTTTTTTCTTCTTTTGTCTTTGCCCGTATCATAAGCAAGTTATCATGAGGGCTGAATTGTGGCAAATTACTTACAAACTGTGTATTTGTACTTTTTAAAAGTAATTTAAAAGAAAAACATATTAAGAAAATGTTGGTCAAATTGTTAGGGACGGTAACTGAATCCTTCATTATTGGCATTTATTTACTTAAATAGCCGCGTTTCCATACAAATTATTTATTTAGGTGAACAAATGCCGGCAAATCGATTTAGTTACCGGTCATTAGTTTATAAATAATAATAATAGTTATTCATTTTTTTACTGTAAATCGACAAAGGTGATTGTTTACATTTTAGTAAATTTTGGACGATACGTAGTCAAACATGTTTTTGGTCATATGAAAAAAACTTCTTTTAACGCGGTTTTAAATTATTTTATATGTCCAAAAACTAAGCAATTAGATTTCCAAAAATACCAATTAAAAATCGAATTATTCAATTACATACAGCCAATATCAAATACAAATATGAAACATATACATAGTATATCATGATATTAACTGTAAGTACTTAAGAGGGTTTAACGCATTTGCACCCCTCTCGCTCGCACTATCCAACATTTTTAAAGATTATTTAAGTCTGACTGTATTTTTGAGAATTGTAGTCTATTTACCTTATAGGAAATACAAATAAGGACTTTTTAAAGATAATTTAATCATAGATTTGTTTTAGTAAAATTGAGGAAAGTCGTTACAAATTTTTATGCAATTTTAGTCTGTCTAAAATTAGGTATATGAAAGTGTAAATAATAAAATATATATATATATATCCTACAAAAATTTTAAGATTATATTCGTCTAAAATACAGTTAAGACTTAAAAAAAACAATGAAAATAATGGATTGTGCATGCGAGAGGGAAGAACAAGCTTAAAACAATCTTAATATAATTTCAATAATTCAGAGTTTTTCCGATTAAATACATCTACATATAAAATAACTTGCTAAATTGATTTCTATTTTTCAAATATTTAGCAAACATTTTGATTAAAAGCCAATTTGAAATCTGTCAGAAACCAAATGAAGTGGATTCAGATTTAGCCAACTTTTCTATAGGCTCATCATGACAAGTGGCAAGCTCGTCGATGATATATTATCATAAAAATTAAGTATTTTTTAAATTTATATAATTTAGCTTTCACAATTAATTATTGTGTTGAACAAATATGTGTAACAGAATCTATATTACGATATTCATGCTATTATATAGATAATAATAATATTTTTATTTAACATCACAAAAATATACATGCATATTATACAGTTTATATAATAAGTATTAAAAAACACGCATAAATATATAAAAGGCAACATAAAGAACTGACAAAGCACCAAAAACCACAAATAGCAACGACGCCATCATAACTACGAGGTCTGTTCAAAAAGTATCGCGAATTTTGTTTTTTCGCGGGCTACGTGTATTTAGTTTTTGATTTTTTTTTTGCGTTATGTTGGTACTCATATCCCATAGTTATACTGATAAGGTCAGCCATTTTGAATGTTTAGTTAATTTTTGACAGGTGACATTGGACGCGTTTTGGTTCGTCTTCGATTTTTGCCTATTCCAAAAAAAGGATCAAAGAATCTGTATCAAATTTTGTGTGAAACTTAATACGAACATAAATTTATAATTTACAAACATCTTTAAAATGGCCGCGCTAAAAGCCATTATTAAATATTAAATTAACTTAAGATAAAGGTAAAAAAAATAGGTCTGATCCGTGATTGAAATAATTATTTATTATAAAGGATTTTTCAGAATGTTATTCGTGTTTGATATTCAGAAAATACATAATTCTAATTCGATTTTATTAGTATTTATTTAATTACCATGACCATATTTAAAGTAGATGCTATCTATACCGATTTCTCTAAAGCGTTCCATCGAGTATCACATTTTAAAACAAAAAAAAAGCGGTTTGGTATTGGTGGTGAAATATTAAAATGGTTTTCTTCATATCTTGCATATCCGAAGAATTTGCAGAATATGTCGTCTTAAAGGGTTTTAAGTCTCAGGGCTACAATGCAACTTCAGGTGTCCCCCAAGGGTCCCATCTAGGACCTCGGCTGTTTCATTTATTTATTAACGATATCGTTTCCATTATTTAAAACACTGACTTTTACCTTTTTGTAGATGATCATATATTATGTAAAAAAAGTCTTATCAACACAGTTTTAGCCGTAGGACTTGAGTGGTGGTCCCGAATCTAATACTGATGCCTTTTTTTAAATATTTAAAACAAGAAACAGTCTGAGACATTATCCTGTCAGATATATAATTCACACTGAATCATATCCTCCGAATTCGTTTAAAATAATCCATCTTTAACATTTTATTACACAACACATGATTGACAGTTGAGTTGTCGCTAATTTAATCATACGTTATCCACGTTAATACATTTGGAACGAGCTTTAAAAATAAATACTTTTATTTATATTTGGCGGGTTTTTTCATGATGGCGTCGCGCTTGTCGCACTGTAATATAAGCCAATGTAAGCGCCTCACCTGTTACGAAGAATTTAGCGAGCGACAGCGGTCTCGGTCAGTCCGGAGTAGGGAGTACCCAGGGTGGGGGTGGGGATTGTACGAATATTGTGCTATTATGTTATAATTAAGAAAAGTACATTTTTAGACTTAATTTAAAATCAAATATGTCTGGCGCCATTTTAAAACTAACAAGAGGCTCAATTTTATGTATCTTTTAATATTATCCCGATTTTTTTATATGATGGCAAGGGACTCAATTAGAAGTAACACCATATTAATTATAATGGCAAATAATATAATGTATAATTTGAATTAGCACAATATTTGTAAAACAATATACGTGAACATAATTATTATAGATAGTTCGGTTAACAAGTTTAAAACAAAACAAAATTTAGATAATTTTTTTATGTGATTTTGTTTTGCTTTAATCTAAATTATTCATTTAAAATTAAATTAGAATTAGACTTCATGAAATGTTATGTTCACGAAATAAAATGTTTTGAAACATATATTTAGTGTTGCCTAGTGTTGTATCGTAAATATTGTTAAATTTGTGATATTACTTCTAGAGTAGAATCAAAGTTAAAAGTTTACGTTACATCACTAGCAAATTAGAGATCTATTTAAGTTATTTAATGTTATTTGTTAGTTTAAATGATTTCATTGGAAAGAGCAGTGGATGACAAAGCATAGAATCGACAAAAAAGCAGCATAAATCGTGAATGATAAATAAAAATATACCTATTTATAGATTCATATTCTATGCTATGTCTTTCCTAGATATTTGAAAGGTCTTTAAATATTACAATGAAAAGAATATTAGTTCTGATATGAGATTTAATTTTGTCGTCTAATACGAATAATTTTAAATGTAGAATGTCATTTAGCTAAATTAAATATTACACGACAATATTAAAGTGTCTTAATAGTTTTATTATTACTTAAGATAATTATCAAACAAATGTTAATTATTATTTCAATATTGTTTATTTGTACGTGTATTTTGTATGTTTACTTGACCTTATGATAAGAAATATGTACTATTGTAATTAACCAACAAAATTAATACATTTTTAAAATCTTTTATATTTTTTACTTTTTATAAAAAATATTTTTTTTAAGGTATAGAATTTAAGGCGGCGATCTGACAATAAGCAGTATTTAGTATATAGTTAATATACTGTCCGAGTTTATGGATTTTGCATCCCTCTCGCTCGCACAATCCAATATTTTCAAAAAGTCTGAGTGTACAAATGTAATCTGTCGACTTTTAGGAAATAAAATTACTGACATTTTGAAGATTTATTCAGGATTCAAGACTCGGCTTTAAAGTTGGAATAGTATCATCATCACGATGTGGTGATGGGGTGGTCAGAAACCACGCTTATATTATAGGCGGATTCACATTTAGCCAACTTTAAAGTTGGTGCAAGAGGAATTCCAGCAAAATCTTTGCACCACTCACTGAAAGAATTGGGTCCAAACCGGACTGCAGGGGATACATTTATGGAACGTGGCTCCAAGACGGCATTAACGGAATCATACAGTATTTAAGGTAGGAAGAGGAGTAGATTGGTGAGCGTCTGGTTGGGCAATAAAATAAAAAAGGAGGCCTCCTTTGTAAGCCAGCCTATTGTCGATCGCAAGCCCGAGACATGTATTCTTCTCATCTCTTACGTGTAATCGGTTACGAATTTGCGCCTTTTGAGGTCGAAACGATGGGCCCATGGGGACCGTCCGCGAGGCGCTTGGCCAAGGAGTTGTCAAAGCGGCTGACAGAAAGGTCTGGAGACAGGAAGGTTGGCAATTATTTCTGCCAACGTATTAGCCTCGCTATACAGAGGGGAAATGTTGCCAGTCTCCTTGGGACTATCTCGGATGGGACGTCTCTAGAGGACATTTTTTATTCTGTAGGTAGCTTTTAATTTATATTTAATGTACTTGTAATGTAATTGAATTCGAATAAATTTACTCGTATATGAAATTGAATGCCCAAAATGTCCGTAATTTTATTTCCTACAAATTTGATAGACTACATGTCATAAAGGTGAGTGTACTTTTATAAGGCTTGAATAATCTTTGAAAATATTGGATTGTGCGAGCGAGAGGGGTGCAAAAGCGTTAAACCATCTTTTTAAAGATATATATTACATATTTTATTTTATATTAATTTCAATTTTAGGGTTCTCTTAGTTTTATTACAGACGAGTTACTGTGTATCTTAAGGACTGTTTCCAAAATAAAAAGCTGGTATCATTTACCAAGAACTAATGTTACCTGTCTAAAAAATATTTTCTATACTTCAGACAGTAGTCATTTTGTATTATTATAAGTGTAAACCCCGAAAGTATCAAATAATTGGGTACCTTACGGTTTTTTCTTAAAAGTATGGACTGAAATTTCCACGTATCTAAAGAAAAATACATCCTTATGATAGATTGCCTCTTTATAATTCTATGCGACTGTATGTGTCAGTGGATATGCGTGTTTGTGTGTGTGTGGATATGTTAGGGACATACCGTTGTAGCTGGGTATGTGGGAATGGTCGTTGGCCTGGTCGAGTGCTGGTCGCGGGTGGTCCAGATGTCTGGAAGGTGAAGCACCTACTGGAGACGAGTACCGGAGACGGTACACCGGTTCTTTGCTTGCTGAAGGAGTCCTATAACATACAGTATATTAATTTATTACTACGCTTTAGATGCGGTTTGGTACATTTGTTGACGAAGCATATACCGTAGTCACCATCCGTACGTATAAATCCAGCCAATGTGTATCCACTTTCCTATAACCTGGAGTCCTTCAAGCGAAGTGTGAAAAAGCATCTAGTCAAGTCGGCATAGTGTTAGGGGCTGATTTCAGTCATGAGTGTCTGATTCCAGTTGCTAACATTCATGGACCTTGCGCGCCGCTTACCATCAGGTGAGAGTAAGGTCAGATGTCGAGCTAGTATTAAAAAAAATGACTCAAAAAAATCTAACAAAATTCCAAGCAATATTAAGGACCTACAAATAATATAATTTGAAAAAATACTTATCAAATTACTGTTGCAAAATTGTTATTTATCTATTATAGTTTTTTAAATGATTAATATTATAAACTTTAAATTATTATATATATATATATATATATATATATATTTGTTTATTATAATAATCTCATTTGCTAAATAAAAAATGAAAAAATAAATTTGGCATAGATTGATTAAATGACATCATTAATTTTGGACTATTTTTGTACTACTTATGCTGTCATCATCATTACAGCCCCTAGAACACAGCGTCTTAGACCTCCACTGCTGGAGATGGGCCTTCCAGAACTTATATCTGGAGAATTTGGCCTACACTCGCCACGCTGGCCAGACTCGTGATTTAAAAAGTAGATGACAGTATTTGACACTAACAGTTATTATTTGTAAACTTTATAAGGGTTTTTTCTACTTAAATAGTAATCTTGTTAGAATAATTTATCTAAAAAAGCATTTATAACTGTGACTACAATTTAGCCTAAATCCCCATACAAGATTTTGTACGCGTAGGGATAGTGGCTACGGTATGTGGATGCATATTTTTGCGTGTGGTTCGGTTGAGGAATTGATCAGGGAGACAGCATCTCGGTGAAGCTGCAGGGATTCCAGAAGTTCTGTAAGGCTCCAGCTGAAGGTGATGATGACATGAGTGGTTAAGTTATCTACCTGCTAGCATTTCTTGGGTCGAGGTTCTGTTGTTTCCAGATCTTGATCTTCTCCCTCTCCTTGACGTCCTTGAGGAACACCTGGCCCATACCGGTCTCGATCTTCGACAACTCCTGCTCTTCGCGACGGAGCTGGGGGTCTATAACTGAAGGACAATCATCTAAGTCTAACGCCCGTAATATTAGAAGTTCCCACAACTGCTCCTCCACTCAATTGTTCCTTCCAGCTGTCAAACAGAGGAACGCCTCGGCACTTGAGGTATAGCACTGCCAAACTCAAGGTACATTGCGACGAACCTTAAAAACCTCTTTAAAATGTTTATATTATTTATTTATTTAAAAACTTTATTGCACAAAGTACAAAGGCGGACTTAATGCCCGTAGACATTCTCTGTCAGCCAAACCTTGGGGACAAATTTAGACACTTAGACCCGTTTAGACACCTGGAAGGAATGGTTGAGTAGTGGAGACTTTGAGGAAACGTGAATATTTACACCCGTATTCACGTAAAAGAAGAGAAGACAAATTTCTAAGCATTCAATGGATTCACCGTGCGGGTGCCAGGTCGTGTGCGGGTAAGATATGAGAAGAATGGTGTCTCGGGCTTGCGACCGATAATAGGCTGGTTTAGAAAGGGAGGCCTCCCCTTTTTTATTTTATAACGCGATAATATCCATCCACCATTCTAATCCTCTCCCTACAGGCAAAAAATCCGTAATTGTATTTCTTAGACAATAGCATTTCTAAAAAATACACTCAGATTTGTTTTATTTTTAAATATTAAATTGTGCGAGCGAGATGGAAGCACCCTCTTGAACCTACATAATAGCAAATCATTTACTGTATCTGGTAATGACTTATATTATTTATAAACAAAACCAAAGACTTATGCAATATGACTGTATTAGTTTTGATTACGAAGTCATTTTGTTATTTTATTATTCTGTTTATATTGTATGAGATATAAAGATAACATTGACTAACCTCCGTTACCGTTGACCTTGCCGTTGACCTGTCCGTTAACCTCGTCGTCACTGTCGGGCACTCCGTGGTAGCTGTCGGACATCCGACGACGGCGCTCTACAAGAATAAACACTGCCTCGATTCAGTTATACCAGTCTTAGCTACTACACAAGGGGAAGGGGAAGGAGCAACGGACATATCAGGGTAGAAATAGACACGTCATGTTAGATAGAAAAATATATGTTGGGGAACAAATAGACACATTAGGGTATCAAAAGATACGTCAGGATAGGAATAAACACACCCTAATGTGTTTATTTCTTCCCTAACATATATTTTTCTATCAAAAATTACGTCAGGATAGGAATAAACACATTAGGGTTCAAAAGATACGTCAGGGTAGGAATAAACACATTAGGGTATCAAAAGATACGTCAGGATAAAATTAGAAACGTCAGAGCAGGAATAGTCAGGGTAGAAATATACACGTCAGGGTAGAATTAGAAACATCAGGTTAGAAATATACACGTCAGGGTAGAATTAAAAACGTCAGGGTAGAATACGTCAAGGTAGAAATATACACTATTGGTAAGCATTACACATTATATTACTTTTAAAATAATATTTAGTAGTTAAAAGTGGAATATTGTTACCCAGACTCGTCTATCATTCATTACCCTAAACGAAGTGTCTTATCATTCTCTAAATAAAGCCATTACCCTAAGGGCCAAAAAGATTACAGTGACTGAACATGTTTAATTTAATTAAATTTTATTTCCATATGGTTTACATTGTATCTCCTGGTCAGATACGTGTTGAAACTAAAGTTGTTTTTGTACAAAATTTAGTTTTTTACGGTTTTAATATACACACATCAACATTGCGACGGAGCAACTTTTTTGCATCTTAGCCGGACCTGGGACAATATACCTCAGCAAGACTTGGATAACTTACTCCAAAGCATGAAAAACCATTGCAGGACAGTCATTAACGTCATGGGTGGTTTTACTGACTACTGATTTTTCACATAACTGTTAAAAACATAATATTTTTTCCCTATTTTTCACTTTTTCTTGAGAAACACATTCATTGTTAGTTTTACCATTATTTCACGTTTTTTTTTATTTAAATAAAAATTTGTTTACGCAAAAAAAATAGTTTTCTTTTATTCTGGATTGTAATCTGATAAATGGGATTTATAAAAATACAACATGTTGTATGTTATTTTTTTATAAATTTTGAGTAAATTGAGTATATCCAAAATATCCCTAGACAGTGGTGATGTGTGTATGTTATAGAATTTGTAAGCTAAAATACTTTAATGTGTAATACCTGGATCGGTGTATGGGTATGGCGGCGCGGGGAAGTCGTCTCTCTCGATCTTGGATTTGGTTCCCGGTGGAGGCTTGTATGCCGACGGGTAGGTAGACATCTCTATAGGTTCCTAAAGAGTCAATTATAGGTCAATAATATTTTATTGTCAAAACAGAGTTTTAGTTTTCAGATCAAAGCATTTTCATTTGGCGGATATATATACATAAATTCCTAAATAGGCTTAATCGCAGATACGGAACCAGATATCTGTACGACAAACTATGTACAAATTACAGACTGACGACACTTCTAGACCGTAGACTTATAACTGACATGACACTACTGTACAATATTTGTCGAGGCCTACTCAGCTGTCCAATAGTTGTCGAGGCCTACTCAGCTGTCCAAACTTAACGGAAAATATATATTACGAAACAGACTCGCTCCAGTGACCTATTCCATGTCTCCACAAAGCTGTTACTTGCGGGTTAGCTTGCAAGGGTTTTAGGGTACCTGCTTCGGAGTTCACCAAGTAGTTTTAATGCATATTAACATTACAGTTATTCTCAAAATTCCTGGCCACGGTGATTGCTTTCCAAAACATATTTTGCACAGAGGGTGCACTTTTGTTCACAGTGAGAAATATTCTGGTGGCGGGTATCATTTTAATTGTTTATTATTGTTCTAATGTTGCCTGTCTCTGTCCTTTCTCTTTGAATAAATAAATAAATAAAATGTGTTAATCTGACCTCTCTGTTCATGTGCGGGGACTTGGGTCGGGGCGTTTCGCTTCGGATTGAATCCACCAAAACTGTCATCCCTGGTCTAGAAGACGCCTTGCTACCAGGCCTGGAACTACCGCGCGTGCTGGCTGCAGCTTTAATAATGAAACACATACGATCAGCCAGGCTCCCTCTGTTCATATGTTTACTTACCACCTACCTTCTAAACAGGCAAAATAGTTTAAATCAATATTACATATTTTTTTTAGTTTTTTTATTTTATTTAATATTTATAAGTGTGTAGGCTTATTTTAGTATTTTATAGTTATATGTATGTATATTCTTTTATGTATTATTAGTATGTAGTTTATCATAATAAATTTGCACCCAACATAGTTTTTCCACACTCCCAAAGGTTGGTAGTTAGAAAATGCCTGGCCTTAATGGCCGCCCATATAAAACTTTTGTGCAATTAAGTAAAAAAAGTAAAGTATCATCACGACCGTTTCTCTTTCGGGGTGGTCAGAAACCACGCTTATAAATAAGCGGATTCACATTTACCCAACTTTACTATAGGCCAATCATGACAAGTGGCAAGCTCGACGATGTCTCCAACATACCAAACTCGCGAAATATCACATAAATTAAATGTATTTATATTAATAAATATTTTTGTGTCCCGACCAGGAATCGAACCCGGTACCTCCGAGTCTAAATCCACGGACTTAACCGCTAGACCACGGAAGCAGTAACATATGAATATTCATAATACGAAAGAAACATACATACTTATGGATGTTAAACGTGCTACAATGTGTAGTAATTCTGACAAAATTAGTACTTGGAATACAGGAACGCAATGTTGCCAGAAAAAACTCATCTTACCATAAACAATAAAAAAAAATCCTAACTAGATGTTCGCTTTCTATAGTGGATTATTTCTGGCCTTTGGGAAGGAGTAATTTGCTGTGGACGGCGAGCAAACTAAAACTAAATTAATATTTATGAACTATACTCACTGTGGGTATTGTATTGTTATTTTAATTTTTAAATATATGTAAATGTTTCATAATTGCATGCTGTGCGCACATGCTTTTGGAGATGGTACTGGAACTGTATTGTAAAGATTTTAAATTTAAAAAATGTTTTTTTTTCCATTTCTGTTTTGTGTACCTAATAAATAAATAAAATAAAATATTTAAAATGGTAACATTATGCCTTTCGAGGTTTGGAGAATTTATAACAAACTCTATGTTTGACTTGGCGTTGCCTCATGGTTTTCATTCATTTTAAGGATCCTTTGGGAACCCGTTTGTCAGCTGAAAAGAATGGTCGAGTGGAGGATCTTTTGATGAATACCGGTGTAAATGTGAGACATACATGGAGGCCTGTGGAAGTGCGGACTGACTGGCGGCCTGTCGTAGGGCTGCAGCGGCCGGCGCAGGTACCCGGGCTCCCCCGTCAGGTACGAGTAGGCCGTGATCCGGTGCGGGGACTCGGGGGAGCGGTACTCCCGCAGGGTCAGGCCGGGGGACACGGCGCGGTACCCGTACTGAGGACGACAATACTCTAACTTTCGCGAAACAATATACTTAAAGTAAAGTATCATCACGACCGTTTCCCTTTCGGGGTGGTCAGAAACCACGCTTATAAATAAGCGGATTCACATTTAGCCAACTTTACTATAATGACAAGTGGCAAGCTCGTCGATGTCTCCAGCGTACCAAACTCGAGAAATATCACAAATATTATTTAAATGTATTTATATTAATAAATATTTTTGTGTCCCGACCAGGAATCGAACCCGGTACCTCCGACTCTTAATCCACGGACTTAACCGCTAGACCACGGAGGCAGTTAATCTATAATATACTTATATAACTTTAACAGGTCTTTACGCGATTTGCCTTAAGACATATTTCTCCTGACGTTTTAGCCAAGTTGCATTGGCCGTGGTCACGGGTCGACTGAAACTGCGCGGTATAGCCTCGTATATTTTTTTTATACTGAACACAACATGTGACATCGCGCCCACCTGATGGTAAGCAGTACGCGAGGTCCAAGAATGGGAACAACTGACGCCGGTCACCACGACCGACATCAGTCTCTACCACTATGCCGGCCTAACAAGATGCTTTTTCACACTTCGCTTGAAGGACTTCAGGTTATAAGAGTGGGGAAACACAATGGCTGGGAGAGCATTTCACATCTTCAGCGTGCGACAGATGTAAGAGTCTCCAAATTTATGAGTACGCGTAGGGATAGTGGGTAAGGAATGTGGATGCATATTTTGGCCTGTGCGTGTGGTTTGGTTGCGGAATAGAGAAGAAGGGATAAGGTTGTGAAGCTCTTCAGAACACTCGCCGTGGTATAGCTTCTAGAACATTAGTGTATAATGACAAGTGTTGCCCTAAGCAAGTCTTGGTCTTGCGTCAGAAAAGATGGTCTTGGTCTAACGATCTTGGTCCTGGACAAGACTCTGACTCAATATTATTATTATGATTATTTCCAATTGAACAAAGTCGACCAGTGAACACGGCCAATGCCAAACGAGGGAAAACTATTAAAAAATGATGTTAAATATAGTAACTAATAATATATATATCCATGATCTGGTAACTCTTGTCCTGCAAACAATCTCAATCAAAATAATTACTTGGTCAGCAGGATTTTACAACGGGGTGTTACACTGCCTTTTTATAACGATAGATGGCGCATAACAGATAGTACGATTTCCTGGTAAAATCCAAAGTCAGCAGAACATATCGCTCAGCGTGTCTCCCAAGCGATAGATTCCGTCAGAGTTTGTCGTCGATCTGACTAAACGTATTTTTTATCAGGCTGACAACGGACACTTCAACCATCTCCAGAATATCGCTCCGTGTTGCGCTCGGCCCCCCAACAGAGACCACTTCCCGAGAGAAGTGCTCCTGGAGGAGAGATGAAGTAGTCGAACCTAGACCCCCAGGGTTCGTGAGCCACACGGGCGCTGTACCAGTAGTTACACGCTGAGATCCTGTTGGGGAAAGCAGTGGAATTTCCCCATCCCCAACCCAGGTCCATTAGCCATTCGGGCCTGGACGACCGCACTGTCTGTCTGACAGAAAATTTGAAATCGACTTCGATTGAAAAAGTATTCTGATTACTGATCATTGACAGGATACTGAGGCGGTGGTGGCTCGGTTTTAACAACACTTTCAAATAATCAAAAAAGGCTGATTTGAACCCCGGCATGTATCAAAGAGATTTACAACACCACCGAGGAGAACACGTTGAACCGTCAGTCCCGGTTCCACTAATACCAACTTGTGGAATCGTAAAGAAATTGACATCAGAACCTGGACGAGCGACTTGGAGAGTGTAGGTCAAATTCTCCATCTACATGTTCTTGACGGCCAATCTGCAACAGTGGAGGTGTAGGACTGTATGTTCCAGGGCCAGGGATACTTATATAATTAGTATTGTACCGAGAAATTACCATAGACATATAATAATCATGCGACAATCATTTGCTACATTTAAGATTGCGTTCCAATATTAAAAATATTATTATATCTTTATGTATTAATTATTTATGTATAAACATAAAAGTATTCATTCTCAGCTATAAAACAAAGTCAAAAGTTAAGTATCATCATGACCCTTCTGGGGTAGTCAGAAACCACGCTTTTTTAATGAAACTGATTCACATTTAGCCATCTTTACTATAGACACATCATGACAAGTGTCGATATCCCTAGCGTACCAAACTCGAGAAATATTACAAATTAAATAATTTATTAAGTCCGGACCAGGAATCTAACCCGGTGCCTCCCGAGTCTAAATCCAAGGACTTAACCGCTAGACTACGGCGGCAACTATTAAATTTCCTATGATTTTTTTTCGTATATTATAGAATATTGGAACATAATCAGTATTGAGAAAAGGAATAAAAATGAGTAAATGCAAATTAAAATTAAAATTATGATGCAATACTAGGTTTAATAAAACAATAAATATTATTGTTATTTACTTAAATGTACACAATATAAGTATACAAAAATATGATAAATTACATCATAATTGTTATTATTCCCATGTCACGTTAAACTACCTATTATTGCATCAAAGAGAAAATAAAAAAACAAAATGGCTGCCGACCTTCCTATTAAGACTACTGTAGGGGCTGTAGTAGGATCCATTGACACTCGGCGTGCGGGAACGAGACGACAACTGTACAAAACAACGTGCATTCTATCACACACATATCGAAAACAACAAATAACTAGATAAATATTATAACAACTTTACTATTGTTGCTACAAATACAATTCTCTTTTGCTAATCCGTCACCACAAAATCCCAACTATCGGCGAATTACTGAAACCGGCGGATTGTCAAAGTCAAAATATCTTTATTCATGTAAACCTATTACAGGCATTTATGAAACGTCATTAATTTAATCCTTTTGAATGATTCTACTCCTGCTAGTAGAAGACTAAGCGGCAAAGTGGTCCAATAAGTAAGCTGTTAGCAGAAGACCAGCAGCTTAGCAGATTCCAGTGACATGTTAATGTATAATCTGACTGAGAAAAGAAACTGTAAGGAAAACTCAGCTATATCAGATTATAATGTACAGAAACGACAAATTGAATATAACACCAACATTTTTAATTATTTTATATTAAGTTTATATTTGGTATAACGCTTTTGCACCATCCAATATTATCAAAGATGTTTCAAGTGTACTTTTAAAAAATGTAGTCTAGGAACTAAAATTACGGACATTTTGGACATATTTTCACTTTCATGTACCTAATTTTAGACAGAGAAAATATGCAAAAACATTTATGAGTATAACGATTTCAACCGAAACGATTTATATGATTACTAATGTATAGCTCCACAATGACAGTAATTTTATTTGCCAAGTGATAGACCACAAAGTACACTCATAAGAACATCTACGGATTTAACGGTGCAACCTACACTCAACATATCTGATAAGTTTTCCTGTTCAAATGATTCATTTACAAGCTCCTCATTAGTTAAATGTGCCTCATATATATCAGAGTTTTCTTCAAACCAACTTTTAACATCATCTCCGCGAAGTATGGAACCGTTTTCGTCATACGCATGAAAGAGAGGGAAGATGGCGGGTTATTGAGCAGTAGATTTTCATTGACTACGGATTACAGAGCCTAACCATGTCAAATCTAGACTCGCAAAATAAGTCGGATTATAGTCGAGCGGCGGTTAAGCGAAAGAGGTACTGCATATACAATGTGAACCCGCAATATCATAACTGCATTTACGAGTATACCTTGTGTCATCAGATGTATTACTCTTTTTACGACTTTTTTACAGACTTAGATTCGAGGCCATTGTACTGACGTCAGATTAGTGGTAATAATAAACATTTATACTCGTATATTTTATTGTACAAATGAAAATACATTTTGGTATAAAAATGAGCGGACTAAATACAATAGGAAAACAAAAAAAGTTGACGCAACATTAAAAGATAATTTACTAATGACAAAAAACAAAAGGGCTTTTGTAAACTTACACTTTAAGTAAAATTACAATAAAATTAGTAACTAAGGTAAAAGATATTGCAGGTTTACAACTGTTAAGCTTTAAAATTATACAATAGTATGTAAGAAATAATTCAATTTGTCATATTTTCGATATATGTAACAGCAAAAAAAAGACATTAAATAAAAATAGAATTAAACATTAAGTGCTTAAGGTGTATTTGGAAGCAAACTGTGCAGTGATTTTAACAATCATGCATTCTGAGGACTATTGTTTTTAAATCAATATAAATAGATTTTTAAAGGGCTTTTGACAAGGTGGATCATGCACTGTTGCTACAAAAAATAGAGCTTAATATAATAGGCACAAATAAAAAGAAGCGCGTAGTTGAACTCGTCGAAGGTCGTAATAAAGTAGTACTTAGTTTGGATATATTATGGTAGTGATTGGCGTTCCACAGGGCTCTATTCTTGGATCGCTGCCGTTTGTATTGTTATAAAGAACAATACTTTTAAATATTTCTTCTTTCTGTTACCATCACACAATAATAAATAAATTATATTTCAGCTATATTTATAACACTGTATTGTTTTTTTTTTTTCAGAAAAGACATTAACTTCTCCTCTCCATCCCCGAAAGGATCCCCACACTTACCTCGCTGTCTGCGAGCGGTCTGTCGGGAGCAGGTCCGCAGCGAGGATGCCAGATAGCGGCCCCCTGCAGGAACATCTCCTCTCCATCCCCGAAAGGATCCCCACACTTACTGCAGCGTGCACAAGTCGGGTGGAAATGGTGGTTCTCACCAGCCTGCAATGTTCAATGACCTAAATTATAATACAGTACAAATTCTTGTAAGTCGCTACAATCTGAAATTCCCTCCTCTAAATCGTAACATTTAAGCTTTTAGTTAGAGGTTTGAAGAGTTTAAAACTAAGAATACCGATTTTAAGGATCCCCTGAAAAACCAGTATGTTAGACAGCATGTTAGACACTGACCTGCAACACTTTCCCAGAGATATACCGCTGGCAGTACGCACAGCGCACACCAAACAGTCGCTGGTAGTCCCGCTCGCAGTACGGTACACCGTCCCGTCCCATATACTCTCCCTGAAGGATCTGCTCGCATTCTCCGCAAGCGAAACAACACGTGTGCCATTGTCTAAAGAAAATTTAACATTTATGCCTTAAACAAACTAATAAATAATAGATAGCGCACGGCAAACCGATTCTTTATGATTATTTTTAATTTTGTTTTTTTAAAGCTGTGTTAGACTTTAGATGTTTGCTGGGTGTTTATATGTATAATATGTATATATTTACAAAAAAAAAAGTATAATATGTAGTTTATCAACCATCTAGTTTCCGTAACACAAGCCTCGTAGCTTACCACGGAAATTAGATGGCGCTGTGTGACCTGTCTGGAAATATTTATTATTATTATTATATAGGTTATTATTATATAGGTCGCCAAGATCCTATTCTTCATTCGATGACAACCTATAACTACCCTGATTTTGATAAAGTTTGGCAAAGATGTGTTAGCCAAAGAATTGGGCTACGACTCGCAAGCTATTTGCAAACGCCACTTGCTTATTTGACGTCGAATAATAAGTTTCGTGAGCTATTATCAATATTTACGTATATACGAGTATGTCATTATTATATAAAGTTTTGGAAAAACAACTACCATAGTAGAGATTTTATTTACTGGATTTTAGATGTTAAAAACATAACATAACAGCAATTATGTTGGGATAAATGAAAATTGAAGAATAATGAATTAATGTTATACCTGTCTAAGGCGACTAGCGCCTGTCCTTCGGAGAGTTCACGTCCACATCCTGCGCATTCTGAAAAACAAATAAAATATGAAAATATATACTGCTTTACTTGGTTTAAGAATTCTAACAAAATTAAGCAGTGCTTGGACATTTAGATATCTCATTAGAATCCATTCATGTTAAAAGAGCATCAACAGTACAGGCATCCAAATTCAGAGAAAAAAAAAATTGCGTTCAAAGTCATGGAAACCATTTTTCGTATACTTTGCGTTTTAAATAAACTCTACCCTCATAATTTGCTATTTTTTAAAAACTTTAATACTTATTATGATATTCCAGTCTAAAGTGACTGACAGATTTTTATTTATAAATACTTAATGAAAAAGTTTTAAGAATATTTATTATAATTGACTCTAAATTTAATTTGACTTGTTATTAATGAACAATAAACATAAAGAAATACATTTTCTGACGTTTTCGGTTCTTTATCTACTATACTATAAAAAATTGCTCACAAATAAAACTTCAATGATCGCAGCTGATTGACTTTTGCTCTAACAGTTGCTATGTAATAAAATATAGAAAATTATACCAACGGTGTAGTTAAGGGGTTATCAAACTTATTGGCGACGAAACTCTTGCGCTTGATTCTTACTTTTTAATTATTTCTTTTTAGTTTTTAATTAAAGTTATTTTTTTTGGCAGACGAATTTTTTTATTTTTAAAAATTAACTTTTTTTTTGTTCATATTTGAATGTTTCCAACTCGAAAAGGGAGTATTTTCTAATAGGTGGCGCCACTAACTCATTTTTTCAAAAGTCTCATGCTCTTTTAACATGGAGTGATTTAGTAAGATATTATTGAAGGAGACGACATAGATAAGACTATAATATTGACAAAGTTATGAATATATATTGGATAAATTTGGTGGCAGATTATGTACCATAGCAAGCCTTGGGAAAAGCTAAATTCAATACTGAAGAGATACAAGCTAATTATATTTTAAATACAATTAATGATACAATCTGGAAGAGGGTGGCACATTAAGTGTTATCCAACTTTAGGTGAATCCTATACGACCAGAAAATAGATTAATGTTATTCTCACCATTCTCATTGGTTTCTCTAGCCTTCCTGCCAACAGGCGCTGCTTGCGATTGGTGTGAGGCTCTTGACAGATGACCTAAAAAAATATTAGTGCATTATCCAGTTTCAGCTGCATCCTACATAATTATAGTGGAGATGCAATGACTAATGATTATATAAACCTCACCGTTCTGATCCAGGTCTCTAGTAATCCTGACGACGGACTAACAGATAGACTAAAGAATGTTGAGTGGATATTGGAATGTATTGTTGGTATTCGAGAATTATCTACGGGGTATGACTTCGGATGCTCTTACTTTAGACTAGTATGTGATTGTATTCATATAACAAACAGCTCTTTCTGAGAAACCATGTGTCGGAAAATACAAAAATTGTATCTGGCTATTTTAAAATTAACAGTTTGTATGGAGAAGTCAAAAAATATATGCATATAGTTTTTTTTAGTTACGAGTATATAGGATATTTTTTTCTTTTTCTTTCTCGTTTTATTATTATTAATTATTTTAAAGTTGTAGTGTAATTTATAAGCAAATCTCGTAAACGTTAATTTCTTTTTATTTCATCAAAGTAAAAGCATCATCACCCGGTATATCGAACAAGGAAGAGACTGATGATGTTATAACTGGTTCGTGATACTTGACCTAAATAATGTAAAAAGGTGGGAACTTAGATATGGATGTTTTATGATAAACATATCTCCAATAAAGAAAAGAAAGTTTTTTCTTAACGTTCTGATTAGGGGTTTTTACGCTCCCTGACAACATGCTCGGCTCGATAAATATCGCTTTAGGGCCAGCAGTTTAAAGACTGAAGATGAAGTTATTCTTACCGTTCTGATCAGGTTCTCTAGCTTCCCTGAGGATAGGTTCGGCTAGCGGTTCGTGGGAGGCTCGTGCGGTTTGCCTCTGAGGCGCCGACACACAACGAGCACACAACACCTCGGCTCCTGTATAGGTCACCTTCTCGCCCGAAGGAAATGCTTGCCTGAATAAAATTATAAATATACATGTTACTAGCTATTGCCTGCGACTTAGTATGTTTTTAGTTATCACAGCCCCTAGGATGAACTGTATATGTTACCCTAGCCAGACAATTTTCCGAGGGTATCATATGCTTTCATTATATATCACAAGCCCTAGAACACAAAGTACTAGACCTCTGCTTGGAGATGGCCCTTCCAGAATACATTTTGGTTGGCGAGGGTCTAATAACAATTTATTATCGATTCCACAAGTTGGTATTAATGGAAACAGACGGTTTAACGTGCTATACGAGACAAGGAACTGTGGTGTTGTAAATTTATGAGAAATGTACATAAGAAAAGTGTATTTCTCATTGGTAAATGATTGAGATTTTAAACCGACTTTTGTAGGATTTAAAGGAAAATGTTCTTACAATCGAGCTACCACCGCACGGTTAATTATTGTAGGTAGGTTACGCTAAATTAATTGCGAGATTTTTAATTAAAAAAACGTAGTTTTATTTGGGTAGATTGTCTAAGTTACAGAGGTAACTTTAGACTTATAAGTCTGAGCAAAGCATTTGTAACCAATTTTGTCTTTATCATACAATCTAAAAAAATATACATATATAAGAATGTACAAAATATTTATAACTTTTTTTTATCTCTACCATCAAAAATTTTATGATTAAAAGTACATATTGTTTTTTAAATATTTTTTAGATCATCTACCTTTTTTCCAGTTTCTCAATAAAAACATTTTGATTCTAAACACCAACATTTGTTTTTTAATTTATGAGGTTTATGAGTAAAGTTTAGAGGAATAAATAGCTCTAACATACTTGCACCGTGCGCATGTGAAACACTTCTGATGGTATGTGTTCCCAAGCGCTGACACCACCTCTCCTTCCACGTAGTGGTCGCACGCCGCACACCGGGTGCCGAACGATCTTTGGTAATCCTGGAATCACAACACTCAAGGCTCAAGATGGCGAAGATATAGACGATTACGGTAGAAAACTTTGACAGAAAATCTGTACAGATATAGTCTGCCTTTGTTGTCTTCAAGTATCATGATTACAGTCGGGACCACCAATCAAGTCCTACGCCTAAAACAAGAACTAAAAGTGCCAGCACCGCTGCCGCGCTGTCTTGTAGTTTTACAAAAGTGTTTTTTTTTTAGGTTATAAGTAGCAATGAACTATGTAGAATGCCAAATCTTACTTATTTTGTAAAAAAATATTGTCATTTTCCTCTGTTAACATCTTGTTTTATTAAAAACTGGCTGACCCAGCGAACTTCATACCGCCTGACAGTCAATGTGTCAATGTCATTATTAATAATAATAATACTCACACAGAACAATTTTCAAAACAATACACAGACAATTTAGCGACGTAAAAGTTTGATTCATAAAAATCGATTTGACAGTGGTCGTAACGCATGAATATTTTGTATGTGACAATGTTTTTTCTTTTATTTAATTTTATCTTAAATTTTCCAATGTTATTAATAGTAATAGTTTGCTATTCTGGACGGAGACAAATCGAACAATACAAAAACCATGAAAACAGGCCCAGTTGTTCTCGAGTTATAAGTGTTCTAACAAACCCGACTTTGTTTTATATATTAAGATATTTCAATACATATTATCATTTTAGCTTATACACAATTGGATATACAAGAAGGTTTACATTATGGGGAAGTAGAAGAATAATATGTTGGTTGAATGTAGGGAAAAAATCCATCCATTGGTATCATTTTAAAATGCTACAATAGCGCCACTATATATAAGCGGATATCGGACTTGAGTGGTGGTCCCGACTCTACAGCGAATGTTGAATTGGCTTTTGTTTAAACAATTGTTTTAACAAATTAAATTCACCATAAATGAGTCTGTCAATGGATTTTATAATAAAACAGATTAATATTAAGGCCATTTTGTTACAAATTGTACAATACATTGTTACAATTAACTTGCAATTACCTAAACATTTCGCGGTCACCATTGGTTAATCATTTGTCGCGTTGTTCCACTCTGCATCTTCATGTATTCACTCTAGCACTCATAGATTATAAATGTTCATTGCTACTTCAGTTTGTTAAATTATAAACCGAGCTCACCTGAGGGCAGTAGTAGTAGCCATCCTTGCAGAAAAAACCACCCTTGGCGAGCGAGGCTGAGCACGTGCGGCACGTGAAGCACGCCGTGTGGAAGTATTTGTCGGACACGCGCAGCACCTCGCCCGAGCACTTGCCGCCGCACGCGCCGCAAACCACCCGCCCTGGAAGATAATATCTCAAATTAAGCTGGTGCTAACCTGACCAAGGATAGAGATCCACATACCATAGCCACTATCCCTAAGAGTGCTTATAAATTTACAGACTCTTGTAATAATGTATCTGTCGCACGATAAAGATGTGAAATGCTCAGTGTATTTGGAGTCCTTCAAGCGAAGTGTGAAAAAGCATCTTGTTAGCCCGGTATAGTGGTAGAGACTGATGTCAGTCGTTAGTGGCTGGCGTCAGTTGAACCATTTTTGGACCTCGCATACCGCGTGGGAGCGACGTTGCATGTGCATTAAAAAAAAAGAAGGCTAAATTCTCCTGTCCTGGAAAGCTTATTTCTAACAGAAATGGTTACTAATGAGGCTGTAGTGTTTATGACAAGGCGAAACACAACACATATTAATCAGTGCTCAAGTCTAACAAATGCTAATTTATTAGGACCAAGAGCACGTACCAAAGTTGTCAAATTGTGCAATTGATATGCTAATGATATTGCGATGAACATCTTGCTTGATTATATATTTACTAGACTCGGAGAAATCAAATAGCTACACCTGAATGTTAGTAGTCCAAAGTCCAATAATAGATTAGATTTGAATGATAGGGCAGAACATATCGATACTGAAGGAACTGGGAATAAGACAGCGCCTTTTCTAAATCGTACAATCAAACATTGTTACTTTCTTTGGACATCATAGAGAAACTGGTAGTTCAGGGAAAAGTCGATGGCAAGAGGATTCGTGGCAGGTCTCCGATGAGGTGAACTGACCAGGTTAAAGCAGCAATGGATTACCCTCTAAATGAGTGGGTCAGGAAGTGCTGCACTCCGAGAGGAGTGGCGACGGCTAGTTAAGCGTGCCACTAAAACTGACGAAAAAAGTGACGACCGCGACCACTCTGTCAAGAGTGTAGCGACTAAGAAGAAGAATTAATAGTTTCATATCTCTATCACCTGGACTTGTCATTAGGACGACAGATTACTAATTATGTATTTGATATGATAAATTACCTGTAATGAATTATGAATAAGGCTTGGAGGTATAGTTTCAATATTTAATGAAATATCATTGCAATTCCCTCATTATAAATACTACCAGTATATCCCCTCGAAACTATAATTTGTTAACTTGATAAGACTCAATGGGAAAAACCCCAAAGCAAATGCCGACCTACATCATGGAAGTAAATTAAATGTAATAGCCGGGGTCAATTGACTCGACGGTCCCGGGTTCTCACCCAGTCACCAGCTGCTGAAGGTGCAGGTCAAATATATTTAATTTAGAAATTCCACCCACATTGAATTTTATGCACTTTAAGAAGAATGGAGAAATAAAAAATATTTTAAAGGAATACCATACGTCCATGGATGCAAAAAATGTTAAGTCACAAATCGTTTAGATAGTTTTATTCCTCGAGCGCAGTGGAGTGTAGAGGAAACGTCCAAGAATACGGGTTGAACTGTGTTACGTAGTTTGCCTCCAGCAACGCAAAGGTACGACTTACATATCTGGAATTCCGTGTTTTATATGTATTCAGTAATTTGGCAAAGTGCCAGCGGCGCCGGCTATCTTCCACACTTCGTTGCCATAATCGTGGCTCGATGTTTCCGGGATTTGTGGACGTCTGTTTGATTCAACATTGGATGTAGATTAAGTAGGTTAAGATTGGTTTGTGTATGTTTTGGTTACAATAGTGGTTAGTTCCTGATTGATGTATAGCGTGTTCTAAAATAAAAGATAAGAATGACAACATTCCACTATTAGTGTTACCCAATCTTGGTCTTGCAGTCATGCAAGATCTAGCATTTTTGCAAGACCACAGTTAGAAAGACCATTACCAAGACTAACCCTAGTCTTGGTAATGGTCTTTAATACTATCAGTACAGCCTCTAGAACATTGTGTCCTAGACCTCCACTGCTGGAGATGGGCCTTCCAGACCATATATCTGGAGAATTTGGCCAACACTCGCCACGCTGGCCAGACGGCTTGGCGGCAATACTATCGCAACTCTTTCTCAGACATTATTTCCAAATTATTTATTATTATTATTATATTGCGAGATATCGACGAGGCCACTTATCATAATATAGTAAAGTTGGCTAAATGTGAACTTTCTAGTTTAAAAATCGTGGTTTCTGACTACCCCGAAAGGTCGTGATATTACTTTTTAGGTTTAAAACCATATCATCACGCCGCCGGATCCCTTGCGGGGTAGGCAGAGACAATTGAGCGCCACTTGACACGATCACGACATACCTCGTTCGCTTCGTCGACATTCATCAACCTTTTCATACATGCCCTTTTGTTACGAAGGCTTTTTAGTGCACCTTCAGCCAGTGTTTTATTTATTTGATCGTGATATGTGAGTCTCGGTCTGCCAGGGCCTCTTTCACCCACAACTTTCGTATTATATATCTGGAACCATCGTAGCATGCCTTTCCTAATTTTTGTCCCTTTAAAACAATTGCAATTTAATCTCAGTCTATGGGATTTGGCCAAGATTTCTAATTCTAAAAGACACTTTAAAAAGTAATGTTTAGTCTAGCCAAATCAAATACACAGAGCTTTAGCCTGTATTTTTGTGTATTTATAAAAAAAACACGTTGTATAGAACATGAATGAAGTTTATTTCAGTTTGTATAGCATTGTGTCACGGCTGCCCACTAGTGATGAGTGTCGGGGTGACGATGTGGTTTTAAAATTAGACATATATCTCAGAACAAATTAGGGATTCTCATAGTTTGTTTTTAAATAATACTACAATGTACCTACTTACACGGTGGTGGTTCGGTTGTAAGAACGCCTTCCTAAAATTTCTACAAAGGTCGGTTCAAACCTCCCAATGAGAAATACACTTACACACACACTAATAGATTTACAACACTACCGTTCTCGTGCCTTAGAGAGCAAGTTAAGCCATCGGTCCAGGTTCCACATTTTTTATATACTAGCACGACTTGTTACCTTCCACACACCTGGCGCGCTAGGTACATGCATGTTCGCAACTGGAATCAGACACCCATAACTAACATCAGTCCCTAACACTATGCCCCGGGTTGACTGGGCATAACGGCAATTCGAGCCTGATCCCGAAACGTGTGGAACACTTTACTGGGTTTATCGGCATGAACGGTGGATACTTCCCCTCCCCGGCAGGCTGGGCAAATTACCACTATCGGTCCGCCTACCACCTTATTGTTGTTCTCGTTGAAAGTATGTGCCATTTGCAATGATGTCAAATGTAATTTTTTACTTTCAATGAGAACTAATATTGTAAGCGTACCATGGTGATATTTATAAAAAAATAACACCGCTTGAAACAAGACTTACCGAATAATAATAATAGAAATCCACTGATACCAACTTGTGGAATCGTTAATAAATTGACAATTACAAAAACTTCATTTTGGTGCAGGCTAAGATACTGTGTAATATGTATATTTTTTTCTTATTTTATTTATCTTATGTATTAATGACGTTCTTATAATTTAGTGACTTTGTGCATTGTCTTGAACGAGTAAAAACAAGAATAAGTACATAAAATTAGATTAAACACAATCACAGGATAAACAAAATAAATAAGCAAATATAAGTAACTAAATATAAATAAATACACAAATAAGATATAACAACCACATTCGAGTGTTGCAAAACTAGGATCAAGAAACTACACCTTGCCTGATCAATCTGGTTTCTGACAGAATTATCTAGTGCAGAAACCAGTGCACTTACTAACAGTTCTGTTAGCCTGTCCTAGCTCAATGTATTATAAATAAATAAATGATATAATTTCCTAGTTAGTAATTTATGTATATAGGATGTTAAAAAATGGTGTCAATAAATATTTATTATTTTTATTATTATATAGTATGTTGTTATTGTGTTGCAGTGATATTTTCTTATTTTTCGCTATTGTACTCAACCTTAAAACCTTTAATAGTTCTTAGAATATTACTAATCTATTTGAAATTGTCAACTGTTGGTTTTACAAAATGAATAAATAAATAAATAAACGTAACGAAGACAACATACTACATACTAATGCTTTGGGGAGTAGACCACATTTTTTTTTGTATTGAGTTTCTTTTTTCATTCCACAATTATTATTGACATTTAAATTTACTCTTATTATAACCTGCATAGATTTATTCAATTCAAGCACTGCCACATATTACATTCGTAATAAAAACAGATAAAATGTAAAGTTTACAGTCATAGCTATGTAGGATTTGCATTGCAAACTATTCGCTGCAATAAAACGCAGATAAATGCGATGTAAACATCACTTGTCATTATAAACTACGTTCACGCTATGTTGCTACCAAAGATATTCAAAATTAAAGATGGGTTAACAAGACTAGCAGAATTAATGTTTCTGTTATGCATCACAAAGTAATTGAGACAATTTTTAGCTTATAAAGTCCATACGTACACACGTGCATTAACTTTAAAATTAGTAACCACGACATGTGACATCGCCCCCACGCAACTGACGCCAGCCACAGACGATCGACATCAGTCCCTACCACAATGCCGGCAAGATGCTTTTTCACACTTCGCTTGAAGGACTCCAGGTTATAGGAATGGAAAAACACACCGGCTGGGAGAGCAATTATTTATTTATTTAAAAACTTTATTGTAAAAGTAATGTTTCAGGATATGATGTGAAACAGAATCTAAGTAGGTGGGTAAGCTAAATTATCCAGCTTTTGGTAAGTATGTTGTTAAACAATAGCCTATCCTTCCTAATTGTATATCAATGCTTGCACCAATGACATCATTGAAGAACGTGCTACACTCGTCTGTATTATATATTCCATTCCATACACTTCGTTAAGCTTGGAGAAGAATAACCAAAACTGACAAGGTATTTAATCCAAGCGAAGAGATCTTGATACAACCAATATAATACAAACATATTTCGTATAACGTTTTTAAAACTCAAAAACACTGGCTGTTTATTTAAAGAAAGCTTTTTTTAAAATTAATTATAAGCAAAGGATTTGTGCGGTAAAACTCGAAGGGAAGATCAAAGGTTTCAATTAACCTACCATTGTTTTTGGTATTTTTTTGTGTCTTTTAAAACAAGTTAGCGGTTAATTTCTAATTTATGCCCTTGTATGCAGCGGCGCCATTTAACCTGTAGGCAGATTGCTGAGGAGATTGGAACAAAATAAAACGTGTTATCAAGGTTATGGTCATGTTATTGTGCTACTGGTGAACTAGCTGCAAGATACCGAGGCGGCGCGCGTATGATATACCCCGTGCAGACGCCGCCGGCGCCCGGTGGCACCACGAGCCTGATCGACTTTGGGTATAGTTAGGAGATAAAACGAGTTAAGTGAGCACTTCTGTATGTACCTCTACACAGCGTCCCGTCCATCTCGATACATTTAGGAGAAACTACGTTAAAATGGAGCACTCCTAAATATACCAGCAGCGCGGACGTCCTTGACGGTTTAGAATTTAAATCGCCCGAAGAATACAGCTATCAAAGAAGCTATCATTACATTTACCTCCAGCTATAGATATATTACAGATACCCCTTGATAACCTAAAAAGATCTCTACAGTCCCTCATTTCACCAATATCATCATGTAATATGTATATAGTAGAAAGTAATAAAAAACGCTAAGTACTAAATATACCCGATTATGGCTCGGGTATACTTTGAAGTTGGAACGTTGGGAAAGCAGTGTGCAAACTATACCCGACCAAGACTCTATAGGGCGTCTCTACAATGTATATTATGTAAATACGCACCCAGGCGGGAAGCTCATATATACCCAATGACAAGACCGATTTTTGCAAGTTGCCACGAGAAGACAACCAAATAATACGACCATACAGTTGGTTAAAAGTCCAGTCAGAGCACCAAACTGTAAGGAAAAGACTTGCTTCGTATTTACTACTTAGCCTAATGTAGCAAGCTCGTCGCGATATGTTGAGCCAACTGATACTTAATAAAACTGACATCAATCAGCCTGTGTCAGTCCACTGCTGGATATAAATACGAGCCAATACTAGCCATTTCACACGATTTTCCGCCACCCTCACCCAGCCACCACCAGCGACCTTTTTTAGGTCGTCCCACTCTGCTTCTTCTCGTACGTGGTATCCACTTCAGAACCCGTCTTCTCCAACGGACATCGGTTCTGCGACAGACGTGTCCCGCCCATTGCCACTTCAGCTTACTAATATATCTGACGGATATCCGCGTTTCGGAAATTATCCATCAAAGAAATAACGATGCACTCTGAACGACCTTAAACTTGTGGACCAGACCCACTGTCAGTGTCCACGTCTCTGCCCATCACGACAATACTGGAAGATCCTATTGGTTAAAAACTTTCGTTTCAAACACTGATATGTCCGATAAGAAGATGTGGCGCATCTTTCCGAATGCTGTTTATCCCAGCTGAATGCGTCTATCTCATATTTTTTGCTGAAGTTGGCTACGCCTAATTGTACAAAACTGACAAATACATAAATATTTCGTTCTTGTCTAAATCTATAATAGTAATTGCTAGACCACGAAAGCAGTTAAACTGATTAGTAGATGTTAATGTGTATTTTATGTTTTCTATTAATTAGTGAATCTCTACAACAAGAACATAGATAATTCAGTTCGCATTAATCGGCACGTGTTTGCATCATCTACTCATGTGGTTGGTGTGTTGCTCTCCGGTGCATAATGCATAACATCCGCAGTTCCGATGCGTACAAGATAATACCTTCAGATTGCTATCAGCCACAACTGGTGTTGTCGGTTTGACTGCATGTCAAGAGCTTTCTAAAACGAGGACAATATCAGATCTTTGGATTTTGCAACTCTCGTTTGCATATCCGAGTAGATGGTATGTTATTTATTTATTAGCATAACAACAGCGTCAGTTAGTGCACCACATTATGTGATGTACAGCTGATTGAAGCTGAGCCAACACCCTTGCCACATCATATAAACTTATTTGAAAATATTGTGCTTTAGTTCTTATATTGATTGATGTGGCAATAAACGTTTTTAGTTTGTTTTATTCTTTATTGTGAATTTGTCTTAAATATTTTTTATTTTTAAGAGATTTCTTACGGAAGTAAATAAGCACGGCTTTTATTGTCTGATCCTGATAAGCCTATCAGAACCCAAGTAATTTTATAGTTTTAGGGCCACTTTCGTTGTATACCTCACCAGTTCCGACCGATTGGACAAGGCAATCGTCAACACAGTAAGTTTAACCTCTTGAGGATCATTGCATGCCTGTAATCCGACGCACGTTATTTGTTGAAAGAACGCTTTCCCTCCATTTTTTCTAATGAGAAATACATTTGTCATAGATTTACAGAACCACCGTTGTCGTGCTTCGGAGAGCACGTTAAGCCGTCGGTCTCGGTTCCAACAAATGGGGATCACCACGGAGCGCCCCGCCACAAGCGAAGATAACTTCTTCCCATACAAAATTACCAATTTAGATTTTTTTGGTTTATTCGCCTGTTCCTTTGGGTTTTTTCCAAATCAGTCGAGCATTTTACAAGTTTTAGCCGGACTTACACTCTTTTTTAAAACCTACCTATAACGTCTACATCCTCAACCAAACCAAACACCAAAGCTATTCTTGGAGCGATCTTAATACATTTTTTTACTTAATTTATTCGAAGTGTATTTCCAAATATGATTTCACCTAAAACCAATTGTAATTTAAGAGAATGATTCGTTATTTCTATATTTAAACAAGCAATTACAGTTGTAATCACAAAATAATTAAGCAAAATTACATACTCGTAACGATATTTTTGAATGAACAAAATTATGATTTTATTAACAAATCAAAATACCGTAGACAGAGAAGGGTGTAGACGAAAAAAAACCGTCTATGATTTAGCTGATGAGTCACGGTACCGTCTACAAAAAACAAGAGTTTTTATAATGACGAACGTGTATAAAAACTTTGTATGAAAATGTAATTCGGTTTATAAAAAAACTACTGACCCGAGTTTTGTCTTACATTGATTGTGTATTATTTTGAATATTGTTTTTACTTCGATGATAATATGCAATGTATACTGATAAAACCAGCTGTTGATTATGTTGAAACATAATAAGAGCAGGCTGGAAAAAAATAATAAAGATATAAATAAGTTAAAAAACAATGTTTTGTCTATAATTTGCGACTTATCTTTTTGTAGCAAGTCAATTTATTCGTTTCACGAAATTTGACATGCGAGATACCCACGTACCTGCGCGTGGTCATTTATAATATTAAAAGTCAATTTATTCGTTTCATGAAATTTGACATGCGAGATACCCACGTACCTGCGCGTGGTCATTTATAATATTAAAAGTCAATTTTAAAGAAAGCCATAATAATTTTTAATTGTCACAAAAATAAGAGTTAATAAAAATGTAAAATATAGTTAAAAAATAAAATAAAACAAAGATATTATGACAAAAGGGTCTATGGTTCAAAAAATGGTGTTGGAAGCAGGTTCCAACAACCTCTGTTATTATACCATAGCCGACATTTAAATTTAGTGGAACAGTAATATAAATAAAGGTTACCAAATGAATATTAGCGGAACCGGGACCAAACGCGGCGGCTTTCCGAAGCATGGACCACAACCGTATCCCTTCCGGGGTGGTCAGAAACCACGTTCTCCTTTTTTAAGGAAGCGGATTCACATTTAGCCACCTATACTGCGTATCATGACAAGTGGTAAGCTCGTCGATGTCTCTAGCGTACCAAACTCGAGAAATAAATTGTTGTGCCCCGACCAGAAATCGTACCCGGTCCATACTAAATCCACGGACTTAATCGCTAGACCACGGAGGAAGCCTGGCTGTAAATCTGTGATAAATGTGCGCAAGAAAAGTGCATTATATAAAGGACAGCGTTCAACCAAGCTCTACCAAGCCAACACATCGCTTTAAGTACATATATATATATATATATAATGCGAAAGTTGTGGGTAAAAGAGGCCCTGGCAGACCAAGACTTACCTATCACGATCAAATAAATAAAACAATAGCTGAAGGTGCATTAAAAAGCCACCAAAATAAAAGGGCATGTATGAAGAGGTTGATGAATGTTGAAGAAGCGAAAGAGGTATGTCGTGATCGTGTCAAGTGGCGCTCAATTGTCTCTGCCTACCCCGCAAGGGATTGGGCGTGAAGATATGTATGTATATATATATATAGTAGCTGTATTTTCCAGAAAATGTTTTAGGAATACGTTCAAAATAGAATTTACGTAAATTTAAATAAACAAATACATTTGTATGAATAATGAGTGTTGTATGTTCACCAGTTGGTGGAAACAGAAAATGTTTGTAAATAGTAGATAAAATTGGCGCCGACAGAGCAGAACTACATTTACTTTGCGAAATGTTACGAAAAATAACAATATATCTTTTATATTATTTGTATAGAAAGATAATTTTATATTATAAGTATATAATAATTATTTATTTAAATCTTCATTGCACAAAGACAAAGGCGGGCTTATAATGCCGTTCCACATTCTATCCTTAACAACCATTGGGACAACTTGAGCACTTTATTAAAAGGTAGGTGCAAAATTGTATTAAATTCTACGGTTTAATTATATTATTATACACTAATACACACACACACACATATATATGTATATATATACTACATACATATTATTACATACACTAAATATTACATATCAATGATAACATTATATTAAATTCTAATAAATACATTATAGTAACTACATACACATACATATATACTTACTTTTGTGATAGGAAGTGTGAATAGACCATTTTTATAAATCGAGTTCTGGTGGTTACTTGCCTTATGCTACGAGGCAAATTGTCCCACAGGTTTGTGGCTACAACTACAAACGAAACTAGAATTATGCGAGGAATGGAGGGATTTATCATATAACGAAGACAAAATTGACGCGAAATTGTTCTTGAGGTATTTCGGTGTCGCAGGCTCATTCAGAACAGAAAAAACCAAGCAAAGAATTCTCAAGTTCCTGCGACACCTAATTTCCAGCCACTTCAACTCGGAAATATATAATAAATGTATATATTTTAATTTATATACGAAAAAAACAAGACAGACAAGACACCAAACAGTATGAGAATCAAAGCTATCGGGGGATAGGTACAGTACGATTTATGATGAATTAGTGTATTTGTATGACTGTCATTGGCGGTATCACGGATAATATGCAGACCTGAGCGCTCGGAAGAAAACACGTTCTTCTTCGACCTCGTGTCAGTTTATTTTTGTAAGTAAATGTTGATTAAACTCGTATGTTTTAAGTTTTTATTAAAATACACGGAACATTCCAGAAGTTGTTGTTAATAAATATTTCCGCTACTCGATCATGACGCTATTATAGATGCCAACAATTATACCTTAAAACCATGGAAGAAGCAATTCTCTGTCTATGCTTAAAACACAAATTATAAGGTTGACATTGGCTCCAATAATTGCTCAGTTGACTATTAGACATATAAGTTCCTTTAGGCGCTATTTTATTTGCACACAATTATATACTTAAGACGGAAGACCACTTCCTAAGAAGTGCTACTGAAAGAGACTTAAAGTAGTCAAATCTAGACTCTCTGGGTTATACATAAGTGCATGAATTACTAACGGGTGATTACCCACTAAGATCCTGCCGGGGAAAACCCCAACTCAGTCCCATTTACAGTACTGTATGTCCAACCTTATAAACACTAGCAATAAGGTTGATATTAGCTCCATGTATTGTTCAGTAGTAGTATTGTTTCTCGCCAGCGTGGCGAGTGTAGGCCAAATTCTCCAGATATATGTTCTGGAAGGCCCATCTCCAGCAGTGGAGGTCTAGGACGTTGTGTTCTAGGGGCTGTAATAAAAAATAAAACATAATTGTTCAGTAGACATGTTTTTTTTTTTATCTATATATAAATATAAAGTTTATCTAGTGGACGTTAAAAATAATGTAACAGAAAAATTGTCTATAAATGTGCTCGATTTCCGCTCTATCTTATATTTGACCTCGTTGGGGCTCGATGTATGACCAAGATTTAGAGTGAGATCAGTTTCAACTCTGTATGTACACAAGGATTAGACAGTAGACATCTCTAGTGGTCGGCTGTAGATTTGGCTAGATTTCAAGAAGAATGATTGGCACACATAGTTTAGATTTGCGAGTGACATCATCAGGCCGCCCCGCGACAGAGCCAAGGTCGTAATCATAATAGGTAATTGTATCGCACACATTACTAGTGTTTCGGTTTTTAGACTCTGCTTTGTATACGAGTATCCATCAGATATTTTAATTTAACATCAGTGTGGTCTCAGTAATTGTATCTTATTTATTATTATTGCTCAATTTTAGCTTTAAATTTAATTATATTCTTGAATTTTAAATTATAAATGTTTTTTTTTATTTTTAAATTATTTAATGCACCAAAACCTAAAATTAGGTAGGTACATAGGCGAGATTAATGTAGGCATTTTCTGACAACTGTGGTAGGTAGCTCGGTTAAAACCCCCGGCATGTACCAATGACAAATACCCCTTTCTTACGTACATTTGTCATAGATTTACAATACCACCGTTCCCGTGCCTCGGAAAGCACGTTAAGCCGTCGGTTCCAGTTCCAATAATAACAACTTGTGGCATAGTTAATATATTTTCATTATAGATTAACATCAGAGCCAGCGTGGCGAGTGTTGGCCAAATTCTCCAGGAATATCTGGAAGCCCCATCTCCAATAGTGGAGGTCTAGGACTTGTGTGATGATGATGATTATATAATTTAACTTAATATTTATGTAATCCACTGATTGCGGTCAAACTAGGGCCGGGGCCAATTACAAAAAAGAAAAATAAAATTAGGGTCCGATTGCAGAAGGTACCGCATTATGCGTCTCATTATAATATTTTGCACGAGTGGCGAGGGTCGCGGGAAGTGGCCCACTTCGTAATAGGTCCGACCTCGCATGGAGAGCGGGGGATTTATCACTATAAATATGGCCAAAACGAATAAATAGCTTTATACATAATAGTTATTTTTAGGTGTGCCCAGATGGCTAAATTCTTAGTAGTATCATCACGACCGTTTTCCCTTTCGGGGTGGTCAGAAACCACGCTTAATAATAAGCGGATTTACATTTAGCCAACTTTACTATAGGCCAATCATGACAAAGTGGCAAGCTCGTCGATGTCTCCAACGTACCAAACTCGAGAAATATCACAAATAAATTAAATATTAATTAAATGTATTTATATACATTAATAAATATTTTTTGTGGAATCGAACCTCCGAGTCTAAATAAATAAATAAATGGGAGAGTGTGAGATTAATAAAATAATAATTTTTAATTTTAATTTTATTTCTTCAAAATAATGCACAGTCAAATTTATGTAGCAACAGTTCGTACAATAGAAAGGAGCGAAAACACCAAAACATCCGGTTTCAATCTGTATTCTTTTTTTTATTTTTTCTAGCAATCCATAACACCTATAACATAATGATAATGGTCGGCGAGTAATTGTAGTAATGAAAGTACAGACAGCAGCAGCGTACTTATCGAATTTTCTATTTGTTATTAAAAACACAATTATTTTGCTTTACATCGCACATCATTGCAAACCCGCGTAGAAAATATGGCTATCATGGTAAGAATCTAAAACAGGCTCCTGTGTTCAAAATTGTGATTATCGTCATTAAATGATGAACACAAATTCCTAGACCTCCAAAGCTGGAAATGTATCGTTTAGAATCTCTGGAGAATTGGGCCTGCACGTGGTCGTTTTCGACATGCACTTTCAAATAGATTTTGTTGTTTCACTGACAATATGCCGAAGGGCATCTATTGTATTTTATTGCGCAACAAGACGCTCACCATCCACCATTCCACTCCTCTTCCTCCCAACCATGTATTGACGGCAAACCAGCTTAGGCTCAATATTTTCAGTAAGTGATGCAAAGAACGCACCAAGTGGTGAAAAAGAAGAGCTAAGTTGATGGCGTTAAAAAACTACAAGTATTTGTATGAAAATAATCATTTTATCTTATAGTTTATCTCTTTGGTATAAGTGCTTTCGTCCACAATGGTGTTGTGAATAAAATAATTATACGTCAGAAATAATAAAAAACAATGAAGTACTATGTGCACGAGCAGGTTCGAACCGCAAACTTTTTGGATTAAAGGAAAGCGTTGAAACAACTGTACTTTATATATTATATAAAAAAAAAAACAAAGTAATATTATTTAATTTGTTTGTTAGTTGTTCTGCTGTCGGTACTGCATGCAGCTACAGTATGGAGTTTTTGTTGGTCGGTTTAGTTAAAGGTCGTGTGAAAGTTGATTGATGTCTAGATATTGTCTATTACGTGAGGGGAGAAATTTATAATCGCTGTCCTAAAGTTGGCTTACAGAGTTTTGTACCCATCTCAAATAACAAGCTTTGTAAGTCTGTATAGCTAATATAAAATAAAATTATAATAAACACAACAATTGTTAAATAAAATTCATTTGTAAATAAACAGATGATCACGGTAACTTAACAAAATGGACTAAACTTCATAAACTTACGTAATAGTAACTTTTTAACATTCTCGTATCACGCAACTGTATACAAGTATGACATAGGTATTTAGTACTTTCTACACTAGTGATGCTAATCGATAACACCGATATCGACGAATGAAGAGGCAGTCACAAAAATTAACAGGCCACTGTAATTGCCTTCGTGGTCTATTAAGTCCGTGGTAAATCAAATTGAACGAAGTGGGTATTTATTGCAAAAGAAAATACTAGTACCATTACTGTCTCGGTGGTCTAGCGGTGGATTAAGACGAGGAGGTACCGAGTTCGAGTACTGGTCGGGACACAATAATTTATTTAAAATTATTTTTCAATTACTAAAGACATCAAATTTGAAAATACATGTGTTGAAGTCTTGACTTAACCGAAACAATCTGTCTTATCCACTAATTCGCACAGTCGACTATGGTCAAGATATAGAAATAATAAAGTAATATGTGTTTTGTAGGATCAGTTACATTTGATTATTGTCTTTAAACATAATTATTAAAGATATAAACAACTCTTTTGCCTTTATGTCAGCTCCACTTATTGAAATTAAAATAAGCAAATAAATAAATTCATTGAGCGGCTTCGTGATGCGCTTTAACAACGTGACATGTGATAAAGCATCAAATCTTTAGAATTACCAAAAGCTCACGAATTGCTCGTGATATTGACGTTTCATATCTTATTTTACAATCAAAAAGAGAAACATTGTTTGACACACAATTCTCTTTTACGCTTGATGCTGCCAAAATCAGCTTAGATATGGTAAAGGTTAAGAGAAACCGCTTGCTGTGATGATAATTTAGACATGGAAAAACTTACACAAGTATTAAAAGTACATTTGACCCTTCACTACTTGACAGTGTTTACTTTAGGGTACCTGCGAGGACAACACGTAATAGGGATTTGTTTTCTGTACCTCGCTCTAAAACAAGGTATGCTCAAAATATTTTTCTGCGTCGTGCATGTACACTTTATAATAGCAAGTTGTTTGATATCGATTTGTTCAGTAATTCATATGCAGTCTTTAAGAAACGACTTCTGATACATTTATTGTAACTGTAACTGTATATTATTACTTGATATTTTTGTTGTGGTAATTTTAATTTTACTTATTTACCTATTAAAACTGTTTTTATTTTAAATCTGTCATTATCATTTATAATATCGCTTTCGTATCTTCTCCATCCTTACTATCAATATATTTATTGATTTACATATATAAATATTTTTATTTTTTCTAATGGTTTGGTGGAGACGATGTGTTAGCAAAATTGTTAATTATTGGAACTCTAGGTCTAATTTTGGTTTAATTTGTTTCATGTATTTTTACTTTATGTGACTGTATGTTTCCAAAATAAAATAAAATAAAATAAAAAATAAAATTTGTTAAAATAAAATACTTAAAAACAAGGTACATCAATAAACCCTGAAGTAGTTCTATTATCAGTACATTTTACAAACGAGCTTCCAAGATGTTATTTTTACAATCATACAGTATTTGATTGGGTAGAGATCGAAGCCAAGAATAGTAGATGGAAAGTGTTATTGCGCTCAACCCGCGTTGATCGGTCACAAGCCCGAAATCCTATTTTTGTCCTCTATCCCCTACTACTTTTAAATCTGTCGCACATTGAAGATGTGGAATGCCCTTTCAGCCTGTGTGTCTCCATTCTTATAACTCTTTCAAGCGAAGTGGAGAAAAAGATCAAGATATTAGGCTCGCATAGTGGTTGAGACTGATGTCGGTCGCTTAGTCGTTTAAGTGGCTGGCGTAAGTAGCTCCCATTCTTAGACCTTACAAACTGCGAGGTGGTGTATGTGTAGTATAAAAAAATATTTTTTTATCGATATTTCTATCTTATTTCCCATCCCTACAAAATGATCTAGATTCAAGGAAAGCAGCTAGACCTAATTAGCGGGGCATGCGAGCTTTCGTTCGCGCCTGCCCACGCAACTCCGCTATTACTACAGATATTAACAAACCAACCACAATAGATCCAGTCAAATGGTGTCAGCATAGAATCTTACCTGGAAAAGAAAAACATTCATTAATTATAATTATCAACTAAGACAGTTTAAACAGAGCACAAGTAGGAAAAAAATGAGGGCAGTAATTCAATTCAATTTATTTATTCTGTAAGTAGGCATAGGACAATCACAATTTATTCTGCGCTTTTACGTGTCAAAAAAATAATTTATAACGAAAAGCTTATTTTCTGGGAAATAGCTTTTATTTGGAGCTGCACATTACAACCCAAATATATGGTATATATATATAGTATACGGTATATTTATAATATTAGCAAAACAATAACGTCCAATGTTCTGGAAGGCTCATCTTCAGTAAAAATCTAGACCCCCAAGAGGTGTTCTGGGTGCTGTAATAATGAATACGGTTTGTAGACAAATAAAATGCTAAGTAACAAAGAACGGGTTGCAGCATTCAGTTGTCCAATTGTCGGACTTAAGAGCGGGCGCCCACAAGCATTTTTTGTCTATGCAACAAATTTGTCTCTCACATCAAGTCTACGAGTTTGCGGTAGTGCGAACGTTCCAATGCAACTCTTTTTGGTGACAAGACAGCGACAGAGACAAAAGAGTTGAAGGACACTTATTGCTCGTTGGCGACCGCTCTTAAGGTGTCGCAAGAAGTTTTCAGTCGTCATTTATAAAAATTACAGTTTACAAACATCACTTTTCTCATAAAGATTATTATTTTTTAATTACAATCAAATAAAATATCAAGTATAAAGTTTAGGCTTATCCTTACAAAACATACCGAAATTAAAATGTGATAATGTTTAGTTTATAAATAACGTGTAAATAGGTAATCAAACACATACAATAATACATAAATAAATATAAAATAAATGTTCTTAATTAAATTATGATATCCTCTCACCTCAAAACGATTACACAACACGCTAATACACTATCTATCTATCTTTGAACCAATTTAGTTTAACTGTTATTGGCACATTATAATCAATAAACAATATATAAATTATATACACACATACATACAATATATATATACATACAATACAATATATATACAGACATTAAGTAGTGAATAGATAGGCAAAGTTTTTCTTGAGGTATTTCGGCAATCTCAGACCATTGATCCACTATTTCAGACGTTTCCTTCCGTTGTGTATTATTTGATAGCCGCATAAAAACTATTATAGAAGATCGAAGAAAAGTAAGTAGAGGACACAGAAGAATAAGACGTAGATATTGTAGACCAAGTAAAGAAAACGCTAGGTGCCATTTCGTACAGAGAAGTCAAGAAGCTAGCTTCTTAATCAAAAGAAGAACGTTAGAAGATTGTAAGTTTATTCCGAGTAATAACTTTAAATTTTAAGGTTTTCCACTGACAAAAGCCAAGCTCTCAAATAAAAATAATGATTGCGTTGGCATACATAAACATTTAATTCGACAGAATTAAGGCACAATGACAGAGGGGACGCACAACCAAACCGCACAATACAATTGATTTTACAACTCTTATCCGCATTATTTAACATCCGCCGTGTTCATTTGAACGTCATGGGTACATTACGGGTTTTTTAAACAATATTTACAATTCAATTTGTGTTAAAATATTATATACATTTATGACAAAAACATTATTTACTATATTTATTTTTTGAATTAAAAGTAAAAAAAACACATAGTTTTTTCGACATTAGTTTGTGATCTTACTACTAAGTACTAACTAGCTGACCCTAGTTTTTTGTAACTAAACATCATCAAACATTTAAACATTATACTTGTATATGTGAAATAAATAATAAACTACATCTACCCCTAGGCCAACTGTTATTCAGGAGCAAGTTGTACATATACCTATTGTTTTTTTTTATCATTTTTAATAGCGTTGACTTCTCTTTGACGCAGTCACAGCTCTACCACCAACCGTCTCCAATGGTTCAGGTCGCAAAATAGTCGCTTTAACCGCGGCTTTTATTGTCTATGCCTTCGAACCCTACAGAAAGTCGTGCTCGGTATACAAAAAGGAAAGATCCGCGCTTAGCAGTGGTTGATGTTGTTTCTTTGCTAAGTTCACACATCACCCACATGTTGATGTTCTTAATTTAAATATTGTTAGATGACGCGATTGTCCTTGACATTAATATATTGTGTATTTGCCTAAAGTCGTAGCGGTCACATATCATGATATACGACTACTAAATCTTAGAGACATTTGTAAAAAGTCGAGGTTTTGATTGTATTCTTAAAAATATAGCTAAAGTGCTTTGTCATTTCTGTCGAGCCAAAATGTGCCTGTAATTAAAATAGAAAAATCCGACAACGAAGAAGAATACATAATAAATCAATAACTATATCTAAAGAAGAGTTGTCTCTACAAAATGATTATCAGGATCCGTTAAAAATAATAAGTAAATTCTTTATAACATTTTAATTATCAAATGTATTAGTAAGTCAATAAATGTCAATAGACCTAATATTTATTATTCTTTTTTTTTATCTAATACACACAATCTAATGTTTATAGACTCCGTTTTGCTTTTAAATTATGTAATTATTTGTGCTAACGTATTAGCCTCGCATACAGAGGGGAAATGTTGCCAGTCTTCTTGGGACTATCACTGATGGGACGTCACTTGAGGTTTTATTTAATTTATAGTCAGTTTATTTAATTTTATTTAAGTAATCTGCAATTAATTTTATAATTAAAGGTACTAAAACTTAATTCCTTTAATGCCCATGCTAAAAATCTCTTAGCAAAATTCAAAATTATAATAATTTTGAAAATCATGTAATGTTTCAAGCGATATATCTCAAAACATATTAGACTTACTAATCTGTCGATGGGCTTCAATTGTTTCAAATTTTATATACTTTCATAATAGTAATAGCATCAACTAATGACAAAAACGCATAGTTTTTCACGTATTATGAGAACTTTTTATGCTTATAAAACATAGTTTTACAATCTTATAAGGTGTCCAAATAATATACCAAAAACCCAGCTTTAATTGCATTTTGGCTTGGTAATTACAAGTATTTACTCTTGTGGCTACCTAGTAGTAATTAAATCATGTTCCCATCATCATTATCTCACGGTAATTGTGTTACAGCGTGTTCTTGAAGCATAAAAACACTTTGTTTTAATTTAATGTTAATTTTATTATGTAGTTTAGAGGAAATGATGTGGCGTAAAATGCTTCCTTCAAAATTAAGGTTAATTTTAACTAAGGTTTTCTGGCAAAACTAGCTTTGACACAATATTTTTTATATAACTGTA
The DNA here is from genome assembly GCA_910589645.1 of Tinea semifulvella. Classification (NCBI taxonomy): domain Eukaryota; kingdom Metazoa; phylum Arthropoda; class Insecta; order Lepidoptera; family Tineidae; genus Tinea; species Tinea semifulvella. Next base: position 880,795 of record OU342600.1, read on the forward strand.
AAAAGAAACATCTCGTATACGACAGACGTATTCCACCACTTTCTTATTATCAGCCTGTGTCTCTTCACTGATAGATATAGGTCCAAGCCTTGCCACTGCACACGGTCTTTTGCAACCCTCATCCAATCCCCACCAGCGAAATTCTTTAGGTCATTCGTTCATCTGCCAAAGTGCCGTCCTACTCTGCTTCGTCCCGTACGTGGTTACCACTCTAGTTTGGTCTATATCATTTGTCGGATCTCTAGCAGATTTGCCGGTCCATTGGCTTGTCCGCAACTTTGGTTTCGATTCTATTCATCAGAGCTTATATTTTCTATTCATTGACCGATCCATACATAAGAGTCAATGCGATTATCTCAACAATGGTTTCGGATGCAGCGATGATCTCAGCGTGCAGCGTGCCAAGGGTGACGGGTCTTCAAGCCGTACACATTTTTACAAACGTGGCTTATTTAGTTCCTTTACAAACGGAGAACGACTATACTGGAAAACGCAAATTAAGACGACCAGTTCGGATCGTAAAGCTCGAGAGCTTTACTGCTAGCATCATAAGAGAAATTTCATAGCAATCTATATTTTAAACAAGCTGGTAAATCAAGCGGCGCGCAAGGTTCATCAATGTTAGAAACTGTAATCAGATACTTATAACTCACATCAGTCCCTAACACTATACCGGCTTGACTAAATGCTTTTTCACACATCCCTTGAAGGACTCCAGCTTATAGGAAAGTGGAAACACACAGGCTGGAAGATCATTCCACATCTTTATCGTGCGACAGCTGGTAGAACACACACAGAGAAGCCATAACTTGGCGAAGCTGCAGGGATTCGAAAGTCCCAGATATAGCGACATCGTCATGGGAGAAGTATTCCTGCATTGTGACTCCCAGGCTTGTAAAAAAAAATATAATAAATTTCATAGATAGGCAGACTGATGGTGGTAATTTGCCCAGTCTGCCGGGGCAGCCGGCATAGTGTTAGGAACTGATGTCAGTCATGAGTGTCTGATTCCAGTTGCTAACATTCATGGATCTCGCGCGCCATTTACCATCAGGTGGTCGCAAGGTCCCATTCGTGCTAGTATTTAAAAAAAAAACTCTCACAGCAACTTCCCCCAAGTCTATTTGATCATCTCTTCTGTGAGAGCAGAAAATTTTATCTGACTAACGACTGTGGTACTTTAGTTCCCCAGTAGCTCTATTCTGTTACTTAGTCGCAAACGTTTTAGTGGATTTCATTATTTACGTCAGAGATTGCGTCATAATTACAAAATATTATTTAATTCTCAACACTATAAGCGCTCGACTTTGACAGCGGCCGTGCAAATATCAACTTTAATATATAGCTAACGGATTCCATTATATAACGTTGGCGCTGAAGTAACAGAACAGGGCTGGCATCTTATAGCCTTTCGCCTATACGCTAAATCTAAAATACAGTACAAGTTTGTTATAAAATTCTAGAGGTTTTTGGTTACCGGTATAAGCAATGGCATCACGTACAAAACGCATTAAAGAGGTCAATGACCTGGCTTTCCTGCACTGAGTGACCAACAAAATTGCTACTTTCAATGTACAATAACAGTCGCCGGCACCACTTGCACGAAAAATATTGTCAACGGCGGAAACAGTAAGTCTTGTTTCAAGCGTTGTAATTTTTATATAAATATCACCATGGCAAGCTAACAATATTAGTTCTCCTTTAAAGTAAAAATTGGCATTTGTGCAAATGGCACATACTTTCAACGAGAACAACAAATAGGTGGTTGGCGGACTGATGGTGACTAATTTGCCCAGTCTGCCGGGGCGGAGAAGTATCCACCGTTCGTACAGATAAACCCAGTAAAGTGTATCCATACATTTCGGGATCAGACTTAAATTGCCGTCATGCCCAGTCAAGCCGGGAATAGTGTTAGGAACTGATATCAGTCGTGTGTGTTGGATTCCAGTTGCTAACATTCATAGATCTCGTGCGCCACTCAGGTGGGCGCAAGGTCACATGCCGTGTTAGTAATTTAAAAAAAAATACAAAACAAACATTAAATGAAACGTTTAAAACGTTCAGAATCTATTATAATAAATAATTTTGTTAAATAAAATCGTTGTCTTTGATCATGATAATCCACAAACAGTTTTTTGCACTCGGGCGTAGTATAGTTAGTTGATAAATGTCTATTAGCATAATGACTATATAATTTACATATTTTAATACATGATTAGCAGTGATTGCAGGCGGATAAAAAGCATCATATACCGAATGTAACAACATTCATCACAGCAGCGCCGAGAACACAGCCACCTAGACCTCAGCCGTTGGGGATTCCACAAATCTGACGCTCCGTACCATTGTCGGTGTCATTAGGGATAGGCGGATGAAAACACTGGACGAATTCATACGTAGTCTAGCGACTGGAATGTTCGCAGAATGCGCGTAGAGGTGACAGATTTCTCTGCATTTGTGATAAATCTGGCCCCTCTGCACGCCCGTCCGCCGGACGCCATACAATGTTACGCTCGACGCTCGGAGTCGTAATCGCGATCCCGCCGCCAGGCTCGTATACTTCAACCTTTAATGGTTACCCCATGCCCTGTCCGTAGTTAAGCGAACGCAACCTCTGTAAGAAGGCAAATACCATGACACAGAATCCCCACTCCCCACTGCGGGGGTGTGAGAAGACCAGTCGACGACGATTCCACAAGTTGGTATTAGCGGAACGACCGAAGCGAGACGGCTAAACGTGCTCTATGAGGCACAGGAACGGTGGTGTTGTAAATCTATGAGATATACTTAAGAAAAGTATGTCTCATTGGTACATGCCGGGGCTCGAACCACCGACCTTTTTTTGTTCGATATGAAAGCGTTAGAAAAGAAAAAAATTGCTGGTGGTGGTTGAGGGAAAGCAGGCTGATGGTAGGCTCAATTCTACGAGAACTCAGAATGAGTAATCCTAAAATAACCGACAATATTACGGCAATTATTAAACATTTAAGAGTTAGAAGACAAACCGATCTTAGCAGTGACGATGATTATTATAAACTGGTCTAGTGGTTCGTCATTATCATAAGCCTGTATTTCTTCACTTCTAGATGTAGGCCTCAAACAAGGCTCGCCACTTTCCGCGATCTCTTGCGATCCTCATTGAACCCCCACCATCGATCTGCTTCAGGTCATCCGTGTACGTGGTCCAGTGGTTAAGATTGTAGATCATAACTTGTGGAATCGTTAATAAATTGTCAAAAAAAATTAACATCAGATTCTCGCCAACCCGTCTGGCTAGCGTGGCGAGTGTAGGTCAAATTCTCCAGATATATTATGTGGAAGGCAGATCTCTAAATGTGGAGGTCTTCTCTATTCCGCAACCGAACCACTCGCACAGGCTAAAATATGCATCCACATACCGTAGCCACTATGTCGGTCGTCTGAGGCTGGCGTCAGTTGCTCCCATTCTTGGACCTCGCGTACCGCTTACCATCAAGTGGGCGCGGTGTCACATGACGTGCTCAGTATAAAAAAAAAAAAAAACGTTGTGTACTATAAATGAAAAAATTGGCCTTAAAAGCCTGGTTTCTGACTGGAATGGCGAATGTGTGCGGCTGTACAGGTCGTAATGTAGTTCGTTATGTAAGAGACAGACACCAATTGACCCAGATGACGCACACCAAACTATAAATCCTGTATTCTTACCATGTTTACGGATTTTAACACAATCGTAAATTAAAACGGTTTAAATCTGGTAATGATTTTAAAATTACGACATTAAATTAACAAGTAAATAACAAAAACAATTTTCTTCGCAAACCTATATGGAAATAAAGACTATGCAGCAGAGTAGTTCAAAGTGTTCAGCTTATTTACTACTTGGTCTTAGCAGTCTGATTTACTAGCAGGAGTAAAATTATTTAAGTAATGACGTGTCACAAATGCATGTAATTGCAGGTTTACGTGAATAAAGATATTTTGACAGAGGTTTTCTAGACTCAATCTTAATCTGAGAGTATTTACTACTTGGTCTTAGCAGTCTGATTTACTAGCAGGAGTAAAATTATTTAAGTAATGACGTGTCACAAATGCATGTAATTGCAGGTTTACGTGAATAAAGATATTTTGACAGAGGTTTTCTAGACTCAATCTTAATCTGAGAGTCCAGTTGATACCAACAAATTTGTATTGTTGTCAAGTGGACTCAGAAAACAATAATTCCCAATTGTTTATGAAAAAAAACCTTAAAACTTAAAGACGTTTATAACGCTGGGATTTAACGCTATAATAATAATATAATGCTTTATTGCACACAAAATTTTAAATAATGTACATAGGCAAGCATAATACCGTATGGTATACTCTACCAGCTAACCTTTGGGAAAGTGAGAAATTATTATAATGGGTGCAGAATACGAAATATAGTAGTAAATAGTATAATTAACATACCAATATATAAATATGTCATACGATATAATAAATACTTAAATTAAATAAATACTAATACACACATCAAAAAAGTCTAGGGATCAAGCATGTTTATGCGGATTTCTTGTGATTGAGATGTGGCTTTGTAATAAATTTATGATTTTATAAATTTATATGGATCCTTTTTGGTGCATTTCATAATTTAAAACAGAAACTGTCAATCAAATTCGAGTAAAAGATGAAAATCAGCTGTCAATATTTTCCCTATAAAAACATAAGACGCATTGAAGACATTATTAGTGCTACTGTTTCCCTACTACTGATTAAAACCAACGTTATTATGGAGCGGCGACGTCATTTAAGCAGGGAAGAAATGATCAGAGCCGTGGGAATGATAGAAGCTGGTTCCCGGCAACGTACTGTGGCTTTAGCTCTGAATACAAGTCAGAGTGTTATCAGTCGACTTTGGACACGTTACCGAACCACTGGTACCGTGGCTGAGCGCCATGGAGGACGGTATCGCTGCACCACACGGAGACAAGACCGATACATTCAAATCACAGCTCGAAGAACTCCAACAATAACCGCCATGATGTTAGCCGTGAGCCTTCATCGCTCTTCAGGGAACTTAATTAGCGACCAAACAGTCAGAAACCGCTTGCATGAAGTGAACCTTCATTCCCGAAGACCGCTACGGGTACCACCTATAGCAATGCACAATCGTAGGACTCGATATCAATGGGCTCTTGAACACAGAAATTGGACAGAAGAACAATGGCGTTTCGTGTGCTTTTCTGATGAGTCTCGTTTTGGTATGAGGCCGGATACAAGACGTATACGACACTGGAGAACCCCTGGACGCCAACAGCGATTAAAATCCTGCCAGGAAGTCCATCCTTATAGTGGTGGAACCATCATGGTATGGGCGGGTATTTCGATCGGCGGAAGAACTGAGTTGATTTGGATCAGAGGCAACCTCAACGCTCAAATTTATGCTGAGACGGTTGTATCAGACGTCATCGTTCCTCTACAAGTGCATATCGGTCCCTTATTTCAGTTAATGCATGATAATGCACGACCGCACACCGCAAGAGTTGTAAGACAGACTCTCGCCGCAGCTAACATCAATGTCCTGCCCTGGCCTGCTCAGTCGCCAGACTTGAACCCGATTGAGCATGCATGGGATATTCTTCAGAGAAGAGCTCTGCCGAATATGGAGGGTATCCAGTCGCAAGAAGACCTTTTTTTGTTGTTGCAACGAACATGGGCGGCCATTCCACAGCGTGATTTGGATGAACTCATTTTGAGTATGCCAAACCGATGTTCTTGTGTTGTTAGTGTTCGCGGTAGAAACACGGATTATTAATTGTTTAAGTTACCCAATAAAATTAAAAAAAAAACTGTTATTTCAGTCTTTTTTTCGAACTTTAATGTTAGTGGTTCAAATGTCAAAAATCCCTTTATTAGGAAAATGGCAATTTTTTTTACTAATGCAAAGGTGACTTGGTTTATCGTTACTGTAGACAAACGAAAACATTTTATTTGATCAATCCTTAAAGAAAATTTTAATGAATATCAATCAGGAGAAAAGTTATTGCAAAAATATATGTTGATCCCTAGACACTTTTGATGTGTGTATAATAATTATCTATGTCGAGATGTGGAAATTAGATGTCATTTTGTTTTTTAAGAAAGTATGTAATTAATAAATGCTATGCTCGCACAGTCTAATATTCGCAAAGATTCTTCAATTCCGAGTGTACTTTTAAAAAATGTAATCTATCAACTTACTACAAACTAAAATTACGAAAATTTTAAATATTTAGTATATGTTATAAATATTTTAGATTTTTTTTCTCTGTATTCATGTCACTTTGTCTGATACTTACTAGTTTCTAGCAATCCAACTGCAATCATTTTCAACCTATAACAAACCAATCACGATGTTTTTCTTCATGTCAAGAGTACATTTACAGAGTATTTCTAAAAATTTATTATAATTGTGTTCATCTTTGAGAATAAGTCCTCGCGTAAAAACGGGTTCGGTATAAAAAAAGCATGTGTCACATTCACATGATCAGGTGTTATCTGGTGCGACGAACTTTACCAAGCTATAGCCACCACACATTGGAGTAATTGCACAAAAAAACTATTAGCATTAGCAAGATTTAAGATATGCAAAAAACGTTTCTCATACTACCGACAAGCGATGGCGTAAAGGATTTTACGCGGCGAACGAGTACTCCGTAGCCACGACTCAGACTTAGCTGTAAAGACACACAGGGCCAACAGTGAAAGAGAGAGACGGTTTATATGGTTTCAGTCCGTAGGCGCCTAGAGGTATGAGGCCCCACGGTGATTCGGGCATGCGACCTCCCCGCGGTGGCCCTTCAGCCTGGGGTCGTATAGTTAAGACGATTTTTCGATCTCCGTCTTTTAAAAACACTCTCGAGTAACTGGTTTTTACAGGAATTTTCATTATTATTTCACGTCATCAATCGGCCGTAATGTTTCCAAAGTTGTGGGGACTAAGTGCGTGAAGATGCAGAATAGAACTATGATATCGGCAGATAGGACAGATGAAGTGAGGAAGGTTGCTGGTATAAGTAAGACAATGGCAGCCTCAGACCGTATGCAAATGGTTGTCCTATATCTAAGTATTGTTGCCCCAGTTTATCTGGTCGCGGTCTTGCTCTTTTTCTCCCAATCTAGGTCTTTCGCAAGACTCTTATTTATTTATTTAAATACTTTATTGCACTTAAAAACCTAGTACAAGGCGACCTATAACGCCATAAGGCATTCTTCACCAGCTAACCTTGGGGATCATGTAAGGTGATAAGCAGGATGAAGAAGAACTCTTGCAAGATTGTTGCACTGACTGAAAAAATTAACCTTGTAAGACTTTAGTGTCTGTCCGCAAACTAGTCACGAGAACTACTGGTCATTTACTTGAAAATTGGAATGGTTATAAATCTTGTCGACCGAAATGTACCTCTGAACCCTAAAAAAGACAGTCACGAAAACAGTTACCAATTTAAAAAAACGTAATGCCAAAAAAATTTACCATTTTTAGCAAAATTAGGAAAAAAATGTCTGTGCAATAGTCTGGCGCAAGACCAATATATACCAATTGGTATTCGTCTTGTTAACATTAGTGTGGTCTTGCTCTTGTTCTTGGTCTATAGATAGATATTCAAAATCAGCAAACATGAGGCAACTAACCTGCCAGTAACCCACAAACCCACTTCTGTGTACAATTCAAAACATAACCAAAATGAAATGGGTAATCGGTTACGCAACGACGCCTGCCGGAAACGAAGCCCCACTGGTTCTATTGCCAATGAGAATTGTTAATAGAATAACGATTATTACTAAGATTCTACGACACTCAAATTGATAAGGTGCCGTGAAATAAGTCCATTTTGTGACGGTTTCTACGATTTTACAAGTTGGTATGAGTGATACCGGAATCGACGGGTAACATGTTTTCGGCACGGGCAGGTGTTGACAAATGTACGTGAAACAAAAATTAACAATTCATATGATGTAACTTGATCATATACTGTGAAATGTTATCAACAAACGCTTATCGTACAACACAGCTGATAAGTTTTTAATGCTATTCAGTTTCATACATAGGTATGTCATGAATATACATTTGACTATAGAAATATCATTTCGCAATAGTGATACTTGTATAAAGTCATTTATTTAGCTATTTATTTAAGACCATACATTCCTACCGGATATCGGTTAAGACGTAGTTTTTAAATATACATTTTGACACACATATCATTTTAGATAGGTACTGTAACGGGTACATGTAGGTTACAGAGTTTTATTTGCATTTTAAGAAAGAATAGTATTGTCAATATATGACAATGACAGGGTTGATGGGTTTTTGTTTTAAAAAAAAAGAAGATCGGAAGCTCGGACCGAGAGGTCGACAGAGCGAGTACTTTTACAAATATTAGGATTAAAATTATAATTACAGTTAAAGTCTACTGCGTAATAGTGTCCCTCGTAGGAAAGTGTTTAGTTTTTTCTACATTGTAATCATTTCGAAAATATTAAGTATAAAAAAGTTTTATGCATTTTCAATTAAAAAAAGGAGTTCCGTAGAATCCTCTCAGTAACAATTAAAAGCAACTACACCCAACCGCAGGTGTTGGATAATCTCATAACTGCAAAGGTAGGTTACAGTACCTACATGACATTAATTGTCTTGTCTGAAGAGCATTATGCAAAGGCAAAGAACAGAACTGGAGGTTAACAAATTTAAATAACAATAAATAAATATTAATAATATGTCAATATACTTAACTAAATAATACTAATTATTGTTGCAGCTGTAAACGACCCTTGTCAACAACTGAAAAGTACCTAATAAATAAATAATTAATTTATAGATATGATAATTTAAATAAATTAATAATTATTATTGCGGCTGAAAAGGAGCTTTGTCAATTTCTAAAACTACTACATTTTGTGAATATGTCTAATCTTTACTATTAAATAACGTTTTTTTTTGCGACATATGATATACATATTATATTAACATATTAAATGAGAACTAAGAAAAATAATAAATATTAATATTAATATATTTATATTGACGCAAACCTATTATTTTAAAGCAGCAAACGAGTCCAATAAGTAAGCTACTAGTACAACACTAGCAGCATAGACATGTCTAAACATATTTAATATTGAAAGACACAAACATTACTTCATCTCATGCTGTGTGGCCAACTCGCATGTATGAACATTAACTTATTTCAATAACAAACAGCTCTCTATATAAACGATACACTCGACAATGCATAATTACAAAATGACATTGAATTCAAGTTCAAAACTCAATCAGATAAAGTGTACCGCACCCACTTCGGAACAAGCACACACAAAGTGCATGCATTAAACTGTCCAAAGAATGAGATCATAATGCAAACACCATGAAGGCTTTATAAATATAGCATCATCACATCCTGAAGTCAGTTGTATCCTCAAATACTATGTGATCATCATCATCATCATATAGAATAACAATAATAATAAATGTTTATTTACCTTAAAAACAAGAACATTTTTTTGGAATTGACCACTGGTGCCCAAACGAAGTTAATCCGAACATTAGGCTCCAATTCCATTACACAAATAAGTATATTTTTTATGTATCTTATTACCAATCGCAAATTTGATAATAATAATAATAAAAAATCTTTATTGCAATAAAACTAAATTAACTTAAAGTTTATTAGTTAAAATTCATAGTGTAATTTGTTTAACCAAGAAATTAAAATAATTTTATCTAGTATAGGTCAGAGAATTTATATTACATTTATTTATTTTATTTATTTATTTCAAAACTTTAATGCACAAAGTACAAAAGGCGGACTTAATGCCCGTAGACATTCTCTGACAGCCAAACCTTTGGGACTAATGAGAACAACAACATTTATTCGTAAATATTAATTTCTCACCCCCAAGTATGGTAACCCTTGATTACGATTACGATTATGATCCCAAACCATCTGTAATCAAACGTGTTACCATTTTCACTAGCACAGATTGCCAGCGTTGTTGCTAGTTGCTGGCCAGCGTGGCTAGTGTAGGCCAAATTCTTTTAAAATGTATTCTGGAAGGTCCATCTCCAGCAGTGGAGGTCTGGGACGCTGTGTTCTAGGGCTGTAATGATGAAGTTACTTATGTCGCTAACTAACTTACTTGCCTTTCCTCGTTCAATGTAAAAATATATCAATGTCATCAAATAGGATTCATCTAATAACAATGAATTGAGATTAACCCAATAACCCACAATGTTTGCTAATCCCCTTGTGTCGAATAGTTACGTGTTCTGTGCTCGGAGGCGTGGTGAAGTCATCGTGTAAAGGTTACAATGAACGATGACATTGTACAAATATGATTACGCTATAAATGGGAATGTGGCAGGAAACGATAACGGCGTTTTACTTTTTACAGGCCAAACATTACACCAACAAGCTTTAAATTTATTAGGTGAAAGTTATATATTTATTTGAACTCAAATTATTTGACGGCTTGGTTGAAAAAAATATGTGGAGCTTAAAAAAATAAAAGAGATTGCCCAAAACCAGGCCCCAACATTTTTGCAGCGTGCCTTAACTAAATACAATTCAATAATCATAACAATTAATTGTGTTTTTTTAAAATTTAATTACAACATCTCTTTTACCCCAGCATTAAAATGTTATTTAATTAAATAGTCAATTGGTTAAAATTTATGTATGAAATATTTACAAAGCACTTTTTATACGATTAGGTTCTTTATTATGACCAGGTACTTTATAATAGATAAAACACTTCATTTGAAATCGGCGGGATCGAAACTATGTAATTATTAACGTATAAAAAAGTTTTTGTCAATTGTCGTTATCCTAGGGTAAAATAAATAAAATTAATTAGTGATTATGAAAACACAATATATTAGCTATCAAATAAAAAATAAATAATTATGGTACGAGAACATTTTATTGGGCCCATTCCCATCCCAGAAAAATGGGCATTCTCATTTCTCACATTGAAATAATATTGATAGTGGAAGACGCATAATGTCTGTTTGTATTGGCTCCGATCAATTAAACAACTATGCAGGTAATTCTAGACACATTCCGTTTGATTAATGTTTATCTTCGAGTAAGATTTAATGTAATTATTTTATCAATGTAACATTATAAACGCGACTCATTATATTGTATTAGAGTTTATTTAAAATAATTTTTAGTTGTTCTTGTTTGCGCCTTATCATATTTAAAAACAACTTTAAGGTTGTCTATTATTTATTGTCTATTTATTTTATATATCGCCACACCCATCCTTTATCCCTCTCATACGCACTAGAGGAAGGGTGTGCCTATCTCGCTCTAAAACCTGCGAGATCTTTCCGAACGCACCTTGCACATAGGAAGAATATGTAAATTAATGAACGCGACCCAGCTGTCAGAAGCGTCAGTAAAAAATGTGCCAAGGTCATTGCTTGCACAGAATTTGAAGAAGAAACATCAACCGCTCGCAATTTCGAAATTGCGAGAAAAGAAGCCTGCCCGCGGCCAGCAGCAACCTGGCGACCCAAGAAAAGCCCAAGACCACCTGCAGTGAATACAAATAAGTGCGTGTGAGCATCCAGCATGAGTATGAAGATACAGTCCACCTTTATATTTATTATTTTTTCTCTTCTTTCACGCCCGTCCAGTTCTATTAGCCTCATATTCATTATTAAATTTAAATGCTATGCTCTTATCAGTGGAGTTACAACAACTCCTCTCTATGTCGTTATAGGTTTTTTGAAATAAATACCGTAACCGCTATCCGTTTAAAGAACGTTGTGAAAACTATATACTTTTAATAACTATGTTCAAGTATGTCGCGGATTCAAAACAAATATTAGACTCTTATCTAAAGTTATCTAACTCATCCTTACTACACAAAAGGATGATTATTCTTTAAAACATAAAGTCAAAGTCAGTGACCTGGGACCGTGAAACTTTCTCACTCGCATTCAGGTGAATGTACAATGCTCTAACTAACCTATTTATTTAATTCGTACGCAACAAAGCTATTTTAAGTAGGTTATGAAAAGTAGATAGTTACACCTCGTCAGAAAACGAGCAATCGTTGTGAAGCTAATAGATAGTTTAGTCTATTTCAACGGATATTTACATTGCGCCGTCAAGTAGAGTGTTCAATTCAATTCAATTCGTTTATTTTGCAAGTAGGCATAGGACAAAAAGATATGTATTCTGCACTTTTACGCGTCAATCTTTACAATATTGATATAAAACGATATAATTTTATAGTACATATTGGTGAATCTGGAGCAGTACATGATAACCATCATTTGGAAAGAGAAACAATAAAATAAATAAATGTTATAAAAAGTAGATTTTATTTCGCTAGAAAACGAGCAATCTTTGTAAACCTCAGTAGATAGTTAAGTAACATGTTACATAGCGCCCATCTCTATTATGGACCTATCTGAACAAAATGTCGCCTAGGTTATTATTTTCTATCACACTAAGTATAGTTCATTTTTCAATAACTATCCCCAGGAAATTTTCATTTGTCTGTTCCTTTGTCCAACTAATCTCACAATGAGATACGTTATTTTATATTAACCCTAGGAAATATATTTACTTACATAATTGTAATGACAGCTCCTAGAATTTTTACGGCTATCACTTTTAATATCATTTACTATCCCTTTTCGTTTGTCTGTTCCTTTGTTTAGCTAATCTCTCATCCTCCTTCAGTATTAAAACTCAAATGCTTCTAGTCTTTTTCCTGTTCCTCTGCGTAAGCGTTCATACCTCACAACCATAGAGCTATGCTCTTTAGTAACACTTGTAAGTATTGCAAAAGTACGCAACATAAGTGATCACGCGCCAAACGTAATATCGAAAGGGAACGTGTCCCAAGAGAACCAGTTAGCCTTAAACACTAAAAGTAGACAAACACGTAGTCTAGACGCTGATTTACGAAACTACTCTTATAATATGTTCGATATTACTGACGAGAACGCATAACATTAATTTTAATTTTCATAAAAATATTTTACACATCATAAAATAATTACAAACTACTTAATTAAAATGTAACACCTATAAACTAAACCCAATAAAAATTCAACGATTCCTTCAAATGATGGGAAGGGATCTTGTTACTGCTGGAGTACCCAACAATATACAATCTTAGAACCCTCTGGGAGCGATGACAAGAAACCAGACGGAATGATTGTTGGGCAGTTTAATTAACTTTTTATTATATTTCATCATCATCAGCCTGTATCTCTCCACTGCTGCCTCCCCCAAGGCTCGCCACTTAACGTGATCTTTCGCTACCCTCATCCAACCCCCACCAGCGACCTTCTTTAGGTCATCTGTCCATCTGGCGGGGGGTCGTCCCACTCTGCGTCTTCCCGTACGTGGTCTCCACTCTAGAACCCGTTTGACCCATCGATCGTCCGTTCTGCGGCAGATGTGTCAGGCCCATTACCACTTCAGCTTGCTAATTTTCAAAGCTATGTCAGTAACTTTCGTTCTCTGACGAATATCAACGTTTCGAATTCTATCCATTAGAGATATACCAAGCATAGCTCTTTCCATGGCTCGCTGAGCGACCGTGAATTTATGGACCAGACCCACTGTTAGTGTCCACGTCTCTATATCGCTCTCTCCCTATATTATATTTATTATTTTATTTATTTTAACTGTCAAATTTTTCTGCATAGATGTTTAATAAACGTGACGAAACTAAACGAGTTGGATGAAGTATATACAATACCTGTCTAATCTTAACTTAAACAAAATGTAAAATAAAACAAACAACGCTCCATTGTTTTAATTTACAAAGAATGTGAAGGTTAGCTGTTGTTAAATGTTGTACATACAAGTGTGAACTTCTAGGTTCTATTGAGGTATTGTTACAGCCATCTAGGCCATGCGTGGTAGTACACTCTTATACCAATACTTCATAAGGCTAGCACAGACCTACGAGTATTTCATCATCATCGTCATCAGCCTGTATCTCTCCACTGCTGAATATAGGCCTCCCCCAAGGCTCGCCACTTAACGCGATCTTTCGCAACCCTCATCCAACCCCCACCAGCGACCTTCTTTAGGTCATCTGTCCATCTGGCGGGGTGTTTTTTAAAGAACTTTCAGTGTACTTTTGAGAAATGTAGTCTATCTAGAATTACGGACATTCTGGAGACATAATATTAATAATTTATTTATTTCTTTTATTTAAAAACAATAGTACAAAAGGCGAAGCTTAATGCCGTTAGGCATTCTCTGACAGTCGACCTTTGGGACAAGAGAGAGATCAAAAAATAATCTAGGAGTAGGTGCAAAAATAATTACATAAAGAGAATAAGTTAACTTGACGTAGCCTAATATATAATACATATTATAAATATATATATATATACTGATAAACATACACATTATTACATACATATATAAATAACTACTACACAGTAAAAACAATAACACATTTAAAATGAACTACACATAACCATAAAACAAACAAAAAAGAAAATAGTAAAGATTCAATGCGACTTCATAAGATGTGTGAAAAATAGTTTTCTAAAATAATCATAGGATAGTTTTAGTAAAATTGTTAAAAATGTTTTTGATATTAAAGTAAAGTATCATCACGACCGTTTCCCTTTCGGGGGGGGGTGGGGTCAGAAACCACACACATACATACACATCTTCACGCCAGATCCCTTGCGGGGTAGGCAGAGACAATTGAGCGCCACTTGACACGATCACGACATACCTCTTTCGCTTCATCGACGTTCATCAACCTCTTCATACATGCCCTTTTGTTACGAAGGCTTTTTAATGCACCTTCAGTCAGTGTTTTATTTATTTGATCGTGATATGTGAGTCTCGGTCTGCCAGGGCCTCTTTCACCCTCAACTTTCGCATTATATATCTGGTTCGTCAATCTTTCTTTGCTCATTCTTTCAACATGCCCGAACCATCGTAGCATGCCTTTTCTTATTTTTGTCCCTATGCTTTCCTTTATACCAACCCTTTTCCGTATTTCGACGTTACGTATGCGGTCCGCCAATGAAACCATGAACCACGCTTATAAATAAGTGGATTCAGATTTAGCCAACTTTACTATAGGCCAATCATGACAAGTGGCAAGCTCGTCGATGTCTCCTCGTAGGAGACCACACTCGGGAAATATTACAAATAAATTTAAGGTAAAGTATCATCACGATTTTTATGAAAAATAATCTTTTTCCTTATTGTTAAATAGGCAGTACGCTTCTGAGAAATTTAGATTTTTTATCATCACGACTGTATGTATTCCTTCCGGCGTCGTCAAAAACCACGCTTTCAAATAAGCGGATTCACATTATTTGGTTTATTTATTTAAATCAATACATTTTATTGTGTCCTGACCAGGAATCGAACGGACCTCCGAGTCTTAAATCCATGGTCTTGACTGCTAGACCACGGAGGCAGTAGAATTGATAAAACTTGTATAAGGAAGCTTTAAATATATTTGAAGACAGATTGACGTTATCCACATCTCGCACCTCCGCCGTAATTGTATCAACACTGTTTGCTACATGTCTCCGTAAATAAACATCACGCGATAACTAACTAAAACCATAAACAAACATGCACTTGCTTCAAAAAATCGCACTTGACATTTATCACCTTGATTTAGATTTTCCTCTTTATTTTGCGTTTTATTTTGGATTTTTTTTTGTAGACATCGACGATCTTGCCACTTGTCATGATTGGCCTATATAGGAGTCATCATCATCATCATCATCAGCCTGTGTCTCTCCACTGCTGGCCTATGCCTCCCCCAAGGGGAGCCACTATATATGAGTATGTACATACATATAGTTTTCATTATAGTACATACATACAGTTGGCTAAATGTGAATTCGCTTTTTTATAAGCGTGGTTCCTGACCACCCCGGAAGGAAAATGGTCGTGATGATACTTTTTTTTATCAATTCAACCTAAATCTACTAGCATGCTAAAAATGATTTTTTTTTTACTCATACAGACCCTATAACACATATTATACCTTCCTATACCTATTATTTTTTATTTATTATATTTTATTTTTACCTTATTATTACCTAATATTCGCTGTTGGAGATTGGCTATCCAGAAATTTCTAGAGAATTTGCCCTACACTCGCCACGCTGACCAGACGGATTGGCGAGGGTCTGATGTCAACTCACAAAGACAATTTATTAACGATTCCACAAGTTAGTATTAGTGGAACACGGCTTTCCGAGGCACGAGAACGGCGGTGTTGTAAATCTATGACAAATGTACGTAAGAAAAGTGTATTAATCTTTGGTACATGCCGGGGTTTCGAATTTATGGAAAGCGTTCTTACAACCAAACCACCACCGCTTTGTTAACGCTTACGATTAAACAGACATGCAGAAGACAAAACTAAGTGAAAATAGCATCCGACGACGATGATAAAGTTACAACTAAAGTATATAGGATTTCTAGTGTCCAATTAGACTAAACTCGCTTGAAGGTCACCCGCGATAAATAGTCATTAACGTTCATTTTCCGTAGCCTTAAAACAAATTAGCGATTAAGGTCAGTATAGGACATCAAGACATATCTGACTGTATTCCGTCTAGTTTATGAACATAACATTACTTTACTAAAATATAAAAATATACCTTTCTGTTAAACTAATACAAATTACAAACAACCTAAAATAAAAATACAATAAAAAAAATAAAGTATCATCCAGAGTATACCAGAAACAGTATAGTCAGAAACCACGCCTTTACATTTTTTTTAATGAAGCGTATTTACATAGCCAACTTTACTCCATCATGACAAGTGGCAAGCTCGTCGATATCTTCAGCATACCAAACTCGAGAAATAAACACATACAGTGTAAACTCTATATAACGACACTAAAGGGACTGTGCATTTTACGGCGTTATAGAGAGTTGTCGTTAAATGGAGAGAAGAAAAACTAACCAAAGATTTCGACGCTTTAGGGAGTTTGTCGTTAAAACGAGTGACGTTACATGGAGTTAACACTGTATATATTAAAAGTGTCCCGACCAAGAATTGAACCCAGTACTTCCGAGTCTAAATCCACGTAATCGACCGCTAGTAAAACAAGAAACTAAAATCTAAAATAAAGGAAAAATAAAATCACATAAAGGAATATAAATAACTAATACAAAACTTACAGTAGTTATTTGGCTACCACTGGGCAAAGTGCAATGAATACTGAATAATGCAAGTAATGCTTATCCTGTGGCTCAAATATTCTTTGCCCTCTTTACTCTAATTTGTTTCTAATTGTAGTAAGAAATCCTTATGAGATTTTAGTGTCTGGCAGCAAATTACTATCTCGAGAACTACGGCTCTGGTTTACTTGAAAATTTGGAATGGTTATAGATCTTGTTGACCAGCATGTGTTCTTAAATGTATAAGGTTGTAACTAAAACTCTATATATGATGTTTTGATCATCAATACAAAAAACACACAGTTATAATTGCAATAAATAAATGGATATTTTTTTAGCAATATCAGGATAAAATGTCTGAGCAAGTCTCTTGTGCAAGACTAGGGTTAGTCTTGGTATTAGTCTCATGAGCAAGAGTGCTGCATGTAGGCCTCCCACATGAGTGACATAACTTGCTACTGCACGCAGTCATCTACAACCCTCATCCAATCCCAGTGACGTTTATTTTATATACCTATCTGGCGGGTGGTTGTTCCACTGTGAGTCGTTCCGTACGTGTTCTCCACTCTAAAACCTATTTGCCTCATCGGTCTTCGCTTTTGCGGCAGGTGTGTACACTTTAACTTGCTAATTTTGAAAGCTACTCGAATGTCTGTAACTTTGGTTCTCTGACGAATATCCGGAGTTTAGTCGGTAGTACTTAGTTTAGTTAAACTCGGTGTTAGCTGTTATAAACAGAAGCCACATACTCGTACACCACAACCACAATCTTTACAATCATACAACTGAGCTTAATTTGTACACAATTTGTAAGTTACGATAATTAGTTTTCCGGGCACATTATCAGTACCAAAATATCACGAAATTTTCGTACAGTAATCGCATCTACTGCAGTGTACTTATGGAACAAATTCCTTTGAATATATTTAGATGAGTGTTTTCATTGGGGGCCCTTCCCTTTATTTAAACACGTGGCTTTGTTTATAGCAACTTCAAGGTCGACTTTAGATAAAATTATTTTACACAAATAGCTACTCTTTTTTTGTAAGGAACTCTACTGAAAAGAGTCGAACACAACATTGAAACAAAGAAAACATTTTGAATAAAAGGAGTAAAGAGTCAAAAATTAAATAATAGTCTGCGAACAACTAGAATTAAAAGTCACTGAAACGACACCACAATGAAACTTTATTTTAAACAATTAACAAGAGTAAGAATCGCAATAAAGTCTCAAGAATAGACATTCTAAATATGAAATCAAATTCGATTTCGGAGTGAACGGACCGCGAATACACGCCAGTAGTAATTTTAATAATTATGCAATAGGATGAAATAATTACGGCACGCTGAAGCGTTAACATGAAACATTGTATGGCTCGAGCATGTTATTTAAACATAAAAACTTTATTGCACTTATTATCTGACAAACAACGGACCTAATTACCATGGCTCTGACTACGCACTAAAATATTATAAAGACTAACCACTAAGAGAGTCCACCAGCGGCCGCAGTCCATTGTTTAAGTGCAAACGTTAGAACAGAATCAGGTATTGCAAAATTAAGTAAACAATGTAAAACAGGTGAAATAAAACCAACAATCAGAAGAGCAGAACACTTTGTATGTAAAACAATGAATACATTAGATAAATCACTCGAATCATGTCTGATTGCGCCGCGATTACATGTTCCACTTGATCCTATTTAAGATGTTATTACATTACTAAAATATGACAAACCCTTACGGGTGTATTCTAAGAAATTACCTCAACGCGCCGAGGCGGCTCACTGTTTGACAGCTGGAAGAAATAATTGAGTGATGGAGCCGTTCAGAAATCGTCTAAGAATACGGGTGTCAGGCAATATGAAACAAAATTGCTAGGAAGAACGTGTCTTTTCAAAGATGGATCGTCCGCATAAAAACACTTTAATTTCAATATAAGTACTCCCAAAGAGCTAAAAAGCCTTACTGTCTAAACAATGTAAGACCTGTAAATCAAACATGAAACGATCAATCGCCAGTCACGCATAGAGAAACAAACAAATACATAAACATTAGTATTAGATATGTAATAAGTATAATCAGTGGAAAGAGAAATGTTTCACGAGTAACGCATACACAATCAATCATACAAACGATACAGAAAGTGTAAACACTACAAACATACTACAACATTCGTGTTGGATTAAAACTATCTCCGTATCCCATAAGACATCGTAAGAAATTACAGTAAATTAGTAAACTAATAAGCATAGTAAACGCTATTATGTCAGGCATGTGTAAGGCAAACTTCGGATAACATCTATAGAAGTGCAATAATTAAAGCACTTAGAATATATTAAGACAAGTTTTCTGATAACATGATAACTGAAGCACAGAACGATAATAATGATAAAGTAGAAAGTCAAGATAGAGATAAACATGACATTCTTAAAGTGACACCATTTAATTAAACTAAGTTCATGATTTTTACTTCAGCGAATAATTTTATACAGAATCCGTTGATAGTCTGACTGGACAATATCGGAAGGAACCTAGCAATTACCAATTAATTTTAATAAAACATTTATGGAAATAGGTAAACGTAGATGAAGTAAATTTGAGATGATTTAAAACGTTGAATAGCCAGGTGCTACTGGCAGGCTAAAGTAAAACAAAAATATACATAGCATTCGAGGAAAAGCATCATGAACGGAGATTGCCAAATTAGTTGTCACCGTAAAATATAGGGCACGAAAATAGCGTTCAAAATTGTTCTCAGAAAACGAAAAGTGACACGCTTTTTCTGAAACGAATCAAAATTCAATTTTTCAATTATTGATTAAATTTAATAATTCAATAATCATCATTACTAAAAACTTGATTTTGTAATATCCTTATTTAGCGAAGACATTAGGGAATATTAATGGCGCCATTGTATTTAAAGACGAAACAAATAAGACAAAAATATTTTTATTCCACCGCGAAAACATGTGTGTGACCTTGGGCGCCAGCGAGCAAAATCATTTAGAAACCGGTCCTATTAAATTTAAATCTAGAACCACTGCATTTATTTGATAATTTTAAAAATTATTATTGTATAATGAAATTAAAAACTAGAAAATAATATAATCAATTTTAAAGTTTCACTGGAACAAAAAACAATTGAGATTAAACAATTAACTTATTACTTTCTTTGATATTGTATGTTACTACCGAAAGAAAGTAAATCCAATGATGATAAAGCAGAGTGCAGTAAAAAAAATGTTAATGACTTAACAACCCCAATGTAAAACATCTGCCGCAGCAAGTTATATTTATTTATAAATATATATATTATTTAGTAACAACTTAAGTCCTTCATTTTGTTTAGTTAAGATTACAAATAACAGAATAATTATAGAATAAAAAGATAACATAGCCAAAATACTTTAAACAATAATAGGAGCAAAAGATGATATTTAATTTGTTGTTGCCATCAATGATGAGTAATCATCACAAATTTAGCGGATTGATAAAATGATTACGAAGGTCAATGATGTAATCGTTAGAAAATGTACCGCTAGGCAAATTCATGTAGTCGACAGGTGCCAGCATGTGGAATTACGAATTGCAAAACTGTGTAAAACATAATCGACCGCTCAACTCAATGTCGAAAAAGTCAATAATGTTGTAATAACACAGTATTGTGAGAGAACGTGATGTTGTTTATCTAGATAACCTTTATGAAATTATCGAGACAGATACGATAAGTTGTATTGATACCGTGTACACTTAGGTCTTTGGTATCATTGAACAAATGAAGGAATAGTTATGAATCGTACCTTTTTTCGCCTGTTTCTCTCGCTCTCGTTCTTTTTCCCTACTTTTTCTTTCCCGTCTTTCCCTCTCGAGCTTCTCCTTTTCCAGTCTTTTCATGTCCTTCTTCACTTCCTTTTCGCTTTTAATTGGTTTAGTGGCATCCATCTTCTCCGATATAATCATGTTTCCCGACTGGGCCACGCCGTCTTCCTTAGGCCTCATTGTAGACACACACCTCGTACACGACTATTTTACACAAAGATTTAGTAATTGGATATTGTACACCGCGAAAAACACCGAAAAAATATTTATCTGGTTTCGTCAGCGTAAATAAATTTGATTCGACACACCCGGAGCGATAGTTTATCGTGCACGTAGACTGCACGGACGCTTGCGATTGGCGAAACGGTATCAGATTTATCACTGACACTTGTATGCTATTTCGAACGAATATTAAACACTGAAAAGAGATTCTCTTGCTAAAAGATCGATGATACCGTACCGGCGACCAACAAACGCGAGCACCGACCCGGAGCAGTCTGCTGCGAACACTGAGCGGCCCCCTGCCCTCGGCAATGAGTCGCCGGCTGCGCACGCGCCGTGTGCGAGCGAGAGGCTATAAATAAAATTTTACTTCCTATACAGTATAGAATCACAAGACGATTTATGGGCGTTGAACCCATGAAAGCTTTTCGCATCAGATGACTAAACCTAAGCTTTAAAAGGAATAGTCCACATCGCCTCGAGCAGTACAAATATTTGCGCCGAATTCAATGCCAAGGTCTCGATCAGTTGTCTCGTTATCACAGTTATCTCATTAGAACTAGATTCTGGTTAAATTCTAATTGGAAATGTGGTTGTTAAAGTTAATGTAAAGAGCAGACGTGACTTTGGACAGAACAAAACAAAGATTCGGAGTGAAGATTCTGAGAAAAGATAAGTGAAGCGTGAAGGAGGCAGTTACAAAGCGCACATTGAGAGCTGTCGGCAGAAGGCAATGACCATCCTGAGAACGATCGCGACATCTTAGAACCGCGGCCACGGAATGTCAACGACGAAGGACATGTGTGTCATATTTGACACTTGGAAAATACATTTAAACGCATAACGCTAAACTAGAATTTGCATGTGCAACAACTACTCGTAAAACATGCCGGGTTAATTTGTAAATATTGTAGTACAAGAATACCGTAGTCATTAAAATGTAAAATAAAGTTTTCAAAAATGGCTTCCACCACTATTATAAAATTCCAAGTCAATATAGTAGACATTTTCTCGGCATACGGCTAGATCGCTTTCATATAACCATTAAGACTTCCCCTGGTCTAGAATACACAAGCGGTAAAAAGCTAAACGATTGAGATTTTTCTATAAATGTCTTCGAGATAACTAAAAATGGTTCTTCTGTTAATATTATACCTTAATGTAAACCATAGATTAGCCAAATTAATAATTATTCTATGCCTTAAACATAGATATGTATATATTTATTTAATCTTTATTGCACAAAGTACAAAGGCGGACTTAATGCCGCTAGGCATTCTATGACAGTCAAACCTTCGGGACAACAAAAGCAATTAAACAATGAAAGGTAGGTGTAATTAGAGGCTTAATTAGACAATATAATCTCATATATAAATTAATACATACTTAGATACCTAAATAAATAATATTTACATATCTACACACTAATACTGCATGCAATTACATACATATAAACTACACATATAAGCAATAATAATATACATACATATAAATAAATGTACTACTTATTGAGAATTAAAATTAATCCGTAAGTTTTAATAAACGAAAGAAAATCATTAGTTAATGTTAATTCCTGAAATATTGCTAGATAAAAATCTTCTTCAGTCCTTACGAGTACTACAGTCATATAATCTATAGCTATGGTCTTAATTAGGATTATCACTTCTAAGTTAGTCTCTTATCAAACACCGCATAAGTAGCATTAATAACAAAATTATCTTATA
Organism: Tinea semifulvella; assembly: GCA_910589645.1. Lineage (NCBI taxonomy): Eukaryota > Metazoa > Arthropoda > Insecta > Lepidoptera > Tineidae > Tinea > Tinea semifulvella. The sequence goes on from OU342600.1 coordinate 903,717, forward strand.
TTTGATTAGCATTAGGTTTTCCTGAATGCTACAATATAATTTAAGGAAGAATTCTGACAATTCACTCAATGTTTTTAGACATTAAGCTCGCCTATGTACTGTAAAATGTGTTATTTTCTGTAGAATAAAGAAAAAAATAAAGGTTGAGGAGAAAATAAAGGAAATATAAGTTAGTCATAGTTTTTTTACTTTGAGGTACGAAATATTTTTTTACAGTTACAATAGTTATAAATAAATACGAACGAAATCGAAACATAAATACAGAAGCAGTTAAATATAATCAGCAAGACATTCCACACAGTTTGTTAATGCACATTTTAATTTCTGAAAATAAAAACATGCAATCGGCAATTTGCAGCCGCTGTAGTACGCAACCGTTAAGTAACTGGCAATTGAGTTGTGTAACCGCTGACCATTCGGAGAAAGCGCACTTGTGAAAGAATTATTGCTAAATGAAGAATTGTTTCTAATAATGTGCGTGTTGTAAGATTTCAGAGAAGCGAGAATAGAGTCGAGCTATCGTCATAGTAACTCTTACAACTTTAAGAATGCATGACTTTGTATGTAGCGATAGATGATGACCCTGAATGATTTCTTCCTCAATTGAAGTCTTCAGGTAATTCACGGTCCTTAGATGACGTTTGAAAGCCTTGAGGCAAACCCACAGATAATAATAATTTCATTATTATTACAGCCCCTAGAGCACAGCGTCCTAGACCTCCATGCTGAAGATGGGCCTTCCAGAACATAGAATCTGGAGAATTTGGCCTACACTTGCCAGCCGCTGGCCAGACGGCTTGGCCAGGATATGATGTCAATTATGACAATTCATTCCTCTCCGAGGCGCGGAAACGGTGGTGTTGTAAATCTATAACAAATGTACGTAAGAAAATGTGGGTTTGAACCGACCTTCGAAGGATTTAAGGAACGCGTTCTTATAACCGAGCCACCACCGCACCGAGATAATAATCATATGCGCTTAAATTATGGTCTTCACCAAACTCATCAATTTTTAAACATTAAAAGTAAAAATGTACGCGTGCCCTCGCCATTTTTTGCTCACGTTGCTTTCCTGACCACCGCATGGTGGCGACTAAAAACTACATCATTCACCCTTTCAAACAATACAAACCCCGCCACTTTAAGACGGCCCATTCCCCGACTACGATCTTTTGGTTCCTGGTTGGGTTCAGGTTCAATGGAGTTATGACAAATAACCTCTGGAAATGGCTGTGGATTGGACTGAAAGGGTATTTGGATATCAAACAATATATCACCAGCCGCGTCAAATGGAGATTACAATAATATATGAAATAGTTTTGTGGACTAGTGTCTGAGGGACAGGCTCGTTTATGAAGTAGACTAGATTGACGATGATGTTTTAGTTAGTTGCTAAAAGTTTATTAACAATATACCTACAAGTAATAATACAGCCCTTTCTGTTCTTCTCATAACAATAAATTTAAAATCTCACCCCACACGTCCAGCATATAATCAGATTTTTTAACCGTATCTCCCTCTTTCGCTTCTTCGGCATTCATCAGCCTCTTCATACATACCCTTTTGTTTCGTAGACTTTTTATTTCACCTTCCACTAGCGTTTTATTTCTTAAGTTGTGATAGGTGAGTCTTGGTCTGCCAAAGCCTCTTTTACTTTTGCATTGCCATGCCCGAACTATGTTATCGTGTGTATTTATTTTAACTTAATTGTATTGCCTTAGCCTTGCTATACAGAAGGAAAATGTTGCCAGTCCTTGAGATAATCCCTGAGTGGTCGTCTCTAGAGGTATTTTTTTACTTATAGTTTTTTTTATTAGGTTTAGTTCATAATTAATTTATAATTTTACTTTTTAAATAATTTTAATTATAATATATATATTATAGGTATGTAATTATTTATGTATATATTTATTCTGTAAATGTAATATTAGTATGTAAGTCTATTACGATATATTGCACTCTTCGTTGTTACTTCTTCACATTCCTAAAGGTTGGATGTTAAAAAATGCTTAGTCATTAAGCCTGGGACTACAATTATTAAAACTAGGTGTACAATTTATTTAGTGTAATAAATATTTTTTAATTGAATAAAGGTAATGTCTTTAAGATATAAGAAGAAAAATAAGTTAAGCTTAAGAGCACTCTGTCGTCTGAGAATGCGAGAGCGACCGACAAGAATCTTGACAATTCGTCTAAACAATTCTGGGGTATATTTAACAGTAGGTCCGAGTATGTTGTCGCCAGTCGTCGAGCTATATATGGGACACCTTCCGGGATCAAAGACCGGGACACGACGGCGACGGGTATCGGCTCCAGGTGCTCACGTCTTATGATTTTCAAATAACCACATCCTATTGGACGTTATGATTTAAAATTCGAAAAAAAATGGGTTACGATACGAAAAGAGCTGGCTGGCTCAGTTGTAAGAGCGCTTTCCTAAAAAACCTTACCAATGTAAAATACACGTTTTTTACATACAATTGTCATAGATTTACAACACCACCGATCTCGTGACTCGGAATCCTTATGGAATCGTTATTAAAAATTGACATCCGACCCTCGCCAACCCGTCTGTCCAGCGTGGAGAGTGTAAGCCAAATTCTTCAGAAGTTTCTGGAGGGCCCATCTCCAACAGTGGACTCTGTGTTTTAGAGGTGTTATGATGATCTACAATGAACACATGTGCATTCTAATGGGGTGTGTTACTAAATTTTTATCACGATAGATTTTATTTATTTATAAACTCTTTATTGCACAAAAAACTTAAAAGTAATGTACAAGGGCGAACTTAATGCCTTTCGGCATTTTATAACAGCTAACCTTTGGGAGTGTGGTAGAGGATGGCGCATGATACGAGGGGCGTTCAAAATATTCTCGGTATTGATACGTTACAACCTCTTTTATATATATATTTGTTACTGGCCGCTAAGATTCATCCATTGACATTAAAAAAAAGTAAAATTGGAACCGAGATGTTCTTTTGTTTTTCTGCAATTGCCGAACAAACATGAACACCATGAGCGAATTAACAATTTTAACGAAATTAGAGCACCGATCCGTCATAAAATTCTTGACAAAACAGGGTAAAAATCAAAAAACCATAAAAGAGGAAATGGATTGTGTTTACCGTGAGTCTGCTCCTTCTTTATCTAGAGTGCGTGGAAGGGAGAGTATTGAAGATGACCCTAGACCTGGCCGGACTGTAGTGGCTACCTCACAAGAAAATATTGATAAAGTGGAAAAACTTATATTGGAAGACGGCCGAGTGAAGGTAAAATCTATAGCTCAAGTAACCAATCTCTCTATTGGTACCGTACATGACATTATACATGACCATCTTAATATGTCAAAAGTAAGTGCAAGATGGGTTCCGCGAATGCTGACGCTTCTTCAAAAGGATATGCGTGTGGCTTGCTGTTCAGATTTTATCGACCTGTGTGGTGAAAATCCCGATGAGGTGCTGCAAAAAATAGTTACTGGAGATGAAACCTGGGTTCATCATTATGACCCAGAGAGCAAACAGGAGTCCATGCAGTGGCACATTAAGGGTTCAGCTCATCCCAAGAAGTTCAAGGTAATCCCGTCAGCTGGCAAGGTCATGGCCACAATATTTTGGGATTGTGAAGGAGTTTTGCTTATCGATTATAAAGAAAAAGGTGTAAATATCACAGGGCAGTACTACGCTAACGTTATACGTCAATTAAGAGATGCGATCAAAGAAAAGAGGCGAGGAAAGTTAACCAAAGGTGTTCTGCTTCTGCATGACAACGCCCCTGTCCATACTGCTCATATTGCCAAGGCAGCTATTGTTGAATGTGGGTTTGAAACTGTTACTCATCCACCCTATAGTCCGGACTTAGCCCCAAGCGACTTCTTTTTGTTTCCCAATCTTAAAAAGGATCTGCGTGGAAATAAATTTTCTGACGATGAAGCGTTGAAGACGGCCGTGGAGGAGCATTTTTACACCAAAGATAAAAAATATTTTTATGAGGGATTAAAAAAAATAATTGATCGATCTTATAAGTGTATGAACATAGGGGGGGAGTATATTGAAAAATAAAAATATCAAACTTTTCGTACTTGTTTGTTTTTATCCACATACCGAGAATATTTTGAACGCCCCTCGTAGATGGTGCCTAATATAACTGTCAGCTGTATAGAAAACTTGTATTTTTATTACGAAATTTTTTATTTTCTGGATATTATGGCGAAGTGAGCAGCTTTTAAGTGTACAGATCGAGATTTCTAAGCGAAATCAAAGATATGGTAATCTCAAAATTGCCGTTCTATTAATAAAGCCTTTTTTATTTTTAAAGACGGCGTACGCTATCTTAATTCGTCTTTTAAGGTAGGTAACGTTAATTTAAAATACATTTTTCTGGTATAAAAATAAAAAATACAAAAACATTTATAAAATGATCCGATATAGGTGTAAAACAAGGTACCATTGCCGTTAGCGACATCTAGAAAAAGCTTTGCCTGATACACCTCATTGTGTTAGAGGGTGCAAACATTATTACGTTGTACAATGTAGCGTGTTTGTTTTTCTGCTCGTTAAGTAAGATGTCAGTCAGTGATCCGAATCTGACGAATGAGTCAGTCGTGAATTAATCTGGCAAGGTCACGTGACGTCAATACACCAAATTACTTATCTAATTGCACGTTAACGACAAAAATTGTGACCAAAAAAACGTGCTGGAGGCGAATTTATTTAGATATTTCCTTTGTCAGGTGTCAGTCGCAAAGGTCGAGAGGAAAAAATACATTTTGATACAAGCTAGCGTTTTTTATGTCGTAGATGTTGTTATAACATATTATATAGATTATCATATACGGAAATGATTAGTTATCTTAAAAATATATTTTACTTAATTAGTATTTAAACGTTTACAATTGCTAATACTGTTTGTAGAGATTGCTAAAGTCTTGAGGTTTGTTATGCATCAGACATAACATAATAGTAATAATAATAAATATTTCCAAACAGGTCAGACAGCGCCATCTAATTTCCGTGGTAAGCTACGAGGCTTGTGTTACGGAAACTAGATGGTTGATAAACTACATATTATACTTTTTTTTTTGTAAATATATACATATTATACATATAAACACCCAGACCGAGACAAATTATACAATGTACAACTTGCCCCGGTGGGAATCGAACCCACGACCTCCCGAGTTCACGGCAACGCTTGTTACCACTAGACCACGGAGGCGGTCAACAGCACCTAGAACATAGTCATATACTTCCACTGTTGGAGAAAGGCCTTTCAGAAATATTGGAGAATTTGGCCTACACTCGTCACGCTCGCCAAACGGGTTGGCAAGGGTTTGATGTCAATTTATTAACGATTCCACAAGTTGGTATTAGTGGCACCGGCACCTACGGCTTAACGTGTTCTCTGAGGCACAGGAACGGTGGTGTTGTAAATCTATGACTAATGTATGTAAGAAAAGTGTATTTCTCATTGGTACATGCCAGGGGGGTTGGAACTGACCTATGTAGGATTTTAAGAAAAGCGTTCCCACAACCGAGCCACCACCGCGCATGCATCAGTAGGTATTTATAGTAATTTGTTTTGGTACCTATCTTCGATTTGTTTAAATTGTTTGCCAACAAAATATTATTATAACTTGAAATATTTACTTGCAGTTAGCGCTGTCCTAAATATAACTTTTGTTTCGTTCTTCTAGTACCTACCTCCCTAACTAAATATTCTTATAAAACTGAGACTTGTTAACATTGCGGGCTTTAACAGAGAAGCTACTCGTATCAGAGTAGATTATACAGTTTACCAAAAGGATAAGGAAAATGACATAATATAGCAAGGACACGTGACGTCATGTTTACTTATCGCGGAAAATTTGAAGAAATAGAATGAATATAAAACCTAATAAAAAAATACTATAAATAGTAAATGTTCTCTAGAATGGCAACATTTTCCATCTGTATAGCGAGGTTAATACGTTGGCGAAAATAATTGCGAGCCCTTCAATCTCCAGACCTTTCCTTTAGCAGCTTTGACGACTCCTTGGCCATGGTCCCATCGTCTAGACACCAAACGGCGCCAACTCGTCACCTGTATTGAGGTCGCCATATTTACGCAGCTTGAGGTACTTAGCAGAAACCGCCGCACTTTCCAAGCCTGACTAGGTCGCCTGGATGTGAGATGGAGCTACTCTCGAAACGAAGGCACACGGCGTATGTAATGTATTTCGATCAAGGAGTGTGCCAACCGATTCTGAGGGAAAAGCATGCTATTTATATTAATTTAATTCGACAACACTTACAATAGTCTCGATCCCATCTATCTTAGAACCAACCGGTCTGAGTCGAGACGATGGCAAGGGTCCAGACGGAATGACATTAGTTCCTTGGAGATTGGGCCAATCCCTGGTGTGGGATTTTACCTGTTGGGATTCCCTAGCCTCTTCCCACCTTTAAGGCACTTCTGTTAGAGCTGGTGTTGCAGCAAAACAAGCTCTCTAAAAATTTTTAAAGTGATAAGAGGGTAGGTTTACATCTACCGCCCAGTATGTTCGAGACTACACCGCATAGCTCCAGTCGACCCGTGACCACGGCCAATGCAACTTAGACCAACGTAAATCGCGTAAAGACCCGTTAAAATTATAAAAACTATTTTACTCAGAATTCACAATACTACTAAAGCGACATAAACAGACAAAACAGTGACACTAAAAATATAAAAGGTAAATTTAAAGAGTCGTGGCCGAGATATCCGTACAAAGAATTAAAGAGTACGTACAGCTTGCAGAAAAGTTGATACTAACATGGCACTTATCACAATGACATACAGTTTAAAGGTTTTGAAAGACGCAGCAATCTTACAAACAGTTCCAACACAAAGGGCATGTCGTCCAGCGTGACAGTTAACTGTGAACATAGATTGAGTAATGATCGACTTATGGGACGCTTTTTAACTGCGTATTATCAATTTGTTGTGACATCTTTGTCCGGTTAAACGGTATTAACGATCATTTAACCTCGTTCTAATAATGTGACTTCTTAACATAAGAGCAAAGGTTAGCCATTTAGGGACTTTGCACATACTTCAGGTCACCGTCCCGTGTAAAGTAGTAATGTATAAGCTACATAGACAGCTTACAGAAGGCAAGGGGACCGTGGTTATCCACTATAAAGAGTATTAATTGTTTTGGCACGCGAGCGTTAGGAATGCCATTCGACCGATAACATCACAAGGGACCGGACGTTTTCAGCAGTATGTCTTGTAAAAACCAAATTAAACTTTCGCGCATAATTGTAATAGTTTTTTTTTTAATAATTAACAAGTGTAATGCAGCGTCGTTATAGCACGAGATTCAGACATTTACTAGTATAAGTGCAGCCTACTATATGGGATAAGACCATCGACGGTTATCAAAACAGAAATGAGAGAAATCAAAACGGGCGAACGTGCGAAACATGAAAAAGAGCTAGCACGGCAGTGCGCCGAACCGTTTGAACGGCAACCGTATACATCTCAAAATGGCTAAACGCTCGAATTGTACAAGAGTTGTAGCGACTAAAAAAAAAGAGTTATGTAGAATTAGAAAATGTTAAAAGAATTTAGTATTAAACTAACTCGGCCTTGTGATTCGCATAACTAGCGACATAGCAAGTGGTGCCTTGAAGAAACACAGCGTTTGATAAGATAATGTCGCTGGCTGAACCGACACATCCTCGTTATGTCTGCGTTTATGCATGCTATGTGGAATAAATTTAAAGTACGTGTCATCACTATACGCTATTTCTGAATATACTATCATCATTTGGTGAACTTGTCGATAATATAGGGGAGGTCTTGCTACCAATAGGGAGAAATAATATTAATAATAATAAAATTCTTTATTGCACACAAATTATACAATATAAAGCGAGCATAATACCATGAAGGTATTCTCTACCAGCTAACCTTTGGGAGAGTGAGAGATTAATATTATGGGTGCTGAGAGTGAAAATGGAAATAATATAGTAAAAACCAGAGTTAAAATATGTAAATAAATACATTTACAATACTATAATACCTAACAGAAAAATAATAAATTTCGTCTCATTTGGATTTGAAATGTCTCTTAAATGGTGTTATCCAAACTTGATGCACCTTTGAGCTCTATATTTTTGACATGTACCATAACTATAGCAAAACACTTCTGCCATTATGTTTCATATTTCTTAATTAATATCATCTTTTAAGAGAGTCAGTTGTTCACATACACCATATTTCAAAAAACGCCAAAGAAAAAAGTAAGTCTGGATCGACCGGTCAAATCGAGTGATCTTTCAGGCATAGGCAAATCGCCTAAACTCTCGTGTTATCACTAACGAATTCACTCCGCAAAAACATTGACACGATTATTCCACGTTCTAGGGGAGTCAAACGGTCACCTGTTTCGTTCATTTTGTATTTTACACTTTAAAAAGTAATTTCTATAGTGCCTTTTTCGCTAACCTGTAAGTCTCTACTAGACATATCGACTAGGCTATCCACCATATGCCTATGTGGTATACTCCAGTACTTCGGACACATTGCCAGAAAAGGAGGGGATAACCTGGAGAAACTTTTTGTTACTGGCAAGGTGGAAGGAAAGAGACGGTGAGGCCGAAGTCCGGTACGCTGGTCCGACCAAATCCGCTCCACAACCAACACTAGCATCCATGATGCTGTGCATGCCGCCGAATACAGGAACGGGTGGCGTGCTATCATCAAGACGCACACCAATTCATCGGGAGGTCACGACCCTCATCAATGAGGAAACACGACGCAAGGATGAGGTAAGTCTCTATGTTTATTTACCCAATCTAATTTCCTCGATTGTTTTAATATCAACTCCCATATCCTGTTTTATGCTAGCACGACATATAAGCTTGGGTTCACCTGATGGCAAGCGGCACGCGAGGTTTATGAATGTTAGCAACTGGAATCAGACACTCATGACTGGTACCAGTCGCTAACACTATGCCGGCTTGACTAGGTATTACGGCAATTCGAGCCAGATCCCGAAACGTGTGGATACACTTCACTGGGTTTATCGGCACGAACGGTGGATACTTTCCTGCCCCAGCAGACTGCGCAAATTAACACCATCAGTCCGCCTACCACCACAAATGGAGTTTTCGATAGCAAAAGCAGTCTTTATTTCTGGAAAGTAATTAAGACGTATTAATCAAAAAAGCAAAGCATATAGAATTTCCTTGCAAACAAAAGAGTAAGAAATAATGTAAATGTTTGATAACATCTGAGCTAACTAATGTATTTATGTATGGACATTTCCGAATAGAAATCCACACCATGTCGGGTAACTCGAGTCACCTGCTCCAATAAGGAAAGTCAGATCAGTAACAGCATCCAGATTCAGTTTCCTTAAGCGCACACGTTATGTAACTTCCTAAGACACACTAGCATATTTTTAATATTAAGTAATTATATTCATGGTGGCGGTGGTGGTGGCTCGGTTGTAAGAACGCGTTCCTTAAATCCTACAAAGGTCGGTTCAAACCCACCCGGCATGTACCAATGAGATATACACATTTCTTAAGTACATTTGTCATAGATTTACAACACCACCGTACCCGCGCCTTGGAGAGCACGTTAAGCCGTCGGTCCCGGTTCCACTAATACCAACTTGTGGAATTGTTAATAAATTGTCATTAAAAATTGACATCATATCCTCGGCAAGCCGTCTGGCCAGCATGGCGAGTGTAGGCCAAATTCTCCAGCTATATGTTCTGGAAGGCCCATCTCCAACAGTGGAGGTCTAGCACGCTGTGTTCTAGGGGCTGTAATGATGAAACAATTATATTCATGCCCACCATGACTGACCCCTGTTTTTTTTTTTTTTTTTTTTTTAGATATCCACCAGCATTAGTAAAACCCTGCAACCCGAACGAAGAGTACCTGTGTTTCGGGAAGCAGTATTCATTGAGTGCGGAATGAGTATGATTCGATATATGTATTTATACACCTAAGAAACTATGATGGAATAAATAGATATTAAATGAACTTTAAGCAATCATAATAATATTTTTATTTTTTATATAGAATACATAAAATATAGTATTTATATAAATAAAATAAGATACATATAAGTAAGATAAATATATATTAAAAATAGATTAGATAAAAAACTACCTAATTTCATATATAGAAACATCCTAACGTTTTTATACAACCTGTAGTTCAGGTTTACCTAGTTCAGGGGTCTTAGTACTTTATATTCTGTTTTACACATATAATTGTTGCTGTACTGTTATTTGCTAAATTAATATGTTTTATTCCAGTGTATTGTGTTTATGTTGTTCAATAAAGGTTTTTTCATTTTTCATTTCATTTCATTTCATTTTCATCGGAGCAGATGTACCTAGTAGAACTAAAACCTTTTATGCGAATGAAATTGAACTTTTTATATAGGAAAGGAGATTGACTAAAAGTCTATAGAGCTGAATTTGCGTCTTAACCAAATTGTCGACAAAAGGAGTTTTACAGATAATTGTTCAACATCATCATCATCATCACCGCCCCTAGAACACAGAGCCCTAGACTAGATTGTTGGAGATGGGCCTTTTAGAAATTTCTGGAGATCTTGGCCTACACTTGCCACGCTCTCCAGACGGGTTGGCGAGGGTCTTATATACATTATATTTTTAATGACAATTTATTAACGATTCCACTAGTTGGTATTAGTGGAACCAGGACCGACGGCTTAACGTGCTCTCCGAAGCATGGGAACGGTTGTGTTTTAAATCTAAGACAAATGTACGTAAGAATAGTGTTTCTCATAGGTACATGCCGGAGGGGTCTGAACCGACCTTTGTGCGATTTTAAGGAAATCGTTCTTACAACCGAGCTACCACCGCTCTTAAGAATTATTATAAAAAAGAAGTCGTTAATTTATTTGATGGAAAATATGAAATAACATAATTAAAAAAAAAACTGCCTCCGTGGTCTAGTGGTTAAGTCCGTGGATTAAGACTTGGAGGTACCGGGTTGGATTCCTGGTCGGGACACAAAAATATTTATTAAATATATATAAATACATTTAAATAATATTTAATTTATTTGTGATATTTCTCGAGTTTGGTACGCTGGAGACATCGACGAGCTTGCCACTTGTCATGATTGGCCTATAGTAAAGTTGGCTAAATGTGAATCCGCTTATTTATAAGCGTGGTTTCTGACTACCCCGAAAGGGAAACGGTCGTGATAATACTTTACTTTAAAAAAAAGTTAGATTAGTGTATGTATATAGGTACATATGTATATATTTCAAATATCAATATATACTGATTTACAATCGAACTCCACCACACTAATTGTTGACAACTAACTTTCCACAATTTAAAAAAAAAACTCGGTTAAACACACGCATTTCTAACGATAAAACAGTTAGCGGCTAAAAAAAAGAGTACGGCCGCTGGGAGATGAACAGTTCTCTATTTCAGCTATCGGGAGACTTATTTTTGTTATTATTTCAATGCAAATTAAAACAACACCATATCAGCAAGCTCGAATCACCTGCTCCAATAAGAAAAGTCAGATCAGTTCCTAGAAGTTGGACGTGTAGTATTTCAGCTACTGGGGAAGCTATTCTGTTATACTTTAATCCAAATAAAATAATAAATCTTTTTTTTCTTTAAATTTTTATTAGTCATTATTCTCGGTGATATAAATTATTTTATTTTGACAAAACCAATGTAGCTGCACCAACAGTCGCAAACTAGCAAGTATCGAGAGCTCTTAATTTTAATATGTATATCGAGCGCGGTGGTGGCTCGGTTGTACGAACGTGTACCGTAAATCCTACAAAGGTCGGTTCAAACACAACCGTCATGTACCAATGAGAAATACACTTTTCTTACGTACATTTGTTATAGATTAACAACACCACCGTTCCCGTGCCTCGGAGAGCACGTTAAGCCGTCGGTCCCGGTTCCACTAATGCCAACTTGTGAAATCGTTAATAAATTGTCATCATATCTTTGCCAAGCCGTCTGGCCAGCGTGGCGAGTGTAGGCCAAATTATCCAGTTCTGGAAGGCCCTTCTCCAGCAGTGGAGGTCTAGGACGCTGTGTTCCAGGGGCTGTAATGAAAAATGTATATCGAGTAAAACTAGTCTTTTTGTATGCATTGTGACAGAATTTTCGATAAATATCGCATGGACATTATCATTAATTAAGAATTGGCCCCCAAAGTTGGTAGGTGGCAAGCGGCATCTACATATCGATGGCTAAAGGTAAGTAGTAGGTACATACAAAACATCATTGAAGCAGTTATCAACAGTTATTAAAAACGTTATCTAAATATAGACGAATTAAAAAAAAAATGGTGTCATCGCATTATTTAAATGGTTCAAAAGTTATGTAATGGTATCATATGTAGTATATGTACTCGTATTATTAGTATATAATATTATAGTTATTAGTATGTATTTTAGTAATAAAATTGTATTTATATGGATATAGATTTAATTATTATTATTATATATAAATGTTTGCACCTACCTTACATTTGAAATGGTCCACATTAATAATTAATATATAACGTGCAATAAAGTTTTAAATAAATAAAATAAAAATCGTATTATGATTGGATTGCTATCAAGAATAGTGCCACACATGCATGCAGTTAATGTTAACGATAGCATAAACCTTGTTTTCAGTCGCTACGATTCGTGCAATAAATTTAAACGTTCTCTCTCGATATCACGAAAGTAAGACATTGCACATAAATTACGCAAATAGGGACTTTTAGTCGGATTCAATTTAATTCATGTAAGTTGAAAAGAATATTGGTACGAGTCTCGAGCGATGAGCTAGATACCACACCATACCGTAGTTAATATCCCGTACGTATATAAATTTGGAGACATACGAGTATAAATTGAGTTACTGTTTATAACATACAAACATAGATAAATAGAACATTTATTATTGTAGATTCACCAAACTAATAAATTAAAATGAAAAGTAAAAAAATCTATCAAGAAGTTTAAATTTCTTATGCTGTTTTCCCTTTGGGCACACCAAAGACAATGGCTGGACTGTAACGTTTCTATGCCTATTCATTTAAAAAAAAAAGTCAAACTTTGGCTGTATGGGCTTGGCCTTTTGCCTTCCAATAACGGGAAAATTGTATTTAAAAAATACTTACGTTGTTTCTAATTTTGAACTGACACTACGATCAAAAATCTATCAAGAAGTTTAAATTTCTTATGCTGTTTTCCCTTTGGGCACACCAAAGACAATGGCTGGACTGTAACGTTTCTATGCCTATTCATTTAAAAAAAAAGTCAAACTTTGGCTGTATGGGCTCGGCCTTTTGCCTTCCAATAACGGGAAAATTGTATTTAAAAAAATACTTACGTTGTTTCTAATTTTGAACTGACACTACGATCAAAAATCTATCAAGAAGTTTAAATTTCTTATGCTGTTTTCCCTTTGGGCACACCAAAGACAATGGCTGGACTGTAACGTTTCTATGCCTATTCATTTAAAAAAAAAAGTCAAACTTTGGCTGTATGGGCTCGGCCTTTTGCCTTCCAATAACGGGAAAATTGTATTTAAAAAAAATACTTACGTTGTTTCTAATTTTGAACTGACACTACGATCAAAAATCTATCTATGAAGACTTTCATATATCCTTATAATCTGAGCGTTTGAGAGATGGAAGGAATAATTGAGTGGAGGAGACAAATACGGATGTTAGCGTTAAACGTTAGATTAGATTGTTAAGGAGGGACTGTTGTCTGTATAGTCTACCATCAGGTGATGTGGTGACACATGTCGTTTTCAATTCGTTCTTTTTACGCCTCCGTGGTCCAGCTGTTAAGTCCGTGGATTTAGATATGGAGGTACCGGGTTCGATTCCTGGTCGGGACACATAAATATATTTATTAATGTAAATAAAAATAAATTTAATTAATATTTAATTTATTTGTAATATTTATCAAGTTTGGTACGCTGGAGACATCGACGAGCTTGCCACTTGTCATGATTGGCCTAAAGTAAAGTTGGCTAAATGTGAATCCGCTTATTCATAAGCGTGGTTTCTGACCACCCCGAAAGGGAAACGGTCGTGATGATACTTTTTACGTAAAAAACATATTCAATTGATACCGGTCGACCTTAACCCACTTATAATCAAATAACAAGTCTGCTCGAATGTTAATCATGTTGAGTTATGCTCTGCTGTTTTGGGCAATTAAAATATGAATTATGACTGTTTGTTTGATAGAGTTGCGCATAGTAGTTCCTGACGAGAGGTCAGTTTAGTTCGCCGGCGCCGCTCCTTAGGGAACTATTAGTTCCATATCCCTGTCTCGAACCAGAGAAAGGAAGATTATTTTTAAAGTACTGTGGGTCAGGCACTCGTTTGCTCGCTTTACCAATAAACTATTATTTGATCAATGATGGAAAAATAAGATATTTTTACTATGCAATTATTAAATAATCAAAGAGGTAAACCTGTTTTTGGTTCTTCTGAACCTTTTGACTTACTGTGTTTTAATTTTTAATAGCCGAACTAAACGAATAAGTGATGAGCGCATCCGCTAGTAAGCAATAATATGACATGACAAGATCACGCTCCCGTTCTCTCCCTCTCGCTGCTCGCTATTACAAGTCGGAACGAACTAAGGAGCCTCCCCACCGAAGTTGGAACTAGTTCCGGTAGTTTCTCTGTAGGAGCAGTTTATGGAACTAGTTCGTATGCAAACTAAACATACACAGAAGGGTACAATTGGCATGGCTTCCACAGTAAGCCTTTTATTGCAACCTTTAAGTTATTGAAAGCGCCACTAAGCTCGGTAATTCATCACTTTTTAGTGGCTTCCTTAAATATAAGGCCGCCTTACTCATGCAAATGCCTGCATTAAAGGAATGAATTAATTATCAGTAATAAGTTAACTAAATAACCAAGGCAAGGCATTTATAAAGTAATGAAAATACAATGCAGAGGTTTCAGACGGAATATTTCATATTATGCTAATTATATCATGCGTGGATTGTCAAAGGAGCCGTCTCATTAGTTATTCGGTCCAATGGGCAAGCTTCCTTGTATACGAGACATTCTCAAATTATATAGATGCTAATTTACATCCTGATACATTTAGGATGTTTATTGGAACGAATTTTTTGACAGTTATTCTATCTTGACGATAAATAAGGTCATTTCATTATTATATTAATATTAATAAGCCAATTTTGTTTATCTGTAATATTGTTAGTGACGATTTGTCAAACGACAATTATTTAGGCAACAAATGACCATTTGTTATATTTACCATGCCCCGCTCTTACATTTGATCTATACATTTGGTGCCGTCTTATCAAGATGTTTTTTTACACTTCGCCGCGTTTGAAGGACTGGATTATAGGAATATGAAAGCATGCCACATATTTAGCGATCGACAGATGTAACGAGATAGTGGTTACGGTATAGGGGTGCTTTGGCAAGTGCGTTGCGAATAAAGCAGAGATAAGGATACGGAGCTCATCAGAACACTCGCCTTGTGGTTGGGCTGTGTTAGGGTTGCAGAATAGAAAGGGGTTTGTCGCAGTATCGGTTGCCTAGCAACGGGTCGTCAGCAACTTTTTTCGCTTCACTAACGACATCTGATCTTGTCACCTAACACTGTCACCGACACTGACAGCCGACACGCGATACGCACCAACAAATACAGACAGGCACTCAATCATACAAACACACGAGATTCTAACATATATATATATTTTTTAATATTTATATTTAATCTCTCTTTTACAAGATATGGTAATGATGAAAATCCGAGAACACATTATTTTTATTTATTGCAACATTTCTAGCTCCCTGCAAAACTATGCTTGACACTTCGCCTTTTTACACTCCGCTGTAAGTACTCCGATATAGAAACGCCACGCTAAGAAGTTGGCACAAATGCCTTAGTGGCGATTGCCATTACTAGTTAGCTTACTAGTTTCAAAAAAAGAAGAAGAAGAAGAAACGCCACGCTCGTGTTTTTTTTTTGAAGTATTTAATCTTTATTTTTTTATAGGTTCAATTTAGTTTTTATATAGTAATAAAATTTATTATTGCATTTTTTTTTTATCAAATCAAATCATTTTGAGTAACTTGTAACAACTGGGATATTGTCAGCACTAAAATAAATAATTATACACAACAGTTTGGTAATTATGGTTAGACTGTAACAGGTAATAATAAATCACTGATTACAGCCCCTAGAACACAGTGTCCTAGACCTCCACTGTTGGAGATGGGCCTTCCAGAACATATATCTGGAGAATTTGACCTACACTCGCCACTATGGCCAGCTGGGTTGGCAAGGATCTCATATCAATTTTCAATGACGATTTATTAACGATTTCACAAGTTGGTATTAGTGGAACCGGGACCGAGGGCTTTACTTGCTCTCTGAGGCACGGGAACAGTAGTGTTGTAAATCTATGATTATTATTTAGCTCTAAAATAAATTAATTTGTTATTTAAGGTTTTCCTTCTAAACTACAGATATAAGGTTCTTTAACAAATATTAATAGAAGTATAAAATTCTAACCATCAGAGAAACACAGGTAAAGAAATATAGCCTACTAATTAGTCACCTACTCAAATTGTATTAAATGATGATTATACTAATAGCTAGAGTCATTATCTCTAATAGGTGACCTTTATTATACACATTAACACAACTACCAGTAAATACATCATTTTTGAATGTTTTTTTACCGATATGGCAAATGTTTGGTCACAAGCTCATCCTTTTCTCCCTTAACTCAAGTGTCAATAATTGGGTATCTTACGGTTCTTTTAAATAGGTGAGCTAAGACGCCATAAGGCACAAGGTTCTATGAGCCCAGTGCCAAAATTAAAAATATTCTAAGGCCAGTTTTAGAGTCATATTATTGTATGTAATAATCCACACACTGAAACCAGCCTAAGAAAAATACAGACTTAAGGCTGCCAAAAGTATTTCAAGTAGTAATTTTGACAGGATGAAGACCAAATTCTTAGTAATCCAGTCCATTGTGTGTAGGTGAGAGAAGAAGAATAGTGTCTCGGGCTTCTTACTTTACATCCACTATTCTGCCTAAATATACAACTAACCTAAATCAAGATAATGATTTAGGGATTTAATTATTTTAAGATGTCTTTTGCCTAATAATTCAATAGCAAAAAAAACTCTAAATAGAGCCTTGTAGTCTTCCTGAAAAACCCTAAATAATTATAGCAATTATGTCTCGTCCCTATAGTTAGTCCTGAATTGTTTACAGCATCGTTTCTGTGTTAATTGCACTAATTATTGCTAAAACCTTCCTAGTAGAGCACAAGTACACTCCACAACAACCAAAGATTATAAAATTAATGCAAGTAAAATGGATACTAATATCATAAATGTGAAATCAGCTTTGTATGTGTGTATGTTTTTCTGACCTTCATGCGTTTATTACTGGACCGATTATGATGAAATTTGGCTTAGATGTTCCTTGGAATCCTAGGACATATATAAGATATATGATATCAAAATCTATCCTACCTCAGTAAAACATGTATTTTGTGAGAAGAAGTGAATGAACCTATATTTTGTTTTATTTTTTTTCTTGGATTTAGTATTAACTATATCTTATAAGTGTTATATTTTTTTTACTTTTATACTATCAATAACATCTGACTTCTTCTTGGTAATTCATTGAAGTGTCTGTATAACATGTAAAGTGTTAAAAATTAATATAAAATAAATAAATCTCACCAGGACATATGATCATTTATCTGTCAGTCTGACTAATCTGCCTTCACAATTCACTTTACTAAAATGATTTCTATAAATTGACTGGATATATTCCTTGGATGATGGTAACACATTTAGAACAGACTATTTATTAGGAACTTCATAATATTACTTAAATTAACATAGTTATTTATTGCTATTAATTATAGTTAACTTTTCCCTTCAACTCCCACAAGTTCTTTTGTCATTCTCCCAAAGGAAGAATAATACCTTTAAGGTATTAAGCTCGCCTATATATTTTATTTTATTTTAGATATTTATTGTGCAATAAAGATTTTTTTACTTTACTTTAACATCTAAGTATGACATGTGACCCTAGGACCACCTATAGGAATTTTATATTAAACGGATAAATAGTGAATTTAAGTTTTAAATTAAGCTATTTTACAATGCTAAATTACATGTGTGTGGCCAACTGTTTATTAGACCTGTCACTGCATAGAAAGAACTAATTTCTGGAAAGCATAGCTTACTTTCAAGACACTGACAGGTTGGCAAAGGTTGTTGTAAAATTTACAGCTTTTTAAGCTATTGTGAGGCCAAGTGTACCTCTCAAGGACTTATTTATTATCATAGTTACACCCTACTTATGTCACACCTTAGTGAGAATAGATATTGATTAGATACTAGCAACCTAGGACATGCTAATATCACTTCTAGCTAAGTTATGTAATGAGTTCAGTTGAGATTCACCATGCAGGGTCCACCATATATGCAAAGAGATTAGAAGAATGTTGCCTAGGACTTGCAATTGACTATGGCTAGTTTAAAAAGGGAACCCCTCTTTTTCTTATTGTGCATTAAAACTCTTGCTACCTATTCTGCCTTGTGTAAGCTATAATGCCATTAAACCTACATCAAAAAAAAAATCTCTAAAATTATTTGTGCATTTTTTTTTTCATATTGAATAGTTTATAAGATAATGGGATAAAAAAATGCTTTTTTGTAGGGAAACAAAAAACACTGTATTTTTATAGACAATGGCATTATAGCTTGAGGACTGCAGTATTCTGCTCATCTCCTATTCTAAATGAGAAAGTTTGTGAAAATGTATGCATAGATAGATGTTTGTTGCTCCTTTACGCAAAAACTACTGAACAGATTTTAATAAAACTTTACAGTAATATAGCTTATACTTCAGAATATATAATATGATTACATTGTCTGAACAAAACTTATGGATGGCCCCATAGCCATTTATATCTTCGGCATTTAAAAAATATTTTTTTTAAATTTCAATTGAAAAAATATGAATTTTGCTATGAACCCAGGGGTTAATAACGGCTATATAATAGCTTTACCTGAATATGACATGTGACTATACAGCCATATTAAAATTTTTGTTCTGCCCACTTAATTGCACAGGTCAAACAGCTAGTTTAAAAATAAACTGCCAAGGTTCTTGAATACATTATCTTTTTAAAATATATTATAAAACAATTTATCAGTCAGAGGTGTTATCTTTACAGATAATTCAATGAACGAAATAATTCTTCAAGCACGCAAGATAGAGCTGCAAAACTAATGATTATCATATTAATTTAGAATAAATAATAGCCTTTTGTGACTAATATTCTAAGCAACAGATGCAGTATTTGAGCCCTATTATCGGCGTTGCGACGCATGGATAAAATCGATATTTTTATCAACCCTTCACAGACCCCTACGCGTCCATGTTTCTTATAAGATTCATAACGAATAACTTTGGGAATAAACCAAATAACGATACATTAGTTGTAAAACACACACATTATTGTTAATTTACGTAGAAAAGTATTGTTGTAATTTAGAACCGGTTGCTACTTACCCATTTTCACGAAGTTTAAGGAACCCTCACGAACAATGAAATTACGCCTCGAATCACCTGAGCATCGTCACATAAATCACTATAACACATACACTGTTCAATATTCGGCGAACTTTGTACGCACGGTTTTAATTATTGGAAAAACCTTTAAATAAAATCTAGAGAAAATCTAACACTCCGCTCACGTCTTATCAAAGTACACAAATGCCAAGTCTGGCAACACAACCAAGCGCAGGTGACATTTAAGTACGCCAGGGTTATCAGCTTTTAAAAATATTAACTGATTTCGTAAACCGTCCGTGGTCTAATCCTTGTCATTATTCTAATGTCTGTTTAATCCACAGGTTTAATCATATAAAACAGAAATAACGAAAACGGTGTGAAAGGAAGCTAATAAATTATGATACCATTCAATTTTTTAGCGGCAAAGTATAAATATGCGATCTACTTCATACTGCAATTTATTTAAAATTCTTTGAGACGTTGTACCTATGATACAAGTTGTAACTTTGCACCAGTCGCAATTTTAGTCCCTTGACAGTCTTTTTCGTCTACTAATGATACTTTTTAAAGGGTATCTATGAAAATATTCGTATATGGGCCGTCAGTAGCTGGCCTTATTTGCCCTTCTTGGAGCGTATAGCGTTTGTTTGCACAAAATGCTCTTGTCGCCATACAAGTAGCGAAACAACAATGCGAGCTTACATTTAAATATAAGTTTAAATAAATGTTGCGGGACACAATTGCTGCGATACAAATTGTCTTCGGCGTGCGCCCTGACTTTTAAGACATGTATACTCTGCTAACGCTTTCTGCCAATCAATTATTTATTAGCACACTATTAAGATTCTTCGAAGAATAAGAGGGTTGCCAGCCTGATTAGTGTCACTTACAGAGATAGGGAAGCACTTACTATAGGAGTTTTACTAATGACCCTAGTGCTGTGTTTGACTTGAAAGCAAAATCGAAGTTTGCTTAAAAAGTATCATCATGACATCATAAATAAGCGGATTCACATTTAGCCAACTTCTATAGGCCAATCATGACAAGTGGCAAGCTCGTCGATGTCTCCAGCGTACTAAACTCGATAAATATCACAAATTAAATATTATTTAAATGTATTTTTTATATTAATAAATATTTTTGTGTCCCGACCAGGAATCGAACCCGGTATCTCCGAGTCTAAATCCACGGACTTAACCGCTAGACCACGGAGGCAGTTAAAGATGAAGTTTGCTTAAATGGGGTGTATCAGGCAAAGCTTTTTGTAGATGTCGCTAGCAGCAATGGTACCTTATTTTGCACTTATATCGCATCATTTTTTAAATGTTTTTGTAGTTATAATTTTTATAACAGAATAATGTATTTTAAATAAATTTTACCTACCTTAAAAACGAATTAAGAAAGCGCACACCGTCTTTAAAAAGAAAAAAGCTTTTATTAATAGAACGGCAATTTTGAGATCACCATATCTTTGATTTCGATTAGAAATCTCGATTTGTACCTACACTTAAAAGCTGCTTACTTCGACATAATATAAAGAAATTAATAAATTTTGTAATAAATATACAAGTTTTTTATGCAACTGACAGTTATATTAGGTACCATCTATCATGAGCCATCCACCGTGATAAATAGTTAGTGATACACCCCATTGTATGAAAACCATAGAGCAACGAATTTCGAAGCGAAATAAGCGACAAGTCAAACACAGGGTAGGTCAATAACTAAAATTCGAGCGATAACTGAGGATATAAAAATATATTTTAAAATTAGCATTAAAAACAGCGAACCTAAATTCACATTTTGGACTACAGCAAGAGAAAAATAAGGGCATAGAAATAAAAAAACCTGTATTTCGCAAAATAAGTGCTTTATTGATTAAAATTAGTATTATATATATAATTGTATTTGTTATATTAAAGTTAATTGGTGTGAATTTAATAAGTGAACCAACAATCCCAATTATTTGTTATAAAAATATCCTTTCACGGTTCAACATAAAGTATTTATCACATTTTTCAAATAATTTCTGCTAGCGAAAAACTCTGTTTGTTTGTAGACCACTAATGCTGGTATTCTGAAGGGATCAAGAAGATATCGAACGTTTATCGTTTTTGTTATACCTACTTCAGAGGCAGCAGTCTCGACATTCGATTATCTTAGCGATTTCGGTCCGTAAATCATGGCGTTGTTGCCACTCTAATACATGTACATACTTATATACTCACAAGTTTTGTTGGGAAATGAAATGCGAATAGATAATTTTTAATAGCGATCTGGTGGTTCCTTGCCTGATGTTAGGAGGCAAATTGTTCCACAAATTTGTCGCTACATACAACGACAAACGAGTTTGAAATGAAACTAGAGTTATGCGAAGGGATCGAAGTTGTGAGAACATCGAAGAGATTTATCATGGAACGAAGAGAGATAGGCAAAGCTGTTCTTGAGGTATTTCGGTGTCGCAGGTTCATTCAGAACTGAAAATAGTAAGCAGAGTACTCTAAGATTCCTGCGACACCGAATTGGTAGCCACTTCAACCTAGCGCGATACACAGATATATATTCATATTTACGTAAACAATAGATGAACCGGATACATGCGTTAAGTAAAAGTTATGTTACACACACGATAGACCCGGCACCCGCACGGCGAATCCATGGAATGCTTCTTCTTCTTCTTCTTCATCCCTTCAGAAACCCAGCATAAGTCGAGACTTATTCTAAATATTAAACTTTTTAATCATAATAGATTTTATAAATAAACTGATCTTTACGCGATTTTGACTTTGGAGACATATTTCTTCCGGTGTTTCGGACAAGTTGCATCGAACGTGGTCACGAGTGCGAAACATGTCTCGAAAGTAAAATCGCGAAATAATCGTTTTTTTTTATTCCTATATTAGTTATCTAACTATTAATTAATTCCAAGCCCACAAATAGAGGACATAATTATTCTCTGCGTCTAATCTAAAATCTATTTTCTACTGGCTGAAGGCTGCTTTTAATTTAACGAATTCCAGCAAAATCCACCACTTACTGGAATAATTGGGCCTAAGCTGGTCTGCATTTATGGAAAGAGCTTCCATGACGGCATTAGCGGAATTATAAAGTATTTGATTGGATAGGGAGAGAAGCAGAATAGTGAATAGGCCGTGTCAAAAAAGATGCCTCTTTTAAACCCAACGTTTGTCGGTCGCAAGTTCATTATTATATATACAGTGTAAACTGTATATAACGACACTGAAGAGACTGTGCATTTTATGGTGATATAGAGAGTTCGTTAATTGGAAAGAAGTAAAATCAGAATAAGAAGACAAGCTAAACCAACCAAAGCCAATTTGTTTGTTACCACTAGATTGCCTCCGTGGTCTAGTGGTAACAAACGTTGCCGTGAACTCGGGAGGTCGTGGGTTCGATTCCCATCGGGGGCAAGTTGTACATTGTATAATTTGTATCGGTCTGGGTGTTTATATGTATAATATATATTACAAAAAAAAAATATAATATGTAGTTTATCAACAATCTAGTTTCCGTAACACAAGCCTCGTAGCTTACCACGGAAACTAGATGGCGCTGTAAATATTTAAAAAAAAAAAAAAAAAAATGAATTCGACGCTTTAGGGAGTTTGTCGTTAAATTGAGTGACGTTACATGGAGTTTACACTGTAAATTAGTTTTTTTCTACATTAAATATGTAATTATAATGCTTAGTGATGGGTGGTTTAGATACAAAATAACATGTTAACATAAAATATCCAAGTTCAGCTGTAAGTATCTCCTGACATCTGGACAACTTTTTCTGGAGTTAAGAATCAAAACATATGTAATTTTTTGATTTGTAAAACATTTATTTTTACTTTGTCCTAACTGTCTCCGTGGTCTAGCGGTTAAGTACGTGGATTTAGACTAGGATGTACCGGGTTCGATTCCTGGTCGAGACACAAAAATATTTATTAATGTAAATAAATACTTTTAATTTATTTGTGATATTTCTCGAATTTGGTATGCTGGAGACATCGACGAGATTGCCACTTGTCATGATTGGCCGGCAGTACATTTGACTAAATGTGAATCTGCTTATTTATAGGCGTGGTTTCTGACCACCCCGAAAGGGAAACGGTCGTGATGATACTTTACTTTACTTTGGAACTGTATTTTAAAATAAATTTGTGTAAACAATGTTTTTTTTAAGCTTGAGATACTATTCTTCTTCTCCCTTCTCCGCACAAGATAGACCCGGCACCCGCACGGTAAATCCATGGTATTGATTTTTTTAAATTATTACCTACATTGAGCTGATACCGTAGTATTTATTGTCAATTATTTGTTGAAATATACGAATTTATATACGCAAAGGTATAAAACTGGTAAAAATTTAAGCAGCCATTTCAAACCATTCTAAGCGTCTATGTACTAATTAAAACGAGCAATTTAGAATATTTGGTATTAAATGTAATTGTGCCGATTGTGGTCCAAAATTCCCTCTTTTCGAGTTTTTAATCATAAGATGCTGGACAAAAGTTTTTTGGCCAATAGTTGACGTTCATAGGTTACCAACAAATAGTCGACAATTAATATAATAGTGGCCAACAACTAGTAGCTAAAAATTACCATTGGTCGACAAATAATGGCCACCAACGAGTGGAAATTTGAAGTGTTAAGGTACTGACTATGAGAGAGCGGATTAAATCTAAAATAATAATACATTTTAATATTTATAGCACTTAGAACGAAATTAGCAAAAAAAACCCTCCTAAATTAATAAGACAAACAAATATCTAAGAACTGCTTGGCATATATTATTAAGCACTTATTTTTATTCATTCAGATTCAAGTTTTGTTAATTGTTTTATTTACCGATCACGACATGTAACACCGCGCCAGATTCAAGTCAATCATTTAAATTATATTTAATAATATATGCAATTGAATTCTAATGGTGAATTTACATGTAGTATATGTAGTTATACACCTTTAGTTGTGATAAAATTTTAAAAAAACACGAGCTGTCTATTATTTTAAGAGAGTAACGCTTTTGCATCCGTCTCGCTCGCATAATCAAATATATTTAAAAAAAAAACCAGTCTGATTGTATTTTTGTCAAATGTATACTATCAACTTACTAGCAAACTTATTAGGTCAGTCTTGCTTCAAGAGTATCATTTTTATATAATATTTTATTTAATTCCGTGTGAATTAAATATTCCAAAAGACCACAACATGAAGTCGGATAAATATGATCTTACAGAAGAAATGATCAGGAACGGGTTCAAGACTCAGCTTTACGCAGTGGAAGTTGGTGCGAGAGGAGTTCCAGCAAAATATTTGCATCACTTACTGAAAGAATTGGGCCTAAGCAGGTCTGCCGTCAATACATTTATGGAACGAGCTTCCAAGACGGCATTAACGGAATCATACAGTATTTGGTTTGAGGAGTGGAATGGTGGATGGTGAGCGTATTATCGCGCAATAAAATTAAAAAGGAGGCCTAGTTTTCTACCAGCCTATTGTCGGTCGCAATCTCGAGACACCATTGTTCTCATCTCTTACACACACACGATGAACCCGGCACCCGCACGGTGAATCCTTAAAAAATTGTCATCTCTTTGTTGCGAAATTAACCAAAACAGGAGGCCTCCTTTGTAGCAGTCGCAAGCTCATAGATAAGATATCATTCTCGCCTCTCTTTCCCACATACACATGGACCAGGCACTAGCACGATAAATCCATGGAATGCTTTGAAATTTGTCTGCACTATATTAACTTAAGTCAAATAAAGGATTTTTTTTTGCTATTTTTCTCTGTCCAAAATTTGATATATGTAAGTGAAAATATACCCAAAATATTCGTAATTTTATTTCCTAGTAAGTTGATAGACTACTTTTGTCAAAAGACTTTAAAATATCGGATTGTGCGAGCGAGACGGATGCAAAATCGATAAACCCTCTAAAGCGCAAACGTTAAAACTTTGTTTTAAATTACGATAAAATCCATTAGTCCAGTACTAATTGTAAAATGTACTAACACTAAAATAATTGGCTTAAAGTTGTTTTTTTGTACTGCCGAAGCAATTACAATTATTTTTTAAAACAATATTATGATAGGGCAAAGAAAAATATATTGATGCAAGTCTATATAGGGCAAATTTTATATACCTATGTTTCATATACTTGCCACATTTCCTCTACATCAAAAAAGGCCAGTTCGGCTGCTCATACAGCCGAATTTAAAAAGCACATCAAATACAAGCATTAAACAAAATTATAACTTTGTGGCATTTGGGGTTGAAACAATGGGGGTATATTCTCTTGATACGCACAAATTCATAAAAGAGCTTAAACGAATTTTTCAAGAGTGTGGCGATCCCAAATGCCATAACTACCTAAAACAGAATATTTCCATAGTAGTTCAACGAGGAAATGCGGCGAGCGTTTTAGGTACCCTCCCTGGTGGATAGCCCTTAGTTTATTTTGTAGAATAGTTTTAATTTAATAGATATTCTTAGTTTAGTTTTATGTATAATTAGTTTTGTAGTCTATTTTATTTTAATATTTTTGTATCTACTTCGATATTACTGTGTTCCATTTAAAATTAAAAAAGTACAGATAACTATGTACCTAAATGTGATAAATCCATATATTATTTTGGAAATTGTTATTTGGAAGAGAACATCGCTGGCTGTTGGAAAATAGTCTTTAATCATTAGACCGATTCATAATTTCAAACGAATTATGTAGAACATTAATTGACTTTTTTTTACCAGTATAAGATTGACATGTAATAAACCTAATGAGATTAATGTATGTAAATAAATGGGGTGTATCAGAAAAAGCTTTTTGTAGATGTCATTATATGGTAATAACACCTATAACGCATCATTTTTAGAATGTTTTTGTAGTTTTTTTATTTTTATAACAAATAAATAATATTTTACGTTACCTACCTTCAAAAACGAATTAAGAAATCAAACACCCGCCTTTAAAAAGAATTAATAGAACGGCAATTTTGAGATCACCATATCTTTGATTTCGCTTGAAAATCTCGATTTGTACACTTAAAAGCTGCTCACTTCGGCATTATAATCAAGTAAATAATAAATTTCGTAATAAAAATAAAAGTTTTCTATGCAACTGAGAGTTACATTAGGTACCATCTATCGTGATAAAAAGTTAGTGATACACCCCATTGTTATAGTTTTAAACTAATTGTTAATTAGGACTCAAATTACTTGAACCCCTCTGGAAGTAGATTGTTGCAGGGGAAAAAAGATTAACAATCCTTTTTTTGGTAACCCTAAAATTTACAAATAAATATATCATTTCAAATGACTTATAGTATGACAATGCCTCTTTACAGCAGCTATTATCTTAACTGACATTTATATTTATATTTTTATAATTGTATCTGTCTTAGCTTATAGTGTGACAATGCCTATATACAGCAGCTATAATGTTAAGCGTTATTCTGTATTTATAATTTTGTTATTTTTAATATTTTATTGTTTCTCTTGCCGAATGATTGTTATCATGTACTGCTCCAGATTCACCAACATGTACTATAAAATTATATTGTTTTATATTAATATTGTAAAAATTGACGTGTAAAAGTGCAGAATACATCTCTTTTTGTCCTAAAATAAACGAATTGAATTGAATTATGCATGTAAGTAACAAGTAACCCTAATAGACATATATCATATCATACAAAATATATATTTCCTTACCCTATACATAATATTAACACCCGAATTCCAAAACGTATTCTCAACGCCTCCTCCGCTCAACCATTCTTTCCAGCTGTCCAACGGATTCCCTCAAGGGATCCTCAAAATTGGTATTCTAAGACGTTTTCTCAACGCCTCCTCCACTCAACATTTCCTTTCAGCTGTCAAACGAAAATTAAGTCTGTAATTAGGACGATTAAAATTTAAAATGATGTCGTATGTACTGGCTGACCTTCAAAATAAAACTGTCGGATCGGCTCTATTACTAACGGTGACACGGCCATTTTACAGCCACAAATATTAATTAACATTAATGCTATTAGAATATAAGATGACACAGCTATGAATTTATGTTTAATTGATATATCATTATTATGATTTAGATTATGAGATGACACATCTTTTTTTATTATTATTATTTGTTTTATTAATTTATTAATTATCTGACATATATAATATATATAATACAGCCACGATCTTATTTAAGTAGTTTCTAAGTTAGTTAGTTTTACTTGCTTGAAGCAGTAATTAATGTTGTGCCTAACATACATAAATATGGATTATTGTCTGTTTACGGTCCAACTATTATTACCACTTTGATTAGTACATATGTTTTAATAATTGTATTGATTTTATTAGTTTTTGTATCCAAGTTGTTTTAAGCGAACCAATGGAAATAAACTATTTTGATTTTGATTTTAATCGTAACTATTACAGAAACTTAATTTTTGTTTGACAGCTGAAAGGAAATGTTGAGTGGAGGAAGCGTTGAGAAAACGTCTTAGAATGTTAGTTGTGAATTCTCCAAACCTCGAAAAGGCATAAATGTTTTTAAATATTTCCGGTAAAATAAGTTTTCCCGTATAGTAAACATTAAATTAGTCAAAATTTTTACACGCTGTAATACTTATGAAATCCATAAGCAGTCTCTGTTATATTTTGAATATTAATGTCACGAAAATTCTTTAATTTTTAAAACGTAATCTTATTTGAATGAGTTTTGTTTAAAAATGCTTAACTTTAAAATTCGAAATAAGAATTTATCTAAGAAAAATGGGCCCAATTAAACTTTCTTGTGACATAATGATTTCTTATTTATTTGATATTTAATATATTGTGTTTTCATAATCTGTAATTAATTTTATTTATTTTACCCTAGCATATGGACAATTGATTAAAAAAAAAACGTTAATTAAATAGTTTCTATTTATCTTATATTTATCTATAATAAAGTACCTGATCAGAATAAAGTACATGATCGCATAAATACTTTTTTTTACTACTGTCATTATTCTAAGATTTTATTCTATAGATAAATTTTAACCAATTGATTGTTTAATTAAATTATACTTTAATGCTTAAAACAATGTTGATATTAATTAAAAAAAAAAAACAGAAAATAATTATGATTATTGAATTAATTATTGATTATTATTAAGAAATAAAAAATAATAAAAACATGTTTCATGGTACGTCGCGATGTATGGTACAGTTATATTTCTCGAGATAGTGACGTGCCGAGACGTTCCTTCGTTTGACAGCTGGAAGGAATAATAGTCGGTGAAAAAACGACTAAGAATACGTGTTAGTTTATATAATATTATTGTTCAATAAAAAAGCCCTTTTTCATTGCATTTAATTGTTTATTCGAATTGTAACATTGTCCTTAAATTATATTAAAAACCGGAAATTAATTACTCACTTAAGTGGCTTCGTTTACTAAGAGCATTTCAGAGGTTTAGTGAACGGATCCACTAAGGTAGTCCACTATACGGCCCTGCCTAAAAGAAAAACCAAATGTGACATGAAGTGAGTGCTGTGAATAGCTGGGCAGTATAGTTAATAAAATCCGTGACAGTTGTCATTTGACAGCTTTAATTTAATAAAATTATGTAACCTCGTATTCCCCGTGTTTTATTTTATGACACGAGTATTTGTTACACTTACCTAAATAATTAAAAAAGTAATAAAAAGTTCGTCGCGCCATTTTGTTTTGTTTAATAATGTGAATAATTATAGAAAACGAAAAATTGTACTTTATATGTATAGTTTATTTTTTGGCAGTTTTCCCGCACTGTGAACTGTCATATTATACCAGACGTGTCTGGGCGACGATGCGACTCCAAGAAAAGCATCAAATTCTGCTGCATCTGGAATTTGATGATATTCTCATTAACTCATTTAAATGTATGTCTATTACGTCAGACTTGGCTGTATGGGCTAGACCCTTTGCCTTCCCTGTCTCGTCTTATTCATCATCTATCATGGGAGAATGGAATAAAAAAAGTCATAATCTTCTTCTTTCATTTAATGGCGTCAGATACCGTATAGAAAAGTAATAATATAATGACAGCTGTCACAGAGTTCAAGCTATATTTTATGAAGTGTGCGTTCAGAAATCTGTTTATTTTGTTTACAACGCATATATATATATATATTTTTAAGAGTCTTATCGTACATTTTTTATATAATTATTTAAGTTATTCGGAAAATATAATATTGTTTAGTACTAAGAGCTGTTATGGTGATATTCTAGACATTTTGCACACCTAAACTATATATAAAATTTATTCTACTAAAATTGTAATCTTGTTAGAATGATTTAACATTAAACAATTTAAATGAATTTATAAACAGTTTATGAGGGCTTTCTGAACGCACTAGAACTGATGGAAAAAACAAATAAAGACAATGTTACAAGACGAAATAATTATAAAATAAAGCTAAAAACGACAAAATCGCAAATATAATAAATTATTTACAATATGTAATCGAAATTATTCAAATAAATATTATTATACTCTCTGTACACTATATAAATATATATATAATTTAATACTCATTATAATTTTTAAGCCGGTAGATCACTGAATTATGGGTTCAAAGTCAATATTTAAAAAAACTTTTTATTAGGCTAATTTTCCATTATATACGGAATGATTCTGTATGCACTTACTGTAATACTACCACTGACTCCATACAAACTGTTGATTCAAAATAACAAATTGTCATTTCCGACAAATGGTTTCTTAGGATAAGTTGTTTGATTCTATCAATAGAATAACATCAATATACGAGTATGAGTAGCTTATAATTTATTTAACAAGTGTTTTGTTTTCGTTTTCTTAAGGTACCAAATTTGTGCAATTTTTATGTTTCCTAATTAGTTCTATTAAAAAATAAAAAATTTATAATTTTATTTTAGAAGTCATATTTGACTGACTGACCGCCTCCGTGGTCTAGTGGTAACAAACTTTGCCGTGAACTCGGGAGGTCGTGGGTTCGATTCCCACCGGGGGCAAGTTGTACATTGTATAATTTGTCTCGGTCTGGGTGTTTACATGTATATATTTACAAAAACAAAAAAAAGTATAATATATACTTTATCAACCATCTAGTTACCGTAACACAAGCCTCGTAGCTTACCGCGGAAACTAGATGGCGCTGTGTGACCTGTCTGGAAATATTTATTATTATTATTTATTTATTATTTGTATGTTGTAAATTTGTTAGTTTTTGTTAAATTTATTTTTTTGTTTTAACAGTAATATGTATCTAATTTCTTCTTCTTTTTATATTGGTGAATGCTGTGACACCTAATTGGTACATATATTAGATAAGTTATAATTATACTATGTTATGTGTGTGATAATATAAGTACTGCTGTGTGTACTATATAAATAAATAAATAAACATATTATTAGTCTAAAGTAAGAACATACAAAATCATCTGGATATGTCATCTCGTCATTATGTTTTGATACTATTGGCGCATATTTTCCTCGATAATATAGTGATAGTATTTGTATATCTATTCCTCGCTCATCCCTGGTTGAGAAGAATCGTTACAGAAGGTCAGGATATATTAATTTTGTTTAAAAGTGCATTCGCGTTAAGAAGATAGTGAGTCATCACGGAACAGCAGGGTAAAGGTGTATTTATGAAGTTAAATTTATTGGACGTAGGATCCAATTCACAGTTAATTTTAAGTTCTTACAACCAAGCCACCACCGCGCTTATTTTCTTACGTACATTTGATATAGATTTACAACACCACCGTTCCCGTGTGAGGAGAGCACGTTAAGTCGTCGGTCCAGGTTCCTAATACCAACTTGTGGAATCGTTAATAAATTGTCATTGACCTATTTTATTGCGACGTGATTGGTGACGATGACTCCCTATTTTGTTAACGCGAAAAAAACCTGATCCAATTAATGGCTTGGCATTATTATTCTAGATTACATTTCAGGATAAACCAGACGAAATAGAATAAGATAGATTTTTCAGAAATATTCACTAAACCATCTCTTTTATGCTTGCCTCATTAGAATAATAATACCTAGAAACAAAGTACACGCATAAATGAGGCAAGTTTTATTGGCCCATAATGGCTTTGTTACTGAACAAACCGTATTAAGGTTAAATCATCGTGGTAACATTTTTAAATTGATTTGGTGCAATTAATAAATAACAAAAAAAAACTAACATATTGACACTTTGGGGTAGAAAGGTCGTTTTACCCAAAATGAGTTATGAATGCAGTCTTATTCAGAATTTTCCGCTCTATTGATTGATCTTTGTACAATAAAATAAGGTTTTCCATTGCAAAGAACATAGAAATATATCAAATGTCACTTTATAGGGTCAATATAAGAACAAAAATGTTATTGTTACTCCTGTAGGGTAGAGTCTAATGCTTTTACGACCTTTGTACCCCAAGGTAGCGATAATATAAGGCACTCATACACTATGCTTTGTCTAAAACTAGACAGTTTGGTTCTATGCGTTATTATTCTAAGCTTGCCACAATAACTTGAACCATAAGTGACAAAAAAGTTGATAACTATGTAAATAATAAAAAAATGTATTATTTTATACATATAATTTTGTTGTTTATTATTAATGTTATTGCTGGTTTAAAATAATGTATATAAAGTAATTAGCTTACATTAGAGGCTTTACTTTCACAAAAATATAAAAAAATGGACTTGTACAACAATTTGCTAAATATAGTATAGTATTGTAAAAGTAATTGTAAAATATATTTACAGAAAAAAATGTTTCAAAGTTCATTGACGTTTCTGGCGACTATTCACTGGCAGTTTTTTCTCTCTAATATTAAGTATAATAATTCAGAGAGGTAATGCTGCCAGTGTATTGGGCACCATGCCACAGGACAGCGATTTGGAAAAGCTATTTTTTTGTTAAATTTAGTTTTATTTCCAGTTTATTATATATTACAGTCCGTATATAAATAAATATCTAACAGCCGGTTTCTCAAAGCTCTACTTAATTATTCCTTGCGCATTTCTTGCAAACCCAAGTTAATTGGTACTTAAGAAACAATTAAGTGCCAAAAATATGTTCGAGAAACTGTCTGTCTGATTTGCTGTGACTGTTGTAATTGGATCTATGTAAATAATGACTTTTCTTGACCTAAGTTCTACTAATATTATAATATTAATATTAGCAATATTAATATTGATATTTTTTGGAAAAAACACTATATATATATAAATAAACAAAAAAAATAATGCAAAGAACGCAACCAAAAACATAGCATATTTAGCGAATTTGTTAATACAAGTCGTGTTGTATTTTAGTGACAGTAACTGCACTGTGTTGTGTGTCTGTAAGTCCGTGTTGAAGTCAGTCGACATCGGAGGGCTCGGGACAGTATTGAGGCCGGTTCAGTCTGGGAGGAAATGGACCTCGAGTCTGTTCACTAAAATATAAAAAAAATCTCGCTCGTACACTCCAATAATTTCAAAGATTTCAAAGAAATGTATTCAATCAGCTATCTACAAAATAAAATTACCAAGAATTTTGAGATATAATGCAAGTCCATCACGATCCATGGCGCCGCATCATACTGGAAAATTCTCATGGATACGCTTTCACATTATTATTGAATCTCAGATGAATCGATGTCGGTCGCAAGCCCGAGACACCATTCTTCTCATCTCTTACCCACACACGATGGACCCGGCACCCGCACGTTAAATTCAAAATGCTTATAAATTTGTCGTCTTCTTCTATCATATAACCCAAAACAAGCGACTAAAAATAAGCGGTCTCAGGACAGTCTATTTGGCATGTTTGCTTTTTGGGGTGATAAAACTTCATTCTCAATTGTACGTTTATAAGCATACGATCCAGTCTCAAACTACTGTCTTCCCCGACACAAGACGTCTGCGTTCCGTGGGAGGTTTGGGTATGCTGCTACCAAGATATGGAACCACCTACTTCTGCAGCTAGAAAGCTGATTGACGATATTTGTCAAAGTACACTCATAGTAGAAAAATGTAGAATACTGACGCGAGTCTCCGGTAGTGGTTGAGCCATTCCTCCACCATCTGCGCGACCAGTAGAGGGCGCGGGTGCAGTCTCTGGCGCGCCACCAGCAGCCCTCCGCCCGTCACACACGACGACACCCACCGGCGGAGGAGACCTTCGGCGTCGACCATCTGCACACACATACATCGAATCATTCAAATGTACAGGCAGATAAAAATAACGCTGGATAGCTGCATCAGTAGTCATGGACATAAGTTTATATATTTTCTAATTGTCTAAAAAGCCTAAAGCAATGCAGTCAATTCATACCTCATCCCTCGTTAAGAAATGTACTGGCAGCAGCTTTCCATCAGAGTCTGTGAGCGGAAGAAACGTTATCTCATCGTTCTCTTCCTGTTGTTCTCTGGAAGGTAAAAGGTAAAAATATGTTTAATTTATTTATATTCGCCAGTAAGTTTTACATTGTTACAGAAGTTATTAAAATCTTTTCAATTTCTTAGACAATATTTAATTTGATATTGAATAAATATTGTTAAAGTAGTTGAATTTTAAGAAAAAAGGCTGTCTTGTTAAGAATTAGAAGCAGCACAACAGTATCCTTTTTTAACATTGCTACAAAAACCTTTAATATACGTATGGTATTACACTTTCTGATTTTTTTAAGATTAGGGTATATCTTTTTTAAACCAAGCAAATTAATAACTTTACATAGGATGTACAAGAACTATTAGTGTGATGATTCATTTGCTAATAAACATTGTATAAAATAAAAGATTATGTTATTGATATTTTTTTTTATATTTTAATTTTATTGTATATCTATACAAAAAAGGCGAACGTAATGCCGCAAGACATTCTCTTCCCGTTAACCTGCATATTATATCCATACCTGCAGATATAAGCTGGTTCGGGTCTAGAGCACGGCGCACACGGCACCAGCGCTGAGAAGTGACCACGAGTGTATCCCACACATAGGGGAGACGGGGAGCAGAACTCCTGCTCCCAGAGTAAAGGAAGGTATACACCTGAAAATAGACATATATATACACTTTCTTACCAATTTATGGATTTACGAGTACTTCTCGGACTTCTGAGGCTGGGTGGAGCACTTTTCCATGCTTAACCAAATACAGTATAATTTTACGAGTGCCGTCTCATAAACGCTTTCTACTCTGATTACAGTAAAGCCTTTGATAGAATAAACTATTCTATATATAAAAATGGAAATAATGCTATTGAACAATGTTTTGCTTATATGTCAATTACTTTGCTTACAAGCCATTTCAATGACGTTAAATATGATTTATCAAGTTGATGTCTCTTGTGGGTGCACCTCAGGGATGACTGCTATGACCAATACTGTTATGTTAGACATTGAATCATGTTAGCTTTTTTCTTATTTGCTAAAAAAGTTTATTTTAAGTGATCTAGAAATCTATTGCTTACAAGTTAATGTTGTAAAAACTTATAAATTTAATAATAACATAAAGTGTTTTTTTCGTTAACTCAGAGAGGTGCATATTTTATTTAATGTTTCTATATACTGACCTTGAAACTTAGCATATCCTAACGCTTCACCACGAAACGAGTTGACAATATTTACACCGTACACTATGATTGGTCGACGCATTATATGCGCTAGGGCAAATATGTGTAACTGTAAAGGAAATAACATCACCATTAATTTATACACAATACGATAAAACGGCTTGCATTTGTAATGATTTGGTTATAGTAAAGGCAAAACTAACCTAATCTAAATTTTTTTACTATGTCATTTTATATATTTTATTTTATTTATTTGGAATATCAAACAATTGTACAATGAGGATGCAATACAAATTTATTACATATTACAACAGGTAGTTATGCAATTTACACCGTTTTATGTTTTTTTTTTCTATTTTTTTTATGTTAAGGGACAACTTATAGCTAGATACATAAAATATATATACAGTACATATGGGTAGTGTATGACTATTGACAAGTTGCCACCGACATTTACGACATTACATAATTAGGTGATGCTCGCTGCAATAACAACACGAGACCTAAAGTAAAATTAACCTAAACTTAAAACTAAGAACAATAAACTACATAACATAGAACAAAAAAAACTAAAAAAATATTTAAAAAACAATTATACATAGATACCTACTAAAAACAATAAAATGGAAAATAAAAAATCTGAAATAATAAAAAATAAATGAACTAAACAATAAATTTTCAATATAGGTTACATACATACATACATATCTTCACGCCATATCCCTTGCGGGGAAGGCAGAGACAATTGAGCGCCATTTGACACGATCACGACATACTTCTTTCGCTTCGTCGACATTCATTAACCTCTTCATACATGCCCTTTGGTTACGAAGACTTTTTAATGCACCTTCAGTCAGTGTTTTATTTATTTGATCGTGATATGTGAGTCTCGGTCTGCCAGGGCCTCTTTTACCTACAACTTTCGCATTATATATCTGGTTCGTCAATCTTTCATCGCTCATCCTTTCAACATGCCGGAACCATCGTAGCATGCCTTTCCTTATTTTTGTCCCTATGCTTTCCTTCATACCAACCCTTTTCCGTATTTCGACGTTACGTATGCGGTCCGCCAAAGTGACGCCACATATCCGCCGCAACGACCGCATTTCTACTGCATTAACCCTACTCTCATGCGTATTCTGACGTATCCACGTCTCGCTTCCATACATCAGTGTTGGTACCAACATGGCATTGTGTATGGCGAGCCGAGCTTTGTCACTGACATTTCGACTGCCGATCAGTGACCCCAGGGCACCGTTAACACTATTTCCCGCGTTCACTCTTCTTTCAACGTCCCTATCGTACTTCCCATCCGCAGTGAAAACACTGCCCAGATATATAATTTCATTTACTTGTTCTAGAGTTTCATCATCAATCTTTATCGTCACGGTTGTCATCCTTCTTCTTTCAAACACTAGTACCTTGGTTTTTCTCGCATTCAAACGGAGTCCTTTTTCTGCACATCCCTCCTTCATTCTTGTGACTAGTGACTGCAGTTGTTGTTCGGACGATGCCATAAGAACAGCATCATCTGCATAAAGCAGGCAGTTCACCACTAGATCACTCATCTTTATCCCACAGTCACTCTCTCTCACTCTTTTTAGGCATTTGTCGAGATATAGAGTAAATAATCTAGGAGAAAGCACACAACCCTGTTTGACGCCCATTTGGGATTCAAAGCAAGGCGACATACCTCCCTCCACCCGCACACAAGCTTTGCAGCCCTTGTACAGGGACTGTATAGCTTGTAGCAGTTTGTCATTCACTCCATACTCCGGCAATATGTCCCAAAGCTTCTTTCTTACAACTCTATCAAAAGCCTTTTCCAAATCCACAAAAGCACAGAAAACCTTCTGGTTTAAGGCCAAAAACTTCTCTGTGATATTGCGGAGCGAAAAGACTTGGTCAGTGCATCCTCTTCCAGGTCTAAAGCCTCCTTGTGCCTCCCATAAAAGACCTTCAGTCTTCTCTTGCAAGCGTTTCGTGAGAATCTTGCCATATTCAATATAGGTATGTAAATATAATATTATTGATGATAACCACTGGCGAAAAGTTTTGTAAGAAAGCGTCGTGTAGCTGTCGGAGATAATATAAATGGATCCAAGTCGTTGCAATAATCATTAACATAACTGCATTTCCTGTATGACAACAATTATATAAAAAAATTATTTATTCCATATTATATTTTTAAATTCCTACTCTGTCTAATGCATATTTCATATATAATTCAGACGGGAAATAATGAGGGTTTTATTTTCAGGAAGTTATTAACGACGATATTTTGCTTTATCGAGTAAAATCCTACCTGTATTTTAAATCCTTTAAATTAAAAACAAATGAAACAAAAATTATTCTACTGTTGCCAAGGTTATGTATATTAACAGTAGAACGTACGACCATAGTATTTTTTTTTAGGTTTAGTATCATTACTAACATTACGTCATCGTTACTTACCTGTGTAAGTGCGACTCCAGGAGTGTCGGCGGCGGAGATGAGGCGACCCCACTCGGCTCGGAGCTGCGACTCCGACATCGAGTACTGCAACTCGGCCGCAGCCAACCGCTCGGCTGAGGAATAACGACAGATAACATCTAACAATGTACAACTAACTGTTGAATGCAGCTAGTAGTAGCTTTTTGGTACATTAAGCACTCTGAACCAAAAGGTTTGATAAAAAATCCTTTATAGTAATGAGAAGAGAAGATAAGATGGCGGGAGTAAGTCTTTGACGCGCGGGGATTGTGTTTTCTGGGGTTGTAGAGGAATACCAAGTTATTTCACATAATGTTAAATTAATAGTGTGTTTCGTTCACAAATCTAAAATCGCTATTCTAGATTTGGAATCATTTCTGTGATAGATAAATTAGAAACGTTAATAATCGTCAGAGAACTTAAGTAACCGACAGAACTCTCAAAATAAGCTAGCTGATGTGGCAATAGAGAACACGTACCACCCTGCCACCAGTCACCAGCCCCCTATATTTACCGCCCTGCCACCTGTCCCCAGCCCCTTATAGTTACCGTGCTGTTACCTGTCCCCAGCCCCTTTATAGTTACCGCCCTGCCACCTGTCCCTAGCCCCTTATAGTTACCGTGCTGCCACCTGTCCCCAGCCCCTTATAGTTACCGCCCTGCCACACGTCCCCAGCCCCTTATAGTTACCGTGCTGCCACCTGTCCCCAGCCCTTTATAGTTACCGCCCTGCCACCTGTCCCCAGCCCCCTATAGTTACCGCCCTGCCACCTGTCCCCAGCCCCCTATAGTTACCGCCCTGCCACCTGTCCCCAGCCCCCTATAGTTACCGTGCTGCCACCTGTCGTAGAACCCGTGCGCATGGAGGGAGGCGGAGAGCGCCCTCCGCAGTCCGACCGCGCCGGCCACGCCCCAGCCCGCCTGGCACACCGCATCCACCAGACACTCCCCAGCCGCGCCGTTCCACAACGCGTACAAGCGAGATCCTACACACAATTAGTTCAATAAAATGGTAGGCGGTATTTACTGACGCGAAAATGTTTACTATTAAGAAATATTTTAATAAGCCGAATGATCGATGTATCCTCAAACTCTAGAGAAGCTTCTCAATTAGTCACTAAGGTACAGAGTGGGCATTATCCGGTTTCAGTTATGGTTTGGTGGGGTGTTAGCTATCAAGCAGTGAGCCATAATTTTGTGAAAAAGGTATTAAATATCCGTAATGTTATTTCCTAAAAATCAGATAGAGACATTTCCTAAAAGTACACTTGAAATATCTTTGAAAATGTTGGAGTGTGCAAGCGAGAGGGATGCAAAGCTTAACTACGATCAATATTTTTGTATCTGTCAAGATAGTCAATATGTTTACGT
This sequence comes from Tinea semifulvella, assembly GCA_910589645.1. Classification (NCBI taxonomy): domain Eukaryota; kingdom Metazoa; phylum Arthropoda; class Insecta; order Lepidoptera; family Tineidae; genus Tinea; species Tinea semifulvella. Next base: position 942,737 of record OU342600.1, read on the forward strand.
CCGTCCGTTAAGATGATCAAAACGTTCCATCTGTCAATGTGGTCAATACTTCAGTGTACGTCACGATAGTCTTTATTTTCGCGTCCGTCATACAATGACATCAATCTTTTTGCATTCATCAAGATGGTCAAATATTTTTGGGTCCATCATGTTGATAATAATGGATACGTCCGTCCGTTAAGATGGTTAAAAATATTTTGGGTCCGTCAAGTTGGTCATTATGTTAACGTCCGTTCGTTAAGATGGTTAAAAATATTTTTGGGTCCGTCAAGGTAGTTTTTTTTTTGCGTTCATCGAGATGGTCAATAATAAAGCGTCCGTCACAATAGTTCATCAAAACTCTAGCATCCGTCATGATGGTCGGTCTCGTACATACCCAATCTCATGGTGAGCTCTAGACTCCAGTTGATGAGAGCGGGCTCGAGAGTTTGTTGTGCTTCCCGGTCCAACAGTTCCGAAAACATTTGCTCCTGGATCACGGCTGGAAGCTCCTCGATTTCTAACATTTACATTTAAAAAATATGTTTATAAAGTTAGGACATAATATCGCTTCACATTCTCTGTGTCAAATTTTTGGGATAACAAGATCAATTTTAAAAATAAGACTTCAATATTATGTATATACGATACGATAGGTATAAAATTGTAGGGAGAGACTAAATAGCTTTGTTTCTAATAAAAAGAGTGAAACATGGGCTTCTTGCTGCACTTAATACATTTCAGCTTTTATACCTATATTTTTATTTTAACTGTCATACCACAAAATAAAAAACTCGACATATAAGCCAACGTATAACGAGATAGGGAAAGATATTTTTTTTGTATTAACCATGCAAGTGTCGGATTTATTAACGTTTATCAATTTACCTGGTGGCAAAGAGAAGGTGCAGAACTCGCTGATATACTTGCAGTTGAAGCTGCCCTTCTTGGTTCTGATGCAACCCGCTATGTGACGGCGGATCGCATTCGCCAAGTCTGGAGCTAAACAAACAACTATACTCGCTCTCATAGTCACATGTCGAGCTCAAACGATGTCGTCCATATATGGCCAATGTCAATCTCAGCTCGTCTAGCATGCCCTTTTTTGTAATTTGGTTTGATGGCCTCTAAAACCTGGTTATTACGGCAAATACTAGTCAAAATCGCGGAGTCAAAAATTTTTTGCCCAAAGACAAGTAATTAGGTAGTTTTTTTTTTGTTCCCTTGATTGCCATTTTTTTTTTAGATTCTTTAAAGTATACAGAATACATCAGTCCTAAACACGTAATATAATTTAGCGTCAATATCGCCTAAACACGTCAGTTACAGCGCGGGAAAACCTCAAAAAAATAAACTGCTACTTGTGCCCCATATTTAGAGTCAAATTGGGACTTATATATTTAGAGTAAAAAAAAATGGACTTGACATGTGCGTGCAAAAGGCGGGAATTCACTCCCTGCCAATTAAGAGTAAATAAAAAAATTAAAAAGCCAATTTAAATATAAAAAAAACCCGAATGGGTAAAAAATTAACTGTAATTGATAATTGAAAAGAAATAAATAGAAAATCAATAAACCGAACTGAGTAATAAATAACTGTAATAAAAACTAAAAGAGAAAAAAACAAGCACAAGGGTTCGTTTGCCAAGTATTGGATTTCTTCTAAATTCTGTAGGCGGACTGATTTGCCCAGTCTGCCGGGGCGGGGAAGTATCCACACGTTTCGAGATCAGGCTCGAATTGGCGTCATCCCCAGGCAAGCCGGCATAGTGTTAGGGACTGATGTCAGTCATGAGTGTCTGATTCAAGCTAACATTCATGGACCTCGCGCGCCACTTACCATCGGGTGGGCGCGGGACGTAGTGCTAGATAAAAAAAAAAAAAAAAAAGGATCTGCTGTAGTACTCTTATGAAATAATTTTATGATTGATAGACACTAAACAAATAATAAATTTGAATGCGTAACTTAGTGGCATTAACAGTCGGGACCCATTGTTTAACCTTGATTTAATGGCCTTTTTGGACATGCAAGAGGGGTTGTTCTTGTATTATTTATTTTTGTTATGTAGATAATAATTATGATCTATCAAAAATATTGTTGACCTACCTACATGATATCTCTTACTGATTAATAAACATACCGCATGTAATTGGCAAATGAAAAAATATTTTTTTAGGCTTCAGGTGTCATTGGTAGAACCCCTTTTAATAAAGAGAGAAACAATTACGTAAGTCAACGATCGCACGATCGTCAACCTCTTGCTACCTACTTGATTAGGGTCGCTATGAGTTGCCATATTTTTAGGACAACTTCTCTGCACCATAACTTAAGATTATATTACTGAGTAATTAAATTAAAAAATACGTAGTTAATTATTTTTATTCTTGATTATAATATAAAAATGTTTGCTTTTTAACAAATTCCACGCAGTATAATTAGTTATTTGGTGTTTAATTAGACAGTGTTAAGCCACAAACATAATAATTTTAATTTAAAAACTTTATTGTACTGCCTCCGTGGTCTAGCGGTTAAGTCCGTGGATTTAGACTCGGAGGTACCGGTTTCGATTCCTGGTCGGGACACAAAAATTTATTAATGTAAATAAATACATTTAATTTATATTTAATTTATTTGTGATATTTCTCAAGTTTGGTACGCTGGAGACATCGATGAGCTTGCCACTTGTCATGATTAACCTATAGTAAAGTTGGCTAAATGTGAATCCGCTTATTCATAAGCGTGGTTTCTGACCACCCCGAAAGAGAAACGGTCGTTATGATACTTTACTTTTTTACTATTGTAAATCTATACAAAAGGCGAACGAGATCCTTTGAAATGTTATACGGTGCCAAGTGTTCATATTGCTTACCAATATAAGCAGGTACCCTCTTAATACCGGAGCCTCCTCCAGATATCCTCGACAGAACCAACGACAATATCTCATCGCGCTTAAACCTGAAATCAAACCAAAACATATAAATAACTGCATAACAATACATAATAAATTTACTTGTACTAATGAGAAATACACATTTCTACCACCTTACAGTTAAGATTTATTTGCACGTCATCTAACAATAAGGTTGATTTTCCCTTGAAGTTACTAAACTAAACTAACCTATTCTCGAACTTAACAATATTTTAATTTCAAAGGATGGTTTGTCAAAACTGATAGAACACTGTTCATTACTTACAACACCACTCCCGTGCCTCGGGCAGCATGTTCAGTCGTTGGTCCCGGTTCCACTAATACCAACTTGTGGTATTGTTAATGAATTCTTATTAAAAATGAGGTGAGTGGTAGTCGGCTTGAATGTTCAATATTTTATTGTTTATTTGAGAAACTAGGGTTTAGTACTTAATATATGACTTTCCTCGCCAAGCCGTCTGGCCAGCGTGGCGAGTGCAAGCCAAATTCTCCAGATATATGTTCTGGAAGGCCCATCTCCAACAGTGGAAGTCTAGGACGCTGTGTTCTAGGGGCTGTAATGATGATATGACTTTACTCCCTCTTACCTAATAGCTAGATGTACTAGAGTGAGTCCCGGGTCAAAGGCAGACGGTCTGTCTAAGAGACAGACTTCATGAGACGTGAGAGTCCGAGCTGGATCCCCACCACTTGATAAGTATGAAGTCACTAGAGCCATGTTTCCATCTACAACACCTGCAAATAAAATTATATAACATATTAACACCATCACTGAATTTAGAACACAAAGTTCTTCAGGCTCCTCCAGGGAAGGTACCTCTACATTTGGTCAATGTATGCATTAAAAGTGATAGGGCTAAGTTTTGGATTACGTTCCTCCCCAGTCTGATAGTATGTAATGACCGTTGTTTCTCCGCACTTAGTCTGAGAGTCATGAGTCCATTGTGCGTGAGCTTTACTTCGTCATCAGAGCCATCCGATCTCCTGCAAGAAGGCCAGGACATTCTCGGAGAAGGGTCTGGAACTTCAGTCTAGGCATAGCCACACTGCAGCACTCCATGAGTGCATGGCTAGTCGTCTCCTTCTCTGCCATGCATTCTCTACACAGTGTAATGTTTAACGTGATGTTTGTTAAAGGCACAGTGTCCTGTCATCACCCCAACCATTGTGCGATGCTTAGTTCTGTTAAGTCCTGTCAGGGCTGGGAAGCAGCGAAGTCAGCCTCGCAAAAATTGGAATAGTAGAGGGAATACTGGTCCTGGGCCTGTTGGCATTGTGGATGATCCCCTTCTGGCCAGTTCATTAACTGCATCTTACCTAATAAACTACTATGACCACTGTAGCATGACTCTTTAGTCTTTGCACACTGCTTCCAGGGCCAGATGGCAGTCAAAAATCAATGCAGAGCTGATGTAGTTGCTTTTGAGGGCCAGAAGGACGGCCATGCTGTCTGAGAGAATGCAAATGGTGTAGTTGCCATCTCTCCTTAGTACAGCTTGCGCTGCTTGTGGGATGCCTACACATCTCGATTGAAATATGCTGTGGTGTGAGTCGAGGGGTGTTATATGATATAAGAAATGTGGTACCTAGACAGGCTTGTAGCCAGGCCCAGTCAATGTTCCTCCGCTTTGCTCTCCTGTTGTTACTATCTAAATCACTGTGTTTGTCATGTATTGATGCTATGTCGTTTATACCTGCAAATACACAGACATCAGTTTATTTCAAAATAATAAATCAAAATAAGAGGGTTGTTAAAGCTCTCGCTTCCACAGTTCATCAATTTTAAAGATTTTTTAAGCCTTTTATGACTTTTGAGAAATATAGTCAATTAACTGAATACCTCCGTGGTCTAGCAGCATTCCTGGATTTTGAAGCAGACGTATCAGGTTCCTGTTCGAGACAGATAAAAAGAAAACAAAGTTTTCAGTTTGGTATGCTATAGACATCGACGAGCTTGCCATGATGGGCCTCTATAGTAAAGTTGGCTGAATGTGAATATGGTGCTTTCTGACGACCCCCGAAAGGCATAACACTTTATTTTTATTTATAAACTCTTTATTGCACAAAATAACTTTAAAAGTAGTGTACAAGGGCGAACTTAATCCCTTCCGGCATTTTATAACAGCTAACCTTTGGGAGTGTGGCTGAGGATTGCGGGTGCATTAAGATAAATATAATTACTGAAGAATAATTAAATAGTAATACATAAATACCTACATGATATATAATTAAAATAATATATATAATAAACATAAATATATATTATGTACGAATATATAAACACAACTAATAGATAGGTACTCGTATCATATTACATAGGTACAATCATTCACGATAAAAATTAAGGAAATAAATAAATATTATAATGCATAGGTACTTGTAGTTATCATGACAAATTATTTAGTTTATATAAAAAGTGAGCAACAAGTAGATTTTTAAACACATTTATTGAAGCCGCCCGTCTTATGACTAGTGGAAGCTTGTTCCACTCTCGAGCAGAGAAAACAGTAATTTTTACGCGATTTACCTTAGAGACATTATTTTTGTAATAAGATCCGTTAAAATTAAAAATTAAAATTATAAAAATCTATTATATATGAATGTGCGCGAAAGTTTAAGTAAAATAATACCTATAATGTTTTTGGTCTGTTTATCGTGACAGGCCACACTGTAGACGGGAGTGTTGCCAGCAGGCGAGGTGCCGCACATCGCACACTTCTGAGATTTCGGCCAGTTCTCGTATGTACAACCCTGCACAGAACATATTTAAAGAAGAATAGTCACCGTAGACCCACCCCAAAAGCTTTACATTCACAATCAATGTTGTGCTCACTTACTAATAGATAATGTAAGCATTATTTTTCAGTATTCAAATAATTTAAGAAGTAATGTAAAAAAAAATATAACTTTTGTAATGTGCTATATCTTTTTTCTCTCATATCCTTTTTATTTAATAATATTTTAACATCATTATATCTCGCTAAACCATTGGGGTATGTTGGTGAAAAAGGTCGCTCGTTAGTAACAATTTATGCTTAGTATTTGAAATGTGATGCTGTGCAGATGGGCAGACAGGTCTCAAAAAACAACGACTTCTTTCTTCTTTCCAAAAATGTGTTTATTAAGGTAAAATACATGTCTTGTTTCGAGATACATAAGTTTCTTAAAATTTAAATTTTAACGTGCAGCGCCCTTTCCAGTGTTGAGCGCCATCTAGTGAGTTTACCATGAAGTATATTCATCTATATTATATTATTATTATTATAGTATATTCATCATCAGTATATTTTAGAGAATATTATTTTATTATTATTATTTAAAAGGAATTGTGACTTGCATTCTCGCAACACACGCAATAATTTATTTATTTCTTTATTTTTATTTATTTATTTAATAATCACAAATTAGCTTTGCCTCACCTACGCCTCAGTAAAACCAGTAAGTCTTTTTTGGGACTTGGTGTTCGTTTTTATAACACACTCCCAAAGGAACTAACTAGCTTGTGTTTAGATAAACTAAAAATTCATGTCAAACGTCGACTTGGCAAGGCCTATTATAAGATAAATGATTTTATTAGTAACAAAAATGGCTGGTAGATGTGCAAATGTATATTATTAATATATTTTGGACACCTTTTACTGTTGGTGTATGTTTATATTTAGGTTTTCAATTCAATTGTATTGTAATAAATTTAATTTAATATAATTTATTTAAATAATTATAACAATGTAATGTGAAAATACAAAAGAGCCCGAGAAGGCCAAATTGTAATAAATGATTTGACTTTGATTTCGTGTGCAAGTAGGTAATGATACCCAATAATATCGCTAGATGGCGTTGTCCTTAACAATAAATTAGTATTTCTCACGGCCCCCTTACGGGAGACAACTTCCTCGAGAAGTGCTCCTGTAGGAGAGCTACAGTTGTCGAACCTAAACCCCCTAGGTTGGTAAGCCACACGGGCATTGTTATTCTAGTAACCGCGGCCTGCACCAAGTGGGTATTGAGTTTTCGGCGGGTGGTTGTCCGCTCAGTTCCTGGCGGGAAAACGAGGGAATATCCCCATCCCCAACCCAGGCCCATTCATCATCCAGGCCTGGACCCTGATTGTTGTTGTTTGTCGGATTACAATTTTATTATATTTATATGGTTTCTCTGCAAACCAGTGCAGCTCATTCCAGATTGTACGAATCATGTATTGTGATGTTCTCTCTCCATAGTAGTTGCAACAATCTACTCCGAGCAAATTTAAAAATTTAGTTCTAGACCCCATTAAACATCCAAAGCATTTTTCTAGGAATCCGTTAGTTTATACTGTGTGGAATTTATTAAGAGATCAATTATATTATAATCTAGAATAAAAATAAGTTTTGTTTTTTTTAATTATTCAGTAAATAAATCTTAAATTACGGACAGCTTAAAATATCGCCCACTCATACAGAACCTACTCAAGTAGGTAGCAAGATCGCGCGAACATTGACTTAAGTTTACGTTTCTCGGATAATGATTTTTATTTTTTAAAAAAGTGGTATTTTTAATTTTAAATAGAATTGACAATTACACGCGGTATAATCGATTTAAAACTGTCATGTAGCCTATTGTTATGTCATGTGATTTGTGTGCACTTACTGGACAGCTCCACTTGGGAAGTGAGGCCCCGGGCTGGGCAGGGGAGGACAGCTTCAGGGGCCTCAGTCTCTCTGTCACCGACTCCGCTTCTGAAAGGCAGATAGATGTGTTGGTTATAGCTATTGTGATTACTCGAGTATATTTTATTATCTAAATAATAGTTTTTTTTTAAAGAAGCAGATTTACTTTTAGCTAACTTTACTATAGGCCCGTCATTACAAGTGGCAAGCTCGTCGATGTCTCTAGCGTACCAAACTAGAGAAATATCACAAATAAGTTATTGTCTACCGACCAGGAATCGAACCCGGTAGCACCGAGTCTAAAACTACGAAGGCGGTATTACCATAAAATCTAAATAAGTTTCGAATGTCAAATAAATAAACTTAAATTTAAATTTGTGGCTGTAAAAGGCCTGTGTTTACATAAGAAAAAATAAATAAAAATATAATTTAAACTTAAATATTAGTAATAAAAATACTTCTGTGCATTGGTATCTTTAAAAGGTTTAAATATTACAAATTCTAAATCCATCCCTGTGTTTCAAAAAACAGGAACAAGCACACAGACATACATACAAACAGACAAAGCCCGTCTATGTACAATTTTATTAGTGCAATAAAGTATATCGAAAATTTAATTAGAACGTACCAGAGTCAGGTGGAGTGGCGAGGGTGCTGGTGGCTCCGTCCTGCAGACCCGACACTCTAAAGATGTCCTCCCCCAGGAGAGATTTACTGTATCTGCACATGGTGCACTGGAATACATTATACACTATTATTACAAATGAATATATTTTATTTCAGGCAGCTAGAAAACCATAATTAATTTATAACAATAAGTTTAATTTTATTTCAGGCAGCTAGAAATCCATAGTTAATTGTTTGTTTGTTTGTTTTGTTTAAATAGTTAATTTGTAACAATAAGTTAAATTTTACTCTTAAATATAATTTAAATAAATTTATATTTGTCCCTGGCGCCTTCCCACTTGCCCTTGACCTCTAAGGACCCAGGCGCTGCTGCATTACAAGCAGAGAACCTCAAGCGGCGGAAATACACTCAGCTTATCGGAAGATGTGTTTTTGCGCCGTTCGGAGTTGAAACTATCGGGCCGTGGGGACCAAGTGCACACGAAATTTTCAAGACGTTGTCAAAACAGCTCGTCAACACCTCGGGAGACAAAAGGGTTGGGCAATATTTGGGCCAAAGAATCAATATTGCCATTCAACGTGGCAATGCTGCCAGTATCCTTGGCACTTTGCCAATTGGTAGTGATTTGGAGCGAATTTTCTATTTATAATAATTTTTATTTTGTTTTTTCTTCATTTTAGTTTTTAGTTATATTTTATTTATTAATTAGGTTTATTTTTATTAATAGTAATTTATGTTTTAAGATGTAAGTTTTTAGTTTAATTAATATTTTATTATTTTTTTAAATCATTGTACCTATTTCCTTCGAATAAAAAGGATAATTCATTTATATTTTAATGAATACAAGTATGGAATCTAATTCTTGTGCTTGTGTGTGTGAGTGAAAATAAGTGTAGGTGTGTGTGTGGGATGTAAAAATATGTCCACATCCCTTATTAAATTATTATTATTGTAAGTGCGTGTACATCTATTAATAACAGATTATTGCGCGTACTTTATCTGAGTTTTAGTCTCCACAAACAATATTTTATACAGTTTAGGTGCACAAAGTGTTTTATATACATTATGACTAGTACTGAAGGACTTGATTGGTAGTAAACTACATATTTTATTCTCCAAATATATGGCACAGTATTATATGGTAAAAATAATATTAGTCTTATCAATAAATGAAACTACTATTTAGATGTATGTCTTGGGATTGTAATACTGGGTGCCTTTTTCTATTCAATACAAATATTTTAATATTTTTCACACTTCTTTCTACCAAACATACTTGTTCATTCTGTTAATGCCTTCTTTTTTAATGTAGTACCAAGGAATTTGTTACAAAAAATACCTTTCTTGAGAGTGGGAAGTTTTCATATGTACAAGTATCACAAATCCACTTGTTGCCAGTCTCGGAAGACGGCAGGGAGCTCGCTGTCATCTGGAAACATTGGCAAAAAACATTTAGGTAAAATGTCAGGCTAAACAATATACCTATAGATAAGATTGCAAAGAGAGATTATTATTATTATTAAAATACTTGAGAGAAGACAAATTTCTAAGCATTCCATGGATTCACCGTGCGGGTGCCGGGTCCATCGTGTGTCGGGTGCCGGGTCCATCGTGTGTGGGTAAGAGATGAGAAGAATGGTGTCTCGGGCTTGCGATTACTTAAAAGTATGTACAAAGGCAAATATAGTAGATATAGTCTCAGAATGTTTTTCATTTTTGATATTTAAATAAAAGATATCACTATTAATTCCAATTAGTTTTATTTGATACTTAATAATAGATCAGTTTGTATATTTTATTTGTAAAAAACGAAATATCTTCTTTACCTATATTTTCAATTAAAACTTTTGTTTAACCTAGAACTAAAATTCTTAATCACATACTGGAGCATCGACCTAGGAGTCGCTTTAATTGCGTCTGTGATTTTTTGCTGCATCCAAATTGGGTGGTAAAGGGTTGTAGACTCTACTTTTTAATACACAGGAAAAAATCAACAGGAGTTACATCTGCTGGTGGGCAGTTATGTCTCCTCGGCGACTCATCACTCTGTCAATCATTTGTGAAGAGCAGCTAACAAGTCTATAATAACATGTAAAGTGGATCCATCTTGCTAGAAAAATGTGTTGCAATTGTAGCCGTTTGAAAATGGTTGGTTTTCACAAATAAAATTTTATTTAATATGAAATAAACTGTAATAGAATTAATTCTGATGTTTCTGAGACACTGTAAAGGACATATATTATTAGAAAGTGGAAAACAGATTGCCTAAAACCAGGCCCCAACTTTTATGCAGCGTGCTAAATACAATTCAATAATAATAAATTTAATTACAATATCTCTTTTACCCCAGCATTAAAATATAATTTATTTTAATAGTTAATTAGTTAAAATTATTTATGAAATGGTTACAAGGCACTATTTCTATGATTACGTTCTTTATCATAATCAGATACTTTATTATAGATAAAACACAGGATTTTAAAGTGTACATAATTCCCCAATTATATCGGCGGGATCGATACTATATAATTATTAACGTAAAAAAAGTTTTTGTAAAGTTAAAATATATTGTACTGGTTGTTTAAAAGTGTTTTTAAAATAAATTAGTAGTTTATTCAATCAAATGATCCAGCAAGGTATAGATATAGTGTTTCCATTGGGAAAACTCGGGTCTTAATCGGAATATGACGGCACCTGAACTGTCGATAAATTATTGTATTAAATGTGTGACATTTACACATCTGTATGATTCCGTTAATGCCTTCTTGGAAGCTTTTTTCATAATTTTCATTATGCCATCATACCCAATGAAGCCTCATTTCTTATAAGTACACTCAAACTTCATTAATCATTGAATATGTTGGAGTGTGCAAGCGAGAGGGATGCATACCTGGGAGACTTGCGTCTGGACATCGTTGGTAGCCTGTTCAGCATTTGGTGTGACGGCCCGTGACAAGTGGTTTCTCGAGCCATCAGGAGTGTCACTCATTGTACCCAAACCATACAGTTACAACACAGACTGCTACAAGTAACTCATTGCAGCACTATTTAGTTAACTGAAAAACACAAATTATTATTATTATTTAATTGTGAATCTTGCAATCAGTCATAAACTTTAAGCAGATGAGTTGAGTGGCATGTGGATCATATTCTTTGTAGATGAGTTGAGTGGCATGTGGATCATATTCTTTGTAGATGAGTTGAGTGGCATGTGAATTATATTCTTTGTAGATGAGTTGAGTGGCATGTGGATCATATTCTTTGTAGATGAGTTGAGTGGCATGTGGATCATATTCTTTGTAGATTAGTTATTAGCTTTCATTTTTAATTACTTTTTTTTTAATACTACCAAGACATGTGACCTTGCGCTCACCTGAAGGAATGGTGTCTCTGTCTTGCAACTAACTATGGGCTGTTATATGTTATATAGACCTTTTTATTTTTATTGTGCAACAAGATGCTCACCATCCACCATTCTGCTCTTCTCCCTACCCAATACTGTATGATTCCTCCAATGCCATCTATCTAAGACAAATGTATGTAAAAATTGTGTATTTCTTATTGGTACATCATCATTATCATTACATTAACAGCGTCCTTGACCTCCACTGCTGGAGACGGGCCTTTCAGAACATATTTCTGGAGAATTTGGCCTACACTCGCCACGCTGGCCAGACAGGTTGGCGAGGATTGGTACATGCTGGGGTTCAAACTGCGCCTTATTTGGGTTTTAAGACAATCATTATAACATGCTAACTACCACCACTCTTAGCTTGTGTATCTAGCATACAAACTACTAAAATTTTATTTATTGTTGCAACAATGTTTATTCAACTGGAAAACACAAATTACATTGTTCTTTAACCTAAATTCTACTGACTCACTCCGTGGTCTAGCGGTTAAGACATTAGATTTAACTGTGACAGAGTTAAATTTCTGGTAGAGAAAACAAAAAAAAAAATATCTAGGAGATTTTCCGAGGTGCAAGAGACATGGACTAGCTTCTCACTTGTCACATTAGGCAAACAAAAATAATGTTTTTAATCACACCAAACAAGAGATTCTGAAAACTACACAATTGCAACTCTATTTGCTTAACTTGGGCTAGTTTGATAAACCATTGTCTATGGTTACGTAGAGAGAGGACCAGAATTATTATTCAAACATAGCCATTTCAGAGTATAAGCCAGACACATGCATAGCAATTGATTATATATACACATTTGGTTCTTCTAAACTCAATAAAGATTTTAGTTTTTAATTACTAATAATAAGTGGTACGCCTATTAAGAAGCTTTTTTCATTTGGCTTGAAGTGCTCCAGGTTATAGGACCTGCTCTTAAACAAAAATAATGTTTTCTGAATACACAAAGGGATTCTAAAACTATACAATTGCAACTCTATTTGCTAAACCAGGGCTAGTTTGAGTAGCCATTGTCGGAATCCTACAGTGTATTTTGTTGCATAGAGAGGGGATAAGTATAATTATTCAAATTGACTGTGCCATTTCCGAGTTCAGACATGCACAGCGATTGATTATATATATTTTTTTTTATGCTGAGCACGACATGTGATACCACTCCCACCTGATGGTAAGTGGTACGCGGGGTCCAATAATCTGACGCCAACCTACCACTATGCCGGCATATAAATATGATTTTTCACATCTTCAGCATGCGACAGATGTAAGAGTCTCTAAATTTATATGTATGTGTAGGAATAGTGGCTACGGTATGTGGATGCATATTTTGGCCCGTGCGAGTAGTTCAGCTGCAGAATAGAGAAAAAGGGATAGGGTTTTGGAGATCTCCAGAACATTCACCGTAGTATAGCTAGTAAAACATGATCAGTGAGGTATGCTAGCCTAGCAAAAACCTTTGGCTTGAAGTGCTCCAGGTTATAGGAATAGGAAAGCACACAGGCTGAGAGAGCATTCCATATCTTCCAAATTTATGTACGCATCGTCAAGAACTTTCAAGTAGTTTATAAAAATAGTGTCAAAGTAGGAAGTGAATTATACAAAAGTTATCGTCAAGCACAATTAAGTTTGTTTAATCGATATTGTGTACACTTTTAAATCACAATCAAGACGAATCTTGGCAGGGTTCTTGGAGAATTGGCATAGTTACACAATAAATTCATAAGGTCATGATCATTATTGTTACAGAAAAAAAACAGTTTACTTACGCGTAAAGAAACCAGCATACACTTGCAAACCGACGTTAGCTTAATCGATTCAGATAATTAATTTTAGCAAACAATAATAGGATAAAGGAGAAAACATAAAGAAAAATAGGGACACAAGGGTAATGTGTTTTGCAAAGTATTTTTGATAATTTATTATTGTCAATCAAAAGTGGTTCGTTTTCGTTGGCCAAAAGTCAAATATCAGTCATTTTAGCGTTGTTTGATTGGTCAGAATAATTATTTTTAAAAATATAGAACTGTAGACCAATTAGCGATCATTTATCATATACATTAAATTGTCTATGGAAAGAGAAAACATATTCAAAATGGCTAAAACTATATAGGTTAGTTTATTAATAATTTATAGACCTAAAATAATAACAATAATTATAATAATAACTATGTGTAAGATTATAATAGCAATATATACAGTTACTGTTATTTAATTAAAACTAGAGGATTTACATTTAATGCCAAATAAAAAATATTTATAAAGTCTATGGCAAGAACACAATGTGGCCAGAATGAAAATTCAATATAACATTTAGGGTAAAATATGGGATTTTATTGTATTGCTGCTTTTTGCAACCTCTTTGGATGGACTTTGACCTCCTTTCTGACTGACAACTTTAGACTTTGAATTAAGAACACAGACGATGACAACGAAATAAGGACGCAATAAATGAAAATGAAAGACAAAATTTATGATTTTTATTTAAAATCAAGACATAAAGTTATCATTTCAAGATTAAAGTGTTCCTTTCTGTAATATATTGTATTGTAAATGTTTCCATGAAGTTATGGTATTTTGCTAGGTGCTTTCGACATTGTGTAAAGCGTTGCTTACGGCATTCAGAGATAATTTAGAGATATACTTTATCTCTCATTATTGACGTATTATATTGTTAATTTTAATTACTTAAATGAAACACATATTGTTTGTGTAAATTTTGTAATACATCTAATTTGCTAGTTCTAAATTTGAAAGTGTTTGACAGTATTATTTTTCAAGTGGCCAAGAAGCCAAAGAGGTTGTCACAATACCCCCCTATGAAGAAGAAAAGCTTATACAAATAAAATCGTAACTTATGCTAAATAATATAAAATACAATAGAAAGTTATTTACATTTTTAGAACTTACAATTATGAAATAAAAAATAAAACTTATATTAACAATCAAATGCTTGTAGTAAATCGTATATTGCCGCCAAGAGTTGCGCGTGGTCGACTTCCGGCGCGGTACATCGTCGACTTGTAGATTTACTGCGCATGCGTGTTGTCGCTCTCGCTCTCACCGCCGTAGGCAATGTGAGACGCCAAGAGTAGCCTATTTGAGACACACCACGGCTACATCGCCGACGACAGCACGCGCGCGCGCCATTCGTAACGTTTAATATTATTTTTGTTTATTTTGTTGTAATTGTGAAGTTGTGAAACTCATTAAAATAGTTTGGTATTGAACTTTATCGTCTATCATTCATCCCTGAGCAAGCTCTACCATATGCTTTATTTGGACGAATTTGTTGACCAAAACGTAAGACACAAAGTTGATTTGACGAAGACTGAAGTGTGGTGCTCTCAGGACAGATATTATTGGATTATGACCAAGGAGGTCAAATAATATATAACCTTTTTACTTACTATGTATTTGACATTTATGTTTTATATTTCAGAAGTGTGATTGTCTTTTGTTAAGCTTAAAATATGTAATTATAATTATTAGTTTTATTGATATATTATTATATCCTAACAGATGACGAGCAACCACATTCCAAAAATAACTTCGTTATATAATTTTAGATGAATCAGACGGTCGGTTGATTCAGGCTGGGTTACACTAAAATAAAGTATCTGTTATTGTTACGATTAAAGATTAAAATTTAAGCGTCGAATGTATTTGCTGACGGCTGGCTTACAAAATAAAACTGGTACATTAGCACCCTATATTAAGACGTCAAAATAAAATAGATAATACATGTGGTTTGCTATATTTATTAAATATTCAACAAGTGAAAATTCGATCTACAGTAGGGGCCCGTTGCGCCATCTGTGCATTGTTCAACTCGCCGCTGCGCTGTAAACGTTTTTTTACTTTATTTCGCTTTGAAAGTCGCTCGAGTAGTGAACTTTATGAAAAATAAAGCACTCTTTGATTTGCTTTACTTCCAAGCCGAACATGGCACTGATTGGACGCTTACATTTATATAGTATCATCAAGACCGTTTCCTTAGCGGGGTGGTCAGAAACCACGCTTTAAAAGAAGCAGATTTTTTTTATTTATTCAACTTTACTATAAGCACATTATAACAAGTGACAAGCTCGTCGATATCCCTAGCGTATCAGACTCGAGAAAACATCACAAATAAATTATTGTGTCCAGACCAGGAATCGAACCTAGTTTCTACGTGTCTATATCTACAGTCTTAACTGACAAAGAGACAATTACATTTACATATTTATTAAAACTAAAATACAAAACTACTTAATAATAGAAACAGAATTAAATAAACCAATCATTTTTTTATACACTAGAAACTTACCAAGTTTCCGCGGCTGAACGGTCATGGTGTCGTCTCTTGCCATTATTTTAGGAGAATTCTTCGGATTATGTCGTGGAGAGTCGCGTGACGAGAAATGCGGCCTGCAGTTCCAGCACAATATACGCATATTGTATGCGTCATTGTGACTATATTTTTATTTTAACTTTATTTATTTATTTATTTATTCATTCATTTCCACAGCACATTACAGAACATAAAGGTTAGTATATAATTGAGTTTATACATTGGCCAAATTAGGAAACATACTTTATTACTGATACTTAGGTGCCAAAGAAAAGGAGAAAAAACAAGAAATACAACCAAAAATTATAGAAATTCAATTAAACAAAAAACAATAACACAAATAAAATTACAGATATCCAATAATGAATTAAATAAAAAAGAAAAAAACTAAAGATTAAATTAAATAGAGTTCTAAATTAAATAATTCTTGGCTGCCCTAACTACAGGAATGTGTACCCTAACAGTGAGTGAGATGTGATGTAGCACTGTAGAATTGACAGCAGCACCGCGGACAGCATCAACAACCGGAATCTGCATCCGAAGTACAGATTAATACTAATACTTTTATATATATTTGTCTATTTTCTTTATTCAGGAGACATACAGATCCCATCCCAACCGTCTGCATGTTTTAATTATTATCATCATAATTTATTTATCTTATAAAGCACAGATCCAGAGTACAGATCCCGATCGCCAACAAAACCAATGCGGCGCTACCGATTCCACAGGGGCGTAGTGTAGGATGTGTGTGAGTAGTGTGGTGTTCATCAGCACAATATTAGTTACTTTATTGTTGTCTTTGCAGCCAAGTCGCGAATTGCAGTGACTTTGGCTGTATTTTTTGAGGTGCAGAATATATCCACATCCGCAAAGTTAGTATTATAGTTTTTTAGTATTCTACATATGACAGAATTTTTGCCGTGCCTCGTACGTGTGGACAAAGAAGAGGAGGAGTGCGCCTTTGCCGCCTTTTAGGGGCCGTCAACTTTAAAGAGTTTGATACTAGATGTGTACAATCGATTTTATTGTTAAAGATGTCATGCAATAACATGAAATCGGCTAATTGACGTCTGCTGTTGACGTGAGTAGTCTGTGATGACTACAAGAATCTTCATAGTTTATACTTTTATGTTTACATTTATAATTTACGTTTTTAACAAATTTACGTTGAATTTTCTCAATGGCTTGTGCGTGAACTATATAGAGTGGGTTCCAAATAGGGCTACAATACTCCAAAACACTCCGCACGTACGCGTAATACATTGCCTTTAGGCAGTGCATGTCTGTGAATTCACGACCTACTCTCAGTACAAAGCCAAGGTTTTGTAAATGTAAATTTATGTTTAACTTGAAACCAAAGCACAACAAAACTCGCTTTTTTACGGAATTTTGCTTAAATTGTATGATCTAATCTTAAGTCTGTATTGGACTAGTCACTTTAAGCGCTTTTTTCACTTTATTTCGCCTTGAAAGTCGTCGACTTGGCGTTGCTTTATGCATTTCAGACATTTAAAACAAAATTTGGTAAAAAAAGCGTTGAACGCTTTGCTTTGCTTTTAAGTCGAACTAGTAAATAAAGTAAGAAATACAAATCCGATCGCGTAGTCTTTCTTAATTATTATTTTTTTAAATATGGGTAAAATTTTATTATAGGCTGGTATTATTTCAATCGGCATTCTTTAGAAATTGTGTGCCGGTTGTCGTGTGTGAACGTGTTGTAATTATCTGTTTAAATTAGTGAAATCACCATGGTAGACGAATATTTTTACGGTGAGTTTAATTATAAGATATATTTGCAATATAATGGACATATTATTTCAATCCTGCATAACATACTTTAACCATAAAGCCATCTTACTTTTATAGCGTCCGTTGACACCCGGCTATTTCGCCATTTTTCTCTAAACATACAATATTTTTCCGGTATTTGCTTACATTGATTTGATTTTACAGTTAAATTATACATGACTTGCTTAGTATATTGTAAAACTGTAGTTGTAATATAATCTTGCTTGTTAAAAACGAGATTGCCGCCATTTTCAAGGAGTTGCTATTTATTTTTTATTTTATTGTTAGACTCTGAATGCTATTCTTTTAAACCATTGATTTATGCTTAATTTTGTATGTTATTACTGATAACGGGTCTGCGGATAGTGTTTCGTTGATTTGTGCAAAACGTGTGAATTTTTGGAAGAAGCGGTTCAAGGGTGTTGGCGTATGGCGCGCGAATTCAAAATCGCATGGTCTTACAGCTTGGTTTCGTTCTCAATTACATTGGCGACATGTCTACGCCTTTTCTGTTATTTGCAAATCATGCAAACTAATCTTATTTTCCCGTAGTTGATAATTTTTCACCGTATTGTATATTATGCAAAAATCCCACACGTACTTATTGCGATAACATCAAACAAGGTTTGTAACATTGTGTTCATTTTTGAATAGCTATTAATTATTATTAGCTAGATATTATTGCTTTCGTACGTTCAGTAATGTATTATATTAATGCCCAAGGAGTACCCAAATAGAAATTCCCAATGGTATCTTAATTTGTTAAAAACTAATTAAATATTACAATGTTTGCAATGTGGTAATTATAATTCTGTATAAAGACATTTTGCAAATAGTATTTAATTCTAATATTGTATAAATAACCTATTACATTAAAGCTTCATATAATAACCACACTATCAGGGGGGAAGAGCCCCCCAGACCTTAGGTGATTTAGTATTTATTGAAAAAAACTATTAGTATAAAAAAATGGCTCAGCTTTAGAATATTCCCGGTAAGCTATATTGCTGATTTTTTTTTTATTTTTTTTTAGATAGAATTTGTTATAAGTAGTCTAGTTTTGTATGTGCGGAAACACATGATTTTTTAAATTCGTCAATTTTGTACTAAAATATGATAAATAGTTATTACTTCATTAAATTTAAAATATAAATATTGCATTATTGTTATGATAGAATGGAATGTGGACACCATATCATTTTCGCTTTTTTATTTAAATTATTTTAGCTTGCCATTAAAATTAATAAATTTCATTTAAAAAAATCTCAAAAACCTTTATGCACTGCTAGGTTAGGTTAGACTTGATTAGGTCATATCCAGAAATCTTTTATGTCTGATCCAACACTGCTACGTTAGGTTAGACTTGATTAAGTTATATCCAGAAATCCTTAAGTTTGATCGGACACTGCTAGGTTAGGTTAGACTCATATCCAAAAATCCTTTGGGTACAGAATCATTCTCTCCACTCACAAATCGGAACTTAACCTCAGTTTATAAAATTATAAATAACTCAAAAACTATTAATCTCTGCACCCCCTTACTCCTCCCAAGGGGTCACCACACCCCTCCCCTTCTTGGTTCACTTTGCAGGTGTACATTAAGTGTAGGGAAAAGAGGAGTAGAATGACACAACTGCAAACAATTACGAGCCGGTTTAAGTTTGTTCCATGTATATTTCCAGGTATCACACTGTCGTCTACACACCAATCAGAGACATGGGACCCTGAATCAAAGACGGAATACCCGCGCAGTAACAAACTGGTCATCCGTCAAGCACTCCTCGGACCTGATGCCAAGGCCGACGAGCTTAATGTTGTCCAGGTCTGTATTTGGAGGAAAAGTTATAAAAATATGTCATAAGACCAGTTTTGAGATCAAGTCCCTTGATTGATATCATTAATATTAAAGATGATCGAGCTAAAAAAAACTGTTTTTGACATATTCTAAATGTATTATATGTTACTAATCTAAGTTCCAACTTCAATGGCCTATAAGTAAAAATTAACTTAACTCTTTTTGCGTAACTATGTCTAATTTTGACAGTGGGACCACTTTACAGCTGGGTAAATCCCTAACACCGAAAATTTATACCTTTTTTTAAATAAACAAGCTTTAAATGCTTTATAGAGTAGCTTTGATAGATGTACGGTATGGTATACACATCACTGAGAGACTGCTGTATATATCTTTAACTTGTACATATGATGATAAAAACACCAACCACCTTGTGTGGTTTGACGGGTGCATTACACCGTTCTGGTGCAGTGCCGCCTGACTGTGATGCTGTGAGGCATTTGTCTGATGTTATAGATATTATGCACAAATTACAAGAGTAGTAGCTAAATTCGGATCCTGTAAGCGCAAACATTAGCAGAAGAGTTAGTTCTCGTGGAACAGGCTAGCAGACACATGGCACAAACAACTTTAATTAAAATAATATCATTACTACAATGGCGATGTTGACGGCGACGGTTCTAAACTACTATTATAATAATTAAAGTTTTTTTTTTTAATGTTTATTTCTTTATAAGTTCTCCAACAAAATCAACAATATTTCAATTTTTGAGTACATGCATACATAATTAACAGAGTAAATGTGATTTTAATTAATGGAGAAGACGGCCTGCCCATAATTACCATTGAGTATAAATTTAAAACTAGGCATGCAATAGATATATGGACATAAATTAAATTATAATTAATAAAACTAATACCTACCTAATTACCTAAATAAATGTTACAAATATTATAATACTGGAAAAAAAAAACAGTTAAGAAAAAAATACAAACAAAATTACTAAAAGCTAAAATTAACAAAAACTACCGATTTTGTTTGTTTTTAATGCCTTTTTAATTTTTGTCTGGAAGGGAAACGGTTGTGATGATACTTTACTTTTTACTGCGGCAACAACCAGCTAATGTACTATTAATATTATTAATTTTAGTTTTGTGTTTAAAAACTGGAAAATAGTAGCAAAATGTTTTACAGTTATCAAAACAGTGGACACAAAATATTATATAAAAACAAACTTTATAAACAATTCCTTTATATAATGTTTGCGCTTGAAGAATTTGGCTACAGAGCTCTTTTATTATTCGCCAGATAGCTATACCATTTATAACAATTGAAAAGACACGAAAATATTAATAGTAAATATATGTAGGTGGAGGCAATGTCCCTCCAGGAGTCCATCAAGATCCCGGTGGCGGTGCTGAAGGCAGGAGAGACGAGGCACGCGCGGCTCGGTATAGAGTTCCCGGACGCGCCTGTCACATTCACACTCATACAGGTGAGGATTGGGTCTCATCATCATCATAGTACATAAATTTTAAAAATATAAAACCAGATTAAAGTAAAAAAATCAACATTAATTTAAAAACTGAATATATATAAATATATATATAACTGATAACTACTTAATTACACCATTGGAATAACTTTATATATCTGTTAAAGTCTGAACCCAAGAAACGAGAAAAGAAAACTGAAAGGGACTTGTAAAATTTTCTCAACAATATATATACATACATAATTATTTTAAAGGTGTCATCAAAGTTATCAAACATTATGCAATTATATAAAAGAAACCACAATGAATGACCCACTCAATATAGTTTGTTGACTTATTTTTTTTATGTAATACATTACATACGTAGGTGTAAACTAAAGTGATAATTTTGAAATAATAAAATGATGATAAAGTTTTACCAGTGTTGACGGGTGTGCGACGTCGTTCTGACGAAGTTCTGCCCGGCTGTGATTTGCTGAGGCATTTGGCTGATTATTATTTCAAAAAGTCATTATCTAACTTAAATATAGCAAAACGTTTTGTTCGACATTTAAATAATACAGCCCGTAATGACAATAGTTTATATTATAAGCTAATCACATAGGACATTTTATTATTTTGACATTTATATTATATAAGATTGGCATATGTAATGAACCTATATAAGATTAATGTATGTAAATAAATTGTTGTTTTAGCCATAGTTTGAGAATAATTGTTAATTTAAATTAAAACATACAATCAATAATAAATATTTCATTTCAAATATAGGAGTTTTTGTTTTGAGATAATATTAAATTCTAATATATACAAATCTACAAGTATTCAGAAGTGTAAAATAAAATTTGTGTTGTGTGATTGAGTGGTAGGTGAAAACGCACTGTATAATAAGGGGTATTATACAGAGTAGCTATGTAGTAAAATAACATTAATGGTGTACTTAACGGTCAGCAAACTTTTTGATGACGAAACCCTAATAAAGCATATTTTTGATGATTTCCAAAACCAAAGACATGCAGTTTTTATCCCTAAATAAATATTTGTATTATTTAGGGCTCAGGACCGGTGCATTTGATTGGCCAGTACTTATTGGGTGCGCTGGTGGAAGACTTTGATGACATGGAGGAGTTGGAAGAGGAGATGTTGGTCGAAGAAGAGGGAGACGACTCGCAGTTCAAGGTAAGATCTATTACCAAATTTAAAAAATAGTATTTTTAGCTATACACGTCTTCCGCATCGACCGTCATATATCTCGAAGTTGGCTCTGCACATTTGGCCATTGTTGTGACATATTTATATAATTTAACAAATGATGATACTTAAAAACATACATATTGCAAGTATGTCAACTAGTGAAAATTGAGTCATAATTGAACTAATATAATGTCTAGTATTCAAAGAACTAGTCAATATTATAAAACAGATTAACCATCAATTCACCTTGAATAATAGGTAAAGAATATTTGTTTTGGGCTTGTGACCAGACACACTGGGTTTAGGGGCCCATTGTTGTTGCGCGATAACACTCCCAGTATCTAGTCAAAATTCTGCTAATACAGTCTTCTCATTGTTCTTGTAATGCAGGCAGTCTGCAGGATTTTGCTGTATTTTCTCTATATGGTTCTGATAATGCTTTAGTTGTAATAATAAAATGATGACAATATTTTACCAGTGTTGACGGGTGTGCGACGTCGTTCTGACGAAGTTCTGTCCGACTGTGATTTGCTGAGGCATTTGGCTGATTATTATTTCAAAAAGTATTATCTAAACTTAAATTATAGCTAAACCATTTGTACAACATTTAAATAAAACAGCAGGTAAAAACACATTTAGATAGTTTAAGGAACCGCCACAGTTTTGTTTTGTGTTAAAAATATAACAAATCCATGATTAATTTCTAAAATAAATGTATTTATAAATGTAATATAATGATTGTTGCAGTCATAGAAGTGTAGTAGTGAAAATACGCATTTGTAAACAAATATTCAATCTATCAATTTTACAAATTTAAAAATTAATAAACCACAAGAAAATTGAAAATTTAGAAAACTTATAGTTAAGAATCAGATTGTTATATTATAAGTATTATTTTTTCATGGATTTAAGCATTTTTATCACAATATATATGGTCAACCATGACCGACAGTTAACTTCGCCTGTAAATTTGCAGGAAGATGAGAAAAAGCGGAAACCTGCTGGCAAGCGCGCGAATGAGGTACCGAAAACTTAGAGCCAAGCTTAAAATAGGCTGGTATTAGGCTGACAGTCTTGTTTTACAATACTAGACGTTTAAAAGCACCAATAAATATATTAAACTAAAATTTATTAATAATAATATTTGTTATAATTAAACGCGTCTCTTTACATGATTGACCATGGACACATTTCTTTTGAAATACAGCTCTAGTCGCTCCCGTGACCAGTAAAGTCTCGTCTCTTAAAGTAAATCACCGATTATAAAAGCTAGTATAAATTGCATTGCAAATGGCGGCTAATATGGCGCCTAAAAATAAACGACCAATAGCCTATAATTATCGCACTACCTGCGTTCTGATTGGCCAAATTGTTATAAGAGTACCCTCAATTTTATAAAAAAAATAATTTGTGTATGTCAGCTTAGTCCAGCATTCAGAGGGTAAAGGAAAGGTTCTATCCAAAATATTTACTTTATTAATACTCTTAAAATATCTTCGTATATGTCACTTGATATCCTATTTAACAAATTTGGAACTTAATAAAAAAAAAACAAAAATTTTACCAAGTTATTGACGTTCAAAAAATAATAACCCTTAATACGACACGAGAACTTATTGTCAATAAAAATACTTTTACTGGATAATTTGTATCTATTGGAACCTCATTGAGGTGGTATTTGTCCCTTGCCCTATTAAGGGTTGAAATAAGCTCAAAATTGGGTAAACTGGATGGTACCTTAAAATGTATGAGCACAATCATTGCAAATAATATTGGCTGTTTGTTTTCTGTACTCATTCATGTGGCTTCCTGTGCCTTCTGGTAGTTTAGTAGCAATAGGGCCGGCTTCATACAATTTGAGTTTTTTAATATGTAGAGCTAGGTATTACAAATATTTACAAAACCCGCCTTCAAAAATATTAAAATACCATGGAGTAAATGTCGCAATCTCGTATGACGTCATATACTCTTCAGTAGTTTAGACGAGACAAAGCTTTTTTCGTATGAAAGATATTGCTATGGAATATGTTTTGCGACTGTACATGAAAACTAAATAGTTTTTTTTTCATAGGATGAGGATGACGAAGAAGGCGAGCCAAAGGGTAAGAAGGCCAAGATATCCAACAACGCCAAAGGAAAGGCGTTGACACCCAAAAAGGGAAAGAATGCAAAGAAGTAAGCCCGCTGCTGGAGAGACCACCTCATATCGAAAAAAACTCCAAATCTCATCCTAACCCACACGTAAAGCATATTTATTTTTGTGTTTAAATATCTCAATTTATGAAATAAGAATAATTTATGTAAACAGCTTATAAGAATGTTTATTTTTGGCCGATTATGATGTAAATTATTGTTTATTTGTTATTTGGATATTGAAGATTAAATCAGTTATTGTTTTTTTTTTAACTAACAAAGCTAAATGGTTCCTTTTTAGTTTAGCTTTAATTTGTAGAAATAGGAAGCTTTACGGGGTCTCATCAGTATATGTAGGTATGGCAAATAAAAAGGATTATGTAGCGAAATTCTGTTTATGTTAAGTGCAAATGTTATATAACTAATGGATACTGCCGATGTCTGTCGTTATCGACGTTTATTTTGGTATAATATTGATGTAAGCATATACGTATCGTAGTCCAATATTTTGTCAATTTAACAGAATATAACTTCTGGGTTCTGTTTATTTGCCCATATTTATACTTATTAACATTTTTTGTGATAATTTTTTCGTCATAACGCCGAGTGGTCGGGCAATCATTTAGCTGTACTGTAGGTTTAATATTGACTTGGTGTGCGTGTGGCGAGCGGATGGTGTGTGATATATTTTGATAGTACCGAATTTGACGTCATGAACATTTTGCACGATCGATTTAGCGAAAAATATGCAAGTTTTACCATTTGCAAGTACACTAAAAAGATAACTAAAAAAAAACAAATTTTTCAGCATTCCATAATTAACCTCAAGTTAAAATCAATTAAAACTTTGAATGAAATCTTATCGATCCGAAACTGTAGTAACAATTTTCATTTCGGCATCTTTAAAATCAATATTTATATATAATTTCTTTGCTCGTACAAATTGTTCATGATGCCGAAACCGGTACAAACTTGTACGTACCGCTGTGGTATTTTTTCTATTCTCACTTTAGTAACAATTTTTGAAATTGTATGTATCTTAAATTTAACTGGATTTTCTGAGGCTGTTATTACGACGTGTCGTTTTGCTGTAATTTTTAATTGATTATTTGACTAGACGGGCGTAGATTCGATTTATTCAGTATTGTCATCAAATTAATATAGCCGTTAACTTGTCTGGTAAAATATATAATTAAAAATATATCTCAAAAAAATTAAGAAGCAAAATGATCAGGTTATGACAGCCTTTTGATAAGTTTTTCCATTCCTAGCATGTGCTTCACGGTCGGAAGTAGCCGCGGGGCCGCCTGTCGGTTGTATGTAAGGTCGTAAATATTTTTAAACTCTAATAATTTGTAAGTTATTGTATGTAAGTTTACATAATTAAAATGCTATGGTAGCCAACTGTAACGATGTTCTCAACCCAGAATGAAACATATTATTATAATTTGTTTTGTACATAAAAACATAAAAGTGGTAACAATAAAAACCATTGCAAACGTATTACTTTGGTTTTAATTATTATTCCTATAGATATCCTATTTTGCAACTTTGCTTTGATGCTCGACTATCCCTTCGTTCCGATACGCGATAATTTATTTATTTACTATAGGTACACAAACTGATCACAATCTATACAGTTCACATTTTACAGCAATTTCTTAAGTTCTAGATTGCAATCCAAAAGCAGTGTACACAGCATGCTTATTGTGATTTATGACATTGTCATTTCAATGAAATATGTCAAAAGGAAAATAATAATAATAAAAATTGGTGTGTGAAAGAAAAATAATAAGGTAAATCAATAATAAAAATAAAGCAATGAAAATTTAAAATAGAAATAATAATGTCACTTAAATAATATAACAATCACAAATAGTAACCTAAGCACGCTTAAAGGTGTTCCGATACGCGCTTAAACTGTTTTGCCAATAGATATAGGATACTTAGATTGGCAATGCAAAAGAGAAAGACCACAGTATTGCGTATGTTAGAGCGAGATAGATAGACAGGACCATTCACAGACACGTTCGCGGCTTGTAGCGGCTGGCGTAATTGTAAACAAAACAAATTCCGCTTATATTTGTAATAATCTAGGGTTTTATAGTGTAAATTTGAGGTTAATAGACGTAATTAGTCATGGTTACTTGTGTAGTACCTGGATGTAACTCATCTAAGAAAGAAAACCCGCATAATTATTCATTTAACACGTAAGTACGATTGAAATATTTAGGTGCCTAAATACAATGTTTTAGATCTGCCACTAAGGTTTTATACACAAACAGATGGGAAAAATAAACGCCTTTTATTACATTAATACTCTGAATGCATAGGAATTCAATTTAAGATAATATCAAATACGTGAATTTCTACTATTTCTAACCTCACTTATGTAGAGATTGACACATATCGATAACATCTTATCGATATGTCGCTAAATGTCAAAGGTACTGTGCCTTGTATGCAGCATAGCATGCATAATCTATGGATTATGCCTATACAGCCTTATTAATTTTCGTTAAATTCTTAAAACTGTTTTTTATATATTTTACTTTTTAATTTTTGGAGTTTCGTAGCTAAATGGCGCAACTCATAATAATTGAACTAAGTTATAAATATGATTATAAAATAATTTAAACTTTATAATGTTTCAGATTTCCCCAAAATATTTTACAAAGAATAAATGGCAAAAACCTTCCTTAGAAGGTCACTGCAGTGGTGGCACGTGTGTCGGGTCCTGGTCCGTCCCTAAGGGCCTGGTTGAGCGGGGGGATGGCTGGCACATGCGTTACGTCCGTGATCGGGTGCTGCTGTGGGGGCCTGGGACCTCTGCCGAACACGTTCAATTTATTGTTCTTAAATTAGCAGACGTTTTGCGTTTTGTCGTCTTTCGGGTTGCCCAAGGGGCTTGGGCAAGTAATTTATTTTAGTTTTGCCTTACCTGGTAGGGTTAGTAAGATCGTCCTATAGGACATTCTTGGAGTAAAGGATATCTATTTTATGTTGTTGTGTAGTTCTGTATTTGTTTTAATTTGTAAATCTGCTATAGCTGATTTTTCCTTGCAGATTCCTTCCTCAGTCAGACATTAACAGGTCACTAGAATCTGCTTTGCTGCTTAGTCTTCCACTAGCAGGAGTAGAATCATTTAAAATAATTTAAACAATGACGTGTCACAAATGCCTTTAATAGGTTTACGTGAATAAAGATATTTTGACTTTGACTTTTTTTATATACCTACAGTGGTTTTATTTTTCATAGAATCGTCTACTTTTAGATGGTGTAAATAAATAAACATAGAGGAAAATTTGCTAGGAATCTCAACTGAAAAAACTATATTTTTCAATTATTGTATAAATTTTTCATCGTTTAATTGAAAATTTAACGTTGAAATCCTTAAATAATGTAAATTAAAATGTTACATTACCAAAATATGTGATAAGAAATCTTAGAAATTTGGGGTTTGCAACAAAATAATTTTCAAATATGAAATATTAGGTTTCCAAATTAATTTAATCAGTTTTTCGCATTTCCTGGCAAATTTTCCCGAAGTAATGTTATTTTCACTAAATGTAAAAACAATATTGTAGATATAAAAAACGAATGAACACATTTTTTTTGATTTTTTCGGTAAATTTTGGGTTAAATGGAAAAATGGCATGCACAAGTTATAGATGTTTTTTTTTACCTATATTAGCTTGTGATCCACAATTGCTATTTTGTTTATATGTTTAATGTACCTAATATGCTGTTACTTTTTTAAAATAAAAATCCAACATGTTTTGTATTTTAATTTTTATTACCTCAAACAAACATCAACTTTATATGTAGCTAGATCTGTGTCAAATCAGACAACACGAAAACGTTGCAATCTTTATCGATAATCTAAGTCAAGGCAGTCGCGCACATCACTATCCGTCTCGCACACATGCGCATTTCACGCACACATGCGCATTTCACGCACACCGGTGTTTTTCATTTTTGGTCTCGCCCTAATCATTCCATTGCCAATCTATATATATACTAAATCTATGGTTTTGCCAAAGCTATATGACGTCACAAATGACATCATTTCTCGCGCTTAGACTGCTCACAATATCGAGGTAGATCGCTCTGAGCGCTGTCAGTTCTTTGTCATAATGTCCCGCGCCATTTTTAAGTTCATTTAATATTAGGTTTTCTTTAAAATTATTTAATATTGTAATTCGTTTATACTGTTTCTACATTACTTCTTAAACAAATCTATAATTAATATTTAAGTAGGAAGTGAAAAAAAAATGTCTAACACGGCAAGTTATTTAAAATACCAAAATATGTTAATAATATTAAACTTTATACATATAAAGATGAATAAACCGAGAGGTGTATATTTGTTAGTATTCATACTTAAAGATGTGGAATCCGTCATTTATCTTCCATACATTTAAAAAAAACTATCATTTTATGAATGAAAATGTGATTTAGACCGTTCCGAATTGATATCACGCTCTGAGCATCCAAATCGTGACATTTGATTCGGAACGACTGTTAGTACCATATTCATTCTAAGCGCTCTGAGCTTGATTCGGAATGAGGCAGATATCGAGGTACCTAGATCGCTCTGAGCGCTGTCAGTTTTTTGTCATTAAATAGCGCGCCATTTTCAAGTTTATTTAAATTAAGTTTTCTTTTAAATTATAAAATATTAGTTTTTTTTTTAAATGTATGGAAGATAAATTGCGGATTCCACATCTTTGAGTATGAATACTAACAAATATACATCTCTCGGTTTATTCATCTTTATACGTGTATAGTTTAAAATTATTAACTTATTTTGGTCTTTTAAAATAACATTAATTATAGATGTGTTTTAGAATATACAAACAGTATAAACGAATTACAATATTAAATAATTTAAAAGAAAACCTAATATTAAATTAACTTTAAAATGGCGCCTGACATTATGACAAAAAACTGACAGCGCTCAGAGCGATCTACCTCGATATCGTGAGCAGTCTAAGCGCGAGAAATGATGTCATTTGTGACGTCACACAGCTTTGGCAAAACAATTTAAGCGCGTATCGGAACACATTTGTGCCAACATCACGTTTGTATGAATTATTAATGTGATTTGATTTCTATATAGGTCTATATTTTATTTTATTTATATTATCTACTGGTCGCGGTGAATCACAAACACTAAAACAAAAGAAAAGGGGGGATTGGTTAGTATCGATTATGGAAGATAAATTGCGGATTCCATATCTTTGAGTATGTGTTAATATAATACATTAAACCTAACCTACATAATAAGGACACTAACAATAACTGCAAATAAAAGGCGTTGTATTACTTTTAATTGTCATTTTAATGCACTTCAAAATCATTTTTCCTGAAGGAGAAGAAGTGGTAAGAAACTCCTTCAGGCCTCTTACATTTTTAACATGTTAGTTTTATAATTAAATTAGGGTTAAACATTGTATGATTACTCGTTACTAAATTTCACAAAAACTATAAGTTAGAAATAAGATTTAAGACTCTTTACAAAATTCACGTACAATTAAATGCTATAAAGATTATCTAATCTTCAATTTACTAATGTTACGACTTTAGGAGCCCAATTAATACTCATCTGCTGCTTTCCAGTGATGTATGATGTGTTTTCAACGATGGAATGTCCGATGGTTTCTTCGATGTCGTCTCTCTGGCTGCCTCAGTTAAAAAGTCCCAAAAACCACAGTCTCGTTCGTTTTATCCAAACTTGTGTGGGGGAAAACGCGCGCTGCTCTCCGATTGGCTGACCCAACATCACGCGATTAGTGACAAGAAGCTTTCAGGACTTCTAGGAGTCGACCAGATGGAGCAGACAGTAGATTTGCATGTTAAATAATCATAGCATGAAGTCTAATCTTTACAATCAGTCGAGGTTTAAGAATTATTCGCATAGTGGTTTCGCGCCTAAAATTTGCCGCTTCCTTATTGGTTTTCAACTTAAGCAGTGCCATCTGTTGAGGCATATTGCTATTAAAACCATTAAGGCAAATATTTCTTATGCTTATTCAGCCTATTTTTGAGGCAATGATAATTTATGCCATTAAAAATCTAAGTCATCTTGAATTATTACTAAATTATTATTGCTATGCTTATCTATTTATGCTTATCTTCACACTCGTCCATCCTGACATCTTTGCGACCCTGCAAAGAAATAAACAAAACAACTTAGGAAAGGAAAAGTAATAATATCCCTTTAAGACGTAACACGTACTTCCGTCGAACTTTAATCAAATTATGTGTATGCAATACCAATAATATCTTAGCATCAACAAAATATATATCAAACATTATCAAACTATGCATTAAAACATCATCAAAATATGCGTTAATTCACAATCTAAATATGCATCAAATCAACATTAAAATATGCATCAAAATAACATTAAAATATGCATCAAATCAACATTAATATATGCATCAAATCATCATCAAAGTATGCGTTAATTCACAATCTAAATATGCATCAAATCAACATTAAAATATGCATCAAAATAACATTAAAATATGCATCAAATCAACATTAATATATGCATCAAATCATCATCAAAGTATGCGTTAATTCACAATCTAAATATGCATCAAATTAACATCAAAATATGCATCAAATCATTATCGAAATATGCATCAAACCATCATTAAAATGTGCATAACACATCATCAAAATATGCAACAAATTATTATCAAAATATGCATAAATCATCATCAAAATATGAATATTATTATCCTCAAAATATGCATTAAAACATCTCAAAATATGCATCAAATCATCATCAAAATATGCATAAAATCATCATCAAAATATGCATTAAAACATCATCAAAATATGCATCAAATCATCATCAAAATATGCATCAAATCATCATTAAAATATGCATTTAAACATCATCAAAATATGCATAAAATTATTATCGAAATATGCATCAAATCATCATCAAAATATGCATGAAATCATCATCAAAATATGCATTAAAACATCATCAAAATATGCATCAAATCATCATCAAAATATGCATAAAATCATCATCAAAATATGCATTAAAACATCATCAAAATATGCATCAAATATTATCAAAATATGCATCAAATCATCATCAAAATATGCATAAAATCATCATCAAAATATGCATTAAAACATCATCAAAGTATGCATTAAAACATCATCAAAATATGCATCAAATCATCATCAAAATATGCATAAAATCATCATCAAAATATTATTAAAATTCATAACTACTATTTTTCAATAGCATAATTCAATACTTGATATACTTTTATCATATATGTTTAGTCTTCACCCTTCTAATAAATCTATTAATTCTTCTGTGCTATCAACTTCGGTGTCCTCTGAACTGGTATCTGAATAGTCCTGAAATTTCTTTATAACATCGGAAGAAACAATAGCGCTAAAGCGTTTATAGCCCTTTATGCCTTTTAAAGAGGTAATCACATATCTATCATTTCCAATTACTTTTGTAATTTTGTAAGGTCCACTGTATTTCTCCTTTAATTTTCGCCGAACATTTATATTCCTATCTGCTGCTCCTTTCCACAACACCAAATCGTTTACTTCGTATTTAGTGGGGCATTTCCTTTTTGCGTTAAAATATTTCTGCATGTTTTTTGATGTTTTCCCTATATTCGCAGATGCTTCCTGCCGATTTTGCTCAGCTGTCTGTTCGTTATCAAGCTCATACGAATGATATATTGCCTCCTCCTTGCTAGTTTTACGACTAAAATAGGCTATAGGTTTAAATTCACCATTTTGTTTCTGCAAAAGTATTCCAGCTAACCCTTTACTACTAGCATCGGTATGGACTTCAATTGGGCCTTCTCTACAAAATAATGAAAGAAGTGGTCGTGATGTCAGAATGTTCTTTAGCTTGTGAAACGCATGTTTCTGTAGTAAACCCCATTCCCACGTAGAATCTTTCTTAAGTAATTTATACAATTCATGCGCAATAGTTGCATAGCTTTGTACAAACTTTCTGAAGTAGCTGGTTAATCCAAGGAACATTCTGAGTTCATGAACATTCCGTGGTTCTTCATATTTAGTCACAGCTTCAATTTTCTTATTTCCTGGTCTAATTCCTTCCTCACTAATCTCATACCCCAAGTAATCTATTTTGTTTTGTAAAAAGTGACATTTTTCCAAATTTAATGTTAATCCTGCGTCTCTAACAATATCCAAGACTTGTTTTAAAAGATTTAGACCTTCCTTTTCGGTATTTGTTGGAAGTAATAAGTCATCAATATATGGTAGTACTTTGTCATATCTTAAGGAAGAAAATATTTTATCCATCAATCGTTGAAAAATAGCTGGCGAGTTTGTTAATCCAAAAGGCATTCGTAAAAATTCGTAATGACCATCCGGTGTTACAAAGCCTGTTTTATGTATAGATTCCTTGGCAACTGGGATTTGATAAAACCCTTGAGACATATCTAAGCTTGTGAAGTACTTTCTTCCGCCAAGCTTCTCGATTTGTTCTTCTATGATCGGGAGAGGATACTTATCCTTGACAGTAATATTATTAAGCTTCCTAAAATCAACACACATTCTAAAATCTCCGTTCTTTTTTCGTACTAAAACTATTGGACTAGAATAAGAAGAGGAAGATTCTCTAATAATCCCATTATCTAACATGTCCTTTATTTTATCTCTCACAATGGACTTCTCAGCGAATGCAAGTCTGTAGGGCCTATAACATACTGGTTTATCCGAAGTTAATTCAATTTTTAACTCGACCTTATTAGTTACGCCAAGTTCACCGGTATCTACCGAAAAACAATCTGAGTACGCATGTAAAATCTCTGATAAACCATGCATAACCTCCGAATCTTTTGAACCGCAATTAATCTTTGTCACGTCGATATTCATAATAGAATCAATTGATTCTCCCTTTCCAACTGATGTTGGGTGCATTCTTCGGAATTCATCGACGATACTACCGCGAGCTAAAACCTGGTCTTTCCTAAATCTTAATTCTTGTGAACCTAAATTAATAATTAACAAGGATTTTATTGGGAAGCAATGTATTGATGATGGAATAATGTATTTGTTGCCTTCGTACGAGCATATAAGAGTGTCAATGAATAATGAAA
This sequence comes from Tinea semifulvella, assembly GCA_910589645.1. Lineage (NCBI taxonomy): Eukaryota > Metazoa > Arthropoda > Insecta > Lepidoptera > Tineidae > Tinea > Tinea semifulvella. The sequence goes on from OU342600.1 coordinate 976,211, forward strand.
CTGGTTCTACAAACTGATCGACAGACAAAGTATCTATAAATAAAGAAGAATATGGCGGGACAATTTTTTCATTGCAACAGTAAATTTTTATCTTTTCTATATCTACAATTGTACTTATTTTATTTATTTCGAATTCATTAGTATTATTATGTTCCAAAGTTACTGTGGTACCAGTTATTGTAAGTTTGCAACGCGGATTATTTAAAATAGGTTGTCCTATGAACACTTCTGCTCGATTCAATAAAATGTGAGTAATGATTGCATCAGAAACTATTTTGAAATTATCGATTACAAATTCCAATGAAACCTTGCCGCATGCCTTAACTGGAGATCCACTAAAACCGCTAATTAAAATGTTACACGGTTGCCTCGATAGCACACCTAGTTTACGAGCACAAGCGTAAGTGATCAAGTTAACTTGAGCCCCTGTATCTAAATATGCAACAACTTCAATACCATTCAAGATGATTTTTTTGAAATAACAATCATTTACCTGTATTTTTATATTATTGACAGTTTTGTTTTTAAAACAGTTCTCAGTGCGGTGATTAGTTTTTCCACAATTGCCGCATTTTACCAAACTAGAGGGCTTTAAACAAAATCGAGATGTGTGACCGGGCTCATTGCAATTATAACACACTAAACTCCGTTTGTCTCTTACTACGCGACTTATTTCAGTTGTGGAACTCGTGTCATTGCTGCGCTTATAATTATGGTATCTAGAATGTTTTGATGGTATTGTCCTTCTATCATCATTCATACAAAGAAATTGCGAATATAATTCTCCTGGTGCTTTGTAATTACCAGCTCTAGCAGTAGTTCTCAAGTGAAAGGGCAATCCTTCTATAATGCAGGAGACAGCCTTTTGCCCCGATATTTCGCATTTATTCAACAAACTACTCTTTGAGTAGAAGTAATGAGTCATTGTTTCGTTTAAAGCTTTCTTTCTAGCTAACATTTCTTTTAAAACTTCAGCAAAATCTACATTTTGTGGAAATGCCTCTAATATCATTTCCTTCCATTCGTCCCATGTAAATTCGTAACTATTCAGAGAGCCATGCCATAATTTAGCTAGCCCTGTGAGACGAGCTTGCATGTAATAACTCTTAACACCATCGCTCCAACAGTGTATTGCGCCTAATTGCTCAATTTTATTGAGCCATTGTACTGCCTGTATTTCAGATATCTCAGGATCAAATTCGGGTATAATATCTGGCTTCACAATAAGATTGGGATAACATGGACTAGACATACCCGACCTTCCGAAAGATACATAACCCTTATTAACGTCAGAGCCCGAATTAGTCGAAAGAGTTGAGTTACGCGGCCGCTGCGGTCCCCAGCGCTCTCTGCTTCCACCCTCTCTACTGGTGGCTCGTAAATTGCGTCGCTCAGCATGGCCGCGCTGCCACATAATTGGACTGCGCGACCGACTACGGCTGCGAGAATCCATAATCCCACTTCTGAAAATTGTTAATATAATACATTAAACCTAACCTACATAATAAGGACACTAACAATAACTGCAAATAAAAGGCGTTGTATTACTTTTAATTGTCATTTTAATGCACTTCAAAATCATTTTTCCTGAAGGAGAAGAAGTGGTAAGAAACTCCTTCAGGCCTCTTACATTTTTAACATGTTAGTTTTATAATTAAATTAGGGTTAAACATTGTATGATTACTCGTTACTAAATTTCACAAAAACTATAAGTTAGAAATAAGATTTAAGACTCTTTACAAAATTCACGTACAATTAAATGCTATAAAGATTATCTAATCTTCAATTTACTAATGTTACGACTTTAGGAGCCCAATTAATACTCATCTGCTGCTTTCCAGTGATGTATGATGTGTTTTCAACGATGGAATGTCCGATGGTTTCTTCGATGTCGTCTCTCTGGCTGCCTCAGTTAAAAAGTCCCAAAAACCACAGTCTCGTTCGTTTTATCCAAACTTGTGTGGGGGAAAACGCGCGCTGCTCTCCGATTGGCTGACCCAACATCACGCGATTAGTGACAAGAAGCTTTCAGGACTTCTAGGAGTCGACCAGATGGAGCAGACAGTAGATTTGCATGTTAAATAATCATAGCATGAAGTCTAATCTTTACAATCAGTCGAGGTTTAAGAATTATTCGCATAGTGGTTTCGCGCCTAAAATTTGCCGCTTCCTTATTGGTTTTCAACTTAAGCAGTGCCATCTGTTGAGGCATATTGCTATTAAAACCATTAAGGCAAATATTTCTTATGCTTATTCAGCCTATTTTTGAGGCAATGATAATTTATGCCATTAAAAATCTAAGTCATCTTGAATTATTACTAAATTATTATTGCTATGCTTATCTATTTATGCTTATCTTCACATATGAATGCTAACAAATATACATCTTTCGGTTTATTCCCTCTTTATATGTGTAAAGTTTAATATTATTAACTTATTTTGATCTTTTAAAATAAATTGCCGTGTTACAGACAATTTTTTTTCAACTTCCTACTTTAATATTAATTATAGATTTGTTTTAGAAGTAACATACAAACAGTATAAACGAATTACAATATTCAATAATTTATAATAAAACCTAATATTAAATAAACTTGAAAATGGCGCGCGACATAATGACAAAAAACGGACAGCGCTCAGAGCGATCTACCTCGATATCGTGAGCAGTCTAAGCACGAGAAATGATGTCGTTTGTGACGTCACACAGCTTTGGCAAAACAGTTTAAGCGCGTATCGGAACACCTAAGCGTGCTTAGGTTACTATTATCGCGTATCGGAACGATAGGTTTATAGTCTGTGACAAATCGCTAGTAAAATCTAACAGAAAGCAAAGTTTGTTTGGGGGTACTTCGCGCCATTTTGCGTGGACATGTCATGTGCAAGTTTTTGTTTTGTAAATTAATTTACTGTGGATATTATTGGTCAAAAGTGGTTGTTTGGTTTAATAATGTGCTACAATGTGAATAATTATGGAAAACGATAAATTGAACTTTAAATATGGGGCACAAGTTGCAGTTTATTTTTGCGGTTTTCTCGCGCTGTCAACTCCCATATTTTACCCGATGTGTTTGAGCATAGCCGCGAGTAACTCCAAGAAAAGCATCAAATTCTGTAGCATCTGGAATTTGATGATGATCTCATTAACTCATTAAAAAGAAATATATATTACGTCAGACTTGGCTGTATGGGCTAGACCCTTTGCCTTCCCTGTCACCTCATTCATTATCCAACGGGAGAATAGAACCAAAAAAAAAAAAGCAAAGCTTGTTTTTTATTAAATTTTGTATGAAAGCCATAGACAAACGACTTTAAAAGTGAAAAAAAAAAGCGTTTAAAGCGACAAATCAAACATAATCTGTGAATCAAACACATGGTTGAAAGCATATAAAGCAAAGCTTGCTTTTTTTACAGAATTTATTTTCCACTTTATTTTGTAGTTCGAGTTGTATTTGCTTTCAAGTCGAACATAGCATGATAGCAAAAATGATGTTTGTTTATATTCCTTGTTTTTTGGTTTGTTTGTTTATAATTTAATATAATTATCTGTTTGGTCTGTGTTTATAAAACGTTAAGGAAGTTGCAGTGATAGATAATATAATTTACAACCAAAATTAAGATTAAAAGAAAAAAATATATTTTACGTTAAAATCATGAATAAGCTGCAGGATGTTGATAAACAATTTATAATGGATTTATTTCTGGAGAGCGACAGCATATCTACCATAAATAGATTATCTGTGGCCATTGCTAATGTTGTGAATGAGAATAGTGAGAATATGGCAATGCTAAATAATGTTTTAAAGAAAGAGCCACATTTTAAACCTTCAGAACAGCGTCCAGCCCCAACTACACAAACGCAGCCTGTTCCAAGAAGGATTCTATTTTTTTACGAGCGTACTATTCTAAATTACACAGCCTACGAATATGAGGAACGATTTAAAATGAAGAAAACCACTGTAGAGGTATGTAACCATGATTTAGAGCGCATGATAACATGCATCCGGAGTGCTTAAATCTAATTTCATTATTTAGCTATTACATGATGTAAGTATTATTGTTTAGAAAGTAGCCAAACAAGAAGACCAATGTCTTACACCTGCATTCTAAGAATTTTCATCAACACCTCCACTTAACATTTCCTTCCAGCTGTCAATCAAAAAGTTTCTGTAATAGTTACGATTAAAGTAAAGTATTAAAATATTTGACAGCTTGAAGAAAATGTTGAGTGGAGGAGCCGTTAAGAAATGTCTTGAATTACGGGTCACGCACAATGGTCCAATAGAGACTAAGTTCGAAAAAGCCACCATAATCACAATCACGGGAGTTATCATTCCATTATTTATTTTCAGGCATTACTCCACCAGCTGAAGAAGAATTTCCGCTCAACAAGCAACATAGTCCCTTTAGACAAAAAATTGCACATTTTTCTCTGGTTATTGACTTCGGACAGCTCCTATAGTGAAGTGGGATCTCTATTCAACCTTCACAAATCAACTGTAAACTATATAATGAATGAAATTGCCATATTAATTGCTCAACAACATTTTGAGTTTATCCGATGGCTGTCACCCGAAGAACAACATATAACTAGAATAAAAGTTCATAGTAGGCTAAAGCTACCAAATTGTGTAGGATTTATTGATGCTTGCAGGCTTAGAGTAAGCACACAAATGAGCAAACGAAACAGACCGGAAGTTTTACTTCTACAAGCTGTCTGCGATGATTCATTACTCTTTACTGATATTTTCATTGGTGAAGTAGGGAAAACTAAAAAGAGCAAAGTATATAAAGATAGTCCTTTGTCGAAGGATTTAAAGAAATTTATTGATTATGAGAATCATATTTTAGGCAATAACGAGTATAAGTTAAAAATGAATCTTATAACTCCTTTTTCTAGTGAGGAATTGCTAACGGGAGAAGAGATGAAATTCAACAATACCCATTGGAAAGCTCAAGCATATATAGGCCGTGCATTTGAGCTGTTAAAAGAAAGATTTCGAAAACTAAATCATCTTGATATTAACAAAATAGATACTGTGACCATATTAATTCAATCCGCATGCATTTTGCACAATTTCATACTTCTTCATGAAGGTATTGATTCTGAAGTCAAAGAAGAGATAGTCTCAAGTGATGATGGAGTCCATATTGATAATACTATAGTTACAAATGCAATAGAAAAGAGACAATTTCTTTGCAATTATGTTAATTATATTAATAGTGCTTGTACAACACCCAAACATGATTCAGATGATCTACAAACTCCTGACTGATTTTGTATGATTTGGTCAATATTTTGATAAGGAGACAAATTTCTTAGTGGATTTACCATGCGGGTGCCACATCCATTGTGTGGGGATGACAGAAGAAAACAGTGTCTCAACCGAGTAATTCCTGCAACTGACTATGGGCTGGCTTATAAACGAGCCCCCTGATTTCCTTGCAGAGTAAGATGTTCACCATCTACTATTTTGCTACCCTCCCTACACTAAACTATGCTGTGATAGTCACATTAAAAGATAATCGAGATTGAAAGTAGGTAAAAGTAACCCTGCTAGAGAGAGAAAGGAAGACAAATTTCAAAGCATTCCATGGATTTACCGTGCGGGTGCTCGTCTATCGTGTGTAGGAAAGAGAGATTAGAAGAATGGTGTCTCAGGTTTGCAACCGACATTACACTGTATATTGACAGAACAATATATTTTTATTCAAATGGTTACACAGCAGTACATCTTTATTTGTAACAAAGTTATTATATACAAAACCACTTTTAAACCAATTTGTACATACAATGAGGATCAGCTAGCGATAGCGTCATTGACATTCTGGAGAGATTTCAGAGCAAAGCCCTCAGGCTTGTACTTAACATTCCTTGTTACATTAAATACAAATATCGCCGGGTTAGAGCGAAAACCAACTAAATCATTTTTATTTTTTAATTTACCACTCATAAAACTATTTAATTTATATAAATACACTTAAAGTTCATAAAAATGTGCTACACAACTACCTGCTCTTACATTTCTAAATGTGACATATTTATTTATTTAATATTTTATTGCACAAAGGCAAAGTCGGGCTTTAATGCCGCAAAACATTTTATCATAGCCAACCATTGGGATAACTTTAAATACTTTACTGAAAAGTAGGTGCAAAAATAAAGGATAATAAAAAAATATATTTAATAACTAACTAGATGTATAAATATATAATATACTACGTACTAATACATACTTATATACTCATATAAACCTACATACATACATAATAATATACTAACTAGCTTTATTGCGATAAGAAATGCGAATAGACCATTTTTTTAAATAGCGATCTGATGGTTACCTGCCTGATGCTAAGAGGCAAATTGTTCCACAAATTAGTGGCGACAACGACAAACGAGTTTGAAATGAAACTAGAATTATGCGAAGGGATAGAAAGAAGAGAGTTATGAGAGGAGCGAAAGATCTATCGTGGAACAAAGAAAGATAGGCAAAATCATCCTTGAGGTATTTCGGCGTCGCAGGTTCATTAAGAACAGAAAAAAGTAAGCAGACTACTCTAAGATTCCTACGACACCGAATCGGTAGCCACTTCAACTTAGCTCGATACTCAGAGATATGATCATATTTACGTAAACAATAGATGAACCGGATACACAATACCTCTGAGATATCAACGATGCACACGTTAAAGGAGAGGAAGGAGAAGGCTTTGGACCAGGGTTATTTTAGCTTTCATCGGCAGAATTTTTTTGAGTTTATTGAGAAAGTGCAGTGAAGCAAAAATTTTACGGCTCGTGTTTGTCACCTGGGATGTCCAACTTAGGTTGGAATCTAGGTAAATGCCTAGATTCTTCACTTCGCTACTAAACGGAATTGGAACGTATAATATATGTTAGAAAAGACCACAAACTTTCAAAAGTCATTTGCTCAAAATATTGTTTGTGCAGTAATAACTTAGTTGGTTTTCGCTCGAACCCAGCGATATATTCATGAGGACCTATGGATGAGATGAGAGTAAATAACATCATACAGCCGCGGTTATCAACTGAGACTTGCATCACACCCAAACTTGCTCGCCACAGACCTAAAAGGAACTGGCCTTGGCATCAGGTTCAGTAGAGACTGAGCAAGTAACCAATGAGTACCCCTGCAATACAGATAGCAACATCAAACAAAAGGGTGGTCAATTGTAGGCTTACAGATTGCCACAAATGCAGTAAAAAAAGACATTAAATGTATTTGTTTTAAATAAAAATATTATTCTATTTTTTGCTGTTTCCTTTTAAAAAACCTATTTCATACGATACTACCGATAGTGGACTATCGAGCGGCATCACTAGTCCTATCGTCAAACTCCTATACTTTTCTGTCGATACTTGGCAACATTGAACATAAGAATGTATGTCTTGATGCTTTCATACGATTTCAAAGCAAAGATTGCTTTTTTACCGAAATTTGTATGAAAACCAGAAACAAACGCTAAGTCGACCGACTTTCAAATCAAGCACTAGTGATGCCTTTCAGTTAAGTTAGTGGTGCAAAGATTTGCTGGAATTCTTCCTGCACCCAACATTCACTGAAAAGCAAATATTATTATTAGACAAATTTATTTCAATTGGGATTTTAATATTTTTAGTGGATTATAAATAAAAAATAGTGTCATTAATATTTTGTGTAATATTAAATATTATAATTAAAAATCAACTTGCACATTATTCCCATTTAATAGGTTTTTAGGCAAGCTAGACTTGAATATTCATAATAAAATATATTTTATATTTGGACAATAAGTTTTCTTTGTATCAATAAGTGGATAACTTATTTTCCTACTCTAGAATATTTCAAAATGCTTATAAATTCGGGTATGATTAAATTTAATTGAATCAATAGAGTATTTATTAGATAGTAATTTATTAAACATCACTTTCTCAATCATTTATCAGACCTATAAGCTTTTTGATCATAAAAAATATAATCTTTTTTTAATATTGCCCACAATGCTTGGGTCCAAATTGAGAATACGAGCTCTAACACTGCATATAAAAATAAATATATTTAAAAAAGTATGTGTTAAAATTAGCATATACATGTACCGGTATGAGTGTTATTCGGCAATGAGGCGTATCAGGCAAAGCTTTTTGTAGATGTCGCTAGCGGCAATGGTACCTTGTTTACATCTATGACGCATCATTTTTAGAATGTTTTTGTAGTATTTTATTTTTATAACAGAAAAATTTATTTTAACTTAACGAACTTAAAAGACGAATTAAGAAAGCAAACAATTAATAATAGAAAGGCAATATTGAGATTACCATATCTTTGATTTCGCTTTGAAATCTCGATTTGTACGAGTACACTTAAAAGTTTTCTATGCAACTGACAGTTATATTAGGTACCATCTATCTATTATGCGCCATCTATCGTGATATAAAGTTAGTGATACACCCCATTACACGAGGCCAAGACAGAGAAGACAATCCATTAAGCCAACACAGACAAGACAATCAATTGAGCCAAGACATTAAACTTGAAGCCAATATAGTTGCCGTCCATTAATCACGTGAGGCTTATCAAAAGAGGTATAGCAAATATCACAAGGGTGTAGTAAAATATCACGTGTATTTATTTTTTCGTCAAACGCGCGATTTCGAATGATGACGTCGAGTGGCTTGATGAAACTAACGTTGATCCTCAACACAGCACAGTGCCAACAACTGACTTGCAAGATGCTTATCCAGTTGTTAGTGTTGAAGAAAGTCTTGCTAATTGGTGGTCCGAGGAATATGTACATTAAATATGTTCATGTACTAGGACAATATATATTATTCGCATAATTATACCATTCATTCAATATTATTTTTATGTCAGTCAAAAACAACCTGCAACCTTTCTGTATAGACATTTTTATCACAGTTCTTAATATTCTTGGTTGCACTTTATACCTGTATTTAAAGATAATATTCTAATAAAATTAGGATTCTTTGTAGGTACTAAAAATACACGTGATTTTGGATGGGGAGTGGGGGGTTAGTCTTAATCCTCACCACGTATCACCTAGGGGGAGGGATAAAAATATACTAAAAGAAACATCACATGATTAATGGACGTGAAAAATGCAAATTGCAAAATGTTTCAATGATCAATGGCACCCAATGGAGTGGATTGTCTATTTATATGATGCAATGCTGTTATTGGATTAATCAGTAGATTGTCTTTCTACCTGCAAATTGTATGGATTTGCTACATACGAAATTTTGTCTGTATTATCTTCTGTTCTGGTTTAATTTCGTCTACAGACCCTGGTACATCCCCATAGCACACCCTTCTGTTGCTCTTATTAATAACCAAGCCCCACATAGAGGCGATTTTTTATTGCTAAAATGCATTCCTAAAAAAAGTATGAAACCTTGTGATTTTTGGTAAGACTTCATTTTCTTCTATCAAGTAATGCTTGTAATATTTTGTTTCTTTCTCTTTGTATCCTGTTGGATTCCTCAGCCATTTGGATAAGTTTTTCAAATCTTCTATTATCCTCTCTTCTTTCTTCCACTTCCTTAACAATATTCTTAATCTCAGATAGACCTGTATCTGTATCATTTACTCTCCTTGTAGATAAGTCATTATAAATAATCTCAAAATATGAATAATAAGGCCAATTGTTGCTTTCACCCGTATCTTGTTTCTTCTCAAAAAGTCTCATGAAAGTCTGCTTTAAATTCCTAAACTTCTTATCGCATTCGTCATAACTTAAATTGATTTTCTCTCCAATTATTTTCCATAGACTTTTATTCTTTATTGATGGATCTCTAAATTTATCTTTATTTTCAATATAAAATGTTAACAATTGCCTTACATAATCTTCTTCTTGCAAGCGAGATACATATGGTGCATCCATACAACTCTCATTTCCATAAGCAAAAATACTTTCAAAATCTTTATAATATCTCCATTTTATCACATTTTTATTACCAGATTTATACTTTAGTTTAATATAAGTCTGCTTTAAGTTCCTAAACTTCCGATCACAGATTGATGCAGATTCCCCCACAGATATGGCTATTTGATTCCACAATTCCTTTTTCTGAAATGTTGGTCTATTAAATTTGTATGCGACTTGAGCATATTCATCTAATAATTTTTTGACTTTCTGACTATTCCATTTGCCAATATTTGGGTTGTAATTGTAAAATATCCTATCAAAGTATTGATGGTATGGCCATTTTAAAGATCTACCATCTCTGTTCTTCTCTAGCCAGCTAAAATAAGTTCGTTTTAAGTTTTTAAACTTATGATAGCAGCTGGATTCTGTTTTACCTAAACTATTAGCTATTTCAGACCAAATATCTTTTTTAACATATTCAGTACTCCGAAACCTTGATATATTTTCTATGTACAAGGTTAATAGTCTTCTAATTTTGCTGTCCTCCCATACTTCTAGCATTGATGAACGTGGAGTCTTGTAATATTTGAATATTTCCTCGCACAGACTGAAATGTGTCCATTTGACTTCTTTTCCTAGTCTCTTGTTCTTTATTAATCTTATATATGTTCTTTTTAAGTTCCTGTACTTTTTGCTGCACGATTCTGGTGTGGTACCAACTAAAACTGCTATTTCATGCCAAAGAGCAGTGTCCTTATCGCTAGAATTAACACTAAACCTGTCTTCAAGACATAATGACAAGAGAAGTTTTACCTTATTTTTATCCCAAAATTCTTCTTTAATTACCTTAGCACTTGGTTCAACCTCTTCAACCTGAACACCAACAGTGGGCTCTCCTATTTGTAAATATTGACCATTGTCATTTGGATTAGTGTAGCGGATCTCGGCAGCTGAAAACAACCCCAAATTGTAAATGATTTAAAAAATATATTACAATTAGTCAACTTTATCTGATATGTTTGACTTGGTTTTGTCAGATCATTGATTTTTGATTGAAAGAGTGTCCCTAGCCTTGTCATCAGGTTCAGCAGAGACTGAGGAAGGAACAAACGGGTCCTCTCCAACACTGACATCAATATAGATAGCAATATCAAACAAAATAATGGCCTATTGTACCTCAGACAAAGAAAGACATTATCACAGCACCCTAGAACACCAGAGTCCTAGACCTCCACTGCTCCTTCCAAAACACATAGAGGGAGAATTTTCATGTTTAGACTGTAGACTAATAACTGACATGACACTGTATAACTTTGTTGAGGTCTACTCAGTTGTCCAAACCTGTATTTATTATAATGCCCATTTGAGACAGACTTGTTCCTTCGATTTCTCCCATGTCTGCCAAGCAACAAGTGATTATTGGACATGAAAGCCAAAATCAAGAAGCTGCTACTATCGGTTTAGCTTGCAAAGTTTGGGTGGGTTTGGATGGTATTCTGATGGCAGAATAATTTTAATATCTTTCGGTTTATTTTTGTATAAATAAAATTAAGTATACTTTCGCCACAGTGACTAGCTGGGTTGATGTTGGTGTGTTCTGGAAGGCTCATCTCCAGCAGTGTAAGTCTAGGACTTGTTCCAAGGCTGTGATGAATATGGAGTAAACAAAGTGTGACGGATAATCTGTACTACGCCTGTCCATGGTTTAGCAAGCTAGTAACAAGGGAATATCATAAATCTACATACTTTGCGAAGTCTGTGCCGGAACATTATCGCTGCTAAACAAAACGTCGTTATCTCTTTCGTCTCGCAGCACGTAGACGTTGGTCTGATCATCGCGAACTACGAACCAATAGCCCTGATTTTGCACATTAGCTGCATTTGGTTCCATTTAAAGATAAATATTAGGTTTGCTTTGTTTTTAGGTTATACTTTATAGTCCCTAAAGCAATTCAAGTGCTGGAATGCTGGAGCTGGTTAATCCTTTCTTTATTGAATGAAAAATCAAGCGCTTTAAGACTAACTTTTTGCGATTTTACGAAAGCAACTCAACTCCTGAGTCCGGGTTTTTAAAATACCATGTTTTTTTATTTTTATATACATTGCCTATTATCATTAAACTAAGCATAGGGTCGGTAAAAAATAACACTAAATGTAAACGGAAAATAGAAACTGGATTAAAAAAATAACACCTTAGGTATTTAACACAGCAAAGATGTTCAATATTTTCAACTGTCCTGCCCTATTATTATTTTATTTATATTTTTTATTTTATATAACGTATAATACTTATTATATATTATAATCTATATCTGTCTATAATACCTTGCCAATTTCAATATTATAATATTTTAGACAGAGAAAATATGAATGCATCACAGATTATAGGATACTGGTCCTATAATCTGTGTACTGTGTGCTTAGTGTAAGATGCAAGTTTCGGAAAACGTAACTGCTGTAGTTACGTTTGTTTATTTTACATTGCGTGTTATTGCAAGTTTGGCTATAATAAAAGGCAATGAACATAGAAAATTCAGTAAAAAAACTCTACTACTATAGTTGCGTTTACGAAACTTCACTGTCACACTAGGCATACTGAATGCATGCTTTTTTTTTTTCTGGTTCTCTTCTCCCGATGGATGATGAATGAGATGATAGGGAAGGCAAAGGGTCTAGCCCATACAGCCAAGTCTGACGTAATATATCTTTCTTTTTAATGAGTTAATGAGGTCATCATCAAATTCCAGATGCTGCAGAATTTGATGCTTTTCTTGGAGTCACTCGCGGAACCATCCACTGCTCAAACACGTCGGGTAAAATATGGGAGTTGACAGCGCGGGAAAACCGCAAAAAATAAACTCCAACTTGTGCCCCATATTTAAAGTCCAATTTATCGTAATTATTCACATTGTAGCACATTATTAAACCAAACAACACCACTTTTGACCAATAATATCCACAGCAAATTAATTTACAAAACAAAAACTTGCACTTGACATGTCCACGCAAAATGGCGCGAAGAACTCTGATATGAATGCATGCTTTGTAAAGGCAACAAAATCGAAAGTGCAGTGCTCCAGTCGATAAATGGGTTATCGATATTATAGTTTAAAGGACATGGCAAGAAACGTCCGACAAATTAGACATGTGTCACTCGAAGCGTATAGTAGATCCGGATGCATACCACTAGCGGCATGAAAATATTAAGCATATAAATATTAATAATAATAAATTTGATTATTTCAAACCACTGGAATTCATATAAAAAAATAATAGTACTTTAAGGTGCTTTAACTATAATATAAATACACAGCGTCAAATCCTATCATAACGACCGTACGCGTCAAATAGATCGCTGCTGCTACATAGATATGCAGTACGCTATGCGGCCAGTTCCATTCAATACCTATATATATATATATATATTAACGCTCCTCGCCAAGCCGTCTGTCCAGCGTGGCGAGTGTAGGCCAAATTCTCCAGATATATGTTCTGGAAGGCCCATCTCCAGCAGTGGAGGTCTAGGACGAATTAGGAAAGCGAACACCACATTTAAAATGAAAAAAGGTTTAATTAATAGAACGGCAATTTTGAGATCGCAATATTATTGATTTCGCTTGGAAATTTCGATTTGTACACTTAAAAGCTGCTCACTTCGGCCATATATCCAGAAAATAATAAATTTCCTAATAAAAATACAAGTTTTCTATGCAACTGACAGCTCTATTAGGTACCATCTATGATGCGCCATCTATCGTGATAAAAAGTTATTATCACAATACCTATCAACAAATATAAATTCAAATAAATAGCCGTTATTATTGTCTTGTAGTAAATCGTATATTGCCGCCAAGAGTTGCGCGGGGTCGACTTCCGGCGCGGTACATCGTCGACTTGTAGATTTACTGCGCATGCGTGTTGTCGCTCTCGCTCTCACCGCCGTAGGCAATGTGAGACGCCAAGAGTAGCCTATTTGAGACACACCACGGCTACATCGCCGACGACAGCACGCGCGCGCGCCATTCGTAACGTTTAATATTATTTTTGTTTATTTGTTGTAATTGTGAAGTTGTGAAACTCATTAAAATAGTTTGGTATTGAACTTTATCGTCTATAATTCATCCCTGAGCAAGCTCTACCATAGTCTTGAATAAATTTAAACTGCGTTTGTCCGGTAAGTTAAGTACCAACATCCTATTTTATTGAAAACTGAACTAATTGATAATTGATGAAGACAAATTTCTAAGCATTCCATGGATTCACCGTGCGGGTGCCGGGTCCATCGTGTGTGGGTAAGAGATGAGAAGAATGGTGTCTCGGGCTTGCGACCGACAATTGGCTGGTTTAAGAAAAGGAGGCCTCCTTTTTTTTTTCTATTGCGCGATAATACGCTCACCATCCACCATTCTACTTCTCTCCCTACCCAACCAAATACTGTATGATTCCGTTAATGCCGTCTTGGAAGCTCGTTCCATAAATGTATTGACGGCAGACCTGCTTAGGCCCAATTCTTTCAGTAAGTGATGCAAAGATTTTGCTGGAACTCCTCTTGCACCAACTTCCACTGCGTAAAGCTGAGTCTTGAACCCGTTCCTGATCATTTCTTCTGTGAGATCATAATATTTATTCGACTTCATGTTGTGGTCTTTTGGAATATTTGATTCCCACGGAACGGTAAGTTCAATAAGGATAACTTTTTTCAAGTTCCGAGAAAACACTAAGATGTCTGGCCTATAGGCTGATACAGCTAGTTCATCTGGGATCCTATAATGGTGTTCAAATGTATCCATGAGAATTTTCCAGTCTGATGCGGCGCCAAGGATCGAGGTGGGCTTGCATTTAGTTTTCGTGCTTTGCCCTTCCTTTACAAATAATTATATTAATTTATATGTATTAAAATTAAAATAAATAATTTTAAAATTATTTTTAGGAATATATTTTTATCGATATCGATTATTAAATGATAAAATACCAAGCGAGCTCGTCACTATGCAAAAAATATGGTGACGCTACGCCATATTTTTATTCATTGAATTTTATTGAAACGCGTTGTGGTGATTTGTTTTATTTTTTTGAATACTGGAATTATTATATTGCACATTAAACTATCTTGTGTCGTCATTTTATTTATTGTTTTATTATGCATGTGATTTTACATCTGTGAGATAGTTTATGGTGAGTAGCCAAAATATTTGCTTGAATTTACATAATAACGCATGAATTAATTAATTTCATTTATCAATATCATGGTTATAATATTTATTTTATAATTTTCTAGTTTATCCTATGTCCAATGTTATATTTTTTGTAATTGGAATAGTTTGGCATTGTCTTATCAGTTGGCGGGAAACCGCGTCTTTGCATATTCATTCCGAAATTTTGGAGATGCTTGTTTGTTATTAATTTGTAAAACATTGTATAATAAATTTCGATTGAGTAAGTATTTGTTGTATTTGTTCAATAAGTCAAATTGGAACTCTGTTGACAAACAAAACGTAAACATAGTAAATAGGTTATCTTTATTTTATCAGTTATCTGGGTTGAAAAAGCCGTTACGACTTATTACTGTAGCGTTACTGCACATCCCTTTAGGTAAAAAACAGGGGATTTCATAACATAGTTATTAAAAATATTCTCCTAGTCTTAATATTTATCCTAAAAAGAGACAAACTTATGACTATCATAAGTGCTAGAGTAGTAATTCTAACAATATAAATATTTTAAATTTTGGAACACAAACCAGTTGCACAATGCTGTTTTTACAACAACTGTGGTTCAAGGTTCGAAGTGGAATTTTTGGTTTAAAAACACAAAATAAGCCATATATTAGTAGTCTTTAGTCCGGTACTCCAGACACATCAACAAGTTTTTTACTTGCCTATAATAAACCTAGTCAAGTTATCTAAATATGTACCAGCTACTTGTGTGGTTTCAGACTACCCCACAAATTCCATTAGACTTGATGATACAAAAAATTACTAGTTTCTGAAGTGTTAATTTACAAATGTAGCTCAATGGGTGATAAGATGGCGGAACACAACTTTCTAAGCTATCCATGGATTTACCATGTGGGTTTTTATCTGTTGTATATGGTAGAGAAGACATCTATAGTGTTTCCTGTAAAGCTGGGTTTTAGAAGACTAATTTCTTAGCATGTGTGTGGGGAAAAGAGGAGAAAATGGTGTCAGGATTGTAACTGACTATGGGCTAGATTTAACAAGGGATATTGTGATCCTCTTCCTACCCAACCAAATATGGTATGGTTCCGCTGATGCTATTTTGGAAGCTATTTCCATAAATGTATAGAGGTTATTTATTATTTCAGTAAGTGATGCTTAATTTTTGCTGGATTTCCTCTTGCACCAACTTCCACTGTGTCTTAATTCTATAAATGTATTGTATATGCTAAAAATAGCTAAATGATATATATATATATATATATATATATATATAGATTAGTTTTTTATTAGGTTTAGTTTATAAGTATTTAATTTTATATAATTTGTATTTATTATTTGAATAAATATTTTGCAATTTATAATATCTAAAGTTGGTGGTAATAGAGATCCATTTTGTCATTCAAATAGAGGCTGCAAATTGTTTTGGACATGCAAGTAAAAAACCTAATGATGTTGGCTCAAGCAACAGGTACAGGTTACATTTAATTGACTATTTGTACATTGAAGTGTACAATCTTTGCAAAGATTCCCAATTTTGGATCCTACCTTCATTCTGCTATTATTTAATACATTAATGATATGCTGACAATTATGTTCATTCATTCAACTAGGGTGCCCACTGTTGGAGATGGGCTTTCCAGAACATATATCTGAAATATTTAGCCTAAATTTGCCACGCTGGCCAGACGGGTTGGCTAGGATTTGATGTAAATTTTTAATGACAATTTATTACCGATTTCACAAGTGGTTTCATTGGTGAAACCGGGTTCGACTTAGTGTGCTCTCAGAGGCATGGGAATGGTGGTGTTGTAAATCTATCACAAATATATGTAAGAAAAGAGTATACAGTGTCTAAAACTCTCGAATCGCTGTAACTTCGCTGAGATGTGGCCTCCCTGAGCGTGTTCTACAAGCTATACTACGGTGAATGTTCTGAAAAGCTCCACAACCTTATCCCTTCTTCTCTATTCCGCAACCGAACCACTTGCACAGGCCAAAATATGCATCAACATACCATAGCCACTATCCCTATGTGTACATATAAATATGGAGATTCTTACATCTGTCGCACGCTGAAGATGTGGAATGCTCTTCCAGCCAGTGTGTTTCCCCATTCCTATTACCTGGAGTCCTTCAAACGAAGTGTGAAAAAGCATCTTTATAGGCCGGCATAGTGGTAGGGACTGCTGTGGGTCATCTGAGGCTGGTGTCAGTTGCTCCATGCCTACATCAAGCACTGGTGTAAAGTTCATAAAATTGTCACCACCAAGTCTTATGTCTATTGTCACTAGCCATTTGTCCAGTTTGTTTTTAAAAGTGTTTATAGTTGACGACTTCAATATGTCTTCTGTATTTTGTTCTACATATTTACAACTCTGTTATTCATGAAGTGATATCCCACATTTGTATTGCTGGATTTTCTCCTTAGTTTTATTCCGTGGGTCACAACGGGGAAATATCATTGTGTTAAACCTAAATGTCTTTATTATATCTCCCCTCACGCTGCGATCTCTGCTAGATATTTAACTCTCTGGTCATATGACTTTTCCCCAAGCAGTGTGGATGTTCCATGAAGTATGAATTCCATACTCCAATAGTTTTATGTATGTTTTATATAATTTTATAAAATATTATATTGCGCGCAACTTACCATCTGGTGGACGCACGGTCACGTGTCGTGCTAGTATAAAATAAAAAATAAATATTGTTGGGATTAACTTGCTGGAATGATCCCTTGATTGAATAAAGAACTGAGCTTTACAATCCCATCTATATATGTTCAGCCTATTTAGGTTGGCAGTCACTGATGCCAAGATCTGTTTTGGGCCTAGATTGGTGCAGTGGGAACATTAGCAACTTTATATTTAATCTTTGGTTTGTTTTGGACCATGTGTGTGTAACACTGTACTTTATAATTCATTATTAATGATGTGCTGACAATTCTATGACTTATTACTTTTTGTATCAAACAAATTAGTGTTAATTTCCTTTATTGATAGTACATGATGTCTGGCGGTCACCTTGTGGTGATGGATCGAGGGGGGCGAGACGTGAAGCGTTATGGACTCCGTGCTGGACTTGTGACCCTGGGTGCTCACCCTGCCTGCGACATCCGAGTGTTACTGCCCACTGTAAGGGCCCACCATGCCACCGTGACTGTGCGCGCCAGACAGGTGAGTGGGACGGAGTTGCTGGCTTATTTTTATTGTAATAGAAAAATATAATGGTTAAAATATTTGGAATAGAAATAAATATAAACCACTAAAAAGTTTCCTCAGGTACAAATATGCACTAAAGTGTTTTTCTTTTAAAGAAATAAATAGTCTATATAAAAAATAAATAAATGAAACATCACTGAACCTTAAATAACAATAAAGCAATCATTCACAGTTGTGTAGTCCAAAATAATAATAAAAAGTTAAGGTATCGCCTTATTAAAGTATTTTGAACTGAGTGCTCGCCTAGCTGCCATATAGCTTGTACAAAGTAGGTCAAAATAAAAATCACAGACAGTCCTGTAGCCCTATTTTGTTACTTAAGCGCCAACGTTATATAGTGGAATCCCTTAAATAACGGAACTGTCAGTGTAAAACGCTATTAAAATTGGTATAAAGGTTTCCACAACAGATTACAGCAAAACGTTACGATGCGTTCATTTAAAATAAAAACTATAATATATTTCTTTAGAGTATTTGCCATATTTTTTATTTATTACCTAATGTGTGTTATGTTTAATATAAATATATAACCTTAGTTTAATTAATATAAATGTTGTTAGCTTTAATATGAATTCGCGGCGGACAATGGGGTGTATCACTAACTTTTTATCACGACAGATGGCGCATGATAGATGGTACCTAATATAACTGTCAGTTGCATAGAAATGTTGTATTTTATTTCGAAATTTATTATTTTCTGGATATTATGCAGAAGTGAGCAGCTTTTAAGTGTACAAATTGAGATTTCCAAGCGAAAACAAAGATATGGTGATCTCAAAATTGCCGTTCTATTAATTCAACCTTTTTTTATTTTAAAGACGGCGTTTGCTTACTTAATTCGTCTTTTAAGTTAGGTAACGTTAAGTTAAAATACATTTTTCTGTTATAAAAATAAAAAACTACAAATAAATTTTTAAAAGGATCCGTCATAGGTGTAAACAAGGTACCAGTGCCGCTAGCGACATCTACAAAAAGCTTTGATATACGTTTTCCTAATGATTTTGAACTTGCAACGCCATGGGTGACCTTTGAAATAGTGGAAAACGCTATTTTGACGAAGGTCGGCTATAATCGGAGAAACTCGGGCTAAAAGTGATAGTAAATAACATAATTCACTATTTTGACAATCTAACTTTTGCAACTAAGTAACAAATAGGGCTGCTGGGACAAATAAGCTCTATAGCTAATTTGTTATATTAATATGATTTTTTGTTCCAGACTGTAATCCGAGATTTATCTGAAGGCGAGACCCTAGTAAATGGGTCTTCTGTAAGTGTGCACGCGCTTCGACACGGTGACGTCATCACGTTGGGGGACCGATCTCTCCGCTGGGAGTACTCCCAACCTGACACTGGAAATGATATACCTACACAACCTGGTGAGAATATAGTCACACACACATACTATATAGACACCCATCCCGTCTGGCCATCGTGGCAAGTCCATCTCCAACAGTAGGTTGCATCCTTAAAAATTGCTAACCTTATGATTGTGATGATGCCGTATGGTAAATATTGTACTTTAAGATAGTCAAATCAAAAAAAATAAATTGTCAAAATTGTTTTTGTTTGTTTTTACAACCACAAATAACATATAGTAAAGTAATAGAGATAGAGATTGCAAACCGGGCCCGGTGCCCTTTTAGACATCCATCGGGCCCGGCCATTCATACCGGGCCCGGTAGGTACGAAAACTGCGGCACGGAAGCCCCAACTTGTAGAAATCTGGCATGGCAAGCGCTGCGAACCGCGATGTTGCCGTTCTGACGCGCCAATGGCCGCTCTCCATTCCTCGCGCACCTTGTTATATAGTTATTGCTCTTAAGAATTTGTTTTGTTTTTACTAAAGCTACCAAAGTTTATCTATCTAAGTTGATAAGACAAGTTTAGTACATTAGGCTGCGTTATTAGTTTATTATTCTAATACTATGTTTTCAAATAGTTACATTAGTATTAGTAATCTACTTTAAGCAAGCAGGTCTTTCTCTTTACTCTGTATAGTATTAGTAATTAAATTATGGGCAACTTCTTAAATAATTTGTCTACTTTCCAAACTTTTTCTCGAAATCCTTTAAATCCAGGCATTTCATCAGCGCGTGGAAGATCATTTCCATCCTAAACTTAATTACTGAATACTAATGCTTGCTTAAACTTAATTAGTAATAATTCCGTTCATAAGTGAAACTAACTAATTCTGTATTAAAAACTCGTGATTTTGAGACTGATTAAGACTGATTATTGTTGATTTGCTGGTTTGAAATAAATATTATTCCGTAACCTTGAATTATTGTATTTTTCCTCCATTTACTTAAAGCAAATTTTCATAAAATACTTCACCCGGCCGGGTTGAAAAACATACCGGGTTGCAATCTCTAAATAGAGATAATAACGGATGCAATGTTGGCTGAAACCGGTTTATCAATTTTTTCGATAAATATTGCATGCACATTATCTTGCTTGAGCATGCCCAGTAGTTGTAACTTTTTTTCTTAAAGTTATTGTTTACAGCTATTACAGCCTTACAGTAAAAGTAAAATTTATTTTAAAAGTTTCAAACATTGACTGTTCTATTGTCACTAGCCACTTGTGTACAAGTTGTTTTTAAAGGTGTTTACAGTTTATTATCACAAGCGTTGCCCTTGTGGAGTGGCCTGTCACCACATTTATAAAGAATTGGTTTCACATTTAGCCAACTTTACTATAGGCCAATCATGACAAGTGGCAAGCTCGTCTATGTCTCCAGCGTACCAAACTGGAGAAATATCACAAATAAATTAAATATCTATAATTCTTTTTTATTAGATTTTTAGGATATTGTGTTCCGACCAGGAATCGAACCTGTTACCCCTGAGTCTAAATCCACAGACTTAACTACGGAGGCAGTTGAGGACTTCACGCGTATTATCGCGCAATAAAGTAAAAAAAGAGGCCTCCTTTTTAATCTAGCCTATTGTCGGTTGCAAGCCCGAGATACCATTTTTCTCATCTCTTACCTACACACAATGGACCCAGCACCCTCACAGTGAATCCATGGAATGCTTAAAAAATATCTTCTGCCTTCTGGTATTTTGTTCCACATATTTACAATTCTATTGTTCATGAAGTGATATCCCACATTTGTATTGCTGGATTTTCTCATTAGTTTTGTTCCGTGATCACAATGGGGAAATATCATTGTTTAACCTTAACATTTTAGCTAGGTGAGGGAGTTATACCATCCTGTTAGAATTAAATGTCCTATGTATATCTCCCCTCATTCTGTGCGGTCTAGCGGTTAAGTATGTGGATTTCGACCCAACGCTGCCGGGTTTGTCCTCGCAGTCTGGACACAATGATTTATTTAATTTATTTGTGTTATTACTTGGCTTCATCCCCAAGCAATGTGGAAGTTTTTATATCTTTATTTCTCTAAACCATATTCCAATAATGGTCGTATGTAAGTGTTGGGGATTACTTGCTGGAAGGATCCATTGATTGCAAAATAATAAGGCTCGCTGTACATACATTAATTAATAACTTTAAATACCTTAGATTTGATTGTTAAATTGTTAGTCAGAACTACAGACCGCTCGTTATAAAATGTATTATATTTGTTGATCTCCAGTGGTCCCTCGTCGTGGAGGCCGCAAGTCCGTGGGCCGTCCTCCCCGAGCCACATTAAGCTCCCTGCCCCGAAGAATGGACCCCGCCATACATCTCGCTCTGGAGATGACCACTCGAGCTTCCCTTCCAGGTAATATATATTTCGGCACCCCATCTGAAACCCACAAAATGCATCTGCATGGATTATTATAAAGAAAGTTGCTAGTTGCATTTAAAAATGCCTAAAAAGAGGGAGGAAGAGTGACTGTGGGATAAAGATGAGTGATCTAGTGGTGAGCTGCCTGCTTTATGCAGATGATGCTGTTCTTATGGCATAATCCGAACAACAACTGCAATCACTAGTCACAGCAATAAAAGAGGGATATGCAGAAAAAGGACTCCGTTTGAATACGAGAAAAAGCAAGGTACTAGTATTTGAAAGAAGAAGGATGACAACCGTGGCGATAAAGATGAATGATGATGAAACTCTAGAACAAGTAAATTAAATTATATATCTGGGCAGTGATTTCACTGCGAATGGGAAGTATGAATAGGATGTTGAAAGAAGAGCGAACGCGGGAAATAGTGTTAATGGTGCCCCGGAGTCACTGATCGCCAGCCGAAATGTCAGTGACAAAGCTCGACTCGCCATACACAATGCCATGCTGGTACCAACACGTATTACATGCTACGCCTTAACAGTCCATACCAGTATTTGAAGACAAAAGCCTTCAACCAGTGCGTCCTCCCGGTAATATCGTACGGAGCAGAGACAGCCATTGGTATTTCTCTGATGGATACAATTGGAAATGTTGATATCCGTCAGAGAACCAAAGTTACTGACATAGCATATATTTTAAACCGTGGTATTGTTTTAGCTGGTGGGAAACAAGTTGCAATTGTGCAACCACGAAGGAGGGATGGTGGTGATATTGGTGAGTTATATATAAAATTTGCTTTAACTAATTAATTTTAATAGTGTTTAACCCGGCTGTTTCCCGTATAATACGTCAACGAAAACAACCTTTGGCTGGTCATAGGGTCTTATGTGATGTAAAATGTAAAATTTAAGGCAAAATAAACAGCCCTGGGGTTACATGTCATGGTCAGATAATAATGTTATATTGTCTATGTCGTAATACCTACATATACGTCCCTAGTTTCCAGAAAACATTTCTGTCATATTTCATCAAAATCGGTTCAGTAATATAGGCGTGGCGGGAGGACAAACGAACATAGGTACAGTCGAGGAACTTAATTCCCTACCCATTTCGCTGAAATGCTTTTAGATATTTGCAATGCATTAAGATCGAAAATTCTATGTCAATTATAGTATTGAAATGTCATGACATTGTCAAAATGACAATTTGTCACTTATTATCATAGACATATTCTATTCTAGTGGACATATCATTGTAAATAAAAATATAAAATTCAATAAGTTCTTTGACATGTAAAGCCAAAACACATTTGTCAGATTTCACTTAGCTTTTCGACTTGCAAAATGTATTATTTTACAAAAATATAATTTAATACGCTTAAACAAATGTTTTAGTTTAATAACTGCCTCAGTGGCCTAGTGGTTAAGTCTGTGAATTTACACTCGGAGGTACCGGGTTCGATTCCTGGTCGGGACAAAATAATGTTAATTAATTTAAATAAATAAAATTGAATTAATACTTAATTTATTTGTGACATTTCTCGATTTGGTACACTAGAGCATTAATAAGCTTGCCACTTGTCATGATTGGCCTATAGTAAAGTTGGCTAAATGTGAATCGCTTTATAAGCGTAGAGTCTGACCAGCTCGGAGGCAAATGGTTGTGATGGTACTTTACTGATAAATATTGCCTTCAGTTGTAGTTGGGAAGATAAACATAGTTCATTTTTTCCAGATAAATTGAGAATAATACCAAAAAGTCGACCACAACCACCACCAAAGCGCACACCAAGAAAAACCCAAAGCGAGATCAGTTTACTGGACAATGATAACAGCTTAAATAATAGCCGAAACCGGATCAGCCAAAAGAAATCTTCAAGAAGCCGGACTTCTGACATCTTAGAAACAGAGACTAAAGCGAGCCAATGGATTGCATCACGAAAGAGCAGTCCAAAAAATTTAAACTCCACCCCAAAAACAGAGAAATACATTCATGTGGCAACACCGAGACCTTTAGCGCCATATGTAGAAAAGTCCCCATCAAAAATGATGGCTAGCAACACTCCGAAACGGGTGTTGTCAATAAAAAAATCCACGCCTCTTAGGACGGTTGTTTTGAGAAAGGCTATAACTCCCAAATTAACGAATAAAGTGGTCAAAGTTACTCCAAAAAGGACGCTCACTCCTCGAGTTCGAGTCGAGAAAATTGAAGAACCATTGGTTTTAGGTGAGTCAAATATTTAAAACATTTTTGGGCCATTTTAAAATTCTTTGCAGGTTAACGTAACTTAGGTTAATGTAATAGGCTATAGGTGGCTCGGTCGTAAGAACGCGTTCCTTAAATCCTACAAAGGTCGGTTCAAACCCCCCCGGCATGTACCAATGAGAAATACAATATTCTTACGTACACTCGTCATAGATTTACAACAACACCGTTCCCGTGCCTCGGAGAGCACGTTAAGCCGTCGGTCTCGGTTCCACTAAAGCCAACTTGTGGAATCGTTAATAAATTGTCATTAAAAATTAACATCATATCCTCGCCAAGCTGTCTGGCCAGCGTGGCCAGTGTAGGCCAATTTCTCCAGGTATATGTGAAGGCCCATCTCCAACAGTGGAGGTCTAGGTTGCTGTGTTCTAGGGGCTGTAATGATGAATGATGTAGTGTGCGATTATATATGTACTGCTGTGTGTACTATATAAATAAAAAATAATAATAATCAAGGTTACTTCAGTTTTCTTCCCGTATAACTATTTTTTATTTAAATTCTTTAATGCACTTAAAAATAGTACAGAGGCGAGCTATAATGCCAGTAGGCATTCTTTACCAGCTAACCTTGGGGATCGAGTAAGGTGATAGGCAGGATAAAAAAAATAATGATACAGTTAATAAATAATAAATAAATATTTCCAGACAGGTCACACAGCGCCATCTAATTTCCGTGGTAAGCTGCGAGGCTTGTGTTACGGAAACTAGATGGTTGATAAACTACATATAAAATACTTTTTTTTTTTTTTTTTGTAAATATAGGTATACATATTATACATATAAACACCCAGACCGAGACAAATTATACAATGTACTAATGTACTAACTAATTATAATATACTACACATTATACCTACACACATAAACATACATAAACCATTTTCATAAACTTCTATAATTATTCTCATTATGAAACAAACGCAACACTACTCTCGACCAACAATAACCACAGAAAAGTAATTTACAAAACAATAAACTTGCACTTGACATGTCCGCAAAAAATGGCGGGAACGACTTCATTTTACTTTTTTATTTCCAGACAAGAACAAGAAAGCTGCTCTGATGAACATAACCCGCACTCCTCAGTCTAAATATTTAAGTCCCAGAGTTATAGCTAAGCCACAAACTCCGGCCTTAGTCATCAAAAAACCTAACACTCCGGTCAACACTTCTGCTAGGAAATCAAGGTATGGAAAATTATGCGGCATTCATTGTATCTAGGTTTTATATCAATTTCAATTACGGAAAAACAAAAAAATTCAAAACAATGGGGTGTATCAGGCAAAGCTTTTTGTAGATGTCGCTAGCGGCAATGGTACCTTGTTTACACCTATGACTGATCATTTTTTAAATTTATTTGTAGTTTTACATTTTTATAATAGAAAAATGTTACCTATCTTAAAAGACGAATTAAGTAAGCGAACACCGTCTTTAAAATAAAAAAAAGGTTAAATTAATAGAACGTCAATTTTACGATTTATACACTTAAAAGCTGCTCACTTCTGCATAATATCCAGAAAATAATAAATTTCCTAATCAAAATACAAGTTTTCTATGCAACTGACAGTTATATTAGGTACCATCTATCATTCGCCATCTATCGTGATAAAAAGTTAGTGACACACCCCATTGTATAAATAATTAAAACTACTTAAAAGTAAACATTAAAATAAATATAAACTTAACCTAATAAAAAATAAACTATAATTTAAAAATGTCCTCTAGAACGACCCTTCAGTGATAGTCACAAGAAGACTGGCAACATTTCCCTCTGTATAGCTAAGGTAATACATTGGCAGAAATAATTGCCAGCTTTCCTGTTTCCAGACTTTTCCGTTAGCCACTTGGACAACTCCTTGGCCAGACGCATGATATAATTAAATAAGTGAGAGACTGATGGTAGTAATTTTCCCAGTCTGCTGCGAAGAAGTATCCACGTGTCGGGATCAGGCTCGAATTGCCATCATGTCCAGTCAAAGTCAAAATATCTTTATTCACGTAAACCTATTACAGGCATTTATGAAACGTCATTAATTTAATTATTTTGAATGATTCTACTCCTGCTAGTAGAAGACTAAGCAGCAAAGTGGTCCAATAAGTAAGCTGTTAGCAGAAGACCAGCAGCTTAGCAAATTCCAGTGACCTGTTAATGTTTAATCTGGCTGAGAAAGGAATCTGCAAGGAAAACTCAGCTATATCAGATTTACAAAATAAAACATATACAGAACTGCACCACAACGATCAATTATTATTATTTAATTAATAACCTTTTAACCAGTCAAGCCGGCATAGTGTTAGGGACTGATGTCAGTCATAATTGTCTGATTCCAATTGCTAACATTAATGGACCTTGCGCGCCACTCACCTACAGCTGGGCGCAAAGTCACATGTGCTAGTTTAAAAAAAAATCCAATCAATACGGTTTTGATTGGTATTAGCATGAATATGTATTGGAATAATAAGAAAATGTATTTTATAATACAATCTATTACTGTTTATTGATTTCTATGCTTCTAATAAACTAATAAATTCAATATTATTTTCTAGGAAATCAAAATCAGCGTCACCTGGAAACTCACACATGGTACCAAACCAATCTATTCGAACTAGCAAAAGGAAATCTGCAAATGAATATGTAAGTTTTTAATATTCTAGAACTTAAGTCCTCCCCTGCTGAAGATGTATTTTGTTTTATTGTCTTATATTTTGGTTCGGGCATGTCGAAAGGATGAGTGAGAGAGATTGACGAACCAGATATATAATGCGAAAGTTTTGGGTAAAAGAGGCCCTGGCAGACCAAGACTCACATATTACGATCAAATAAATAAAACAATAGCTGAAGTTGCATTAAAAAGCCATCGAAACAAAAGGGTATGTATGTTGATGAATGTCGAAGAACCGAAAGAGGTATGTCGTGACCGTGACAAGTGGCGCTCAATTGTCTCTGCCTACCCCGCAAGGGATTTGGCGTGAAGATATGTATGTATGTATATTTCTTAAATTTGGCCTGATGCAATTGAATGACAATTTCTTAACGATTCCATAATTTGGTATTAGTGGAACCGGGACTGATGACTTAACGTGCTCTCTTACTCACGGCTATTGAAAATCTCAGACAAGTGTCATACCGCCCTTGTCTTTAGATAGTTATAGTATAATCTACTAAGTATTAAATAAATAAATAAAACGGAAATATAATTGAAATAATAAATAAAATACGTTTGACATATTTTAACGGCCAGTTGCAAAATGGCTGATTATCTTTTGACATGTTAAACATATAAATAAATATTTCCAGACAGGTCACACAGCGCCATCTAGTTTCCGTGGTAAGCTACGAGGCTTGTGTTACGGAAACTAGATGGTTGATAAACTACATATTATACTTTTTTTTTGTAAATATATACATATTATACATATAAACACCCAGACCGAGGCAAATTATACAATGAACAACTTGCCCCCGGTGGGAATCGAACCCACTACCTCCCAAGTTTACGGCAACGTTTGTTACCACTAGACCACGGAGGCGGTCAAAATATATGCCTATGAGACACGTCATTGGCTGAGATAACTAAAGTAACATTATTTTAATCATCCTTTCTGCAACTGGCCGTCAATGTATTCAATGGTGAACTAATCCAAGTTCTATGGTCTATTACTTAAAATGGATCCTTTTTGCGTAACTCGTCCCATTTGATATTATATTTTTTATTTTACATATATACATGTAATAAAATTGATAATATGCATGTATTAGAAGTTTGACCACAATCCTTAAGAGGGTTGTTAAGCTTTAAAATTGATTATTTTAGTTATCATTCCCTTTTAATTGTATTATACAACATAGGTTTCAAAATACTTGTCCGAAATAATGACATTAAGCATTAAACAAATTTTGTTAACAGACGTTATACACTTAATTTAAAAAAATAAAAATATTTATGAATTGCAGATAACTAAAAATAAAAAATAATAATAATAATATTAATAACTTATAATTAATCGATTGTTTCAGGAAAGCTTATTCGATATAACGGACACATCATTCGCCGATATTTCTCTTCGTAACGTCACTTCTCCATTACCACCAAGTCCAAAGAAATCCGCCATGAAACAGCCCAATTCCAAACGAAATTCCAAAACTAAGAAAAACTCGACAATTAAATTCGATTTGAGCAATCTTGAAAGCTCGATCGACTCTTCAGACGATGAAAGTATGAATTATTCGAATACGCGTAGTTCGAAAATTTTGGAAAATTCTCTAGGAAAAAATCCCATGTTATCCCCAAAAAAATCCGACAAAACTATATCACCTTTACCCCAATCGCCTTCGCGTAGATCGGCTCGAAGCATTCTAATACTACAAAATGCTTTAGATCAATCAAATAATACTACATTTTGCTCGAAACCTTCACAATCAATCCAACTTAACCACGACAGTTATTTGGGATCGTCATCAGACAATGATACTTTACAATCGAACAATATAACAAAATCTCCTACAAGAAAATCTAATAGAAGCAGTTTAATTCTGCAAAACGCTTTAGACAAATCGTCAGAAAGTTCTAGAAAATCCATTCGTGGAACTTTAAAACGCGATTCCAAACTAACGGAAACTTATTCCGTAGTTGATTTAGTCTCACCGAATTCGCTTTACAAGTCTGCGTCTCTATACAACTCTGCAGACACAACTTCAAGTAGCAGCATTGTATTTGGTACGCCCATAATCAATGGAACGCGTTTAACCAGAGCCAGATCTTCTATTGCACCCAAAATTGTCGGTTCCAGTACTCCCAATATCACTGAGAAAACTCCAAGAAGTTCAAGTGCTACTGTAAGTGCTAAGAAAAATTCTAGCGAAAGGCGGTCGAAATCCCTCTCGACTCCGATACGTTTGACTAAAAATGTCTCTAATAATACAAATTCGACAATAACAAACGACACTACGCCACCAAAACGGAATAGATCAAATAATTCGCCTCATAGTAAACTATTTGATGATGGACAGAGCACTCCAGTACTAGGCATGAAAGAGCTAATAGAGTCAATACATAACAAAAGCAACGATGCGAATACTTCGACTCGTAGAAGCGGAAATAATACTCCGACAAACGTTAATCTGGTTAAATTAACACCAGCTAATGCGTTAGAAAGGTCCTCGCTTAGAAAATCTCGTTCCGATTTAAAAAAAAGGAATCGTTCAAGTCTTGTCAATTTGAATAGTGTCAAAAAGGTGCTATTGACACGTCTTAGCGATGAAGATTCGGGTTCTTCCGATAAAACGGACGAAAACGCACCTCAACCGAATAATGACGAAACAATAACACCTAAAATGACTGTTCATTTAATACCAGAAGCTGTAAAAGCTCGACATTCTACAGCCAAAAAACCCGTGTCCAAACGCTCTATTATTGACAATTTAGACGATTCAGATACTGTAAAGCAACTGTTTAACAGTCCAGTTAAACGGAAACTATCTCGCAGTATGATCGAGTTTGATAGGAACATGACGTATGAAGAAACGTCGAACAAAAATCGCTTGCGTAGGACAATAGCTGTTAACGAACATACGCCTAATCAGAGCTTGGATTGTATCAACAGTAATACGCCAAAAGTTCCAACAGACGTGTTTGTCAGTCCGCTAGAAAAATCAACTCAAAGTCCAAATTTGGACGCAGTAAATAGATTATTCAGAACTTCTCGAAGTGGAAAATCTTTACCCAAAACGCCTCGCGGTAGAAAATCTGTCAAAAATGATTTGACAAACGTTTCTGGTGTAAAGAAAATGTTCACACGAAACGCGACGCCAAAGAACGATCTGACAGACGTAAGAGGGGTCAAAGACGTATTCTTAGAATCTCCTAAGAATGATTTGAGAAGAGTTACCGGAGTCAAATCATTATTTAAGAATAAATCGCCAAGAAATGATTTGAGCGATGTGAGAGGAGTCAAAAAGTTGTTTTCGAGACAAAGCCCAAGAAATAACACACGTTTGACCGGTGTTAAGCAGATTTTAACGCAAAAATCACCGAAAAACGACTTAACAGACGTTCGCGGAGTAAAACGCATGTTTAGGAAGGAAATCGATAACAGTATGAATCTGAGCGGAGTCGAGGAGCTCTTCGATGTCTCGACGCATTCGAATTCAGAATTACTATTCGATCAATTGGTCGGAAAGCCGATCATCAAGAAGACTTATTCCAAAAGCTTCATAGCTAATAAGAAAAAATCGAATCGAATATCAAAATCGAAATCTTTGACGTCCGAAGTTAATATGAATAATGTCGAACAATGGCTGGAGGAAGAATTAAGCAAACGATTGCATAAAAACACAAATGCGAATAAAACGCGGGAATTATCACGTTTGCTAACTTCTACCGTTGAAGGTAATTCGCCGTTATTGGCATCGAGACGTCGTACTGATATCGAAAATAATTCTTTGCCATTAAAAAAGCGTTCTCTGAATGTTTCCAAAAACGTATTGCCCATTAAGAAACGAGCGATTGTACATTCTACGCCGGTGAAGGCCAATCGCAGTACAATATTAGTGCCAACGGAAATGGGTCGGGTATCTCCTATCGCTGCAGCAGATGAAACTAATATTCTTGTGTGAGTATTTTTACTTTTTTATACAGCCTCTAGAAAAAGTCCTAGTTCTTCATAGCTAAAGCTTTGGCAACATATTGAGAGAATCTGGCCCAATGCATTGGCAAGACTTATTAATTTCATTACAGCCCCTAGTACATAAGGTCCTAGACCTCCACTGTTGGAGATCTGCAGATTTTTATTATTATTGTTATTATCACGACCGTTTCCCTTTCGAGGTGGTCAGAAACCACGCTTATTAAGCGTATTATATTATAAGCGGATTCACATTTAGTCAAATGTACTATAGGCCAATTATGACAAATGGCAAGCTCGTCGATGTCTCCAACATACCAAACTCGAGAAATATCACAAATAAATTAAATGAATTTACATTAATAAATATTTTTGGTTCCGACCAGGAATCGAACCCGGTAGCTCTGAGTCTAAATCTTCGGACTTAACCGCCAGACCACGGAAGCAGTTTATGTTTGATTTGACCTTAAGTTTTTACTTTCATAAAATTAAAGTTTATAAAACCTTTTTTTTATATTTAATGCTTTTATAAATGCTATGAAATAATTATTTTCAGAATTTCGCCTAAACCGAAGCCAACAAGACAGCGTGTCGCTTTATCTATAAAAGAAACTGCAAAATCTCCAAAAAAATCTCCTATAAAACCATCCCCTAGAAAAACTCGGGCTAAAGTATCTCCTATTCCTACTGCCAAAAAAACCACAAGGGCACGCAATAATGACACCCAAAATGTTAAAAAACGTCGTTCCTCTCTAGTTATTACTAAAAAAGCTCCCGTCATGTCGCCTAAACCGACAAAAACTAGAGCTAAAGCACAAAAACCCGTTGAAAAACCAAAAACTCCTGAACAGCCGAAAAAACGCAGGACTAAAACGGAAGAAATCAGCCCAAAACCAGTTCGGAAAACTCGCGCGCAACCGAAACCCTCCACTCCAAAAACTAAACGAACTCAAAAACGAAAATCTTTGCCTCCAGCTGTTGTTATTACTAAAATGTCTCCCAAAATTAAACCACAAGCCGAAAAACCCACAAAAGCTAAAGTTAAAAAAGTTATTGAACCCGAACAACATTCCAAACCTGTTAGAGGGAGGCCGAAAAAAGCCGAAAATGCGCCAGAAACTATAGGCCGAAAACGTAAAACTGTAGAAATACCAATTTTAGACTCTCCCAAAGTCAAAAGAGGCCGAAAAACGTCAACTAAAGCAGAACAATCGCCCGTAAAAAAAATTACAAGAAGAAAGAAAGTAACATTTACTGAAGATACCACAGATAATTTTGCATCTAACAAAAGGGTTAATAGTAAAAATAATAGCAAGAGTCCGAAACAGGTTGCCACTACCAAAAAGATTGCCAGCCCCAAAAAGGTTCCAAGTCCGAAAAAGGTTGTCAGTCTGAAAAGGGTTGCTAGTGCCAAAAAGGTTGCCAGTCCCAAAAAGGTTGCAAGTCCCGAAAAGGTCGCCAGTCCCAAAAAGACTAGAGCAAAAGCTAAGAAAGATGAAGTAGTACCGAAAACACATAAAAAGGCCGCAAAGGACATTGAACCAGAGACCAAAAAGCGTGGAAACAAGAAAGATACAGTGGTAAGTTTACATTAGATAATAATAATAAAATATGTATTTACATTTCTAAAAATAAACCGCCGGATTTCAAAATAATGAATAAATTCACGTTTAAAAGTAAAAGTAAAGTATCATCACGACCGTTTCCCTTTCGAGGTGGTCAGAAACCACGCTTATAAATAAGCGGATTCACATTTAGCCAAACTTTACTATAGGCCAATCATGACAACTCGGGAAATGTCACAAATAAATTAAATATTAATTAAATGTATTTATTTACGTTAATAAATATTTTTGTGTCCCGACCAGAAATCGAACCCGTACCGAGTCTAAATCCACGGACTTAACCGCTGGACCACGGAGGCAGTTCACGTTTAACATTTGGTTATATGGTACGTGATTGGTTAACACAACAGAGTAACAACCAAATTAATGAATTGGCATAACAAAATGTTAAACATTGATTATTTAACATTTTGTACACTATAGTTCGACTGTACTGTCGCAGTGTAGTGTTCGCCTTGACGCTGTAATGCCTTTTTTTTTTACTGAATTTCACTGACAGGCGCTTTTGA
Organism: Tinea semifulvella; assembly: GCA_910589645.1. Classification (NCBI taxonomy): domain Eukaryota; kingdom Metazoa; phylum Arthropoda; class Insecta; order Lepidoptera; family Tineidae; genus Tinea; species Tinea semifulvella. The sequence continues at coordinate 1,009,256 of OU342600.1, forward strand.
TGTCGACGAATAACCAAAGACAAGGACGCGGTCTTGGACAATTGACAACGAAATTTTATTGCAATTTTTTTTTTCGTGTAGTGCAATCAAAGCAAATTGTACGTGGAGTTCTTCGCGCCATTTTGCGTGGACATGTCAAGTGCAAGTTTTTGTTTTGTAAATTAATTTACTGTGGATATTATTGGTCAAAAGTGATGTTGTTTTGTTTAATAATGTGCTACAATGTGAATAATTATGGAAAATGATAAATTGCACTTTAAATATGGGGCACAAGTTGCAGTTTATTTTTTTGCGGTTTTCCCGCGCTGTCAACTCCCATATTTTACCCGACGTGTTTGAGCTATGGTGCCGCGAGTGACTCCAAGAAAAGCATCAAATTCTGCAACATCTGGAATTTGATGAATACCTCATTAGCTCATTAAAAAGAAAGATATATTACGTCAGACTTGGCTGTATGGGCTAGACCCTTTGCCTTCCCCAAAAAAACAAAAATAAATAAATGAAATTGTCCGTGGACAAAATAGTTGACAAATTTTGCAGCATTCCTCTCCTTACCATCGTTGTGCTATATTATTATATTGTAAATATTTCTTATATCGTTTTTAATTGTTATATTTGTTACATTTTCGGGATTTTCTAATTTTCGTAGCCATCGTCGTGATTTGTTTTTTAATTATTATATTTAATACTTTTTAGGGTTTTGTTAATGATTAAACGTTTATTTCAAACAAAACCTTTAATTAAATAAACTATATTACAAAAACTAAATTTAACCTAAAAGAAATACATAGAAAATAACAATTAAATACTTACAAAAAAAATTGCTCCTTCAAATCGCTGTCTTGTGGCATGGTGCCCAATACACTAGCAGCATTTCCCCTTTGAATTAAGCTACTTAATTTTTGTGAGAATAAACTGCCAGCCCTATTGTCACCAGAGACGTCAATGAGCCTTGGAACAATTTCTTTATAGAAAGCTTTTAGTTCCGATCCCCACGGGCCCATCGTTTCTGCAGCAAACTTCGAAAAAAAGTTAATAATTTAATACAAATCATTTGAAAGATGAATTACTTCGCTTCGCTTTCTTTATGCAAGTCGAACAACTGTTTGGATTGACTTAAAACGTCAGCGCTTTGAAGCAACAATTTTCCAAGTTGAACACTATTATATTATTTTTGCCATTTTCATAGACCTTTATTCTAGATGTCTTATTAATCGAGGATATTGTGTTATTAGGTAGAGCCCGTGGTGGAAGAGAAAAAGACACGCGGAAGAAAACGAAAAGCAGACGGTTCTCCGGTCATAGGTAAGGAAATTTATAGACTGACCTATTGTTTTTTTATTTACCTATTTATCATGTATTTTTATTATTTAACTGCCTCCGTGGTCTAGCGGTTAAGTCCGTGGATTTAGACTCGGAGATACCGGGTTCGATTCCTGGTCGGGACACAACATTTATAAATTTAAATAAATAAATTTGATTAATATTTAAATCATTTGTGATATTTCTCGAGTTTGGTACGCTTGAGACATCGACGAGCTTGCCACTTGTCAGATTGGCCTATAGTAATGTTGGCGTGGTTTCTGACCACCTTGCAAGGGATATGGTCGTGATTTATTAAATTTTATTTCTTTGTATTTTCTATTTTATTTTTTTGTCTTATTTAAATTTTATTTTCGTTCCTGTATTCGTACTTTGCTTTTCTGTGAAGTCTTGTTATAGCATTATTATCTTTCCTATATTTGTATTGTAGCTGTAAGTTTTCCTAAATAAATTAATTTCACAAAAAACTTGCGCTTGACAAGTCTATACAAAAGACGCATACAAAAGGCGGGAATTCATTCCCTGCATATAGGGAAATATGTTGCTAAGAGCAAATTAAAAGTTGAGCAAAATAAAAAATCATATTTGAAACAAAGCATCAGCATTACTATTCTACGTAACAACTTGGAACTTTGCCCATTGGTAGCGATTTGGAGCAAGTTTTTTATTTATAATATTTTTATATCATTTTGTTTTTTTATTGTCTTTTTAGTTGTATTTTTTATTATTAAGTAGTTTATTTTAAATTAAAAAAAAAAGAAGTAAAAAAATGTAAAACCCTATGATTTTGGACATCTATTTCAAGCTGTTTGTTGTTTTTTTTTAAATCCATAAGAATGCCGCAATATAGTTTTTTCCAAACAATGTAGCAATTCCATTATTTAAAAATTACCTTTTTTGTTAGTTATGCAGTGTTTGTAAAAACCTTTAAATGAGGTGGGGGAACATTTACTAAGAACTAAATTCTTATGTAACCTATCAAAATATGATTATATAAATCAGACAGTAGTCATTTTATATTATACCCTCAAAATGTCGATAATTGTGTTGCTTATGGTATAAATAATTATAGTTTTTTTTGTTGTACAGTGACTCCAAAGAGATTGCCTCGCTCCACTCGTGCGGCAGAGAAGTCGGCTTCGCCCAAAAAAACTAAGACCGAAAATACACAACCTAAAGGTAACTTTGTACATCAACCCAGTCCCTAGTACCAGTCACAGAACTCCACTGCTGAAGATAAACATTCCAGAACATTGAGGGATAATTTGGCCTACACTCGCCATGCTGCTGGCATGATGTTAATTTTTGACAATTAACGATTCTACAAATATCAAATCAAATCATTTATTTTATAGAATACGATACATGTTGTGGCTAGTAGTAGTACAGTTTTCCGGCTTATCTGCCATCATGCAGCATGTAAATATTTACAATTATTTAAATAGGCAATAATTTCGACCAACTAAATACATATAAATTAAAAATGGAAAAATAAATTACATGTCAATTACTTATAGGTTATGTCAAAGGATAGGTAACGATAATAATTAAATTTTCCTACTTAAGTACATCATTTGAATAGTATAACTTTAGTACCAATAGCTTAAATAACTTTTTTCAAAATCCCTTAAATTTAATCCTTATAAATCAGATGGCAAATGGTTAAATATTTTAATTGCCATACAGTAAAATTTTTTCGAGTAAATATTAAACAAACATTATTAAACAAAACAACACCACTTTTGACTAACAATATCCATAGTCAATTAATTTACAAAACAAAAAAAATGGCTCCTCACTTTTTTCCTCGGCCGAGGCCAAAGCAATCAGTCCTTCAGCCAAGCAACAAACACAAAATTAAATCAAATTAAAGTCTAAACAAGTTCTAAGGATATATCATCTTCCAAATTTTATTAAAATCACTTCAGTAGTATAGGCGTGGAATCACATAACCTATGCCCTTGGTACATGGCTGCCAAATTTTATCATTTCTGTTATGTAATTAGTTGTCAATAAGAATACGTTAATGTTATAATATTTTTGTTTATTTACATGAACACTTCTAATGTCAACCTACCCACATATTGTATTTAATTTGTGATTAAGCAATAAATCTGTTCTGTGTATAATTGCGAGTTTAATATTTAATTGACGTATCAAAACATAACAATTTCAGTTCAGCATAATTATAAACAAATGTAAATTATAGATTATTAATAATTTTTTTTTTTTTTAACCAAAATTATTTTTGTTTACAGCTTCAACCTCGAGAGGGCGTAGAAGAAGATAGTCGAATTTATAAACTACCTTCAAGTTCAAATTAATTTAGGTAATTACAAACTATATACCCTTTAGGTGTAGCTTTTGATAGCATATCCCACTCCCTCGCAAACGATACAACATATTCAATTTTTTTTTATACTAGCACATGTGACCTTGTCCCCACCTGATGGTAAGTGGCGCGCATGGTCCATGAATGTTAGCAACTGGAATAGACACTCATGTCCGACATCAGTCCTTAACACTTCGCTTGAAGGACTCCAGGTCATAGGAAAGTGGAAACACAGGAAGAGCATTCCACATCTTTATTGTGCGACAGATGTATGAGTCCCCAAATTTATAAGGGATGGTGACTACGGTATGTGGGTGCATATTCTGAGTGTGGTTCGATTGCGGAATGGATATAACATTCTTTACAAAAAACATAACGACTATAAGGGAGGCCTCCTTTTCTTAGACCAGCCTATTGTCGGTCGCAAGCCCGAGACACCATTCTTTTCATTTCACACACGATGGACCCGGCACCCGCACTGTATTTATTAGATATCCGATATTGTTTTTTTTTTTCTTTTCAGGTATATTGCTAAAGCCAATCACAAGATATATCTTCGCATAGTTAATTAACTTCTACATTATGATATGAATATTAAAATTTACAGTAGCTACCATTTTGGATTGTGTTTTAAAAATATTTATCTTCATACAGATGAAGTTACTTTGTGTCAACGCAATCAAAAATAATATATACACTAAGATCTTAAATATTTGTCATCTTGTTTTCATTATAATGCCTGTGAGAAATAAACACACAGGCTTGGTACTATCCCTATGTTCGACTTGGCGTTTGTCTATGGTTCGGTAATTAAGCAAGCTTTGCTTTATATGCTTTCAAGTCGAACATAGCATATCCCTTTCAGCACGGACAATACCAAGCGTGAGTTATTACAAAAAAATATGCTCCGAAACAGCCTGGATAGATCGTGCACTCATCTAGATACTTAGTGATTATCTTTAGTAAATTGTTAGTCCTGGTCCTTTTTTAAGAATAAAACATACAATAGTGTTTTTTATTTCCATCGTATTACCCAACGCGCATTAGAAAACAACCACGCACGAATATGCGGAAGAGGTTTTGTGGAATTCGCTGGTGGAAGAATTTATTAAGTATTTTTAAGAGATATTTTAGACCTTAAGTATTTCAAAGTTAAATATCTCTTAATATCCAATTTTTATTTTGTCGTGCTGAAAGGGATAGAAAATCAAGAACCAAGGGTTCCATAATAACTTGTAGCCAATAAACTGCTCAAATATGACAAAATAATATATAATAATTTTGTAAGCGCTTTTTAGTTATAATCATGGTTTAATTTTAATTTATATTTTTCTCAATTTTAGTTTTTTTTTTAGATATAGAAATAATTAATTTTGTGTATCCCAGAGACGGGAGCTTTTTATTTGCTATTTTTAATTTATGTTTTCTTTTCTAGTTTAATATTGCTATCATGCTTGATATATTAGAATTAACATCATTAAAAAAAAAAAAAAAAAAAGTATTTTATTGTAACATTTTACAATTAAAAATTACCACAAATCATTAACTTGAAGCAATTTCCTAAATAATTTATACTTTTACATGGCTTTACCCGTATTCTAAGACGTTTCCTCAACGACTCCTCCACTCAACCATTCCTTTCAGCTGTCAAATCCTCGAAATCGGTTTACTTAATTGGACGTAGTTAGTTGAGCAAAAAGAGGGACAGTTCTATTCCTCGCGTGTCGAGGGGTCCCTCCGTTTGACAGTTCTATTCCTCGCGTGTCGAGGGGTCCCTCCGTTTGACAGTTCTATTCCTCGCGTGTCGAGGGGTCCCTCCGTTTGACAGTCCTATTCCTCGCGTGTCGAGGGGTCCCTCCGTTTGACAGTTCTATTCCTCGCGTGTCGAGGGGTCCCTCCGTTTGACAGTTCTATTCCTCGCGTGTCGAGGGGTCCCTCCGTTTGACAGCTGGAAGAAATAATTGAGGAGCCGTTGAGGACACGTCTGAATACGGGTGTTGATGTAGCCAGAGCTCGTGAACCCTACGTTAATAGACTAATAAGTCGGTGTGCCAAATGTGTACGGTATGAAAAGAGAATGCCGTACGTTACGAGGTTTCTCGCCACAGCTCGCGACGAGTGAAAACCTCGTATATCGTATTTTTTTTACCAAATAGATTACTTTTCCCAAGAAACCATGTCGGAAATGACAAAAAAGTTTGGCTTCTTCATACAATTGACCATTTTAAAATTAACAGTTTGTACGAAGAAGCCTTTTTTTTTTGTCATTTCCGACGTATCTAAGGATAAGACCATACAAAGTCACCGCGTATACAATACAATATATACATATATACAAGTAGTACTGAAGTTATAAGGCATTATGAGCGATATAAAACCTTTTCCTTACATTTTGTACCATATACTGTATTAAGTAAGATGTGCGGGCCGAAGGTCTCAAGATATCACTAAATACATACTCGGAGGGTTAACACGTTCTCATCTAATAAAAGAAAGAGTTAATCAAGCACAAACTTTAGATTGTAAAAAAAAGTGGATTCTTATGTTTACTGTCAGTTAGCGTGAATTTAGCCGAAAATATTTCAATTTTTTAAAAAATCATTTACTCTTATTGTTATTGAGAGTGTCCGTTTGCGGCTAAAGATCGAGAATTATATAATGGAATCCGTGTATACCGCGTTTGTATGGTCTTACTCTATAGACTAAATAACATATGAGTCTAGAGCACAACCGGCCCGCTGCAAGATTTGATCCGGCACGCGAGACATTTTGTAAAAAAAACCACACTATTTTATGATATTTACTCCAAATAAACGCACAAAAATTAAATTGCGCGGTCCGCAAACGTATTTGCACACTAAAGTTAGGCCCACAACATGTCAAAGGTTTGCCCATACCTGGTCTAGAGTCAACTTTTCCTAAGAAACATAAAAATTTTGGCTCCTCCACACAAACTGTAAAATTTTAATAGTCAAATTTGTATGGAAAAGCCAAAAATTTTGTATAATATTGTGTAATTTTAACGTAAATAACGGACTCCATTAATACTGTAATGGAATACGTCTGATCGTTTCGAACACAAAAACATTAACCAGCTGTAAATGGTGGATTTTGACCACCCCGTAAGGGAATACAGTCGTATTAATTTGATATTTATTAATTCAAATTTATATGATTTTTTTGTAAGTAATAATAAATCTTCAGTTGCAGACATTAGAAATATTTCCATAGCTCTTTGATTCACATAGCATAACATAGGAAGGTGCATATAATTGGCCACAGGTCCAGACATTTTGACTTATAAAATATAGTATTATACAATAATATTATTTCTCTAAGAACGTGTGAAAAAGTTTGATTTGCTTTCAATTAGAACATCTACGATATAAAATGTTTTTTACAATTTTATGCTTACATGATGTATATTACAATTTGGTACAATGGGGTGTATCACGCAATACTTGATTCGAAACAAAAAACAACACTTAACACTAACCTACCGTTCCGATACGCGATAATAGTAACCTAAGCACGCTTAAAGGTGTTCCGATACGCGCTTAAACTGTTTTGCCAAGCTGTGTGACGTCACAAATGATACCATTTCTCGCGCTTAGACTGCTCACGATATCGAGGTAGATCGCTCTGAGCACTGTCAGTTTTTTTGTCATAACGTCCCGCGCCATTTTCAAGTTAATTTAATATTAGGTTTTTTTTTTTTTTAAATAATAAATTCCCAAAATAAGTTAATAATATTAAACTTTACACATATAAAGATGAATAAACCGAGAGATGTATGTTTGTTATTATTCATACTCAAAGATGTGGAATCCGCAATTTATCTTCCATACATTTAAAAAAAAAACTAACATTTTATGAATGAAAATGTGATTTAGACCGTTACGAATTGATATCAAGCTCTGAGCATCCAAATCGCGATATTTGATTCGGAACGACGGTCTACAGCGTCGTTCTAAGCGCTCTGAGCGCGATTCGGAATGAGGGGTAAATTACACTACAAATAAAACTAAAATTATAAACGTCCTATGGGCGTAGTGTGCCGAGGACACGTCCCCTGAACGGCGAGGCTGACCCTATGAGCAAATTATTAAGTAAAATTCGTAAAAATCTATAAAAAAAATAAAAAAAATATTGTACAAAACTAAGCATAAGTGAGTAAATATACAAGTTTTAATGACGTAAATGCTTTTTCTATCAACTAACCTTGAGATCTGTTATAAGGTGCAGACATGTTACGAAGACATTTGATATGTAGGCAATAATTTGTCTAATGTGATAAAATGGCAGTGATACATCCCATAGTCGAAATACACACTTTAATCGCGTTTTTAAAATGAGAAATAATTAAACTATAATTTATTATAACTTTGGTTGGCTCAACTAATGTAGTGACAACTGACGTATAACGAAAAATTATGATTTTCTAAATATAAATATAATCGAATTACATAGTGGTATGGTCAGGTGTGAATTTCTTTCATGGTACCAAAAGATAGATTAAAAAATCACTAAAAGTATGGTACTATGGTACATCGGCTCCACACGTTGGCACCAACGTCGTTTATAATTTAGTGAGTCGTCCACAAGTTGGCTATTATAATCGTACTAGTTCTGCCCTGCCCCGTCAAAGCCAATATTAATATGTCCGATTTAGGAATGAAAATGTGTTGCTCCAAGTGCTTTTAAAGTATTAAAAGACAAAATAACGATTTTCCCTCTCGCTCGCACAATCATAAATTTTAAAACATTTTTAATAAAATTACAGACATTTTCGAGATACATTAATCATAGATTTGTTAGTAAAATCGTTATAAATGTCTATGCTATATTTCTCTGTCTAAAATTAGAAAAAATCTGATTAATCTTTTGACATGTTTAACGTATGCCTATGAAGCACGGCATTGGCTAAAATAACCAACGTGAGACCAATATATGGATCATTGCTTAATTTAATCGGTCTTTCCTTTCCGACACTCGACAGCCAACCCTCGCAGCACTCGCCAAAACGTTGCCAGCAAACTTCTCAATCCGCACATTTAACCAACATCGATGCCAACGTGTGGAGCCAGCCCTAGAAATATTTAAAACATTTCAAATAATAATAAATGCATAGTTTAACATAATGACATATTTGGACATGTGCTATAATATAAGCTATTGTTGATTCAATAATAAATGATTGTATTATATAAATTTTTATTTGTTTTATTTTATGCACCCTGTCGACGCTTTGTATTATACACAGACTATTAAGGGTATCAGACGGACGTCTACGATACATCGACTTTGAACCTTATAGCCACAGCAAAATTGAACTGACAGTTCACTTTTTTTTTAGCGCACAGAGTTTAAAGATACAACAGGCTATTAAACCTACTACGTAGGTACTTACTATTTTCGTTAAAGGTATTATTTTAAATAAAACTTCATTATTATTATTATTTTTTTAATTTCTTTTTGTCTTACTACTTGAGTTAGCAAGTTTATTATGTTTCTCATTAAACTCCACAAATCCATGGATGTTGTAATTTTTCTGTGAGTAAGTTAAGGCAGAATCGAGTCATTTCATCAAACATTACAGAACAGTATTTCTTTTTTTCATTCCAGCTACTGACCTGAAATATGTATTGGTTATTATTACTAATAAAAATGCCACATACCCACAAACATTAATATGAAAAATGGCAGTCAGCTTGTTGTATTTATTTGTATAATATAGTTATATCTCTATTTGAGAATCGCCACTTTACTCTGTTGTTTGTGGTTGTTATAAGTAATCATAAATAATGTAATTATCAATATAATTAGCAAACTACATGTTAAAAAGATAATAAGCCTGAAGGAGTTTCTTACCATTTCTTCTTCAGGGAAAATAATCTTGAAGTGGATTAAAATATCAATTGAAAATTTCAAATACCTATATAATGATACCACACTTAAATAGTTCGTCGGCATTCATTTTTTATTATTTTTCCACAATATAGCGTCTGGTAGTCGCCTTAATGAAATTTGATTAATGTCATATCTTCAGTGACACTCGCGAGATGAAGACGATTCGATTGACGTGAGAATCATCAAAATCAGCCAACGCGTTTGATCTCCAGTTTGCCACAAGGCTGCGATGCTATTTATAAGTTAAACAAAATATTTCATGCTACGAAATATTATTGTTTGTGTCTTTATGATTAATTCGGCCACAATGGCACTTTATAGGGACGGAAACACACGCAAAGCAAGCGAAACCCTCGCCATAATTTGCATAAGAAATAGCACGAAGACAAGAGATTTACTATCTACCTGTTTAACGAGAATTTAACGTTCCCATCTGTATCCACTAGGAATGACAATCTTTCAAAGCTATTCATGATGTCAAACTATCTTTATTCACGTAAACCTATTCATTTTACTAATACCATAACGTAAAACATGGCGAATTTGCCCAAAATGTGTTACTTCGGTCGGTTGTGTATTTTTTAGTTAACTAAAAAAATAGGGAAAATATTGCCATCGAAATATTGAATTGCGTGAAGTACAATATTTATGACAAAAATATGACAAATCACAACTTTTGGGGAAAGACGTCATGTGTCACGTTATATATCTATAAAAAAAGGAGTTCTTCGCGCCATTTTTCACGGACATGTCAAGTGCATGTTTTTGTTTTGTAAATTACTTTGAAAATTCTGTTGTTTTGTTTAATAATGTGATGCTGCGAGTAATTCCAAGAGAAGCATCAAATTCTGCAACATCTGGAATTTGATGATGACGACTCATAAGAAAGAAATATATATTACGTCAGACTTGGCTGTATGGGATAGACGCATTGCCTTCCCTATCACATTGTTCATCATCCATTGGCGAAGAGAACTAAACCGATTTTATTGAAATATGTCACTTTATTACACGGACAAACAGCTAGTAAATGTTTAATTATTACAAATTATTGTATTTTAATAGACATTAATCTACCTTTAGTAAATCGATGTAATTAGAAAAAAAAAATACGCGAACCATTATTAAATTGGGAAACTTTTTGAGAGTCTCTCGCGCCATTTTGCGCGGCCATGTCAAGTGCAAGTTTTTGTTTTGTAAATTAGTTTACTGTGGTTATTATTGGTCAAGAGGGGTGTTGTTTTGTTTAATAATGTGCTACAATGTGAATAATTATGGAAAACGATAAATTGGACTTTAAATATGGGGCACAAGTTGCAGTTTATTTTTTGCGGTTTTCCCGCGCTGTCAACTCCCATATTTTACCCGACGTGTTTGAGCAGTGGATGGTTCCGCGAGTGACTCCAATAAAAGCATCAACTTCTACAGCATCTGGAATTTGATGATGACCTCATTAATTCATGAAAAAGAAAGATATATTACGTCAGACTTGGCTGTATGGGCTAGACCCTTTGCCTTCCCTATCATCTCATTCATCATTCATCGGGAGAAGAGAACCAAAAAAAAAAAAAAAAATTGGGAAACTTTTGGTGCGTAGTCGCAAATGATTGGTCGATTCGTACCGCGCCTCCACCTGATTGGTCGATACGTACTGTGCCACTACTGTCCATGTTTTTAGACTGCCGTCTTGTTGCTGCATAGACTGACTGGCCATAAATACTGTTAAATAAAAAAAAATAATAATAATATTAAATTTAAATTTGGAACCTGTCCTTAGTATGGCATGATCTAACTAAACTCTAAACGCCATTGATAATTTAGTCTCTAAAACACTTCATAAGATTGGCAGTGACGAATTTTTCCATGGAGATGCGAGTTTCAATCGATAACTGGCCAAAGATAATTTTTGAAAGTACTTAATTTTTTAAAATAGCTATTATATTATTGTATATATGGACACTGCAGTACCTAAGTAATAAAAGTTTTATGTAATAGAAAAAACCGATGTTTTCCTTGTAACAATATTTATATCAAGACTACACCAATGCTTCATAGCTAGAATCTAGATAATAATCGTATCTCGAATCATCCTCATTATAGTCAGTTTTGAATGCCCACGATGCCTAATCTACTGGTATACATTAATGTATTATATTGTCAAATGTGATTCCGAATAACAATAACTTATCGTAAACATATTTTATGGCTCTATATATACTACTGTTATGTTTGGAAATTAATGCCGAATAGACCTTTTACGATTAATAAAATGTATTACGATCGTGATCACTAGCTGGTTGGTCAAAAACCATGCTTTTAGGAGAAAGGAGCTAAGAATAGTGGATGGTTGAAAACATCAGGGTTTTGCGTTAGACACTAGATTGAAGATCCAGTCAATGTAAGACTGAAAAAAGCCCATGCTAGTAAGGCTGGATCAATATAAAAAAAAAGATTAATAAAATTTATCGAACATATTCATTATACTATATATATAGCATGTAACCAGTATATGTACGTGTTATCTATGTATTGTTTTAATTATATTATAGATTTTATATCGTTCTTTTTTTAGTTTTTAACTCAATAAATCTCTTTATCTCAAATATTAGCCATCAAGCACCTTACAATCCCTGCTCATATCTCCCAAAGGTTAGCTGTTAGAAAATGATTTTAGACATTAAGCTCGCCTATGTACTGTAAAATGTATTATTTTCTGTGCAATAAAGAATTTATCTATCTATGTTCCTTGGTACCCAGGAATCGACATGGGGTATATAAAGTTACTCTGAGCACCACATTACATACACTATAACCCCCTAAAGGTTTTTTAATACAAGTGAAGCCGGGTTAAACAGCTAGAAAAAAAATATATATTTGAAAGTCCTTCAGTGTTTCCACGTCCAAGTATTTAAAATAGTTTCCAACGCTGAAATACAATTTACGATTTAATTTCAGCCATATTTCATTACGGTTGCAAAATTCCTTTGCTTGTTGGAATAAATGCCGTGATATTGCATATGAGAAGAAAAAGTATTATATTAGTGAAAGTAATGGTTAAACTCTTGATATTCGAGTTACTGAGGCAATTTGGAAACTTTTTTATATAGTACCTCATAACCTGAATATGATTTATTTTGTAAATCTGATATAGCTGAGTTTTCCTTGCAGATTCTTTTCTCAGTCGCATTAAACATTAACAAAGGTCACTGGAATCTTCTGGTCTTCTGCTAACAGCTTACTTATTGGACAACTTTGCTTTTAGTCTTCTACTAGCAGGAGTAGAATCATTCAAATGAATTAAATTAATGACGTTTCATAAATGCCTGTAATAGGTTTACGTGAATAAAGATATTTTGACTATCACTTTAAAACCCCAAAGTGGACGAAATCGGGAAAAGTGTGCGAAAAATGTAAATATAATTTTTTTAGTTTAGTTTATCACACCATACATTCCTACCGGAATTCAATTCAATTTTCAATATATTTTTTTTATACATTTATCACTATAGATAGGTACATGACAAATAACAGAACTGGAGGTTGAAACATTTATAAAATAAACTTAAATAAATAGATTTATTAAGGCATTAAAGTCAACGGAGAATACATCTCGCACCTCCGATTCGCAGATGACATAGTCATAATGGCTAGCTCGCTGGAGGATCTTAGCAGAATGCTGAACGGTTTAAATGTGGCATCCCAGCAGGTTGGTCTCGGTATGAACTTGGACAAGACGAAAGTCATGTTCAACGAGCATGTTATAGCGAGACCAATCTGCGTGGGAAACGCTACTCTCGAGGTTGTGCAAAAATACGTCTACCTTGGACAAACCATCCAATTAGGAGTAGCCAACTTCAGCAAAGAAGCCGATAGACGCATTCAGATAGGATGGGCAGCATTCGGGAAGCTACGTCACATCTTCCTATCGAACATAACAGTGTTTGAAGACAAAAGTTTTCAACCAGTGCGTTCTTCCAGTAATGTCGTATGGTGCAGAAACGTGGACACTGACGGTAGGTCTGGTCCACAAGTTCAAGGTCGCTCAGCGAGCTATGGAGAGAGCTATGCTCGGGATTTCATTAAAAGATAAAGTCAGAAACCAAACCAAAGTTGCCGATATAGCTTTTAAAATTAGCAAGCTGAAGTGGCAATGGCCTGGACACATATGCCGCAGAACCGATGAACGATGGAGTAGACGGGTTCTGGAGTGGAGACCACGTACTGGAAGACGCAGAGTGGGACGACCCCCCGCCAGATGGACAGATGACCTGAGGAAGGTCGCTGGTGGGGGATGGATGAGGGTGGCAGAAGATCGTGTGAAGTGGCGAGCCTTGGGGGAGGCCTACATCCAGCAGTGGAGAGACACAGGCTGATGATGATGATGATGAAATAGATTTATTGCGGCTGTAAAGTGGCTTTGTCAATAACTAATAAATACCTAATAAATAAATGATAAAAAATATGTCAATTAACTTAACTAAATAATACTAATTATTGTAGCAGCTGTAAAGAGGCCTTGTCAATAATTTAAAAGTACCTAATAAATAATTTATTAAAAATATGTCAATGTACTTAACTAGAAAGTGAATGAAAAGGTAAGTACGCGTAATCATTATTGTTTAAAAAAATGACATCCGAAACATAGGTAATTAACTTCGGATATATAATAAATTAATATTTTAGTAAAAAGCCCAATATTTATTAGAAAAAAAAATGTAAAAAAACACTAGCACTTAAGCTCATATATTTTTTACCTAAAATAGTACAACAGGGAGTGTGTGTGTATACGTATCGCTTTTTCCTCTTAGCTTTTAGGGCTGTGAGGCGTAAATGTTGAAGAGCCTAGGTTGCTCTTACACGATTAAGCAAAAAGGTGCGTAACGATTTAAGGCTACGGCACACTGGAAATATAAGATCGAGCAAATGAGAATGCCCATTTTTCTTAGAGAAATGGGCCTAATAAAATGTTCTCGTGCCATAATGATTTCTTTTATATTTGATAGTTAATATATTTTGTTTTTATAATCTGTAATAAATTTTATTTGGTAGATAGGCCCTCACTGATATAAAAACGTTCCCGTAAAACCAATCGAAGTCATGTAGCTGCACCACTAGTCGCTAGATAGCAAGCGTCGGGAGCGCCTAATATTAATATTTATATCGAGTAAAACTAGTCTTTTTGTATGCATTGTGATATAATTTCCGATGAATAAAGCATGTGGCATTATCCTTGCCCCCCAAAGTTGGTAGGTACACAAAGCAAGCGGCACGTTTTTAAGGGTGCGTTTTGTATTGAATAGGCTATATACATCGATGATTTTACCCTAGCAATTGACAAAAACTTTTTTTTACGATAATAATTACATAGTTTCGATCTCGCCGATTTGTAACCGCTAGACCACGGAGGCAGTTGAGAGTGTGGGTGCATGTGCATGTGTATATTTAGAAACTATGATTTAATGATTGCTAACTAATTTATCCTACCTACCAACTAATAAATAATAAATATATATCTTAGAACAATAACAGACATATAAAATAATAATACTTTCCATACATACAATATTACAGATACGGCTATAATTATGTGCATCTATAATCTAGTAGCTGAACCATTTTTAATTACAATTTCTAGAATTTTAATTGCTAACTTTAAAAAAATATGTTTAACCAACATTTACTCGATGCAGGTCGGTATAGTGTACGTGAAACAACAAAACAATCAATTTGAAAGTGCACGTCATACACTATTCATTCTGTACCGATTGGTCTTGCTTTGATTTTCATACCGTTTGGTTTCCTGACTTGTACCATATTTGTTGTCTCTGACTTTCGGCAATCAGCATCGCAGTAATAGTTTGATAAAAAATCGTTCTTGTAACTTCATACCTGGCCTGGATTAACTCAAAAATCAAAATTTGTCAGATGCCTTAGTTTTCTTTTTAACAGCACAATGTTATAGCCGAGCCAGAGATCTACACGCGGACTGAGATGGATGGATCTTATTGGTTCCTTCGAGGAGTCATTAAATAAATTAGCTACCATAAACTCTGCCGATAGTGTTGTACCACCTTAACTTTAACGCACCCTTATTTCTAAACTTAATATCAAGTAATATTTGTAAAATACCTATTTAAAAGCGTTTAACGTTTTTGCAACCCTCTCGCTCGCACACCCCTCTCGCTCGCACAACCCTCTCGCTCGCACAACATAGTATTATTAAAGATTATTCAAGCACAAGTATACTTTTAAGAAACTACACTTTCAAGGGAATAAAATTACGGAATACAGAGATATATTATCACAGAAGAAATGATCAGGAACGGGCTCAAGACTCAGCTTTACGCAGTGGAAGTTGGTGCGAAAGGAGTTCCAGAAAAATCTTTGCATCACTTACTGAAAGAATTGGGCCTAAGCAGGTCTGCAGAAAATACATTTACGGAACGAGCTTCCAAGACGGCATTAACAGAATCATACAGTATTTGGTTGGGTAGGGAGACAAGTAGAATGGTGGATGTTGAGCGTATTATTGCACAATAAAATAAAAAAGGGAGGCCTCCTTTTTTTAAACCAGTCTATTGTCAATTCAATTCATAATTCTTTATTGTCAAGATTATTTACATTGGTATAAAGAGGTGATGTTCATTACTTAAGTTTTAAATATTCTGCCACACTATAGGCATACAATAATTATATTTTATAAATATAATTAACAAGCAAGAGTCCAGCAAGCGGCGCAAGTATGTAAGTATATTAAAAGATTACTTATCTGTGCCGTTTGCTGTAGAAACTCTGGGCCCATGGAGTCCAAGCGCAAAAAAGTTTTTAAAAGTCATAACACCGCGTCTTGTTGTCTCCTCCGGTGACAAGAGGGCTGGTTTTTTCTTTCCCCAAAGAATCAGCATTGCAATTCAGCGGGGAAATGCAGCCAGCGTTATTTCCACCATTCTTTATTACACCATTATTTTTTTCTTGTTTTTTATTTGTTTTATTTTAATTTTATTTTTAATCAATTTTGTTAATTTTTTTTCTATAACTCTTATTTATATTACAGGGGTTGTTGGAACCTTATCGATACCATTTTCTGAACCATAGACCCTTTTGTCATAATATCATTGTTTTATTTTTTAACTTTATTTTATATTTTTATTAACACTTATTTTTGTGTCAATTAAAACTAAATAAATAAATAAATAAAATAAAATCGTATTTGCGACATTTGTTCTTTCCAGCCGAGCAGTCCCAGCTCTAAATGATGTGCCCTAAAGATGTTGTCACAAATAGCGTCCCAATCCCAATGCTATTTTATTGAAATAATTTTAAAAATAAACCTCTTTTTAATAATATTGCCACAAACAGACATAACAAGCCGGTTTTTTGTTTCATAAAAAACCCAAAAAGGCCATATTGCAAACCAACCACAGCGTTTGCGGTAAAAAAGGTAAAATTTGCGGTAAAACAGGAGCGAAATAGGGTAAAATTGGCAACACAACATACACAGGATAAGCCATTCACTTTTATTCCCCGTCATTAATATAAGGATTTTGTATCCTCTAACCATAGACTAAAAATGTTCAGATAGGCCTATCTAAAACGTAAAGTATCATCACAAACGTTTCCCCCATAAGGGTCGTCAGAAACCACGCTTAGAAGCGGATTCACATTTAGCCAACTTTAATTAATTTACTGGAAAGTAGGTTTTCAAATATGAAATAATAAAATAAAAAATATTATTTAATAACTAACCACATATATATAACTACATATATACATACAGATATATAATAAACTAAATACTAATACATAAACTATACATAATAATATACATACTTACAAATTTTGTTAGGAAAGTAAATGCGAATAGACCATTTTTTAAATAGCGATCTGGTGGTTACTAGCCTGATGTTAGGATAGGCCAATTATGACAAGTGGCAAGCTCGTCGATGTCTCTCTAGCGTAACAACTCAAGAAATATTACAAATAAATTAAATGAATTATTGTGTTCTGACCAGGAATCGAACCCGGTACCTCCGAGTCTAAATCCACGGACATAACCGCTAGACCACGGAGGCAGCAAGATCAACAGAAAGAAACAGTACAAATAACTTAAATATTAAAAATGAAATTAATATATACTAAACCTAATAAAAAATAAACTATATACGAATACTTAAGTATAAATAAAAACTATCCTCTAGAGGCGTCGAATCAGAAATAGACCCAATTGACAGACTGGCACACACAAACAAAGAATTCGATTTTAGAATCTCAGTTGCTTTGTATTTAGAGATATTTTTATTTATTTATACAAGGTCACATGACTTTGCGCCCACCTGATGGTAAGTGGCGTGCAAGGTCCATGAATGTTAGCAACTGAAATCAGTCACTCGTAACCGATATCAGTCCCAAACACTATGCTTTTTCACACTTCGCTTGAAGGACTCCAGGTTATAGAAAAGTGGAAATACAGAGGCTGAAAGAGAATTCCACATCTTGCGATAGATCTATGAGTCCCCAAATTTATACGTACGTGAAGGGGCTGGGTGAAGGGTGACTACGGTATGTGGGTGCATATTCTGACCTGCGCGTGTGGTTCGGTTGCGGAATATAGAGGAAGGAAGATTAGCTAGATTTAGTTCCGATCTCGCGATATTCTAAATATAATATTATCTTATCTGTTAGTTTGTACTGTCTATGGTAGTGTCATTACTGCAGATTGGCGCTTGTTCGCGCAACATAATTAGCTAAATTGGTTCATTATTTGTTAACACTTTTGTTATTTTCTGTCGCGGTTATTTCCATTTGTTTCGGCCAAAATACACGTGCACGACTAAAGGCTTCGGTACACAGGTTGTGTTGCCGAAACCAATCACTCGGCCAGTCTTGGCCTTGCATCAGAACAGCTGGTCGAGACCTCTTAGTCTTGCACTTCTAATCTTGGTCTTACGGAAGAATAAAAGTAGGTATGTTTCTAATTGTAGTAAGGACACCTTGTAAAACTTTAGTGTCTATCCGCAAACTGCTATCTCTAGAACTACCGGTCTGATTTACCTGAAATTTGGAATGGTTATAGATCTTGTTGACCAACATCTTATCCAAAAATGAATTTATTTATTTATTTATACATATGTATAAATAAATAAATATATTTATACATATGTATAAATAAATAAATAAATAAATATATGTATACAGAGGTTGTGACAAAAACTCTGTTGTAGGTTTATAACGCTTTACTTAATTTATATTCTTATTATTCCTATATTATTATTCATCAATACCTAAAATGTCAAAAGGTTACAATATATATAGGTTATACAATAACTGCATCCGTGGTCTAGCGGTTAAGTCCGTGAATTTACCGTGGAGATACCGTATCGATTCCTGGTACACAGGTTCGTGGTGGGCACAATAATTTAGTTAATTTCTTTGTGACAGACTCACCAATTACGGTGGGCGGCACTTGGGAAACTCCAGCATATTCTCTTATCGTCCATACCACAATGTTTGAAGACGAAGGTCTTTAACGCAAAGACGTGGGGCAAAAGACTGACAGTGGGTCCGTTCCATTAATTCATGGTCGCTCAGCGAGCTATGGAGAAAGCTATGCTTGGTATTTCACTAATGGATAGAATTCAGAGAACCAAACTAATAATTTTAAAAGCTCGGTCAGTCAGAGCTTTTAAAATTAGCAAGCAAAATGGCAGTGGGCAGACACCTCTGACGCAGAACCGACGACCGACGGGGCAAACGGCAAAGAAGGTCGCTGGTGGAGATTGGATGAGACTTGCAATAGACCGCGTGCAGTGGCAAGCCTTAGGGGAGGCCTACATCCAGCAGTGGAGAGACATAAGCAATGCCGAATAGATATTACTCTGGAAAGTGTCAATAATTTATTCGGGAATGTGTTAGAATTTGCCGGCTATCCTAGTTTATCTATCCATCGCACCTGTGAGAATATTATAAATGTTAAGGCGGAGATTTGTGGCTGGTATAAACTGCACAAGTTTTTTTCTATATTCTATACGTGTGATTTAGGGCCGTTAATACATCAATACAATATTTTCAAAGATTTTTCAATTCCGAGTGTAGGTTTTTATCAACTTTATAGGAAATAAAATTACGGTCGTTTTCGCTAAAACATTTATAAAAACATCACCCTTCGTCTAATTGTCTGCTCTGGTGACAAGAGGGCTGGTTCTTCCCTCGCTTAGAGAATCAGCATAGCGATTCAGCGAGAAAACGCGGTCAGCGTTCTTGCCACCATGCCACATGGACACGATTTATATCTAAATTAGGTTTTTTTTTTAAATCATATTTTATTAGAGGCAAATTGAGCCTGTCAGCCCCATCGTAACTTAACCTAAATAAACAAACAATTATCAGTTTTACATCTGCCTATTCTTATTATAAATATTAAAAAAAAAAAATACTAACCTAGCCGATTGGGAACAAGGGTCAGCTAGCACCGAATTGAATTCAATTGAATATGTATTCAATTTTAGATGTTGTATTAGGTATTGCCTTTCGCTCTGGCTCCTGACACAATCCCTTAAGATGTGTTCTACATCTTCTACTTCACCACAAACTTCAAAGAAGCAGTCTTTTTTATAAGAACTTCGAATTTGTTTAAGGGAATGTGCCCATAGCGAAGGCGAAATGCATTGACAACAAGTGTTCTATTAAGTCTGCATACAGAAAAACATGGCATATGAAAAGGCTTATCCTGTATTGTTTTGTACCAGATTCCTTTATCTAGCGATACTTTATCAAAATGATCTTTCCATAAATCATGGTACTTGCGCTTGTATTTGGGTAGAACTTCGGAATAATGAGGTAACATAGCTAATTCAATACCTTTTTGTACTCTGATCTTAGCCAGTCGATTAGCCTCTTCTTTGTCATGTATGCGACGGAACCCATTGTACGAGTATCTTCAATTCGATATTTTTTCTAATAGTACAGTAATTATTTTTAGGATAAGATAGCCTATCGATGTACGAGTACTAGGTTTTTAAGTAGGTTTTTAATTTCAGTTTATTTTTAATTTGTTACTATTCTCGATATGTTTTCACTTTCATATACCTAATATACCAGGGTAACAGCAAACCACCTAATATATTTAATTTTATTTGTTTCATTTATTAGAAACATCGGATTTCGCCTTAAATATTCATATCATATACCAAAGTTTGTTAGCTATAGTTGCATAGTTGTTGCGATATTGCAAGCGCTTATAATCGCTTCGAGTTAAATAGAGATAGTTGCTTCAACTTTCTAACAACGAGTGTAAACAACGTTAATATTAAATTATTAAACAAATTTGCGGCCATTGTGGATTGTTCTCAAACCATACATATATATACAAGTAACTAGGGAATGTAACGGGCCCACGCGACGAACGAGTGCCTTCACTCCGTAGCCACGACTCAGACTTAGCTGTTAAGGCACGCAGGGCCAACAGTGAGAGAGAGACGGTTTATAGGGTTTTAGTCCGTAGGCATCTTGGGGACTCCTTAGAAGGCCTCACGGTGATTCGGGCATGCGACCTCCCGCGGTGGCCCTTCAGGCTGGGGTCGTATCGTTAGGCGATTATGCGTTTCACCGCATTAAAAAAAAAATGTAACGGATACATGTAGGTTACGGAGTTTTATTTGAATTTAAATAAATAATAGTATAATCATTAAACGACATAGTCGATGGGTTTTTGTTTTGTAAAAAAAAAGAGAATCGGGAGCTCGGGCCGAGAGGTTGACAGAGCGAGTATTTTTATAAATAAATAAATTATTGGATTAAAATAATAATTACGGTTAAAGTTAATCGCGTAATAGTGTCCCTAAAATAAAGTATTTTTTTTTATAAAAAGAAGTTCCGTAGAATCCTCGCCGTAATAATTAAAAGCAACTACATCCAACCGCAGGCGTTAGATAATCCTGTGACTGCAAAGGCAGGTTACAGTATTCATTATAATATTCTGCTATATTTATTTCTCTCATTATAGTTATCATATAGGAGGTATATTATATTTATGTATATTCATAGAACGTATGTATGTAGTTTTAGTATGTAAATGAGTAATTATACATTGAAGTCTAATATTTTTCTATTAGTTTTGATAGCACCTGCCTTATCTCGTCGTAACTGCTTTAGTTGTCCCAAAGGTTTCACCAGTATAGAATGTCTAGCGGCATTAGGTCCGCCTTTGTACTTTGTGCAATAAAGTTTATAATAAATAAATAAATAAATATAATATTTTCGGCTTTTATTTTGTTAATAAATAATTAGCAAGTACCTTATTTGCCGATTATTTATTAGTTCACACTACCTATTATTTATTAGTTCACACTACCGATTATTTATTAGTTCACACTACCTATTATTTATTAGTTCACACTACCGATTATTTATTAGTTCACACTACCTATTATTTATTAGTTCACACTACCGATTATTTATTAGTTCACACTACCTATTATTTATTAGTCCACACTACCTAATATGCGATTATATTAACTAATCTTAGTTATACTTAGTTTTTAAATATACTTACACACATGCGCCCACACTCTCTTCTCACTCTCCCAAAGGTTAGCTGTCAGAAAATGCCTAGACATTAAGCTCGCCTATGTACATTGGAATGTTTTTATTTTTTGTGCAGTAAAGATTTTATCTATCTATCTATCTAACTTTACACATCTTTATTATAGGTAGGAACGTGTAGGTAGGGCCTATATTGAAATTTAAATGAAAATAGTTGCTAAGCAACATTAAATCGTTATAAATCCTAAATAGTTACTCGAAATGAAAAATTATACGAGAATATATACACGTTGGCTGATTTTGATGATTCTCACGTCAATCGATTCGTCTTCATCACGCGAGTGTCACTGAACATATGCCATTAATTAAATTTCATTAAAGCGACAACCAGAAGCCATTTTGTGGAAAAAAAATCGAACTATATTAAGTGGGGTATCATCGAATAGGTATTTGAAAATCATGTTGAAGTTTCTTTAATATGTTTTTATTTAATATAATACCTCTATTCGGAGCTTGGCGGATTTTAACTGGCAGCTAATTCCAAAATTATCAGCCACAACTGCGAACGATTTGGACACAAAGGTAGTATGGTGAGTGGAAATAGACAGCGCGTCATTGGAAGAAGAGCGAAGTGTCTTCTCATTTGTGGCACCATAATACGTCAAAAAAACCTTTAAATAATTGGCTATGTTGTTAAGTATAGAATACAGCATGCACCATAGGCAACCATTTTAATTCGTTTCAAGAAAGTGTAATGTGGTCGTATTTCCTAAGAAAATTAAAATGTCAGGTTCATATTTAAATGTAATAGCTGTAAGCTGACATGGCCTTTTTACAGCCACGAATTTAATATTAAGTATCTAGCTGTAAGTAAAAACAAATTCCTCGTTTATGGCAACGTTTCGTTATAATTATTGTATTGATGTTGGGTTCGGTCCAGCCATGGTCAATGGTAATATTTTTCATTTGTATTTTTTTTATTATTTATTTATTGGCTTGTATGTATTGACAATATCCAAGTGTTACGTGCTAACCATACGGAAATAAATTATTTTGATTTGAATATTATTCTTTCTTTTATTGTAACAGAATTTATTGTCCACATATAAGGAAATATAATAAAACGAACACACAATACGTTAATACACAATAGTTAGGATTAAAATTAAAAATAGAACCGAGCCGACAGTTTTATTTTGAAGGTTAGCCTTAACCTGGAACATTAGACGCCATTTTAAATTTTAATCGTCGCAAATACCGAGACTTAATTTTCGTTTGACAGCTGGAAGGAAATGTTGAGTGGAGGAGGCGTTGAGAATTGTCTTAACTCCTATAATTGTATAAAGCATACACCACATGGTCTTTTAAATTTGTAAATCTTATTGATTTTTGAGCTCGTTGATAAGAAATAAGATCGCGACACAGGAGAGATTACAATTTACATAGTAATTGGAAATCTTCGAGCCAATTTACATCAAAAGTTCAATTCAGATCGACGGATAATTACAACCTTTGACACAAATTCGGTTAAAAACCTTCTAACTAACGATTTTATTCTGGTTAAATATTTTGCCTTGGAATTTTACCGAAAAAAAACTGTATTTCAGGACAGATATATTATTTAAAATTAATATTTTTGCTGATCTATTGCATATTCTATGCAAGGAATGCTTTCAGTATTGTGAATATATATATTTTTATTTATTTATCTTAATTGTATTAATTTGTTATGATTGTGTAAAATTGATTAATATACTTAAAAAAGTAAAGTATCATCACGACCGTTTCCCTTTCGGGGTGGTCAGAAACCACGCTTATAAATAAGCGGATTCACATTAAGCCAACTTTACTATAGGCCAATCATGACAAGTGGCAAGCTCGTCGATGTCACCAGCGTACCAAACTGGAGAAATATCACAAATTAATTAAATATATTTATTTATATTAATAAGTATTTTTGTGTCCTGACCAGGAATCGAACCCGGTACCTCTGAGTCTAAATCCACGGACTTAACTGCTAAACCACGGAGGCAGTTACTATATACCTAAATCATTTTTAATTCTAAAAAAAAATTATTGTTGAATTATAATTTATATTTATTTTTACTGTCTTTTAAGCGCGGTGGTGGCTCGGTTGTAAGAACGCGTTCCTTAAATCCTACAAAGGTCGGTTGAAACCCCCCCGGCATGCACCAATGAGAAATACACTTTTCTTACGTACTGCAGTAATAGATATACAACACCACCGTTGCCGTGCCTCGGAGAGCACGTTAAGCCGTCGGTCCCGCTTCCACTAATACCAACTTGTGTAATCGTTAATAAATTGTCATAAAAAAATTGACACCATATCCTCGCCAAGCCGTTTCGCCAGCGTGGCGAGTGTAGGCCAAATTCTCCAGATATATGTTCTGTGGAGGTCTAGGACGCTTTGTTCTAGGGGCTGTAATGATGAATGATGATTACTGACTATTATTAGATAATAACAATTATTATTGAGAATCAATTTATAATGAAAATGTATAAAGGATATGATTAACTGCATGCTGATTTGGGCTTAACAAGATTACAATTTAAGTAGATTAAATCCTCTATTTTATATAGTTTATGTGTGAAAAATGTTTTAAATATCAACATGACAGCTCTAGTACTAAATGACTTGATTGATACGAAAACTTCATATATTTTTTTTTTTTGCAAATAACTTAACTGCACAGTAATATATAGTAAGAATAACATTAGTCTTGTCAATAAAAGTATCGCAACTATTATTTACATTTTTTAAATCATTTTACACAGCACAAGTAGTACAAAAATAGCCCAAAATAAATGATGTCATTTATAGATAAGCCAATGATTTTCAATTACTTCAAATATCAATTTTTCCTTTGTACTTATAAACAGTACACAGCAGGAAGTTTTGGCCGTAGATTTACAAAACGATTCTGGGTATGATTCCTGGTCAAGCACACAAACAAATGTGACATTATTTGTGTAATTTCTCGAGTGTGGATATCGACGAACTTGTCACTTGGGATGATGGGCCAATACTAAAGCTAGCTAAGTGTGAACATGCTTACTTCCTTTAAAAAGCGTGTTTTTTTTGACCCCCTAGGTATGTTAACGGTCATCTTGTCATCCTTCCCTCCATCACCTTACATGATCCCCAAAATTAGCTGGTGAAGAATGCCTTATGGCGTTATAAAAAAATCAAAATTCAAAATCGTTTATTGCACAGAATACAGGTAGATACTCGTATAGGATAATACAATTTTACAGTTCAGCTGTATCCTACCATAATGGTATAGCTCGCCTATGTACTAGGTTTTTAAGTGCAATAAAGTATTTAAATAAATAGTGTTGATACTTCACTATTTATCGAGCGATGGGATGGTGAGAGGCTTAGAAAGTCATGGATTCAGCATGTGCCAGAAGGAATCAAAAAGAAAGTAGATGAGTACCTAATACAATTAAAATCGCCTCATTACGTTGCCTCCAAGAGCCGTAATCGTTCCCAACTGGCAGGAGTTCTGACAGGAGGCGACCCAAATCGAAAAACAACACAAAAACTCTCACTAAATGACTAATAAATCTTCTCGTTAAACATACTTACTGGAAATTCTATTTCTTGCGGCAAATGAATCGTTCCCGGAGGGTATGAGTGTTCTGAACGGTCTGTTATTTGTGACCCCTTTTTAAAACTGTAACGCTCATTTTATTTGAAGATTTGTCACCTCAAGGACAACTAGAATTCCTTAATGACAATGCAATTATATAAAATTTATTATTATTTTAAAATACATAAGTACGAGTATTTCAATTAGAAATAAGTTACACTTAAAATATTTTTGCTTTACTTTTTAATTACCTAAAACTTATTTTACCTATGTATTATCTTTTTTTAAATTAAAAATATTGTTAATTACGATTGTATATTTTTAAATTGTGTATGTATATTTGCATGCCGGTTTTTTGTGTAACCACATTATTTTAAAACCTAAAAGTTGACATTTGCATTACATTTGAGTGTATAAAAGAGATTAGAAGAATAGTCTTTCGGGCTTGTGACTGAACAAGCTTGGTGGTTAGTGCCCCTATTGGTCAATAATACTCTTCATCCACTATTCTTGGGTCCTCTTTCAACCCAATCCATTACTGTATGAGAGGTACAGAAATAGTCAGAAGCAGAAGCCAAAGTGGAATGATAAAAGTTTTACCGTAAGATGATACTGATATTCCAGAGTTAAACCTCCTAAAAAAATAAAGTTAGTTACCATTTATCTCTAGTTTAATTATTAAGATACGGGGTGGTTTGAATAAATACCTACCTATATTCCAATATTTCTTGATTTAAAATATAAATCATAAATTTTGTCTTTTAATCTTTAAAATTCAAACTTAATTTGTCATAAAATAATGTTGTCAGTCAGAACGGAGGTCAAACTCTGTCCAAAGAAGTTGGAAAAGCCATAGCAGCAGTGAAATTATAATTTACTCAAACCAAAGTATATGCAAACGAAGTTGCCAGCGGCATGCGGTAGCTAGTAATTACAATAACAAGAAAAATATTATTCTTACAAAAGTTTTATTTTTATAAGGGTCGCACGGGCACTAATGGGACCGAAATATTGATATGGTCGAGCCTTTTACAGACTTCAGTCATGCTTGTATTACAGAGAGCTATTTTATTATAGCAAACTAAGCAATTAGTGCGGTGCATTTTGAAAATGTATACCTTGTTGTCGTTTGGGATTTCGTACGTTTAAACTTTATAAACAAAATTTTAAATTTAATTCTAATACTTTTATGGTTCTAATTCGATATTAATAATATTTAAAAGATGAATTCGCTTTTATAAATTGATTTCAGTCATATCGGCAATTATATGCACCTCCACGGCATTCTCAAAATTAATTCGCTTTTAAACGTTTTAGATTGGTGAAAAATTATTTGGTATAATAATAATCATGCACTGAGTTTTTTTTATTAGGAAGTTTTTTAATTCGAAACTCTGTTAGATTAATACAAACACATCTTCTCGCTCGGTGAAGCAATGGATTGCTTAGATTGTCTTTTATATAAACTAGCATAAGTGACCTTTAGCCCACTTGATGATAAGCGACACGCAAGGTCCAGGTATGTTAGCAATTGCAATCAGCCACCGATGACTGACATCAGTCCCTAACACTATGTCGGCTTGACTAGATGCTTTTTTCACATCCTCAAGGTTATAGGGAAGTGGAAACACAGAGGCTGAAAGAGCATTCCACATCTTTGTAGAGATGCGGTATGAGGTGCATATTTGCTCGCCTCTGCATGACGTCGAAAGCATCTGTAAGGTACTTAGACGAAGCATCCCAGAGGTGAGAACAGTCATTCATCATTACAGCCCCTAAAACACTTCCAGAACATATATCTGGAGAATTTGGCAATCACTCGCCACGATGGCCAGACGGCTTGGCGAGGATATGTCAAGTTGGTATTAGTGTAACCGGAACCGACGGCTTAACGTGCTCTCCTAAGCACGAGAACGGTGGTGTTGTAAATCTATGACAAATGTACGTATGAAAAGTGTATTTCTCATTAGTACATGCCGGGTGGGTTTGAACCGACCTTGGTAGGATTTAAGGAACGCGTTCTTACAATCGAGCCATCACCGCGCCTAGAGTATCCACGGATAATTTGATTTGTGCTTAGATTTGCGTCGTTTAATAATACGAAAATTTTGCACAAACAAATTGTTACAGTGATTATTAGTGTAGTAAAATGATTAGGCGAAGGCCAGAAGTGTTGTTAACGCCGCCCTAGTTGGTGTAAGCAAATAATTATTATTACTGTCGAGGCTGAACATTTGCTTCGAGCCACGTCTCGCGTTTACGACGCTATAGGCTGAAGCGTAGGCAGGGAGACGGCGAACTATTATTTAAGCTAAAACTCAATCATCATCAACCCACTAAATAACAGGTGTCAGCAATTACATATTTATCGGCAATCCGCTATTAAATTAATTCTGACAGCTGCAAGCAGTTTATAGAGCCTTAATAATAAATTCTTAGACCTGTAGTTCAAGAACTAAATAATCTGGTAAAATAAAACATAATAAGTTTAAATTAAACTAAGCTCATAAAATAATTCTAAATAACACAGAATTAATTCGCAACTTGCTAAATATAGCATTTTGTTTCCAATAGGAGCCACGGTAAGTATTTTTGATATTATATAAATTGTTTAATTTTAAAATAGATAAATAGATAAGGTATTATATATTGCTAAAATATATCGCTAATGTATATATACAAATTAAACTTATTTTAAACTCTCTAGATTGTATAATAATAATAATAATATTTCCAGACAGGTCACACAGCGCCATCTAATTTCCGTGGTAAGCTACGAGGCTTGTGTTACGGAAACTAGATGGTTGATACTTTTTGTTTTTGTAAATATATACATATTATACATATAAACACCCAGACCGAGACAAATTATACAATGTACAACTTGCCCCCGGTGGGAATCGAACCCACGACCTCCCGAGTTTACCACGTTAACGTTTGTTACCACTAGACCACGGAGGCGGTCAATAATAAATATATATAAATAACACATTCATAAAATTATGCAATTTAATATTGCAAAAGATGTAATGTTTTATTATTTAGGAAATTAGAAAGATTGCCAGCTCTCTGACTACATAATTACAGCCGCCTAGTACAGAAGCTCGGGTGTCGTTTATATTTACGACTTTCTTTTAATTAACTTTGCCGGATTTATCAGACCGAATTCGCTGTCTCAATGTGGGTAGGAGAAAAAAATTCGGTAACTATTCATACATCCAAGAAATTCATGTATTTTTGCCATGAGCATCTCGGCTACCGATTGCTTTATATACTCGTAATTATAAACAATAAAATTTAAATGTAATTACATTTATTGATCATAATCAAATAATTGCGGTTAGTGAGCACTGTCTTCTGGAAAATAAATGTTGTGTTCCAGAAGGCAGTTTCCCTATTTTTGACACAATATACATACATAAGTTAATAATACATTGCAACTGTGTGCTGCAGTAGTAACAATCAACACTATTCGTTTTTATATCTCGGTAAACCATCATACAATTTATTTACTTATTGTATTGTATAATTGTGACCGCCTCCGTGGTCTAGTGGTAACAAACGTTGCCGTGAACTCGGGAGGTCGTGGGTCGATTTCCACCGGGGGCAAGTTGTACATTGTATAATTTGTCTCGGTCTGGGTGTTTATATGTATACATTTACAAAAAAAAGTATAATATGTAGTTTATCAACCATCTAGTTTCCGTAACACAAGCCTCGTAGCTTACCACGGAAATTAGATGGCGCTGTGTGACCTGTCTGGAAATATTTATTATTGTAAATAATGTCCTAAAGGTTTGGCTGTCAAAGAATGCCTAGCGGCATTAAGTCCGCCCTTGTACATAGTGCAATTAAGTTTATAAATAAATAAATATTGTATTTATAACATTATGTTGTTTTATTTTTATTATTAGTATGTATTTATTATATAGTATTTGTAAGTAGGTATACGAGTATGTATGTTTATTATATAAGTATATTACATATTAAGTCGTAGGATTAATATAGTACTCGTAGATGTAAGAATATTTTATTATTATTATTTTTTAATATCTTTATTTGTGTGCACCTACTCCTGTCTCTAAAACTCTTTTATTGTCCGTAAGAGAATGTCTAACGGCATTATGAAAAAAAAAAAACTATGTACTTACTATTGTGTCTATTATTTACACCTTTACCGAGAATCGGTAAATATTCAAACAATTATAACGTGATTGACAATTATATGTGATTCTATTGATAGAAACACACAACTTTTTCTAAGATACCATATTGAGATCATATAGCCTCATGTTTCCAAGGATCATATTTGCCGAATATCATGAAAATCGATATCGACATGTAACATCGCGCCCACCTGATGATAAGCGGTACTCAAGGTTCAAGCATGGGAGCAACTGACGACCGCCACTAATGACTGACATCAGTCTTTACAACTGTGCCGGCCTAACATGATTATTTTTCACACTTCGCTTAAAGGATATAGGCGTGAAGGTGAGACAAACTTACATACCGACAAAGCTTCATTTGCATTTATAATATTAGTATGGGATATATTTGAAATTTTATTGCATAAAGTACAAATGGCTATATTAAACGTAAGCCATTGTGTTAAACTTTCAAGTATTTCCTCAAAGCGGGCGGTGTTATAATACAATGTATAGTTAAATAATAAATCCACTTAATTGCGCTTATGACTTGTGTTTTTCTCCCTGTTGTTTCTCCCGGAATTCTAGCAACATGCTAAAACGTAAACGTTTTGTTGAAAAGAAAATATTTATTTTATTTTTATATTATTTCATTACAATAGGGAATATGTTTTATTTATATTTATTACTTTTGCTGTTATGCCACAACACATTAAACAAGAGTGTGGTTTATTTGTGTTTTGTTTAAAATTTGTTTTGCGACGACCTCTCCCTTACCGGGAATATTCTAAAGTCCTTCCGTAATTATTAAATAATAATAAAAAAATAAAAAAGGCACATAAATGTATTTTTAAACAGCGTTTACTTTCTGAAAATAAGATAATTACTATTTTTTTAATTAAAAAAAATATTAGGCCAATTTAAGTAATAATAATAAACGTTTATTTCAACTTTTTCCATACAAAAATTAAAACACGACAATATTTCGTCAATCAATATGGGTACATGTTTATATGATTCTATTTTACAATTAATAAAATTAAAATAAAAACTAATAATAATAACTAACATTAAGAAAATTAGCAAATAACATAATTAAAACTAGAACTTATATTTTATTTGTGACTGTTAAAAAAAAATTAAGATAAACTTGTAATTCCATATCAACAATACGATTTTTTACGCTACATGCTAATTCCCTATTGACAACATGTGGTTACTCTCTCTCTCTCTCTCTCAACTTGGTAAGAGGAAGGCGAGTTTCAAAATGGGGGCAACTGTCATTGTCTGCCATACGAGCTTATTTACCAGTAGCTGCACCCAGCATCAAAAGTGAATATCATCACCCTGTCCCATCAGCCATTCATTTCTGGATGACGCAACTTTAAGAAACTAAGGTATAAAGGACCTTAAAGTTCATATAATTGGATGAAACTAGTCAGCGGATAAAATATATTTTAAAACCGTGAGAAACAACTTGGCCCAACTGGTAACTCCTCAAATATTCGTACCTTTATTTTCAAAAGGAATTTTATCAATAGAATTTCGTTCTTTGGGGAGATTTGTTCGCGTCTCTCTTCATTATGTTCTATTTGTCATCGTCTTCCAAAAAAATACAATTGAGTGTTTATTAAGTGCTACTTACAAGTTTACCTACATATGGTTGGACACGAGGCAAGAGTTAAGAGCAATACTTAATAGTCTAGATAGTAGTTAGTCTTTTGCTAGCAGCTTATTGATTGGACCGCTTTTTTGTGACGTATCACGTACGCCTGTAATAGATATCAAAGTTTGATTACAATTTCATTATCACCGTAGTTTGGAAACTTATATATTAATTAATAAAAATTATAAACAAAAACCCAATTCTTAAAAAATATGAAAAAGTTTGATAACCACTTAAACTACACCATTGAAATCATTTTATGTACGAGTATTGCAATACTCAATACAGATGAGAGTGCCAGGTGGCATCCCATACTAAAAGCAGACCTATCCTCCACGGTACCAGCATCATTTCATCGGACCGCTTACTATTGTCGCGTAAATTATTTTTAATATTTAATTTTTAGTAGAAGCAACTATGTTATGTACGAGTATGTAGTTAGTAAGGCTTATGTTTTGTTAGTTTTTTGGAATCTTTTGGTTGGTTCAAGAGTCAAACAAATTTCTTACTACTAAGTGTAAGATTTACTGTTAGTTTCCCGAATATTAAATATAAATAAATTAGTATTTCTTTTTATTGCACCCGCAATCGTCTACCGCTTTCTCAAAGCGTAGCTAGTAAATAGATAGATAAATTCTTTATTGCGCAGAAAATATTTCATTTTACAGTACATAGGCGAGCTTAATGTCTAAAAATATTTTCTAACAGCTAACCTTTAGGAGATGTGAGCAGGGATTGTAAGGTGCACGACCGCTAATATTTAATATAAAGATATATATTAAGTTAAATACTTTTAACTAAAAAAGAACGGTATTAAATCTTTAATATAAATACATACAATTCATTGATAACACATACATATACTGGTTACATACTATATATATATATATATATACATACATTAATATACTGATTTAGTCAAGTTATGTAGACTCGTCTTGCTTTTTGTGAACGTGTTTAGTGAGCAAATTTTTAAACCATATAAGTAATGGTGCTTTACGAATATGAAGAGGGAGTCGGTTCCACTAGCAAGCTGCTGATACTGTATAAGAATCTGAACATCTGCTGGACGAATGTGGCGGGATTTTTAATTGATTATTAGAGAAAGAGCGAAGAGAACAACTGTGTGTATCGCACAGAAATTGGAAACGATCTTTTAGGTAAGGGGGTGCCATTGGATTAAATAGGACATTGTAAAGAAAGGTAAGTGAATGTGCAGACCTGCGATTTCGGATATTGAGCCACTTTAACTAGCTAGTAAAAAATGCTTGTATATAACTGTTAGGTTTTTAAGTACAATAATAAAAATATATATAGATACTTAGGTAAAATCCATGAAGCTTAAATCTCAAGTTATATTACGCCATCACAACATAACAAATTTCGTAAAAGTTTCCACACATAGACAACATTAATTTTAAGAGAGATATTTCAGTAAAAGGGATACGCCAAGTTAAAATGGCGCTCAAATAAATTCTCAGTAAAGATTTATGACTAAACTTTTATTTTGTTTTGTTTCGTCGTATTTTAATATAATATTACCAAGTAATTTTGACTTTTCGCTTTATTTAATATCTGCTTCCAAGTGTTTTCTATAAGGTGAGTTGGGGTAAATGTAGATATGGGGAAAGAGTGTTAACATTGTTTGTAATGGTAGTTATTTTAGAAAACGGCATCTTTTTTTCGATAATAGTTGTGATCCTACCAGGAATCGAACCCGCTACTTCCGAGTTCAGGTTGTGTTCTTTTGGAATATTTAATTCCAACGGAACGGTAAGTTTAATAAGAATAAGTTTTTTCAGGTTCACTAAAGGAAAAGGATAACACTAAGATGTCTGATACAGCTAGTTCATCTGGGATACCATAATGACTTTCAAATGTATCCATGAGAATGAAATTAGTCTGATGCGGCATTAAGGATCGAGGTGCAAGCCGCATTGAAATGTTATGCAAAATTTTACACAAAAGTCATAAATAGTGACCCTAGCAGTATCGTAGTCTTACTACGACTGTCGTAGCACGTCGTAGTTTGTTCGATTGTAGCAGCGTAGCACATTTGAGAATAAAACAAAAAAAAGCTGTCCATGGATTCACTGCGCGGGTACCGCTTCCATCGTGTGGAGAGAGAATACAACAGATGTTGTTTAATTGTATATTTATTATGTGTATATAGTTTATATATATTATTTATTTATGTACGTGTTATTTAATAGTAAGCAAATATTGGTATGTATATATTGATATATATGGACTTAATTAATATTGCCTATTATCTACCGTCTATACTATCCAAATGTCCTAAAGGTTTGGCTGTCAGAAAATGAAGGAATTCAGCCCACCTTTGTACATAGTGCAATAAAGTTTTTAAATAAATAAATAAAATAGTGTCTAGAACTTGTTACAGACATAGGCAGGGCCCTTTTTATTGCGCAATGAGTCACGAATAATTAATTTTGTTTAATTTATTTTAACCAACACTTAAATATCGAGAGCGAGACGTGGATATGTCAAAATACGAATAAAGAGTAGAGTTGTAAAAGTGGCCCTGGCAGACCAAGACTCACATATTACGATCAAATAAATAAAACAATAGCTAAAAATGCATGTATGAGGAGGGTGATAAATGTCGAAAAAGCGAAAGAGGTATGTCGTGACCGTGACAAGTGGCGCTTAATTGTCTCTGCCTACCCCGCAAGGAATTTGGTTGTATATATGTATGTATGTTTAATTTTTGTGTTTACGTAAAATTATGCAATACATTTCAATGCGTTTGCACCTCGATCCTTGGCGCCGCAACAGACTAAATAATTTTCATGGATACATTTAAAATTCCAAAAGTTAACGTCATGAACTGCCTCCGTGGTCTAGCGGTTAAGTGCGTGGATTTAGACTCGGAGGTACCGGGTTCGATCCCTGGTCGGGTTTGATAATAAAATTTATTAATTTAAATAATAATTTTAATTGCTATTTGGTACGCTAGAGACATCATAGAGCTTGCCACTTGTCATGATTGGTCTATATGAAATTTGGCTAAATGTGAATCCGCTTTTTTATAAGCGTGGTTTCTGACTACCACCGAAGGGAAACGGTCGTGATGATACTTTACTATGAAGTCGAACAAATATTGTGATCTCGTAGATGAAATAATGTGTTGAACTCGTTCAAGACTCAGCTTTCCACCATAGGCTTTACACAGTGGAAGTTGTTGCGAGAGGAATTCCAGCAAAATCTTTACTGAAAGAATTGGGTCTAAGCAGGTCTGCCACCAATACATTAATGGAACGAGCTTCCAAGACGACTCAACGGAATCATACAGTATTTGGTTATGTAGGGTAAGAAGCAGATTGGTGGATGGTGAACGTCTTATTGCGCATTAAAAAAAAAGGACCTATCGTCGCGTCGGTTGCAAGCCTGAAACACTCGGAACCGGCAAATGTAATGGATGGAATGGTTGGAATTATATCTCTTTCACTATTTGTTATTATTATTTTTTCTAGAACATTTATAAAACTTAAAAACCTAACTTTATGTAAAAAAATATATGTACCTATATGTTTGTGTAGTAAACAGTAAATAAAAATAATTTACCAACTTATTTTATCTAACACAAACAGTAACTTTTTTGTAATAAATGTATTTAGTAGAATTCGTTATCCCTCGTAATCAATCTATAGATTCCCCGTGCGGTGTCTATCATGTATGAAAACTATACACTATTATAAACAGTACATTTCACCAATACAATATTATTCTTTTTTGTCTTTTCAACCAAAAAAACATAAACACGACAATAAAATCTGTAATATCTTTCTTGATTTTAATCCATGATATCACTCTCGCTTAAAACCCGCAAAAAAATCCGCCCTCAACTCATAAAAATAACCGAATTAACGTCAAATTTATTTTAGGCAAAGGCCGTCAAAAGATATCTGTATAATTGGCGAGGTCACATGCTATAAAAATCCCATACATAATTTTTTTTCATCTCCATGTTTTGTGATAATTTTGTATGTAGCCTTTTTACTCTTTGTTTTTGCCTAATTCTTGTACCTTGAAGACGTTTTAGCAAAATTAAATGATGAGACAGCTGTTTATGCTTTACAATTTTGAACCCCAAAACCAATGTATTAAAGTTACATTTTGAATTTTGTAACTTGTGGTATTTTATAAAGTGCAAAAAGTAATAATGATTCTAAGATAGGATTTTTCTTTTATTTCCCTTTGCCTTAAAACAAGCGGAATTGGGTTACGTAATACCCACGTGTATATTACG
Source organism: Tinea semifulvella (assembly GCA_910589645.1). NCBI lineage: Eukaryota > Metazoa > Arthropoda > Insecta > Lepidoptera > Tineidae > Tinea > Tinea semifulvella. Next base: position 1,045,062 of record OU342600.1, read on the forward strand.
GTATAATTTCATTAAAATTCGTTCAGTAGTTTTTGCTTGAAAGAGCAACAAAGATTCATTTATACATCTTCACAAACTTTCGCTTGATAATATTAGTTAGTAGAGAAATCGTTTGCTTTCGAACGGAATCCGAAAAGAACGTAATCTTTGTCGAAAATATGCTTTCAAAAGGCAAATGAAAACTTAGCTACCGATGTACACCACTACAAAAAGGTTTGCTTGATGAAAATATTCACTGGATTTAAAAAATATGTTTTTTATTAATAAATGAGAATTTAAAAAAAATGATGAAATGACGCTATAGTTTTGCCAGGTACATGTTATGGCTTACCTTTATCTGGTGAAGCATCCCGAACGAATGGCTCTAATTATAAAATAAAAAAATGATAATTACGATGATATTAATGAATTAAACCTTAAAAGATTTGTACGTACTTGTCGAAACTAAAGTTGAACATAAACTGCCTCCGTATATTTGTTGTTCTCGTTGAAAGTATGTGCCATTTGCAATGATGTCAAATGTCAATTTTAACTTTTAAGGAGAACTAATATTGTAAGCTTGCCATGGTGATATTTTATATTAAAATAACAACGTTTGAAACGAGACTTACATAATGAAATGACAATATCGTGTCAAATCACAATATAGCATGTTGATATAAGATAGAGCTAGGATTGGGTGTTGTTTTTGTTGTTGTAAAAACTTTTTTCTTACATTATTTACACATTTACAGTTATTACACTTCCGTAGCATGCAGGTCCTCATATTGTCAGGGAAACGAAAAAAAAACGATTTTAAACGTCTAACACGATACAATATTATATTTTAATTCATTCTTAGACGTTTGGCCTCTTTCCCCCATCTTGGTATACGTATATTTAATGTCTTTGTTGTGTTCACTGGGACTACAATATACAACTTAAGAAGTAAAAGAGCAGGCCGTTTCCACTGGGGAGGCAGATCAATGGTTGCAGGCTTTTCTCTCAGCATCGAAATACTCTGACCATGGCGGTGTGCCTTCGTCTCGGAGCCCGGTGGTGGTGTGGAGAGCCCGAGGAAATAAGGGCTTTGGTAACAAAAGTATCAAGCGCGGGAAGTGCGGCGGTTTCCGTTGAGAACCTCAAGCTGCGAAAATACGCCAACCTCGGTACAGATCCATGGGGACCCTCAGCCAAGCGTCTGGCCAAGGAGTTGTCCAAACCGCTACCATAAAAGTCTGTAGAGAGGAAAGCTGGCAATTATTTCTGCCAACCAACCTTCGCTATACAGAGGGGGAATATTGCCAGTCTTCTTGGGACTATCCATGAAGGGTCGTCTCTAGAGGACATTTTTTATTAGGTTTAGTTTACATTTAATTTAATATTAACTTTTTAAGTAATATTGTATGTACTACATTTCTTTATTTAAGAAGTGCTTAATACATATTTTTGAATAATTTATAATTTGTGTGTACCTTTAATAAATTAATACAAATAGCGGAGGCAAACATTTTTTCACAAGTGTAGTCGTGAAAGAATTCACTGAGTAAAGTTTTTTTTAGGTATAGGAAAAACCAGCTGGCTACACTATTAATCAGGGATTACCACAAAATCGATAATGAAAATATTTTATTTGAAGTAAATAAAAAAAATATATAAAATAAACTAGTGTGATTCCAGTTGCTAACATTCATAGACCTCGTGCGTCACTTACCATCAGGTGGGCGCAAGGTCATGTCGTGTTAGTATATAAAAATAATTAAAAAAACAAAGTGACAAGCTCGTCCGCGTTTGTAGCGTGCTAGAGGTAAAATAATAAAAAATAAACAAAATATTGTGTCCCGAACAGAAATAGTACCCGGATTCTCCGCGTCGATAACTACTTAACCGCTAGACCATGTCGGCAGGCTTAAATAGTGGTTAGGACCGCATATTTGAACGCGTATTATAGGTAGCGGATTCGATTCCTGGTCGGGACACAATCATTTATTGTGTTATTATTTATTTCTTCCAGTACCTAGAGACATCTACGAGCTTGCTACTTGTCATAATAGGCCTATAGCAAGTAACCTAAAAGAGGCGGTATCTCGTACATTCGTAAAAAGGGCGGTTTGTAGTACTCCCGTAGGGGTACGTGTATATACGGTCGTGGTGATACTTCATTATATTTTTCAGACATATATTAAACAATTTGTTTCAACATTTAGTTACACCACATAAATGACTGTTCTCTGATAAAAAGTTTCGTTGGGTTAAGTTATGAAAATAAATTAAAATCAGCGAAAGGTCGGCGGACATAAACCAGATAATATTCTACTCAAAAAGGTATATAATCTGATACGGAACAAGTAAATGGTCAAACCCACAGATTTATAAATGTATTAGACAACGCAAGTGAATATTTCCGTTTCGCGCCAATATTTAGAGCAATTAAACGCCTTCTTACTTCTCTCACTACGCAGTGTAGTGTAGCTGTATTTTCATTATACATTGCGTGTTATAGTTAAACTAAATTCAAGCTTGGTTTAAAATAGAACGCAGTGTGCTACGAAGATTTAAAACATACTCGTATATTCTTGACATATATATTTTTATTGTAAGCAACCCTGACTTTTACAAAAAACCTCTGATAAATCTAAATCTAAGACTGTGCCAAATAGTCCCACTAAACTAATATGTACGAGTTCACTGTGTAGTTCTATTTTCTATTGTATGAATATGAATGTTGTCAATCATATATGTCGTAGTAACAGCACACGCCGGCTTTTTAAAAACGATGACGTAAGCAGTTATCAATTAGCAATTGGTAACAAATTATTAAAGCAATTACCCGTCCTGCCACACTGCTTCATCAGCTTTAAAATAAAAAAAATAAAACTGATTTACAAACACAATCAACCTCAAGCGGCGGAAATACACTCAGCTTATTGGGAGATGTGTTTTTGTGCCGTTTGGAGTTAAAACTCTCGGGCCGTGGGGATCAAATGCACATGAAATTTTCAAGGCGTTGTCAAAACATCTCGTCAACACCTCGGGAGACAAAAGGGCTGGGCAATATTTGGGCCAAAGGATCAGCATTGCAGCGATTTGGAGCAAATTTTTTATTTATAATATTTTTTATTTTGTTTTTTCTTCATTTTAGTTTTTAGTTGTATTTTTATTTATTAATTAGGTTTATTTTTATTAATAGTCATTTATGTTTTAAACTGTAATCTTTTAGTTTTTTTTTTTTAAATCATAGATTTTTTATTTGTCAAATTGTCAGCAAAGAATTTCTCAAAATAAACCAAACTCAAAAATAAAAACACAATCTATTCTTGTAAATTATCTAGCTCTGTGGCATAACGACTTGTCTTTCGGGTATGGTTACAGTATGACAAAAGCTTTTTACTGGTAAAAAATTTACGCCACATCCTTTGGGCCGGTTTGTTGCTTTTAGAAAGAAGAAGAAAAAGAAACTATCATCATGACCGTATTCCTCCAGAGTTGGTCTGAAATTACTTTTATAGAAGCGGATTCACTTTTAGCCTACTTTCCTATAGGCCCATCATGAAAAGTGACAAGATCGTCGATGTCTCTAGTGTACCAAACTGAAGAATTTTACTAATAAATAATTGTGTCCCGACGAGGAATCGAAGCAGGTACTTCCGCGTTTAAATCTCCAGTTTTAACCTCTAGACCACGCAGACAGTAACAACATGAGAAAAAAAATTGAAAAGAAAGCATTACATGTGACCTTGCATTGCCTGACAGTAGACGCGATCGTTCACTAATGAGTGATACCTGCCACATGTATTGTTTTTCTATTCGCTTATTTCTACGCTTCTCTTTTGCAATATGACCCATTCACTATTACTACAATATCCGTATAATACAGTGGGACATCATTATCTTTCCCTCGCAACCGTAAGATTAGGGACTTGGAAGGACCGTTTCATTAAATTTTTCCACCAAATTTAGTAGTCCCGCGTAGGGACGCGTAAAAAGAATCGCGATATTTTTCGAATCGAGTACTTTCTTTGCCGATACTTTTTATTTGATACCACTTATGAATCCTATTATAATACTAACATTATAATAATGCGAAAGCATCTAAGAATATAGATATATGCTATATGGATGTTTGTTTTAGGCAAAAGCTACTGAAGCTTGCTAAGTCACCGACTCCGAATTTCTGTAGTAAATTTTTATAATTTGCAGACGTTGTTCGTTCGTGTACTTTACCATGACGAAAATGTTAAATTTACTGAATAAATTGACAGTAAAAGTTCGATGATTAGTGAAAGGGTGCGTTTACAAATTGAATTCAAAGTTGTCAAGTCCCTATTGGAAAACCCTATACATAAGGGTTCGAGATTTTTCCCCCTAAACCCTAAAAAAGACAGAGACGGCCTTTAAATTTTACGGTATATATATTAATAATTTAAATTTCAAATTGAAAGAGAAACAAATCACAATTCAAAAACAGAAATATTTTGTATAGGTACCGCGTGTTATTGTCAAAAGAGCAAATATATTTTTTTAAGCTTTAGGTGTCATTGGTAGAACCTCTATTTAAAATAAAAAAGTAACTTTTTTTAAAGATTAAAATCATTAACAAAAAATAAAACACTACTGCATGGTAAATCAGTTTTAGTCGTAAAAACGAATTCTGGACTATACCAAAACCGTCTCAGAAGTATACGTCATTAAAATATAATATTCCCATTAGTTAGCAAGAAAGCTTTGTTACATAAAAGTGCTTTAATCATGACGGCAAAAATATATAATAAAATACCGTTGAGACTACAGGAGCTAGAGTTAGGAGAAATGAAGAGAAGACTTAAATGTATACTAATTGACAAGACATAGGTACTACACAATCAATGACTTTTTTACAGACAAAAATATAATTACATGACATTTTGCTTAACTTTTAATTTATTAATATTAAATTTTAGACATGAATAATATTGTCATTTATATTTTTTTTTATTGTATCTCAATTTTGTTCACGTGTCTGTATTAAAATTTAAATGCTATCCACAATTACTAATATTTGTACGCCCTATGGGCAGAGCACTGGTGCACCTTTATAACCTAAACCTGTTGTTTATGATATTAACCTGTGTCTAAACAAATAAATGATTTCGAATTTGAATTTGAATTTAAATCGTCCAATATATCCATGGTGATAAATACCTAAAGGTTGGGGAGTGTTATTATTAATTGATCTCGTTCACAGCCGAGAGACGAAATAAAGAGAGAAAGAATTACGTATGTCAACGCTTGCGAGATTCTCGACCTCTCGCTACCTACTTGATTAGGCTCAGTATAAGTTGCAATATTTTTAGGAAAACTTCTCTGCACTGTAACTTAAGATTTTATTATTGAATAATTGAAATAATAAATACCCAGTTCTTTATTTTTCTCCTAGATTATAATATTAAAATATTTGCTCTGTAATAAATTCCACGTGGTATACAGAAGGCCAACTCCAGCATGTTTCTTGAGTGGAGGTCTTGAACTCTGTGTTCTACAGGTCGTCATGATGAGGCGCTATAGGGCTTCACTAGGTGACACACCATTGTGAGTCGGGCATGCAGTCGAGGATTGTATCATTGATGAGTTTTGTGATCCGTCTATAAATAAAAAAGGTTTCCAATAAACCTTAATTAGACAGACACATTAATAACACAAATACTTTTAGGTATTGAATATATTTTTACCGGAACCGATATCTACCGATATTTTGATCCAATACCGTATCCCTAGCTCAGATTCGACCCCACTTCATATTCCTCTCGCTTCCCGACGCGACGTTTATACTCTATACCCATTATTTTTATAGCATTTGCAAATGCGAATTAATTATAGTTTATTTGTCTTTCTTTTGAATTATTATTTTAAACCTGCTGCTCTTATTTGCCTGCTTTCGTGGTCTAGCGGTTAAGTCCGTGGATTTAGACTCGGAGGTACCGGGTTCGATTCCTGGTCGGACCACAAAAATATTTATTAATGTAAATAAATAATATTAAATTTATTTGTGATATTTCTCGAGTTTGGTACGCTGGAGACATCGACGAGCTTGCCACTTGTCTTGATTGGCATATAGTAAAGTTTGGCTAAATGTGAATCCGCTTTATAAGCGTAGTTTCTGACCACCCCGAAAGGGAAACGGTCGTGACGATACTTTACTTTTGCTCTTTTTTCTTTATCATTACAGCCCCTAGAACCCAATATATACTCCGGTCTTACATGCACGGAGTCCATAATCTTTTGATTAAAAATTCTGTCAAAGACTTCATGTGGCAGTATCGTTGATCAGCTTGGTCACCACGGCCTGTCTTCTCAGAAAAGTGCCCGTCGTCATTTCAGCCATGGTTCTGTCAATAAAATGATCCACCAGGCTTTGGTTAATGCCGGGATCCCATCGGTTCTTCAATCGTCCAGGATCTCTCGCAGTGATGGTAAAAGACCTGATGGATAAACGTTGGTACCGTGGTCCATGGATCAAGCATTGGTGTGGGATGCTACTTGTGTCGATCCTTGTTCGGTCTCATGTCTAGGGCATATATAGGCAGGGCTGGGACTGCTGCGGACTGAAAAAGCGAAATGTCGCAAATACGACTCTGTTGGTAATGACTATGTCTTTATGCCTTTTGGTCTTGAGACAATGGAGCCGTGTGCTAAGAAGTTATTTGAGAACTGTCTAAGTGGCTGGTTAATGATTTATGTGACAAGAGGGCTGGCAACTTTTTCGCGCAGCAATTCAGCATTGATGTGCAGCGGGGAAAACATTAAGTGTTCTTAGTTTTAGTTTAATAGTTAGTTAGTTTAGTAGTGTTAGTTTAGTGTTTTAATTTAGTTATTATATTTTTTTATTGATTAAACATTTTAATTAACATTTTAGTTTTTTCACGCATCAAAGAAAGTTTAGATTCTGGCGCAGATCTATCATGTATTGAGACAGACATTGTGGTGCGTGTTTGTTTGTGCGTTCCGTCAGCCATTGGACTGGAACAACTGTCTGCGTCAGCCGCGCTCAGTTGGTAACATTTGGTACAAGTTCTGTAATCGCATTGTTGGCGCGTTCGATAGCTCCACAACTCGAACATTGGCGCTCCATACACGCGAAGTGTATACCGTGTTAGCGCCGTTCAAACGTGATTAAGTCGTTCTGATCGGCTATCAGTTTTTGCCACGCATCAATGTTTAGTTTGCGGCGGACAGTGTTTCGTCAGCCATTGGACGGCAAAAATCACTGGAACAATTCCCTGCGTCAGCCACGTTATATTTTTTTGGAACGCAACCTTAATCGTATTGTTGCACAAAATTCAATCTTGCGAGTAATTGCACATAAACATAGACGGTATCACAATGAAACACTATATAGTGAAGTGAAGGTTTTGAACATTCGACAACAGTATATGTTCAGGCTGGTTTTGTATTACTATGCTCATCCTAGTTTGCAAAGCTATGCATCACATGAGCGTACTCGTGCGTCGAAAAACAAAGTTTTACTCTTTGATAGGACTAATACTACATTTGGATCACGCTTCTATTACTGGCTCGGCCCTAGACTGTTTAACCAGGTACCACCTCAAATAATACAAAGTCTGGTTAAACACAGTGGTAGGACACGTCTGAAGGAATGGATGAATGGCCTGGGTCTGGCGAAATCAGAAATATTACTAAAATACGTTCCAAAATAATTCCAATAAGAGTTAAACTAAATGGATTTAAAGGTAGATGGGTGTATATGCATGTTGTGTAATCGTTTTGTGGTGAGGGATATCATAATTTAATAAGAACATTTATTTGATATTTATTTATTTTATTTACTATTACAATATATGTATTATATAAGTATTATGTTTTATATATTTATATATGTATTTAGTTGGTAATTTACGCATTATTTATAAACAAAACATTACCACATTAAAATTTTGGTATGTTAGTAAGAATAGGGTAATCATGCTCAACTTCAGCACGGGGTCACCTCGCGAAGTGTGCAGACACATTACTTACTACACTCTATCGTACAGAGTTATTTAGCATGTTATAAAAATATGTACTTATATCACAATAAATATATTTGATTTGATTTGTTGGCGCGTTCGATAAAGGCGCACGCGCTATCCGCGTATAATTGATACACGGCATCTGACAAATCCTATTAAATAATATTAAAATAATAAATAACCACAATGGGGGTTGCTAAAAGTCAAAGTTCCGACAAAATATTTAAAATTCAAATAGCTTCCACTTCATTAGAACTTAAACAAAAATATCTAGAACAAAGTTTGAGAAACAAAAGCCGACAACAAAAGCAACAGTTTAACTAAGCTTAAGCCACACTGGACACAAGAATAAAAAAAATAAAAAATATATTTCGAAATCTACCAAGCATAGCTCTCTCAATAGCTCGCCAAACGCCCTTGAATTTATCTCGCTGTCAATATCAACGTCTCTACTCCGTACAACATTACTGGGAAGAGTGTTTGAAGTAAAAGTTGAGTGAGAGAAGAAAGTTTAGTAGTAAGCAAATTATCTTTATTTTAGTTTCTTTTAGGTATTATTGTTCTCTTTTTTGCTTTTTGCAACTACTAATAATTTTAATTATCTGTGGATATATCATCTGTGTATACGCGGTGGTGGCTCGGTTGTACGATTGCTTACAAATCTTACGTCTCATGGAGAGAACGTTAAGCCGTCGCCGCGTCGGTCCCGTTTTCAATAATATCAACTTGTGAAATCATTAACAATTGACACCAGACGCTCGCCAACCAGCGTGGCGAGTGTAGGCTTCATTCTTCAGAAATATCTGGAAGGCTCATCTCAAAAAGTGGAGGTCTAGGTCACTGTGTTTTTGGGGCTATGATAATAATGATATCATCTGTTGGGGGTTGGAGCTGCAGAAGACTCAAGTCTATTAGCAATGTTGTGTTTTTGCCGTTTGGTATTGAGACAATTGACTGGTTGAGTTTTTTCGAGCAGCAAATCAGCATCGTTGTGCAGCGAGGGGAATGCTGCCAAGAACAGCACACTGCCACATGATCAAGCCTGGCTCAAGATTTTAGTTTTATGTATTTACATAATAATTAATTATACCTTACTTCCTTCAAATAAATATTTGATTTGCATTATTAGGTAAGCCAGGCTTTTGGGCTTTTATGAAGCATTTAAGGAAACAATCAGTATGACCATTCCCCGGGTGTTTAATTAAATTGCTGAGCAGAATTGGTCGTAACATCATTAAATTGTTGGACTAAAGTTTCTGCCCCTCTTCTTTATCTTAACAACTTTCTAAAACATTTCACTAAAGATCCACTTGGCTGAGGTTATGAGAGCTGTTCCTAGCAAATGCTATAAATATTTTTTTAAATATACTATTTTTATTGTATTTTATATTCTTAAGTTACCTATCTATCTCTTCAATTACTCGTAATAAACATATCACTCAATTTTAAATGAGCCTTAGATTCCAAAATACCAAAAGGACAAAATTACCTACCTTTCTTCTCTTCTTTTTTTTTTTTTTTTTTTTTTTTTTTTAATATTAGTGCGACATGTGACCTTGCGTCCATCTGATGGTAAGTGGCGCGCTTGGTCCATGAATGTTAGCAACTGGAATCAGACACTTATGTCCAAAATCAGTCCCTAACATTATGTCGGCTTGACTAGATGCCTTTTCACACTCCAGGACTCCAGGTTATAGGAAAGTGGAAACGCAGAGGCTGGTAGAGCATTTCACATCTTTATTGTGCGACAGATGTATGACTCACCAAATTTATAGGTACGCGAAGGGATGGTATGTGGGTGTATATTCTGGCCTGTGCGTGTGGTTCGGTTGCGGAATGGAGAGGAAGGAATTGGGTTATAGAGCTCTTCAGAGCACTCACCATAGTATAGCCGGTAGAACACGCTCAGAGAAGCTATATCTCGGCGAAGCTGCAGGGATTCGAGAGTTCCAGATATAGTGGCATCGTCCACAATTTGAACAGTTCGCCTCTGTAGGACATTCAGAGCATCAGTGAGGTACTTGGCTGAACCATCCCAAAGGTGTGAAAAGTATTCATGATCGGTATCTTCGATCATCACACAACTCTGTCCTCTCCATTCCTTCACATCATTCTGGTTTCATGTCTGACTATTTCGCAGTTGTTGCAGGAAATCTTTGGAACAATTTGCCGGCAATATTCAGCAAGCATCTGATCTGATCATCTGAATAATGATCAGTCTTAAATACGTCTTCGTACCTATTCTTTGATTTAAGTTATATTTTTTATTGTCCCAAAGGTTGCCTGTCAGAGAATGTCTAGGGGCATTAGGCCCGCTCCTTGTACATAGTACAATAAAGGTTTAAATAAATCAGCTACCACCATCCATCTCAGAAAAGGCATCACCGGAAAATCAGTGCTGCAGCTGAAGCTAAGAGCTAAGCTGTACCCTATTTCCTATTTGTCGCCACACTTGAGTTTTTGTAAAATATGGCTCAGTTACATCTATATTGTATCATCTATATATCTTATATCCATTATCATCAGCCTGTGTCTATTCACTGCTGGATATAGGCCTCTCATGGACGGGTGGCCTAAAAAGTCGCTGGTGGGGGCTGGATGAGGGTAGCGGAAGATCGTGTGAAATGGCGAGACTGCTCCCCTGTCTTGGTATATACTCGTATTTAATGTCTTTGACCTACCTACGTATAATTTTAATAAGATTCATGCATTAATCAATGTGAGTAGAGAGTTAGACACTGTAACGAAGGGACCACAATATTGCGTATTCTATCCGCAACCAACTTAAATTACACTATGATTAACTTAGAATAATGCCAACAGATAGGGATGTGCTGGGATGATGTAAATAATCGATATCGTTTAAATCAAAATGTATAAACTGCCTCCGTGGTCTAGCGGTTAAGTCCGTGGATTTAGACTCGGAGATACCGGGTTCGATTCCTGGTCGGGAAACAAAAATATTTATTAATGTAAATATAAATAAATATATTTAATTATTATTTAATTTATTTGTGATATTTCTCAAGTTTGGTACGCTGGAGACATCGACGAGCTTGCCACTTGTCATTATTGGCCTATAGTAAAGTTGGCTAAATGTGAATCCGCTTATTTATAAACGTGGTTTCTGACCACCCCGAAAGGGAAACGGTCGTAATGATACTTTACTTTACTTTACCTTCTGCGTGTTTCGTTTTGAATTTCGGATTGAACGTTAGGTCGTCCGGTCTTGGTTCCAATAATACCAACTTGTGTAATCGTTAATTGCCATTAAAATTGACATGAGCCTTTAGCAACCTGTTTGGCCAGCGTGGCGAGGGTAGGCCAGATTCACTCCTTTTATGTTCTGGATATAACGTTTGCGACTAAAAAACAAGAATCCGGCTGCAAGTTACAATAAATGGACGTAGTAATGCAAAAAGGATCCAATCCACATTAGGTTCGTTTTAAGTTATAGGCCATTGAAGTTGGAATCGATGTATTAAATGTTGGTAGTCCATTTTCGTTTTTTTTATAATATATTTTTTTTATAATTTCGGATCGTTTTTGATATAAGATTAAATATCTGAAAATTTATAAATAAAATCGATATTTAGTAAAATTATTTTTAGTTTTGACATCCCTACTCTGTTTCGAGTCGGCAGAGCTAAAGCTGCACACAACTTTGCCATAGATTTAATATTCCGGTACATGAAACTTATTGGTAAATTGTTTTGATATACAAGTGATTGATTAACCAAAACTGTGGACTTTACACTAAACAACACATTGACAAGTATCAATAGATTCATAGATTCTATAAAGATATAATGTTATAGAGGGAAATAGTGGCAAGACACTATCTTGAGTGACCAATAATTATTAATATAATAGATATAATATAAAAGTATCATCACGACCGTTTCCCATTCGGGGTGGTCAGAAACCACGCTTATAAAGCGTAAAATGTAATAAATATTAAATAAAATGTGGTATTTTATTCATATAGATTAACAAAAAAACTATATTTATTTGAAGGAAAAATTAAATAACCATTAATAATTAAGTAGTTTATCTAAAACCTAAAACAAAAGTAAATAAAATAAAAGAAAAACAAAAAAAAACAGGCTCTTGCCAGCATTACACCATATTGATAGAGTGTTGCTTTTATTCGTTAAGCGAGTTTTATTCATACAAATTAAGAAATTGTAATAATTTGTATTAATCAACTGACCAAAATCTCGCATACTAGTATTATCTTATGCCAACTAAATTCATGACATTTTATTTATTACATAAATTAATTTACATTGTATAAATTTTGTATAAATTAGTAATTGATTAAGTTAGTTAGTATACATTTGTGTGCCAGAAATGGCAGAGTATGTGAGCTATTTAAAATCTATTTTTATTTACCATATTCCATACAAATAAATATGATTTCATTTTATTTCATTGAGGTTCCAGCTATTCTGGAACCCACTGGAATAGTCCGCGATAATAGCAAAATTGCTCATGGTATTATCGATCCCCTGGGAGCGGAGACGGGTGTTAGTGTGGGATGCCACTTGTGTCGACACTTTGGATTTGTCACACCTCAGGAGAACAGCGCTAAAAGCGGGAGCCGCAGATAAAAGCGCAGAGTCTGGCAAGCGGCGCAAACACGTATCTAAGACTATGTGTTTGTGCCGTTTGCTGTAGAGACTTTAGGCCCGTTGGGATCAAGTGTTAAAACATTTTCTCGTCTAATTGTCTGCTTTGGTGTTCTTTCCTCGCTCAGAGAATCAACGATTCAGCAAGGAAATGCGGCCAGCGTTCTTGCCATCATGCCACTCGGACACGATTTATACTTAAATTAGGTTTTGTAAGTGTTTTTTTTTTATTTAGTTTATTTTTAATATTTTTATTTGTTTTAGTAATTTAGTTTTTAGCTTTATTTCTCTATTTTATAAAATAATAATATTATAAATAGAAATGCTCCAATGCGCTAAGTGCCAAGAATACTGGCAGCATTGCCACGTTTTCCAGCCTCTGTGTTTCCACTTTCCTATAACTTGGAGTCCTTCAAGCGAAGTGTGAAAAAGCATCTAGTCAATCCGGCATAGTGTTAGGGACTGATATCAGTCATGAGTGTCTGACTTCAGTTGCATTCATGGACCTTGCGCGCCTCTCACCATTAGGTGGGCCCAAAGTCACATGTCGTGCTAGTATAAAAAAAACGTTGAATGGCCAGAGGTTGCTGGTAGGAGTTGGATGATTACTGTAAAGCTAACCCGTATGGCGAGCGTGGCGAGTGTCGGTCAAATTCTCCAGGTATAGTCCTATGTTCTCATTTCCAGCAGTGGAGGTCTGGGACTCCGTGTCCTAGGGGCTGTAACTATGAGGAAAATTCAGTTTTTAGTTTAAACTGAAATAGCTGAAATTCAAAGTATCGATTTGTCGATTATTAGCATCGTTGGGTTCGAATCACGTATGACTTTTGCAAACTTACCCCGAAACTATTGCATCATAATTTAAATGCAATCTTTTATTTGTACTTCTTATACCGCGTGTAATTATCAAAAGAGCTATTTATATTTTGTTAAAATCATTGACCGAAAAACTAAACATAATTAATGGTTCATAAGTTATTTAATGGTATCATATGTAGTATATGTATTATTAGTATTTAATATATCATATCATTGTATTTTTATGTATATAGATTTATTTATTATTATTATATATAAATATTTGCACCTACCCTACATTTGAAATGGTCCCCATTGTCCCTAAGTTTGGCTGTCAGATAATGTCTAGCGGCATTAAGTCCGCCCCTTGTATAACGGGCAATAAAGTTTTAAATAAAAAAAATAATAATAATTGATCTCGCTTACAGCCGAAAAACGAAATATAGAGAGAGAAACAATTACGTAACTCAACGTTCGCGCGATCGTCTACCTTTCGCTACCTACTTGATTATGCTCAGTATGAGTGGCGATATTTTTAAGAAATCTTCTGTGCGCCTTAACTGAAGATTTTATTACTGAATAATTAAAATACAAAATACGTAGTTCTTTAATTTAATTTTAGATTAGATTAATAAAAAAAAAATTGTTCTTTAACAAATTTCATTGTAAACGCGAAAGTTTGTGGGGATGGATGGATATACGAATGTTGAATGTCTTATTTTGTTGAGTTCATTCATTACAGCCTCTAGGACACTGAGTCCTAGTAGACCTCTACTGCTGGAGATGGGCCTTCCAGAACATACAATTATCTGTTAATTTGGCCCACACTTGCCACGCTGGCCAGACGAGTTGGCGAGTGTAACCGGGGGCAATTTGTACATTGTATAATTTGTATATGTATAATATGTATATATTTACAAAAAAAAAAAGTATAATATGTAGTTTATTAACCTTCTAGTTTCCTTAACACAAGCCTCGTAGCTTACCACGGAAACTAGATGGCGCTGTGTGACCTGTCTGGAAATATAAAAAAAGGGTCTTATGCCAATTTTAATGACAATACATTTATTTAACGATAACTTGTTATTAGTGGACCCGAGACCGAGACGGCATAAGGCACCGAGGCACGGGAACGGTGGTGTTGGTAATTAGGACAAATGTACGTAAGAAAAGTATTTCTCATTGGTTGGTATGCCAATATTAATGACAATTTATTACGATTCCACAAGTTGGTTATAAATGAGTGGAATAGGGACCGACGGCTTAAGGTACTGAATCACAGGAACGGTGATAAAAAGTATCATCACGACCGTTTCCCTTTCGGGGTGGTCAGAAACCACGCTTATAAATAAGCACATTCACATTTAGCGAACTTTACTATATAGGCCAATTATGACAAGTGGCAAGCTCGTCGATGTCTCCAGCGTACCAAACTCGAGAAATATCACAAATAAATTAAATATAAATTAATAAATATTTTTGCGTCCCGACCAGGAATCGAACACGGTACCTCCGAGTCTAAATCCACGGACTTAACCGCTAGACCACGGAGGCAGTTAGGGAACGGTGGTGTTAGTAAAATATGACAAATGTATCGCAAGAAAAGTATTTCTCATTGGTTAAAATCCCTCCCCACTTCCAGCAGATGTTCAGATTTCTTTAGAGTATGTGCAGCTCGCCAGTGGAACAGACTTCCTTTAATTTTCAGACACGCACCATCTCTAAAAATATTAAAAGATAAGCTATATAATTACTTACTTCAGAAACAAAAGAAATGGCCATAACGCACTCCGTACATGTATTACGGCATTACTCGTAAGCTCGACTATATACTCTTTTATTTTGGTTTTGTACAATAAATAATTTATTATTATTATTGGTACATGTCGGGGCTCGAACCTAAAATTATATAAAATTATATATTATATATATATATTATTGGGTTTGGTATGCGATATCACAACCGAGCCACCATCGCTCACTTTCCGCATGACTATTTACTCGTATCAAAATAAAAAATACAGGGTTAAGATTGTATCATAGAATATAAGGGCACATAATGAATATTAGTAGATATATAAATGTTTGTTAGAAATTGCCCTGATGTCCTTTTGGATTAACCCGTCTTAACCCGAATTAAGTCTGACGGTGTACCATGATAGTTTACCTGTAAAGTAAAGAACCTGTAAATGAAATAAAAGCAGATAATGCTATCATCATGGACAGAGTTCATAATCAACAAGCCTATACTGGAGGATCTGGGAATCAGACAGCGCCTTGCCTCAATCGCACAATCCTCCAATTCTCACTTTCTGCGTGGATATACATCCATTAACATCATAGTTCAGGAAAAGATCGATGACAAGAGGATAGGAGGTAGGTCTCCGAGATGGACTGACCAGGTCAAAGCAGCAATGGATCACTACCTACATGAGTGCGCCAGAAATGCTAAGATTTGAGAGAAGTGACTACGTGGACGGCTTGTTAAGCATGTCACTGAATCTCAAGTGACGACCACGACCACTCCGCCAAGAGTATAGCGACTTAGAAGAATAAATGAATTTCAAGTATCCCAGCCTGTGTGTATGATTCTGTATTCTGTACCTGTGGCCCAAGTCTATTTTGTAAAGCGCAACCGTTAAATTGCTAAAATAGTGTGATTGTGATTGTAATTACGGTGGCTTTTCCGCAATTAGTCTCTATTGGACCATTGTGGGTGATGTTAAAATAGCACCTTTAATTTAATAATACAAGGGCTCATGTCAAAATTTTTGTATAGTGTGATTTTAAATGCTAAGGGCACAAGATAAAATTATCTACCTAAATATATCTTAAAATATAATATATTTTTTTGCTATTAATAATGTAGTTATCAAAGAACAAATCTGAAGAATTTCACATTTACCACATAAATAATAAGCATTTTATTCGAATGATAAGCTGAATAGAAAGAATCCAGAATTTATAAAAGTCATTTCGATAAAAAAATAAAATAGTATTATGCCCTTATATTACTAACGGTGCGATATACTTTTATACAATAAATATACGAATTTCAATATTAATAGCAGTTAAAATGTTTGTTAAACGAATTCTTTATTTAAAAAAAAAACAGAATTTGGCTGCTGGAGTCCTACGAGGTCACATGTGATAGAAAGTATAAAAAATATATTTAGAATAAGTTAATATAAAAATAAAATAAAGATTTCTATTAATTACAGTTAGTGGGTACTGCTTTCTGGAAAATAAATTATGGGCGTCCAGAAGGCAGTTTCCCTATTTTTGACACAATAAAAGTTAATAATACAGTGCATTCCCATCACATTGTTTTACTGTAACCAGCCTCTCGGCAACTGTGTGCTGCACTAGCAACTATTGACACCATTAGTTTTTATATCTCGGTTCCAATGTATATTTTATTTTAATAATTGTTTTATATATTTAGTATTTTTTTTTTTTTTTTTTTTTTACATTATTATTTTTTTATTTAAATATTAATTAAACTAAAAACTTACATCTTAAAACATAAATTACTATTCATAAAAATAAACCTAATTAATAAATAAAAATATAACTAAAAACTAAAATGAAGAAAAAACAAAATAAAAATTATTATAAATAATAAATTTGCTCCAAATCGCTGCCAATGGGCAAGGTGCCAAGGATACTGGCAGCATTGCCACGTTGAATGGCAATACTGATCCTTTGGCCCAAATATTGCCCAGCCCTTTTGTCTCCCGAGGTGTTGACGAGCTGTTTTGACAACGCCTATTTATTTATTTAATTGTCATGGTAGACCCCCAGAGCGATGTAATAGTAGGATAGAATAGTATAAACTCGTTTACTTTGTCAAAGACGTTGTCTAATTCCCATTGTCCTCCATTTCTATTAAGATTAAGTCCTATCTTATGATATTTAATCATTTACAGTCTATATTAGCTCATGAGCGATGGCTCGATGTAGGTACGCTTTCCAATAAAAAAAAAATATGTAATGAGAAATATTTTTCTTACGTACATTTGTCATATATTCTTCTATTCTGATTCATCTAATTGCAGTATCAAGACAACTCCTGTCTCCAAACCTGCTAGAAGTTTTAAAATGATGTCCAGAGTTAGTTTCAATTACATATAATTTTATATTTTATATTTATTTTTAATATTATTATATTAAAAAAAAATTCAGTTTACTACGCTACAATCTTTGGATCCACCACACGTCCATCAAGTATGGAGGAGAATAATGGTCTTTGTTGTCTCGGATCTGCGACTGGATGATGCACAATGACACGCTGGCCAGCAGAAATATTCTGTTTCTGTAGGTGCAAAAATTATGTAAGGCAACAATTATTAGTGATTAAACGAACGGACATTAATTTTAAATTTTGTGTATCACCATTTTTTATTATCTAAGTTTTAAATTATTATTTTTTATAAGTAGTTTTATATGTCCCTAGATGTATTACCCGCATCGAGTGATGTCCCCAGCCAGTCTAGCGACACTTCATTGTATGTAAGATGTGAGCAGTGTTCTCAGCCCCGTTTTTTTCGAGGAAGCAGGGGTTTAAAAATACATATTGGCAAAGCACACAAACAAAATTCTATTGAAGCTTCCTCGAATACCCTCTCGGACCAATTAGATTTTAGTCAAGTTTTAGGCCGTTACAAAAATTCATTACCATTAATAAAAAGAATTCCGCGTGGCGCACGGATTACAGTTGCTAAGTCGCTGACAAAATTAATCAATAATGTAGTAAATGAAAATTCTAAAAAATGCTGGGAACTTTTGCTCACTTTTGCATACCGGACTCTATATGTCAAGAGAGGAGAGGGTCACAGTTCCCTGACACAAAAAATCAAGGATAACTGTACCCAAATGTCAGAGTTAGAAGACATCATCGCCACACCCCCTTTGAAACACCATACAAATAATTTTAGATTTAAAAAAATTGAGACTAAAATGAATGACGGTGACTTAAAGGGAGCTGCTGACCTTCTTTTCTCTAATGATGTTATCGCTCCCGACTCCTCAGAAACTTTGGCTGCCCTCCAGAGAAAACACCCTCCACCTGCGGCAACACTTCTTCTCCCCGATCCACCTGGACAAAATGAGCCTTGCCTTCAAATAACATCCACAGAAGTGCAAAATGCCATTTTGTCCTTTAAAAACGGATCGGCGGGTGGCCTTGATGGTCTCACGCCACAACACTACAAGGACCTGATCAGCGGGACAGCAGGTGACGCCGCTGAACCTCTACTTGCTGCTCTGACCTCACTTGTAAACATTATGTTGTCTGGTAAAGTATCCATTAGCATTACCGACATACTATACGGCGCAAACATATGCGCACTTGAAAAAAAAGATGGTGGTATCAGGCCGATTGCCGTCGGCTGCACTTTGCGCCGTATAGTATCCAAAATCTGCAGTAAGAAGGTATTACCCACCCTTACCTCTAAATTTCAACCATTACAAGTGGGGTTTGGCTCCAAGGGTGGCTGTGAAGCTGCTGTCCACGCTGCTCGGAGCTTTGTAGTGAATCACGGGGGAGATGTGCTGTTAAAGGTGGACGTCAAAAACGCCTTTAACTCGGTTGATAGAGGTGCCATGTTGGAACAAATAAAACAACACACCCCAGAAATTTACAGTTATCTTTGGCAAAACTATAGTACACCTTCAAAATTAATTTACAAAAACAATACTTTACTTTCGGCAGTCGGTTGCCAACAGGGCGATCCACTCGGCCCTGCCATCTTCAGTTTAGCAATTCATAAGATAATAAGCAGCCTAAATTCAAAATTTAACATATGGTATCTTGATGATGGCACGATTGGAGGAAATGTGGATACGGTTCTCGGCGACCTTCAAAAACTTATAAAAGATTTTGGCACAATCGGTTTAGAACTAAATTTCTCGAAATGTGAACTGTATATTTCAAATTTACTAACATCTGGTAAACAATCCGAAATTATTTCTCTTTTCAACAGTCTGGCACCCAATATTAAAATTTTAAACAATGAAACCCTTCGACTTCTAGGATCACCAATCCTAGATGAATCGATCCAAATTTACGTTCAGGAACAATTAAATAAATTTAACTCAACTTCAGAACGCTTATTCCAAATTCAACCCCACATGGCACTTTTTATCATCCGATTTTGTTTGTTTGCACCCAAATTTATATATGTACTCCGCTGCTCCCAACTTTGGAAATTTCCGGACGAACTTCTTTTACTAGATAAACTTTTGCAAAATTCACTAATTAAAATTCTAAATTGCCCCATGAATGACCGTACTTGGGCCCAAGCTTCACTACCGATTCGGTTTGGAGGTCTGGGAACTCGCAAAATTTCTAGTGTAGCACTGCCAGCGTTTCTGTCGTCTGTACATAGTACTGTCGAGCTCTACGGGAAAATCACAAACCCATCCTTGGGTTCCGTTGAGCCGTCGTACTTGTCAGATGCCAGAGATGCCTGGTCAGTAGCATGCCCCAATAAATCTGTTCCAAATTTAACAAAATTTCAACGACTATGGGACGAGCCGCTCTGCAAACTGGTACTGGACGATATTTTATCTTCCAGTAACACGAGAGAGCGGGCTCGCCTCATGGCCGTTTCCACTAGGGAGTCGGGTCTCTGGTTGCAGGCTTTTCCCTCAGCATCGGTTGGCACACTCCTTGATCGAAATACACTGACAATGGCGGTGTGCCTTCGTCTCGGAGCCCGGACTGTCCACTCACACCAGTGTCGGTGTGGAGAGCCCGTGGAACATCTCGGACACCATGGGCTTTCTTGCGCTAGAAGTGCTGGCCGCATTCCTCGTCACGCTGCTTTGAACGACATCATTCGAAGGGCTTTTGTCACTGCTGGAGTACCCGCGATCCTAGAACCCTCTGGGATTGCGCGGAGCGATGGCAAAAGACCCGACGGCATGACCGTTGGGCCGTGGAAACTTGGCAGGTCCTTGGTGTGGGATGCGACATGTGTAGACACATTAGCCCCATCACACATCCAGGCGACCTCGTCAAGCGCGGGAAGTGCGGCGGTTTCTGCTGAGAACCTCAAGCTGCGCAAATACGCCAACCTCAGTACAGGTTACGAATTTGCGCCGTTTGGGGTCGAGACGATGGGCCCATGGGGACACTCAGCCAAGCGTCTGGCCAAGGAGTTGTCCAAACGGCTAACGGAAAAGTCTGGAGACAGGAAGGCTGGCAATTATTTCTGCTAACGTATTAGCTTAGCTATACAGAGGGGAAATGTTGCCAGTCTTCTGGGGACTATCACTGAAGGGTCGTCTCTAGAGGACATTTTTTACTTATAGTTTATTTTTTATTAGGTTTAGTTTATATTTATTTTAATTTTTACTTTTAAGTAGTTTTAATTTATATTGTAATTATTTTATACTGTTTGTATATTAATAAATAAAAATATTATTGGATATTTTCAGTAGTGGAAAAAAAAAAATTATATTATATATATGTATATATTATTATTTTTTATATTTATATTTACTATTGCAGTTTTTGGGTTCAAATTTTTTTATTTAATAAAATTTGTTGTATTAAGTTGAAACCAATGCACCTCTCCCGGTTTCTGGGTTTGTCTCTGTACCAGAATAGGTACTAATATGTAAATATTATGGTACAATTATTAAAATAATGACTCCTTTATTCCAGAGATCGGGTGTTTTGCATCTGAGTTTGAGCACTGCTGCCTGAAACACGAGACCACTTAGTTCAGGCACAGAAGTATCTTTATGTTTGTAACACACAATAAATTGTAACTTATCATAAGAGCCAACTTGTATTAGGTTTTATTGAAATAAACTATTATTATTATTATTATTAACTCTTATCACTGACTGACTGTGCAAATCACTTTGCTGGTGCGAATACATACGAATGCTATTCAATCAAATCAAATCAAATAATTTATTCAGTAATTAGGCAATATTTTTAGCACGTTTACACGTCATAACAGTTTTATTACATTACATATTTAAAATTTTATATAATTTTGTATACAATATAATATTTACTAGTGATCAAAACATAATCATAATATCAGCTGAACAACTCAATAATTGGTAAAGGATTTATAAATTACTGGTCAGGAACAGTAGAAACCGCCTCGTCAAATTATAAGTATTCTATTTATTGAAATTATAATAAATAGCAGCTGTAAATTGACATTGTCATACTTAATACTAAATTATACTATTATAATACCAAATATCTTACAGTAATAATGATAAAAAATAAACAAATGACAAAAACATTTCAACTAACCTAAGTCTCAAAAAAATAAAATATGTTATTATTTATTTATATATTATAACTTTTTACTTGCTCCTGCCTCTCATTCATTCATTTTATTTTTATGTAAATAATCACTAACCTATTGATTTTCACTTATTTATTATTATTTTTTCTTTTACTTTTGCTAGTGACTGTTCAATTACTATTGATTTACGAGTATATCTTATTACTATATTTAACTATTATTTCTGTTTTAATTGTATTGTCTAAATAATATAAAATCTCTTTGGCTTGTGTTCCACTATTGCTACTTTGTTTATATGTTAAATATAATAAAGTGTTATTTTTAAAAATAAA
Organism: Tinea semifulvella; assembly: GCA_910589645.1. NCBI lineage: Eukaryota > Metazoa > Arthropoda > Insecta > Lepidoptera > Tineidae > Tinea > Tinea semifulvella. The sequence goes on from OU342600.1 coordinate 1,067,087, forward strand.
TAAATTATCAACATCACCTTTCCTTTACCTTGGAGAGCATGTTAAGCCGTCGGTCCCGAAAGAGCAACCTAGTTCACTAACGGCGAACTAAACTTGTCGCTATTGGACAGGAACTACTATGCGCAACTCTAATGAAGAGTGAACCAGGACAGCGTTCTAGAGGCTGCTGTGATCATGATGGTGATATAATCCGGATTTAATGATCAACTAAGCAACGAATGACCAGACCACACAGGCATCAATGTAGCCAAGTGATTTCAATGCTCGGAAAATAATAAAAGCCAAGAATGTGGTATTGTTTTTATTGATACTTCAACTAGTCAACATTTCTTCGCGGATTGTGTGATACAGCTCTATTCCGCTTCTGCACTACAACAGACCTAAAGGAAAAGACATTTAAATATACCAGTGTGAACATATTTATTAAGTAGTGTCAATAAACGGCTCAGTTACTGTTGTTTGTTGCAGTCTTAATGCATCGGGAAAAACATAAGAAATGTTGCAGTCTTAATGCATCGGGAAAAACATAAGAAATGTTCCGATATACGATTACATTTAAATTACCAGATTATTTTATTTAAGTTATACTGACATCGCGCCCTGATCCCTGATCACCTGATGATAAGCAGTACGCGAGGTCCAAGAATGAAAGTAACTGACGCCAGCCACTAACGGCCATATCAGTCCCTATCATTATGCCCATTAACATGCTTTTTCTCACTATGCTTGAAAGAGTCCAGCAGCCCAATTCTGTTCCTTAAGCGCAAACGTTATATAATGGAAGCCGATAACTACCATATATATATCACGCTATTAAAGTTGATATTTGCACGGCCGCTGTCGAGTTCGAGCGCTTATAGAGTTGAGAATTGAATAATATTTTGTGATTATGACGCAAGCTCTGACGTAAATAACGAAATCCACTAATAATGTTTGCGACTAAGTAACCGAATATGGCTACAGGTTATAGAAATGAGGAAACACACTGGCTGGGAAAGCATTTCACATCTTCAGTGTGCGATAGATGTAAGATGTCTCTAAATTTATATGTAAGATTAGAGATAGTGGCTACAGTATGGGTGTGTATATTTTGCACTGTGCTTATGGTTAGGAAATTTAGAGCATCTGTAACTTGCCCCCAGAGTTGAGAACAGTTTTCCACTTGCTTTATAAAGCATAAGTTTAAGTCTATTGTTGTACTCTTCTACCCCATCAACCCTGCATGCGTAATAATAGGAATAATCAGTGTAAAAAACAATACTATGTCATCTCCAAGCAAAGTTAGTCAGTGTCTGCGCTAAGAGATCGATACGAACACAAAAGAATGTTCAAGGGCGCAGCGTGAAGGGGCGGGAATTATATTTCCCCCGGGTATCGCAGAATCCAACCACTAGGTGAGCCATCAACTCCAAATCCTTTCTCTTAGTTCTTTATGCTAAACATGTCATGATACACCGCTTCCACCTGACGGCAAGCGGGACAATAGGCCAATGGCACAGCCGGGACAGCGTATCGATAATGAAATTATTTTAATGGTGTAGAGGTTCTCAAACTTTTTTGGCGACGCAGATGTAACCCAATTGGAAAGCGAAATATTTGACTGAACCCAAAATAATAAAAAACTGGTTAATGTGTATTTTCGATTATGAATAATGTTTTTATTTTCCTCTGTAAATTTATAGTACAACACTTTAGTATATATTTTTTTACTGTGACCAGTAATTTTGACTGTATGATTCTGCTAATGCCGTCACGGAAGCTCGTTCCAAAAAAATACTGAATGTAGACCTGCTTAGGCCCAATTCTTTTAGTAATATTTTTCTGAAGTTTCATATGTAATTGACCAGAGTGGTCAGAAACCACGCTTTAAGCGAATTCATATTTAGCCAACAAGTGTTATAATGGGCCTCTAGTAAAGTTAGCATCGTCAATGTATCTAGCGTACTAAACTTGAGAAATATAATAAATAAATTGTTGTGTACCCGGTACCTCCGTATCTAAATCCACGGACTTAATCGCTAGCGTAATTCATTTCAACACCTAAACCATTTAAAATTTTGTCACCGATAGTCAATTCATGGTCACCCTAGTCAAGGTTTTCTGGACAACTTTTGTTCAACTGCTATCTGTGCACATCCCGAAGACAATATAACTGGTTGTCAGATTGTTTTGTTAGACAATTTGGATATTTGATTCCTATTGAATGTCGTGCTAGTATATACGAGTACTGCGTGTAATTATCAAAAGAGCTAATATTTTTTTAGGCTTCAGGTGTCATTTTTAGAACCTCTATTTAAAATTAAAAAAAACACTTTTTTAAGGATAAAAATCATTATCCGAAAAACAAAACACTACTGCCGCGCACTAATAAGGCCGCGTCTGAAAATCGCGATATCCATTGTGATAAGTACCTAAAGGCAGGGAAGTGTCATTATTAATTGATCTCGCCCACAGAGAGCCGAAATAGTGAGAGAAAGAATTACGTAAGTCAACCTCTCGCCCTACTTGATTAGGCTGAGTATGAGTGGCAATATTATTAGGAAAACTTCTCTGCACCGGAACCTTTTAATTTTATTACAGTTAATGAAAACAAAAAAACACGTAGGTCTTTATTTTTATTCTAGATTTTAATAGAAAAATATTTCCTGTTTAATAAATTCCACGCAGTATATATATATATGTTTGACATGACATGACGTGACATTGGGTCCATCTGATGGTAATTCTCTTTTTTTTTTTTAAAGACGGTGAATCGATAAATTATCAATGATACGCCCCCAGCCTGAAGGGCCATCACAAGGAGGCCACCTCGGCGCCTACGGACTAAAACCCTATAAACCGTCTCTCTATCACTGTTGGCCCTGCGTGCCTTAACAGCTAAGTCTGAGTCGTGGCTACGGAGTGAAGGCACTCGTTCGTCGCGTCGATGGTAATTGACGCGCAAGGTCCATGAATGTTAGCAACTGGAATCAGTCACTCATGGCTGATCTTAATCCCTAACACTATGCCGATTTGGCTGGGCATGACGGAAATTCAAGCATTATCCCGAAACGTGTGGATACACTTTACTGGGTTTATAGGCACGATCGGTGGATACTTCCCTGCCCCGGCAGACTGTACACATTACCATATAGTACCACCTATTTGTTGTTCTCGTTGAAAGTATTCACCAATTGCAATGATGTCAAATGTTTTTTTTTTCTTTCAAGGAGAATTAATATTGTAAGCTTATCTATGTACAAAACACATGTAGTACAAAATTAGCCCAAAATGGATGATGTCATTTAATGAAAACTCTATTCCTCGGAGCATACGAGTATACGAAGTTAGGATAAACCTTTAAATTTACTAAACGCGACAATAACAAATAGAATATACGTACAAATAAACCATATTAAAATGTTTTTGAATATAAACCGTATTTTTACCGGGGCTTAGTATGACCGCTTGGTCTAATTAAAAGAAGTTACACTAAAAAAAAAAACTTGCGTGGCGTCACGTCAGATGATGTGACGTCTCCACCGGTCTTGCGGGCGTTGGGGCAAGCGGTCGGAGGCGAGGACAGAATCGACCTCTGATCGAAACTAATGTTGCCCAATCTTGGTCTTGTTCTCGTTTTTTTGCAAGAACAATAGCAAAACTAAACATACTCTTGGTATTGGGTCTTGCGCAAGCAGACATTTTATCCCGATTTTGCTAAAAAATAGATATATATTTTTTTGTGTTACTATTTTTTGTTTCATTTGGTAACTGTTTCGTGTCTGTCTTTTTTTGGTTAAGAGGCAAAAATATCGAATCCTTATACTATCTTACTTAAAATGTCTTCAAAACTACCTCTGTATACATTTTTTGATAAATGTTTGTTACTATGTATATTTTAACTATTCTAATTTTCTAGTAAATCAGACCAGTAGTTCTCGAGATACTAGTTCGCTGACAGACACAAAAGTCTATAACAAATATATGTTTTCAATCAGACAAGAGTATTGCAAGAGTCTTGCGAGACTCTTGCGCGAGACCAAGATTAGGAGTACAAGAACGAGACCAGTTGTTATGATGCAAGACAGTCTTGGTCTTGATCCTGCTTTAGGCATCGGGGCAAAGGTGAAAAAGGTCAGAGGCGGACTTGCGGTCTTCGTGAACCCGTGGCGAGGTGGTCTTTGCGGTTACACGCTCACAGCCGGCCGCGTCGATACCACTAGGGACACAAGTCATGCACTTCTACCGTGAACCGTCATAATAGGCCACCGAGAGACATATAGAGTGGTTAGCAAATACAGGTCGGCAGCAGGTCGTCGAGTTCTCAACAAATAGTCTCATAGATGCTAAACGTTTGGGATTTTTGAACGGGTGTCCTTGAGGAGATATTAGCATTATAAAAAAGTTTATTTATTCAGGAAATCCTACAGCTAAATTACACATATAATACATACTCGTAAATAGGAAAATTATATCCCCAGATAAAAGATGACAGATACGATACAGATACGATACAGATACGATAGAAAATTAGCAAAGAAAATAATGAAAAAAACATAAAAATAAGAATAAATACAAGAATCACATAATGTTTATTTATTTGACAGTATAATACTCGAAGATTATTAGATCTTAAGCCAAAAAGATTTGTATTATTTATACAGTTCCTTTCTCCAAAACAGTGGGTTCAATACAATATTGAATATATATATGTATTTAACATTAGTAAAGAAAAATGACAATATTTGTAAATAACTATATACAAGTAGCATGAGATTATTATAATATTAGTGTTAAAATTAATTAATTATCATTATTATTTAATGTTGGAAATGTTAGGATATAATAACAAACAAAAGAAAGCTATTATTATGTTGCCAGGCTTATAGAATCACATAAGAATAAGGCTGAGTTGCACCAAAACATAGTCCCTGTAATTGTAAAGAACGTGTCGGTTATATTAAAGGTCGTCAGATGGTTATATCGACGCCATTTGTAACTTCAATCTTTACAATTACAGAGACTTAATTTTGGTGCAACTTAGCCTAAGTATTAAATTAAGCTACAATAACCACAACAAAAAATACAAAAACATAATGGAAAAAGTTAAAACTACCAAACGCTAAAAACAAAAAAAATATAGTGTTATAGCATTGTCTCAAAGTGCTCACTCGTCATCGCCCGAGTCATTTTCTTTAGTGGGGCTTGACGGGAGTGTAACTTAGAAAAAAAAATATTTTTTAAAAGCTATGCTTATCATTTAACTTTTCATAACACTCTACTTGACTGCGCAATGTAAATGTTCGTTGAAATAGACTAAATTATCTATTGAGTTTAACAACGATTGCTCGTTTTCTAGCGAAATAAAACTATCTACTCTCCACAACACTATAATTTAAATAGATTCGTAGCGATTGGTAGCGATCCCGCAACGGACAGACTGCGACGCATTGTGTTGCGTAAGAAATGAATAGGTTATGGCATTGCACATAGAGCGGTGGTGGCATGGTAGTAAGAACGTTCGAACCCCGGCATGTACCAGTGAGAAATACACTTTTCTTACGTACATTTGTCATTTATTAACAACACCACTGTCCCCGTTCCCGAAGTGCACGTTAAGTTGTCGGTCTCGGTTCCACTTATTTAAACTTGTATAATTGGATATAAATAATCGTAAAAAAAGTGACATCGAGTGTAGGCGAAATTCTCCAGAATTTTCTGGAAGACCCATCTCCAACAGTCTTTGTGTTGTAGGGGTTGTGATGATAAGATAAAAGATAAGATAAAAATTCTTTATTTGCATGTTAGTCTAATTTACAGGTCTTATAGTAAACTAACTTAACGTAACAAAATTTTCCAAGTAAATTGGCAAACAAATATATGAAACATTAATATAAATTTTTAAATTTTAAATAAAATATGTCCAAAATCTTACATGTAGGTATTCATACAATATTGTCAGCTTAAACTTTATGTATTACAATTGTCAAAATAGTATTTTAAATTATAAAACATATTTTCTTTTAACCAAATTATTAATTGATTTTTAAAAATATTTTTTCCCAACAATTTTGAATTGGTTAGGTAATTTATTATAAGTTCGTATACACATAACTAGGCAATTTTTATAACATTAAGTTTTCTTAGGATTTATATCTACAATAAGATCATAGGGGTTTCTCCTACTTCTAACGCTGAAATCTCCAATCTTTCTAAACATGTCGCTGTGTTTTCTAACAAATAAGCAAACATCCAAAATATAAAGAGATGGAAGTGGCAATAAACCGAGCAATCTAAAAAGTGGTTTGCATGATTCGAACGGTGGGATTCCACAAATTGCTCTAAATTTATGACGATTTGCACATTCATCTTAGTTGTAGCAAGGATGTTGCACGGAAGTTTTATTGTGTAGTATATAAGTTAGATGACGAATAAAACGAAAACGCGATTTACTTGAAGTAGATAGTTTTCACAACGTTGTTTGAAAACGTACAATACTTAACACAAATAACTACGAAACCTGTAAGCACAGCCTAATACGAATTAATTAGGTCTTTAAAAAACTTTTCTCGGGTACTTTCATTAACATAAAAAAGCATTAAATATGCGTGGGTAAATAGTTAATTTACTTGTTAAATAATAAGCGTTCTTAATTAGAGTTTTTTTAGACTTTGTCTAATTATAATTCATAAAAGGTTAACATTTTGGGGGTCATCATTATATTGAGCCAAATATTTGACCTTTACCTACGAAATTTGCAGCGGTCGTAGTCTATTCCTTCAAACGCAAACGTTATAAAATATAATCTTTTAACTCCTAGCGTCGTTTTCCTCAATGCTGAGGTTTGTGACCCCCTCCACGGATCACTTTGTCTCGAACGATGCTGCGCCATTCGGGTCTGCACACGGCGGCATGCACTGTGGACTGGGGTGTTAAGTATGGTTCGGATCTGGTCAGACCAACGTATAGGGCTTCGGCCACGGGGCCTCTTGGTGAAGTGAGCTCCAGTTTCTTGATGCGGTCCACTACCATGATCTTCGTCTTTTGTTTATTGATTTGAAGACCCACATCGTTACATAGGTAGGTTGGTGATCTGTTGACCACCGACACTCACTCCTCCTTCCCAGTCCTCTAGAGTGCGTCTCGTTATATACTCCCCATATACGTTAAATAATAAAGGTGACAAAATGCACCCCTGGTATATGGTATATTCATACGAGTACGTACACTGTTATTGTCAACCGTTATTAGAGTTAATATTCGTATGTAAATATATATTTTTCCGAGCTCGGCTAAACTCGGGCTAAAACATACAGTCCCTAAATTAATTTTTTGACACTATTTTGGCAATATAACGTAGGTATATAGTATACCGCGTGTAATTGTCACAAAAGCAAATGTTTTTTTGAGGCTTCAAGTGTCATTCGTAGAACCCCTATTTGAAATAAAAAACTTATTTTAAAGATAAAAATCATTATCTGAAAAAGAAAACTCTACCGTATGGTGAATGAAGGCTGTGTCTAGAAATCAAGATATATATCGTGATAAATACCTGAAGACTGGGGAGTTATACGGCCGGTTGCAGAAAGAAATACATTATACCTTAAATACACAAAGTGACACAATCACGTAGAATATATTAAAATGTTGATCATAGATTATTTTAATCATGTTTACTGCAACCGGCCGTAAGTGTTATTATTAATTGATCTCGCTTACAGCCGAGAGACGAAATAGAGAGAGTAAAAATTACGTAAGTCAACGTTCGCGAGATCGTCGACTTATCGCTACCTACTTGATTAGGCTCAGTATGAATGGCGATATTTTTAGGAATACTTCTCTGCACCGTAACTTAAGATAATAGTACTGAATAATTAACATAAAAAAGACATAGTTCTTTATTTTTATTCTAGATTATAATATAAAAATATTTCCTCTTTAATAATTTCCACGAAGTATACATACATAAATTTTATTTGTAGTTTAGCCATGAAGGTAAGACAAATGGACAAACATACTTACAGACAAATCTTTTTCTCATTTATATTATTAGTACGGATGTTCATTAGCAGTATTAACCAAATTAAAAATATTTGCGATATATTTTCTAATCTAACCTTTTTCGGGTGAGTCATATTTCTTTTGGTGTACTTTGTTTTAGACAGTTTTACGGTGTGCCAGAGTTATTATGATTGCTCTTTGTAAATAGCCTTATGGAATTTGAAATATGGACCTTAAAGGGTAGTTTAGTAACCACTGTAATCTATGAAGTATTCTTATACTTTGTGCTTAACAACAGCAATCACTAGTCACAGAAATGAAAGTATAGAAAAAAGCTTCTATTTAAATGCATCAAAAACTAAGATAAAAGTATGTATAATATATTAATCTAGCGGTTAAGTCCGTGGTACCGGGTTTGATTCCTTCAATAATAATATTTAATAATTTAAATAAATAAATAAAATTAATATTTTATTTAATTGTGATATTTCTCGAGTTTGGTACGCTAGAGACATCGACGAGCTTGCCACTTGTCATCATTCGCCTATAGTAAAGTTGGCTAAATGTATATCCGCTCCTTTATAAGCGTGGTTTCTGACCACCCCGAAAGGGAAACCGTCGTGATGATAATTTTAAATTTTAAAATATTATTTATTTTTTATCTAAGAACAGAAATAAGAATTAAAAGAAAGTATAAGATATGTACAATTTTATGTTTATTTACAAATAAAATGAAGTGTTAAAAAGTGAAGAGATCAGGTTTTGACGTTCTTCTTGAAATACAGACAGCGAAGTCATCCAGGCCCGCATGTTTAATAGGCCGGGGTTGGGGATGTGATAATATCACCCGCTCACGACTGATTGAGGCCTCCGCCAAGTCCTCTGGCCGCCAACCTAAGGACCCCCCGACCCTACCACCACCACCTCCTCCGTTCCAGTTGCCGCCGATCCAGCCGCCGCTGTCTTCGTCCTCCTCCATTTCCCCCTCGATGGCTCCCCCGCAGACCCTACCCCTCAGGTTGGATCTGCTGCCGTCGAGTAGACTTTTACTTCGCATGCTTGCATGACGCGGCGATCTAGTGCCTTCACTCCGTAGCCACGACTCAGACTTAGCTGTAAAGGCACACAGGTCCAACAGTGAGATAGAGACGGTTTATAGGGTTTTAGTCCGTAGGCGCCCTGGGGCTTCCTTAGGAAGCTTCACGGATGAGTCAGGCATGCGACCCCCACCCGCTTTGGCCCTTCAGGCAGGGGGCGTATCATTGATGATTTATCGATTCACCGTCTATAAAAAAAAAAAAAAAAGTGATAATATCCCGTTATACCCACAGGTGATCTAGTTTACCAAACTCGAGAAATAGTACAAATAAAATATTGTTGGAATCGAACCTGGTAGCTCTGCGTCTAGATCCTATAAATTTAATGTGTTCGGCAGAGGTATCAGGCCCCCACAGCAGCACCCGATCACGGACGTAACGCATGTGCCAGCCATCCCCCCGCTCAACCAGGCCCTTAGGGTGCGGACCGGGACCCGACACACGTGCCACCACTGCAATGACCTTCTAAGGAAAGGACAACCACCGGATACGCCAGAGAACCTGAACACAAACAATGACTTACGAGACACACACAAGCATCAATACTGTAAAACATATACTTTTATATATATATAAATTATTATATATAGAATTTGGCCCCCACTCGCCAGGCTCTTGGCGTTGGCGAAGGTAAAGTACATACAGAGATGAAAGCTTCTTTTACAAGTATAATATTAGTATAGATGTGGCCTATGCTTTAGCCAACTAGGTATGCATCTAGTTAGTGCATTTAGTTGGCAGACAGCCCTGAATTTATAGCCCAAACTTATCGCACCCGGAAGTCACGGCTATAACCTACTTCATGACAACTTACAAACAGTTTACTATACACGGCGTAAGTTATGAGTGTTATAAATAATTAATAGTATCATCACGAACGTTTCCCTTTCGGGGTGGTCAGAAACCACGCTTATAAATAAGCGGATTCAAATTTGGCCAACTTTACTATAGGTCAATCCATGACATGTCTCCAGCGTACCAAACTCGAGAAATATCACAAATAAATTAAATATTCCTTAAATGTATTTATTTACATTAAGAAATATTTTGTGTCCCGACCAGGCATCGAACCCGGTACCTCCGAGTCTTAATCCACGGGCTTAATCGCTAGACCATGGAGTCAGTAATTAATGGATATTTATAATGAAACAATTATTTTCAAGATTAATAAGCAAACAATTTAAATCAACAGCCTGTAGCTCACCACTTAACGCGAACCCCCACCAGCGACCTTCCTCAGGTCATCCGGCCATCTGGTGGGGTGACGTCCACTCTAGAACCCTTTTGCCCCATCTTTCCACTTCATCACATCATCACCCCTAGAACACAGAGTCCTAGATCTCCACTGTTGGAGATGGGCCTTCCAGATAATTCTGGAGAGTTTGGCCGACACTCGCGCTGGCCAGGTTAGTGAGGTTCTGATGATTTTTTTTTAATGTCAATTTATTAACGTTTCCACAAGTTGATATTAGTGGAACCGGGAAATAGTGGTGTTGTAAATTAATGTCAAATGTACGCAAGAAAAGTGTATTTCTTATCGGTACATGTCAGGGTTCGAACCGACATTTTTAGGATTTTTGTTTTTTATTTTCAACACCTTTTCCACTTTTCACAATTTAATCTTATTAAGCTACTGTTTTTTTATTTAATCAAATATAAAAAAAATGCCTTAGACGTATTTCGTTATGCAACCCATCACTGTTGCTTTTATTAGCGTAATTTAATATATCAAAAGTGGATTTCATTAGGATAACTGATAGGTGGAGGTCGTTCTTAAACATATCTTATTTATTTTTATAAGTATTTTTTACTTTAACATTAAATTCTCGGACTGCACCTATCTTATACATCTGTCACTCCCCCAAAGGTTAGCTGGTAGAGAATACCTTCGTGGTATTATGCTCGCCTATCTATATCTTTCTGCCCGACTGCGCGACGCAAAGATGGGTTATGTGTTTATCAGCCTATGTACATACATACATACATGTATATATGTATGTATAGAGACCAAACGCATTGTTCGATTTTGATGATTTACTACTACGATTATCACGACAGCGAAGATTTTTTTTGTGGAAAATAAAAAAATGAATGTCCTCAAACTACATATATTGAGTGGGGTAACAGTCGGAACCCATAGTTGGGAAGATTTCAACCAGTCTCGGTTATTAATGGGTCCTCTTGAATGTTGTAATAAAATAATCTTGGTGTAGTTAAGCGGATATCAAACTTTTTGGTGACGGAACCCTTGGGCTTGCTTTTTTCTTTTTATTATTTATTTATTTACAGTTTTTAATTCAAAATATTATTTTACGCAGTCGTGTTTTTTTAATTTTTTTGTTTATTTTGTGGGCAATAAAGCTTTTTGTTAATATTGTTATTGTTATCTTAGACTATTCTTAACCAGAACTTGAATTTGCTAGACCCATCACTTAACGTTTTCACCCTATTTATTTATTTAAAATTTGGAATACAAACAGAGATCATGGCTAAAATTTGTATAGAAACAGTTAAAATAAATAATATGTGAGCCAGACTCCATAAACAGTACTCACTAGGAACATTAATATCATTACAGCCGCTAGAACTCAGCGTCCTAGACCTCCACCGCTGGAGATGGGCCTTCCAGAACATACATCTGGAGAATTTGGCCTACACTCGCCACGCTGGCCAGACGGCTTGGCTAGTGTAGGCCAAAAAGCTTAAGTTTGAAGAAAAATAAATAACTAACTAAATAATAATAGATCATATCAGGTTATATAAAAACTAAAACACTATTTAAATATGCTGCGGTTCTCTCTCCCCAAATAAACAAACAGTATTTTAGCTACAGATATGAAGACAGCAACAAATGTAAGCAATTAAAGAGTGCTTAGAAGGACGAGCCGACCCGACGCCGATACATCATCACTGGCTTCTGTATTTTACCGCCCCATCCACTTAGATCATATATTTAATTATTTTCTAAACGAAGAAGTATTACAGATAAAAATAGATCGATCGATAGATTAATTATTTATTGCACAAAATATAAAAAAGTAAAATCACCACGACCGTATCCCCTCCGCGGTAGTCCAAAACCACGCTTTTTTTAAAATGATGTTGAAAATCTGATGGTTAGATAGAGAAGCCTGGAATTGTGTTGAGAGTGTTAATTTCGCTTTTTTCGGTCACAAACCCGACTAATTAGCTAATCACCTTGTCCTACACGAAAGTACGATACGTAAATTTCTTCATCCGCAGTCGACTTACGTACGCCGCGCTAGTCTGGTCCGCTCTTATATCAGCTAGACTGAGAGAACGTCCATAAGAGCAACAAATTCTTACGCTACGTACCATTGACAAGCTACGTGAGGAAACACGTAATTCTAAGAGATATGCAGATGGAAAAACTGTAAGACTTCATGCGTTGTATGGCGGCTGGCATGTTTGCGCGGACAGAGGCTTCAAGTTTCCACGAGTCTGTCTGGAATGCTCTCTGCAAATCTGCCCTCTCAGCACAGCCGTCAGTACATACCTTGACATTCCCCACTCCGGGGGTGAGAAAGCTACTCAATCAGAGTGTTATACATGAGTTTACAATGTATTGCTAAGATTTTTTAGATAGATTACAATCCATAGAATCTAATTTTACTCATACACATGCACCATACTCTCATCTCAAGTCTCCTAAAGGTTAGCTGTTGGAAAATGCCTAGACATTAAGCTCGTCCATGTACAGTAGCGGTCTAAAAATGTTATGGTATGTGATTGTGATTACGGTTTCCGCACTTAGTCTCTATTGGACCATTGTGCGTGACCTTTACTTCTTCAGCAGAGCCATCCGATCTCCTCCAGGAAGGCCAGGAGACCTGTCACGTTCCTGCAGACCTCTGGAAGAGTCCTCGCAGTCTGGAGAAATCTCAGTTTAAGCGCAGCCACACTCACTTCGCACTTCAAGGGCACATGCGCGGCCGTCTCCTCCTTCGCCATGCATCCTCTACACAGTGGGTTATCTGTAATGTTCAGAGTATAGAAATGTTTGTTAAAGGCACAGTGTCCCGTCAAGACCCCCACCATTATGCGAAGCCTAGATCTGTCAAGGCCCAGGAGGCGTCGTGTGAGGCGCTTGTCAGGATTGGGACAGGCCTCCCTGGACTGTCTGCAGTCTGTCGCCGATGTCCACGTCTACTCATGCAGTTTATCAGTTATTTGACGAAGCCAGCTATGCATGAATTGGAACGGTTGGGGGACTATTGCTCCTGGGCCTATCGGTATTGTGGATGACCTCCTTCAGGCCAGTTTATCAGCCGCATCATTACCCAGTAAACCACCAGCGACTAACATGTGATGGTATACCTCTAGACTGATGAGACTAGATGATACATCCACCAAAATTACATTATCCTAGTGGATGGTGTCGTGTGAGTAATATATGATCAAGTTTATGATGATTTATTCGGAAGGTCTTGGGGAAGGCAGATCTAGTTAATACTCATACATATAATATATTTAGCAACAACGGCACGTAATTGGTGTTTGACCTTATGACCTTTATTATGTAAGTAATGACTTTCTTTTGAGAGGTAAAGGTTGAAATGGATCATCCCCTACATGAGTGCACTAGGAAATCTGCGGTCCGAGAGGAGTGGCAACGGTTTGTTAAGCGTGTAGTGACTAAGAAGAATGACTTTCAGTTAGCCGTAGGGTCACATGTCGTCACATGCCCCATATATAACTATCCCAGCAGCCGTATTCTATTATATCCGAGCTCACGTCAAATTTCATCATATATCGTAGCTTCATAAGAAGTTTCAATGGTTGTTGGTAATGGTATGACAGTTGAGAATGTTAAACTGTATTGGCATTTATTCCCTCTCTTCAGTAAGGTTTGGCAATTTATCATGATTCATTTACCGACAGAACAAAGGTTCCAGATTGTGAAAAATTACTTTTGAAATAAACATTTTTTTTGTGATGTTCATAAGAGAAAGTTAAAAGAGAAAATTACAAAAATCGACAAATCGTGACTATTATTGGCGTATGGTTCGGTTGCGGAATAGAGAAAGGATAAAGTTTTCTTGTAAATAAGCTCCAATTAGACTATAAGTTGGAAGTATTATCGGATTAAGAGTATTTGTTTTATTCTAGATTTATTAGTGAAGTAATTCAATCAGTAGGCTCTTTGATTTCGCTACAAAGACAATTGTTCCGGTCTACCTTTGTGAGCTAGGGGCACCATCAAAGCTATTTAATTTTTTTCTCATCTTTTCTCGATTTAAACGGAAAAATAGAAATGTCGGTCGTCGGTTCATCATCACGGCTCCTAGAACACAGAATACCTACTAGACCCCCACTGTTGGAGATGGGCCTTTTTCGAGAGTTTTTGGCCTACACTTGCTACCGCTGGCCAGACGGGTTGACGAGGATCTGGTGTTAACTTTTAATGACAATTTTAACCGAGAGTGGCGGCTTAACGTGCTCACCGAGGCACGGGAACGGTGGTGTTGTAAATCTATGACAAATTTATTTTATTTATTTATTATAAACTTTATAGGACAAAGTACAAAGGCGGACCTAATGCCGCTAGACATTCTATACTGGTCAAACCTTTGGGACAACTAAAACAGTTACGACAAGATAAGGCAGGTGCTATCAAAACTAATAGAAAAATATTAGACTTCAATATATACTAGTGAATAAATACTTATTTACATACTAATACATACACAAATACATACAAATAAAACTACATGCATATGAATATACATAAATATAATATACCTACCATATGATGACTATAATGAGAGAAATAAATATAGCAGAGAGTGTATTAAGCTTATGGTAAATTTAAATAGTGCGCATAGACCAGTTTCTTAAATAGTGTTCTATTTGGAGCTTGACGGATGTTCACCGGTAACTGGTTCCAAAGATGCACAGCTACCACCGCAAACGACTTGGAAACGCGGTGTGATGTGTGGGGAAGGAGAGCGTGGAGTTAGAAGAAGAATGTAAAGTTCTGTCATGAGTGGCACCAAGGAAATTTAATTTCTCTTTTAAATATTCCGGTGTATTAGGCTCATTTAATACTGAGTTCAACATGCAGAGAATCCTACGGTTCCTGCCACTTTAGTTTATCACGGAATGGCGAAATCTGATCGTACTTTCTTAGACCGAAGATAAATCTGATGCATGCATTGTGTAGTCGTTCTATTTTATTTAATAATTCCTCAGTGAGATCCACACAACACACGTCACCATAGTCGAGCAACGGGAGTAGCAGGGCGTACAAATCGTCATGATCGTAGAATAGTGACGGATCTGCTATATTTAAAATTTTCATGGCGGCCATTCAACTGTCATTTCGACTGTTTTTTTGTCACTTTTTAAGTCTCATAATAAGTGCAAACCTTCTAGATTTCATTTTGGAACCCTTTCTAATATTTGCACTATAAATTACAGACCACAAACATTATAAAACTATATATAAATATATATGCAAAATTATGGGTATTTTTTTAAATCCGACACTGTTCTACGATCATGACGAAATGTACGTAAGAAAAGTGTATTTCTTATTGGTACATGCTGCGGTTTGAACCCACCTTTTTAGGATGTTAAGAAAGCGTTTATACAACCGAGCCACAACCGCAACCACAGTAATTTTTATATACCTTTGTAATATTATTTTCATAAAAAATATACAATAAATATAATGTTGAAATGTAATAAAATATTTTTTAAAAATGTTTTAATTCGATTGTGGCTCGGTTATAAATCTTTTCTTAACATCCTTAAAAGGTGGGTTATAGTAAAGTTGGCTAAATCTGGAGATCATGCAACTACACACATCAAAAGTGTCTAGGGATCAACATATATTTTTGCAATAACTTTTCTCCTGATTGATATTCATTAAAATTTTCTTTAAGGATTGATCAAATAAAATGTTTTCGTTTGTCTACAGTAACGATAAACCAAGTCACCTTTGCATTAGTAAAAAAAATTGCCATTTTCCTAATAAAGGGATTTTTGACATTTGAACCACTAACATTAAAGTTCGAAAAAAAGACTGAAATAACAGTTTTTTTTTTAATTTTATTGGGTAACTTAAACAATTAATAATCCGTGTTTCTACCGCGAACACTAACAACACAAGAACATCGGTTTGGCATACTCAAAATGAGTTCATCCAAATCACGCTGTGGAATGGCCGCCCATGTTCGTTGCAACAACAAAAAAAGGTCTTCTTGCGACTGGATACCCTCCATATTCGGCAGAGCTCTTCTCTGAAGAATATCCCATGCATGCTCAATCGGGTTCAAGTCTGGCGACTGAGCAGGCCAGGGCAGGACATTGATGTTAGCTGCGGCGAGAGTCTGTCTTACAACTCTTGCGGTGTGCGGTCGTGCATTATCATGCATTAACTGAAATAAGGGACCGATATGCACTTGTAGAGGAACGATGACGTCTGATACAACCGTCTCAGCATAAATTTGAGCGTTGAGGTTGCCTCTGATCCAAATCAACTCAGTTCTTCCGCCGATCGAAATACCCGCCCATACCATGATGGTTCCACCACTATAAGGATGGACTTCCTGGCAGGATTTTAATCGCTGTTGGCGTCCAGGGGTTCTCCAGTGTCGTATACGTCTTGTATCCGGCCTCATACCAAAACGAGACTCATCAGAAAAGCACACGAAACGCCATTGTTCTTCTGTCCAATTTCTGTGTTCAAGAGCCCATTGATATCGAGTCCTACGATTGTGCATTGCTATAGGTGGTACCCGTAGCGGTCTTCGGGAATGAAGGTTCACTTCATGCAAGCGGTTTCTGACTGTTTGGTCGCTAATTAAGTTCCCTGAAGAGCGATGAAGGCTCACGGCTAACATCATGGCGGTTATTGTTGGAGTTCTTCGAGCTGTGATTTGAATGTATCGGTCTTGTCTCCGTGTGGTGCAGCGATACCGTCCTCCATGGCGCTCAGCCACGGTACCAGTGGTTCGGTAACGTGTCCAAAGTCGACTGATAACACTCTGACTTGTATTCAGAGCTAAAGCCACAGTACGTTGCCGGGAACCAGCTTCTATCATTCCCACGGCTCTGATCATTTCTTCCCTGCTTAAATGACGTCGCCGCTCCATAATAACGTTGGTTTTAATCAGTAGTAGGGAAACAGTAGCACTAATAATGTCTTCAATGCGTCTTATGTTTTTATAGGGAAAATATTGACAGCTGATTTTCATCTTTTACTCGAATTTGATTGACAGTTCCTGTTTTAAATTATGAAATGCACCAAAAAGGATCCATATAAATTTATAAAATCATAAATTTATTACAAAGCCACATCTCAATCACAAGAAATCCGCATAAACATGCTTGATCCCTAAACTTTTTTGATGTGTGTATTTCCATTGTAACTGTTCGGAACTTGATTTATTTAATACGAAGCCAACGTTTGTTCGCAGCTACTTGACCAGATTGTTCTGTACTACCCATATGCCTTATCTGTGTACCCATAGCTGCTGTTGTTAATTGTTGTTATTAGTTTTTTGTAAGTATTATTTATTTTATTTTATGTTTGAAGTCCATTTGCGGTAACTTCTAATTGACCCTGTATGTTTCCATTTATTTTTTCCAAATTTGTTATTAGTCGTTAGTTATCCTTTAATAAATAAATAAATGTGAATTTTCTTTATAAGTGTGGTTTCTGACCACTCGGGAAGGGAAAGGGACGTGATGATGATATTTCTCTCAAGCAGAACAGCTTAGGCCAAATTTGTTACAGTAAAGTGAGCGTAGATTTTGCTGGTATTTCTCTCGCACCAATTTTCAGTGCGTAAAGCTCAGTCCAGAATCCGTTTTTGATAATTCTATATTTTCCTAAAACTTAAGTCCTGGTCACCCTAACCGGGGTCCTGTTTACCCAGTTTGATTGTGAAGTGAATTAACAGGCCCCTGTCCTTCGCTTGTTATTGTGCTCAGATGTTTTACCTATTTAGCAAAAACACTAACAATAAGTACAGGTCTCGCATGAAACCTTTTGTCATCGAACACTAGGGAAACGCCCGAAAGCGCCATTAAGAGGGTTAAACGATTTTGCATTTCTCTCGTAAAGTATAGTATCATCACGACCGCTTCCATTTCGGGGTGGTCAGAAACCACCAGTGGTAGAGACTGATACTAATCGTTAGTGGCTGGCGTCAGTTGCTCCCATTTTTGCCAACCCTCTACGGTGAGCACAATTTGAGCACAATCAATCCACAAATGGACTGGACGGCCTAATAATAATAATAATAAAATCTATTAGGTCATTCGTCGGGGTCTTTTTCTGTGGGTTTGCCAGCCATCTTAGTCCAATGGAATGACGCTGGTGCCATGGAGAATAAATAAATAAATAAATAATAAAAATCCATTTATTGTCACATAACATTATTACACAGTTTCGAACAATATGTGACAAAAGGAATCAGGTGTCAGCTGTTGTCGTGCAGCAGCACAAGTACTTACACCTGCACGACGCTGTTTTTCAACCTGTTCCTGTTCTCACGTAGTAATATATATATTTTTTTAATTACAGGGTAGACACTTAAAAATTAATAGATACACAATTATACTAAAAAGCTAGGTATACATGCATGGCAGAGTAGATGAATGAGGCTCGCTTCGTCAGGAATATCAACATTGTTGCAGGCCCTTTAATTATACATTTTCTAGGGCTAATAATTAAAATTAAATAAGATACAAGCTAAGTAATAAAAACTAATAATCGTATAAAAATAGCATTAAGAAAAACAATTAAACAAATATTTTATATGAATATATACATATACACATACATACACACATATACATATATATACACATACATACATACATACACATATATACACATACCCATACATAAATATAGCATTATCTACACTTCTCTTTCTGCTCCTTTTAAATTTTTTTTTTCAACAACCTTTTCACTGTCTGGGTAGATTTATTTTTATCTGGTGGTGGTATATTGTTCCATACCTTAGCTGCCTTATGTTTAAAGGCTCCTCTGAAGCCTGCCGACTTATGTTTTGGGACTATTAGGTCGTGGCGCGCCTGAGATCTAGTGTCGCGATAGGGCTTATCGTTCCACCAAGAAAGCTTCCTATATAGGTATATGGGTTCCTCAATTTTATGCACGAAGCATGTATAGTGAAGTTCTCTTCTCTCTAGGTCTCCTTCAGTGTGGGATGCCACCTGTCTTGACACCCTGGCACCATCCCACCTGTCCTTGACGTCTAAGGATCTAGGCGCTGCTGCATTACAAGCAAAGAACCGGAAACGGCGGAAATACACCCAGCTTATTGGAAGATGGGTTTTTGCGCCGTAACTCTCAGGCTGTGGCCACCAAGTGCACAGGAAATTCAACACATCGGGAGACAGTTGGGCAATATTGGAGCCAGTATCCTTGGCACTTTATATTATAATATTTTCATTTTATTTTTCCTGTATTTTATTTCATTTAAGTTATATTTTCTATATTGTACAAAACCAAAACCAGTGCAGGTACATCGGCGAGCTTAATGTAAATGCAATTCTACCAAATAGACTGTTTTTTTTTATCATTAGTAGGTATAGTATTGTGTATATATTATATTGTATTGTTAATATTTTATTTACGTAGGTTATATGTATGTATTAGTATGTAATTATTAATAAGTATATGTGATCTACATTAAAACTCTTCAAGTTAATTTAGTATTGCACCTATCTTATGTACTTACTGCTCTCGTTGTCCCGAAGGTTTGATCGTCATAGAATGTCTAGCGGCATTAGTACTTTGTGCAATTAAGTTTAAACAAATAATTAACCTTTGCAACTGAGATCTGTTTTTATTTACCAGGTACAGAAGGTTACGAAAATAATAGTTGAAATTATGTATTACTCTAAAAAACGAAATAAATAAAAAAAATCTACGCACTATGGTCGATCGACCACTATAACTGGACTAAGTTGTACTTACCCCAAACCGTCTGGCCAGCGGGGCGAGTGTAGGTCAAATTCTCCAGATATTAAGTAGTAGAGATTCTAGGGGCTGTAATATAAGTTGCGAATTTACGAGTCTAGTGATGTGACGTCTCACATAAAGTTGCTGCACGTCTGCATGTACGCATACAGTTTGCTCAGGCCTTCAATATGTGATGGGAAGTCTCCCAGTATAGACATTAAGAGAACCGCCTCGTTACTTAGCAAGTTATAGCGTGTAATCTTACGCCGCCCGGGGTGAAGCAAACACAGCGAGGGCGTACATTGGAAGCTCAAAATATTGTAAACATTAAAATTGTCTGATTGCTTCTGTAGTCTAGCTCTGTAGATGGTGGATTTAGAAGCAGAGGCGCTCTGGGTTCAATTCTGCGAAATTTATTTGAATGGGAAAGACAGAAGATATTAAATATGACAGTTAAAACCTAAATAATAATAATCAAATTCATCATCACGGCCCCTGGAACACAAGACTCCAAGACCTCCACTGATAGAGATGGGTCTTCCGGAATTTTCTGGAGAATTAGGCCTACACTCGCCACGCTGGCCAGACGGGTTGTCGAGGCTCTGATGTCAACTTTTAATGAAACAGCGCATAAATCCATAGATCCCCAGTAAAATACACTCACATTGGCTGTCTGTTCAGCAGAGCCCAAACCGTAAATGAACTTGAGTCGATGTTTGGCAAATATTTTATTTTTGTTTTTTTATGTATTTTTATATTTTATAAGTGTATCATTGTTTTTATTTGATATGGGTGCATACCTAAAATAAAACTTCATTTTTTTATTTGTTTTTTATTATAAAGCGGGTGCCGCGGCGGTAAATGCGAACTATGTATTCATGCTTAACGATTACTGTAATAGTCCACTCAGTGTTTCGTTTTTATCTAGATTTTAATATATATTTCTGTGAAAACTTGTTATTAGCCCTTACTGTGTGTAAATCTATTTATTTGAAAGAATATTTACAAAATATAAAATAATAATTACAAAATACCTAAATAAAAATAATCAAATTAAACTAAACATAGTAAAAAAGCTGTTTTTTACTTTATCTTTTAAAAAATATATTTAGGTAACTATTACTTAGCTGTAAGTTTTCTTAATTGTATAAAATAAAATAAATAATTTATTCCGTTTACTGTAGAGACTCTGGGCCCATGAAGTCCAAGCGCAAAAAGTTTTTAAAAGACATAACACCGCGTCTTGTCGTCTCCTCCGGTAGCTCTTTCTTCGCCCAAAGAATCAGTATTGCAATTCAACTGAAAAATGCAGCCAGGACTTATCTATAGTGTTAATTTTATTTTATATTTTGTAAATATATTTTATTAACGATATCACACGATGATGAGGATGATGGAACTGAGACCGATGCGGACGGCTTAACGTGATCTCCGAGGCATGGGAACTGTGGTGTTGTAAATCTACTCGTATGTCAAATATACGTGCGCGAAAGGTGATTTTGGGTCGCCGACTTTCGGTCAAGTTTATTGTGCACTGCTGGTAACTGTGGTGTCCCTGTGTTGATTTGTTCATTTAATTCTATTATTTTCGTTTAGATTATACTGTTTGCATATGTAAGTACTTGCGATATTCATTTTTGTTTTTTTCTGTAGTTTATTGTTTTTGTCATGCCTATATTTTTTTAAATTGTACTACTTACTTTTTGTGATTTAGTAAACGATGTCTGTAAGTAACATGTTTACTAAACTAATAAGATACCTTCTAGATATATTTAAATGTTTATTCGAAGTAATATACAAACAATATAAAATAAAAATTAAAACTAATTATAAATAAAAATAGTCTCCCATGATTTGTTCCTGTGGCAGTGTGCCAAGAACACTTGCAGCGTTCCCCCGCTGCACAGCACTGCTGATTTGCTGCGCGAGAAAACTGCCAGCCCTCTTCTCACATACAGCATTAACCAGGCGCTTAGACAACTCTTTAAAGAACTTCTTTGCACTTGGCCCCCACGGACCCATTGTCTCAAGACGAAAAGGCACAAACACGTAGTCGTTGCTAATTGACTCGTATTTGCGACTTTTGGCCTTTTCAGCTAAGTCCGATGCACCCCCGGCCCTGGCAGAGGTGCCCTGGAGATGAGACCTAGCAAGTAGCGTCTCACACCAATGCTCGTCCCATCGACCAAGGCACCAAGATCAATCCATCGGGTTTTTTTACCGTCACAGCGAGAGATCCCAGACGGTTCGAGAACCGATGGGATTCCGGCAGTAACCAAAGGCCGATGGATCACATTGTTAACAGAACCGTGGCGGAAACGACGACCGGCACTTTTGAGACAAGACAGGCCGTGGTGGCCAAGCTGATCAACGTTGCTGCCACAGGAACAAATAATAATAATAATAATAATAATAATAATTTATTTATTTCAGAATTAATTCCATAATTATTAGTAACATTCCAACTTAGAACTATGTTAGTAGGTATACACATCAATTAAAAAGTCAAAAACAAACCGCAAAAATAATAATAATAATAACAATACCTAGCACTCAATTTAATTAATATTAATTCGCAAACATCTGTAGGGATATCCATACTACGCAAATGCTGTACATATTTAATTTACACATTCCCAGTTACAACTCCAATCCAGCGCTTAACAAAAGCGCTGTCAAAGCGCGACGATATCATCCTCAGAATGCTGTTGTCACTGTCTCTCACTCTCCGCAGTATCGACGCTGCCTTTTTGCGGATTATGGCCGGAAATCCATCAACACGCGCCTCCGCAAAAATGCCAGATGCACTGCTGCGTCGAGGCAGTCCCATCAGCATTCTGAAGATATTATTGTATTGGATGCGCAGAGCGTTGTAGGCCCGATTAGAGTATCTCACCCACATACTGCTGGAGTAAAAAGACGTGCAGTACGCTTTAAAAAGCGTGATTTTTACACCGTCTGAACATCGAGCAAATCTGCGAGCGAGCATGTTCCCCCGCACCGCCAACGCTCTGCGTTCCCTCTCAATATCAATATCGTCTTTCAGGTCTTCTGTTACCATATGGCCCAAGTATTTGAAGGACTTTACAATCTGCAGCTCAGTACCATCTAAAACAACAGGTGGCACATCTTGTGGCCGCAATTTACCAGCCTTAAATATTAGCACCTCGCTCTTTTTGGAGTTGTAACTGAGACCGTGCTCATTTGCGTAGTTCTCACAAACTTTTAAAAGTTTTCTCAGACCCCCGATTGTCGGGCTCAGCAGCACCATGTCGTCCGCGTAACTAATATTATTAACACAAACATTATCAATATGACATCCGACATGCATGCTGCTGAGCTCGGCAATCAGGTCATTAACATACATGGGGAACGCATATCCTCTCCCCTAAGCGGAGGGACATGGCGATCCTAAGTGTGTTATTGTCCAACAATGTACCTAAATTTTTGCTGGATTGTATATTGTATAAAATTTTGTAAAAATTTTGTTGACTTGCCTAATTAAATAAATAAATAAAGTACGTTGAAAAGTGTATTTGTCATTAGTACATGCGATCTTTTTTGGATTTTAACGAAAGCTTTGTTATAATGGAGCAACTACAGCTCGCTCAAGTTAAAATTTCACGCCGATTCCGTCTGACGCGAAGCCATATTTCTTTCCTTTCCTGCCTCCAGTCTACGTGCCGTACAAGAATGTATATTAAAGTGACATTAGCGTATGAGATAATTACGTTCGTTACTTCATCACTTTTGGCTGAAATTTTAATAAAATTAATTGGGGACATTCTACCACAAGTCGGGCTAAGATCCTGCACCTTATTGTGATAGCTGGAGAGTTTACAATAAAATCTTGCAAATATTAAGTTAAAATATGTTGTTTTAGTAGTCCTTTAGTACTAGAGCTTTCATGATGACATTTTAAACATTTTACACCTAATCTGTATAAAATGAAAGTTTGGATACAGGAAAGCTAGCAATTATTTCTGCCAACGTATTAGCCTCGCTTATAGAAGCGTCATTTATTACTCTATGGCCTCGCTAGACAGAGGGGAAATGTTGCCATACTTATTGGGACATTATAGTTTATTTTATATTAGGTTTAGTTTATATTTAGTTTAATTTTAAATAGTTTTAATTATATTCCTTCGTCTAAATATTATATTAGATATTAAACAAAAAAAAAATCCTGAAGGTGCATTAAAAAGCCATTGAAACAATAGAGCATGTGTGAAGAGGTTGATGAATGTCGAGAAAGCAAGAGGTATGTCGTGATCGTGACAAGTGGCGCTCAATATTCTCTGCCTACCCCGCAGAGTGGTGGCGTGAGATATGTATGTATGTATGTATTAACTAATATATCTTGGTCGTTCAAACATGAATATGAACCCTTTTGCCATAAAATAATATTTACGACGTCCATTCACGGTTAACATTCAGATTTTAAATCCCATAAACGTCATAAAACTCGATCTTTTTTTATATAAACTAGGATTTATTTAGATTTTGTCGGACCAAATTCGATTTCCAAAAAAAACCGAGGCTAAAAGTACTTAGTGGCCAAGTGACCCAGGGATGAGTTGCACGAAAATAAAGTCTCTATAAATGTTACGATTAAAGTTACAAATGGGGTCGAATGTATCAGTTTTATTATGAAGGTCATAAGAATAATTCAATATTTGAATACGAAATATATATTTTTTATAAAGTTTACGCTAGAGTCGAGTTTTTTGGTTTCTATTCACCAACATCACAACATAGCATCCATTGTTGGAGATAGGCCTTCCGGAACATATATCTAGTGAATTTTGCCTACACTCGCCACGCTGCTGGCCAGAAGGGTTGGCGAGGATCTGATGTCAATTTAAATGATAATTTAAGCCTAGACACTCCGAGGCACAGAAACAGTGGAATCCGTCATCATCATCACCAGCCTGTATCCCTCTACTGTGGTCTTTTGCAACCCTCATCCAAACTCCACCAGCGAGCATCTTAAAGTCATCTGTCCCAGTTTTTATCGCCTCTATGT
Source organism: Tinea semifulvella (assembly GCA_910589645.1). NCBI lineage: Eukaryota > Metazoa > Arthropoda > Insecta > Lepidoptera > Tineidae > Tinea > Tinea semifulvella. The sequence continues at coordinate 1,092,153 of OU342600.1, forward strand.
TTTTTAATACTAAGCTCGACATGTGACATCGTTTCCACCTGATGGTAAGCGGTACGCGAGGTCCAATTATATACTGTTTGCTCCATGGGTCGTCGGCTTCAAATGTGTCGGGCCCATTGCCACTTCAGCTTGCTAAAAGTTACTGAACTTTTGTTCTCTGAGGAATTGAGGAATATAAAGGTTTCGAATTTTATTCATCAGAGAAATACCAAGCATTGCTCTCTTCATACTCATTCTCGCTCCTTGAATTTGTGGACGAGACCAGTCAGTGTCACCTTTGTCTTTAAACATTGTGGTATGGACGATGTTAGAATGTTTTTTTTTTGTAATAGCACGTGACCTTGTGCCCACGTAATGGTAAATGGCGCGCAAGGTCCATGAATGTTAGCAACTGAAATCAGTCACTGGAACAGACACAGTCGTGACTGACATCAGTACTTAACACCTAGCCGGCTTGGCTGGACATGGCAACAATTCGAGCCTAATCCCGAAACGTGTGGATACACTTTACTGGGTTTACGGCACAAACAGTGGATACTTCCCCGCCCCGACAGACTGGGCAATTTACCTTTGTCTGCCTACCACCTATTTTAACAACAGGGAACTTTGCCGAAACAGGAGGTGTTCTTATTCTTTGACAAATGTACATAGGAAAAGTATTTCTCATTGGTACATGCAGCTATTTTTTTTGTATTGAAAAGCGTTCTTACAATCGAGCGACTATCCCTCATTACCTCCGGGCCTACATTAAAGATGGCTAATAGTGCAACCGTTTTTTAAAATAGTAGTTTCTGGCCATCCCAACCGTCAGGTTATCACGGTCATGATATACTTTTTTCTCAAAGTCTGTGTCGGTTGTACAGTACAGATAAGCACAAAAACATAACTCAGAGAACTGTCGGCTACCGATAGCCATTCTGTTAAGGCTACTTTTTCGATTTATTTTAAAATTTAAATATAAATCCACGCATCTTATTACAGAATGTTTTAGTGGTCCAGCGGTTAAGTCTGTGGATTTAGACTCGTAGGTAACGGATTCGATTCCTGGTCGGGTCACGATAATATTTATTAAATTCATTAAATTAATATTTAATTTATTTGTGATATCCTCGAGTTTGGTACGCAAGAGACATCGACGGACTTGTCATGATTGGCCTATAGTAAGATTGACTAAATGTGAATCCGCTTCTCTATAAGCGTGGTTTCTGACCACTTTACTTATACAGAATAAATTATTAAACTACGAGGAATATCAAAAAATGATTTAAAATATACTTGCGTTTCATTGCTTGGTTTAATTTTGTCAAAATATAAATATTTTTTGTCGTTAATTTAAAATAATAATTACAATCTACTTTATTATTTATTAGAACAGGAAGTGTCTCTGGATATCACCTTAGCCGTTTGGAAAACTCCCCACGGTGGGGGTCTCGTCCCCAAATAGCACGAACTCGTAACCTCGAGGTTAAGCAAAACTGGTATTTGAGTTTGTTATATATATTTTTTTTTGGTGTAAAGGGTTCTTGGTACCTAGTACTGAAAATGTAATAATAACAAACTAAAACTTAATCATATGTGAATTAGTTCTTTTGACAATCCTTTGCTCGCCAATTTACTTGGCAAATGTTGTAACGTTAAGTTAGTACTATATACCTGTAAATTAGACTAACATTTATGAAAATAAAGAATTTTTATCTTATCTTTTTCTTTATCTTATATTACATATGTTTATTAATTCTTGTTATTTCGATTTTGCTACGCTTGTTATAATATAAATATAATTAAATATAAACAATAATTGGTCTTAAGTCGGCGGATCTTAAGGGAAGCCATTTTGCCGATTACAAGCTGGTTTAATTTGGTCGCGCAGTTGTGATGATTCCGTATTCGTGTAGATTACCATGAACCAATTATGAATTAACTTATTGTGTACTATATGCTGAGAATTATAGCGCACAGCGTCTGCTGGGATTTACCCAGGAAGAAGAGGGGTTTGAGGGCAAAAAATATTATAATAATAATAATACATATTTTCTTAAATAGTAAAGTAAAGTATCATCACGACCGTTTCCCTTTCGGGTGGTCAGAAACCACGCTTATAAATAAGCGGATTCACTATTAGCCAACTTTACTATATGCCAAACATGACAAGTGGCAAGCTCGTCGATATCTCCAGCATACCAAACTCGAGAAATATCACAAATAAATTAAATTTATTTATTGACATTAATAAATATTTTTGTGTCCCGACCAGGAATCAAACCCTTTACCTCCGAGTCTAAATCCACGGACTTAACCGCTAGACCACGGAGGCAGTTCTTAAATAGTGATTCTCATGAATTGCTCTGTTTCATTATAGTACCAAGTAAGGAGCAGCCGTGACGGCTATAACTTTACCTCTGGCAAAAGAGCTTTTGAGCTATACCTATTAACAAGTTTATTGTATATAAATTTATGTTATTTATATATAACAATATTGCATACTAATAAATGTCTTGCAAAATCTGGATTGATTTCCCCTAATATTTTTAGTTCCGTGTCACAACGCGGCCTTAAGTAGAGGTTAAGCTGAAGCGAATCTCTTAGTGAATGGCTGCTTTATTTATATATACGCTAGAAAATAGCTAATGGAACGTGCTAGCAAGCCATTTGTATTCTAACACGCCTTTAAACACCATTTCTAGTATTGATTTAAAGAAAAAAAATTGAACTGAAAAAATGTTAGATAGATAGATAAATGCTTTATTGCACAATAAATATTTAATGAGCTCAGTGTCGACATCGATCTCTTCAATACTAGTACGGCGATGATTAGGCGGGTGATGGCAGGTGAGTACTTCGAGGGATTAGAATAGTTTTATATTTTCAAGTTTATGTATGCCTATGTGTATGTGTGTGTGTATATATGTATGTTTATTTCTGTTGTAGTTATTCTGTTATTGATGTAATGCCTATTCCTTCGTAATTCTTGTACTATTGTATTAATTTTTATTTTTAAATTTATTATCATTGTTTTCTTTGCTTACTTCTATTGTATCTGTCAGCGAACTTTTATTATTGGCTTTATCGTATTACTATTTTCTCCTATATATGTATAAATTAGCTGTAAGATTTCCTAAATAAATAAACAAAGACACATTTCAGTCTAGTGACATTTTCTAACAGCTAACCTTTGGGATTGTGAGCCCACCTGATGGTAAGTGACGAACAAGGTCCAGAAATGTTAGCATCTGGAATCCGAAACTAGTCTCTAACACTATGTTACTTTAACCATGTGTGTACTAATTTAACTTAATTCAAAATTCAAATTCAAATAGTTTATTAATCAAAAATACTTATTACTAGGGTTTCACAAAAAATAATCCTACAGAAGATGTAGGTAGGCACTTTTACAAATAATATCTAAACTAGTAATTTAGACAAATGTGTCGCTGCTAGCTAAACTAATAGTCTTTCAACTACTGTTAAATATAGCTAGCAGGTCTTTTTCCGGGGCACAACATATTTAAAAGTTACATAATTATTTCTATAAAATATAATATATATAGATATGTAGGTATTTATGTATATATTTATTCAGTACATGTAATATTAGTATGTAAGTCTATTATAATAAATTGCACCCTTCGTTGTTACCTCTCCACACTCCCAAAGGTTAGCTGTTAGAAAATGCTTAGTCATTAAGCCCGCCTATGTACAATATTTTTTTAGTGCAATAAAGAATTTTGGAATTTGAATTTGAATGCCGGCTTGACTGGGCATGACGGCAATTCGAGCGATCTCAAAACATGTGGATACACTTTACTGGGTTTATCGGCACGAACGGTGGATACAGACACGGATACCCCGCCCCGGCAGACTGGGAAATTTACCACCATCAGTCCGCCTACCACCTAATTGTTGTTCTCGTTAAAAGTATGTGCCATTTGCACAAATGCCAATTTTTACTTTAAAGGAGAACTAATATTGTTAGCTTGCCATGGTGATATTTATATAAAAATTACAACGCTTGAAACAAGACTTACCTTAAATGTGATGCACCGTTTTCAGGTATATCAAACTTAGGTATTACCAAAATTATATTGTACAATCTAATCAGTAAATAAATGTAGGTATATATATATATATATATACCAAAGTAAATTTTAAACGTGAATATATTTGCTTTAAATTTGACATCTCATCAAATTGAAGAGCCTCATTACGTGTGAAATATGAGCTTCAAGCATGAACACTCGTATTTCTTTGAATCTAGTATTTTATTTAATATAAACGGACGGCTCTTGAACTTTTTTGGTAACGGAACCCTTGGACAAGTTTCTTTTTTTAAGTTTTAATTAAAGTTTATTTTATACAATAATATTAGTATGGATTTGGGACACGTTGCAAGTTATTGCCAACTAAAAGACTTTCTTGACCTTTTATTTACGGTCTTTTTAGTTTAAACTTAAACTAATAACTATAAACTTTGAGTAAAGTATAATAATTATTTGATTTTTATTTAACAAACAAAGGCGGTAGTCAAAGCCTAAGTATAGCATAATTATTACTTAATTGTTTATACTTCATTAAATGGCCATTAGTTAGACTTACAAGCTAATGGGAGCGTTTTCTACCAGCTTACCTTTCCATAATGGGTAAATACATTTTTTAAATATAAAAGTACAATGATAATAAATAAATGTATATAAAGATTGTTTTATTCATATAACATAAAACAATATTGAGTCGTCCAAACGGCTGACGGAGAAATGTATACAGAGGGGAAATGTTGCCAGTCTCATTGGCACATCTTTGATATCATAAACCCTCTTAACGATACGACAGTAGATATTCAACTCCAACAAAGTTTTCACATATAAAAATACGTAGGTTCTGCAAAACAAAATCAAAAGGTAAATAATTCTAACCAATATGCAAGTATCATTAAATATAATAGCTTCCATGCTCTGAGCCCCGGCTGCGGAATGGGAAATCATTAAAAGTAACCTCCTATGGCGGTACATCCGATACCTGAGACCCACTCTCTAAACCAAATACGAAAAATTTAATCAGAATTATAACGGATTGTCGTCGAAAGATTTGCACGCACTACTACGTGATCGAATCGCATCAGGCATCAGGATATCCCATTCTTAACCACCCTTATACGATCAAACATGCTTGACAAACGTGTTTTTTTAAATTCACGTTTTCATTAAACAATGGCGCTAACGACAAACCAACCATTAGACAAATTTCCACATTATGACTCTGTTAAAATATATTTATTTATTTATTTAAAACTTTATTGCACATAAATATACAGAGGCGTGACATAATGTCGCTTGACATACTCTGCCTGTCAGACCTTCGGGACAACGAGAACATTTATGCGAGGTAGGTGCAATATATCAATTAAAATTAAATATATTTTAAAAATATAAGTCTATAGAATATTATTTATTGATTATATTAAATATTTATTTTACAAAATACATACGAATACATACACACAACATATATAAACTACATAAATAAGTTATACTATTTGTATACTACATAAACATAAATTTATTTATATTAGCACGACACCTTGCGCCCACCTGATGGTAAGTGGCGCGCGACATCCATGAATGTTAGCAACTGGAATGAGACACTCATGACTGACATCAGTCCCTAACACTCTGTCGGCTTGACTGGGCATGATGGCAATTCAAGCCTGATCTTCTTGGATACTTCCCCGCCCCGGCAGAGTGGGCCAATTACCACCATCAGTCTGCCTACCACCTATATTAAAAAAAGTATGTAGAATATTAATATTTTTTTACTTCTTCCTCCGTAATGTTTTGGCGAAATCTGTTCATTAAATTGTTTTTTGTTTTTTGTTGCGATTCTTTTCTTTTCGTCCATGTATCTAATCGTTTGATTTTATTTTCCACAATATTCGCATATACCGATAAACCGATATGAATTGTAATGTAAATTATTTACAATTCAACCGAGCCACCAACGTCAAAACAAAACTTCAGTTAAATTATGCTCCTTGATTTAGTAGGTACTATACAACGTCCGTGCAAGACAACGAATGAGATTTTGTTTGACAAACGCAGCTTTACACGGTCAAACATGTTTTTCAAATTCAACGGTAATCCAGACTTTCATCAAACGCATAAAGCAAGCGTCCATCTCGCAGAAAACACTTCAAACAAGGCCGTATAAACGGGTAAAGTTTGTTTACTGGGAGCTTAATTAGACCTTGGTAAGCATCATTGGTAAGCGTGATGTCTATAAAAAAGCAGGGTAAAATAGTATTTAAATAATAAAAGAAACAGTAAAAAGTACTTCTAATTCTAGAATAACAAAGAGCTGCACTTGGAAACAGATTAAACTCCAAACGTATAAAAACTCGAAACATTTAAAATAAACAGCAAAAAGTGTGCATAGAAATAGGATAGAAGTGACAAATACATATTTTTGCAACAATATGAAAATACACATGTACCTAATAGCTAGCTAATACCCTGGCCAATAAATATCCTTTAGTTGGCTGTATGGTCACATGTCACCATATTCCAAGGATCCAACGAACTTTCAAATCAAATCATTTATTTCCCTTGCACCCACCTGGTGGTAAGGGACGCGCAACTCCATTAATGTTAGCAACAGGAATCTGACACTCATGACTTACATTAGTCCCTAACCTTATGCCGGCTTGAGTGAGCACATGGATATTGTCGTCCACTATCCGAATCGCCTGCCTCTGCAGGACTTTGAGAGCATCTGTGGAGTACTTAACGGAACATTCTAGAGGTATAGGGTAATTTAGCCTGTGCGTGTGGTTCGATAAGATCAGAATAGAGAAGAAGGAATAAGGTTGTGGAGCTCTTCAGAACACTCACCATAGTCTAGCCTGAAGAACACGTTTACATGTTGAAGAAGCTGCAGAGATTCGAGAGTTTTGGACACTGTAGTGTCGTCCACCATCCGAATCGCCCGCCTCTACAGGACATGGGAGCATCTGTACTTAGCTCAACCATCCCAGAAGTATGTGGTTGCATATTTATCCTATGCGTGTGGTTCGATTGCGGAATAGAGAATGAATATGGAGCCCGTCAGATGATTTTGTCAATTCTAAACAAAACCAATGCTAAGCTCAGTTCCAAAGAGAAATAAAGGGGCGAATAAACATGGGCAAGGAATATTTTTATTATAGATCTTTATTCGAGTCGCGTCCCTGTGTTCGAGGCTTTCGGAAAACTTGTGCAGTTCCCAAAAGTGGTACCCAACTCTGTGGGGCGGTATTCTTGTCGATGATTTACATGACAGAAGCGGATTTACATTTTATTTATTTATTTCCAACTTTATTTATTTATTATTTGAGAATCAAATAGCGTTTCAACTTTAATAAATTAAGTACTTACAAATTAACAAATTTTACAATTACTCCTATATTTATTACTATTTTTAATTATGGTGCATGCATGTTTGTATAAGTATGACAGTGAGTGTATATGTTTGTTTAAATGTGTTCTTCTTTAAATTTAGCATTTAGCCAACTTTGTTGAGGCTTTAATTTTAATATATTACTTCATGACCGCCAATATGGCTTCCGTCCTAAGCGGTCAACGGGTGATCTTTTAGCATTCGTCTACCACGTCTGGTAAACGGCAATGGATACATATACATCTCTGACGGTTAGTCTGGACATCTCCAAACCTTTGATATGGTTTGGCATAACGCACTGTTTGCCAAGTTGCCGGTATATGGTCTACCCCCACAGCTGGTGGGCTGGATACCGGCTTCCTACATGAGCACAGCATTTGAGTCCCTGCAATGCGTCTGAGCTTATGTCGGTGAATGCCGGTGTGCCGCAGGGCTCTGTATTGTCCCCAATACTGTTTCATCTGCATATCTATGACATGTTGACCCTTAGAAACATTCATTGCTATGCAGACGACAGCGCGGCCCATGGGCGGTACCTGAGTCTGTGGGAGCCGCTGAAGTAGAGGAGTTGCGCCGTTCCCTGACAGCGGAACTGGACGGCACTTCTATAACCTGGAGATCTTCAAGTGTGAATAAGCATCTTGTTAGGCCCGGACTCTGTGTTCTAGTAGCTGTAATGATGTTAAGATACGCAGTATTTTGGTCAAAAATAAGTTTTTGTAAACTATTTTATATTCAGCTTTGTACTTTAAAAGAGATTGCCCAAAACCAGGCCCCAGCGTTTTTGCAGCATCATCATTACAGCCCCTAGAACACAGCGTCCTAGACCTCCACTGTTGGAGATGGGCCTTCCAGAACACATATCTGGAGTATTTGGCCTACACTCGCCACGCTGGCCAGACGGCTCGTTTTTTCAGCATGCCTTACCTAAATACAATTCAATAGTCATAACAATTTATTGTTTTTGTTTTAAATTTAATTACAACTTCTCTTTTACCCCAGCATTAAAATATTATTTAATTAAATAGTCAATTGGTTAAAATTTATGTATGAAGCACTATTTATGCGATTAGGTACTTTATTGACCGCCTCCGTGGTCTAGTGGTAACAAACGTTGCTGTGAACTCGGGAGGTCGTGGGTTCGATTCCCATCGGGGGCTGGCTGTACATTGTATAATTTGTCTCGGTTTGTGTTTATATGTAAATTTATGTATATATATATTTAAAAAAAGTATAATATGTAGTTTATTAACCATCTAGTTTCCGTAACACAAGCCTCCTAGCTTACCACGGAAACTAGATGGCGCTGTGTGACCTGTCTGAAAATATTTATTTATATTAAAGATACAACACAGGATTTCAAAGTGTACATAATTCTCCAAATATATCGGCGGGATCGATACTATACAATTATCAACCCGAACGTAAAAGTTTTTTTTTTTAATTGTCGTTATGCTAGGGTAAAAAAAAAAAAAATTAATTACAGATTATGAAAACACAATATATTAACTATCAAATAAATAAGAAATCATTATGGTACGAAAACATTTCATTAGGCTCATATCTCTAATGAAAATGGGCAAAATTGATCGCAAAATGATATCGAAGTAGTCAAGAATAGATCAGCAGTTTCGTCCACGATTCAAACTTTTCCGATACTAAAAGTTTTTCCAGCCGTTCGATTTGACAGGATTTTGTTATTAAAATAAGCAAATTTTCGTTTCGTTGACAATTACTTTTTTTACCACTACACCGGGTTCCTATACATGCTAGTAAGTGTTGTGTGTTAAATAAATTAATATTATACATACATTCATTCATTGCCCCTAGAACACAGCGTCCTAGACCTCCACTGCTGGAGATCGGCCTTCCAGAACATATATCTGGAGAATTTGGCCTACACTCGCCACGCCGGCCAGACGGCTTGGCGAGGAGTTGATGTCAATTTTTAAAAACAATTTATTTACGATTCCACAAGTTGGTATTAGTGGAACCGGGACCGACGGCTTAACGTGCTCTCCAAGACACGGGAACGATGGTGTTGTAAATCTATGACAAATGTACGTAAGAAAAGTGTATTTCCCATTGGCACATTGGTTTGAACCGACCTTTGTAGGATTCAGAGAACGCGTTCTTACAACCGAACCACCACCGCGCCATTGTACATGCATTATTTATTATTATAAATTAATTTATTAACTGCCTCCATGGTCTAGAGGTTAAGTCTGTGGATTTAGACTCGGAGGTACCGGGTTCGATATTTATTAATATAAATAAATACATTTAATAAATATTTAATTTGTTTGTAATATTCTCGAGTTTGGTACGCTGGAGACATCGACGAGCTTGCCACTTGTCATGATTGGCCTATAGTAAAGTTGGCTAAATGTGAATCCGCTTCTTTATAAGCGTGGTTTCTGACCACCCTGAAAGGGAAACGGTCGTGATGATACTATACTATTGACCGATAAAGGTCGGCAGTTACGTAAACAGTAAGAAAAAAAACAGTGTCGATTTTTTCACAGTAACCGACGATCTGTTTCTGATGTGAATTGACAAAGACAACTGTCATCGTTAGTGATAAAGTTTTCTTAACAAAAAAAAAGTGTTACTGGAGCAAATAAAGGCGCGGGCTTCTTGCAGACACTACATTATAAGATACTTTTATCATTTAACTCGTAGGTATTACTTTTATTTCGATATTATGCAGCATTTCTGGAACCGATGGTATAAAGAGTACATCTCGGAGTTGCAGCAACGAGCGAAGTGGACTCGCTGTAAAGGACGACTGACAAAGAACATGTTGGTCCTAATCAAGGACGACAACCTGCCCCCATTAAAGTGGCGCTTGGGCATAGTCATAAATACATTTCCTGGAAGTGATGGAGTGGCGAGGGTGGCTGAGATCAAGCCCTCAAGCGGAGTGTTAAAACGATGCTTTTCGAAGATTTGTCCATTACCCATAAATTAAAGACTTCGTCTTAATCGATTTAGAGGAGAAGAAATCCATATCTTTTATTTCCTATCCATAAGACTTACGGGTGATAAAGTCGAAAAAATGCGCAAACTCACCTAAAAACGGGTCGACCTCGCGACCCACCTTTCAGTTGGAATTAAATATTTGACCAGTGAACCCGTGAGCGCTACTCAACGCATATTTATTATATAAGACTATTTAAATTAAATCTCGCCTCTGTACTATTTTTAAGTGCATTAAATAATTTAAATAAATAAATTAGGAAATGTGTGGGCTCTGCTTCAACTTGATGCTATGGTGGTGTCTTGGAGCTATCAAAGAACCCGCAGTATCCTTTCTTTTCACCACCAGATAGCAATTCGCGAGCATAGCCAAGCAAAACCAAGATTACATAAAAATTACACTTTAACTATAATTTAAGTTAGTTTGCGCTTGGCGTTTTACAAGATTTAACATTAGTTCAAAGGATTTCTAAAACCAGTGAAAGCGGTAAATTTCTAATTAACGCAGAAGTTTAATATAAAATCCAAATACACGAACAGAATTGCTTTTGACTTTTTTTTTCAATTGCAAATACTCGCCGCAGTTCATGAATATTCAACCATTTGAAAACGATGTCAAATCCAAAGATTAACCGCCCTGTTGAATATTAATGTACAATATTCAATCTTTCAGGAGGTTTAATTATTATTTGACATTTCCATTAACTGTCGTCCCGACAGGTCAACTGTATTTATCTGCATCATCAGCATGGCTTGCCTCTGGCGGTTCTTTGCAAATCTCATCCGACCCCAGGCAGCGGTCTTCTTTAAAGGTCATCCGTTCATCTGGCGAGGTGTCGTCCTGCTCCGTACGTGAACTCCACTCTTGAGCAAAAGGCTTCATCGTTCGTGAGCTCGGCTAAAATTGACAGAAAGTCAAGAAATCTAATTGCCAACTTAACGATCGCGATTAACGAAACAGAGAGCTACAGTAAATGGGGTTGCCAAAATGGCGTGCGGTATCTCCTATCGGAGGTCGGCTATCATTAAGGCGATTTTGTTGGCCGCTGTCCGGAACAAGGATCTGGTGCTCATCCCGAACCACTCCCTGAGGTTCTTGAGCCAGGAAGTGCGTCTTCTCCCCGGTCTTCTGGAGCCTTGTATCTTGCCTTGCATGACGAGCTGCAGCAAGCTATACTTTTTATTGCGCATGATGTGTCCCAAGTACTCCAACTTATTTCGCTTTATCATTTTCAATAGTTCAACGCCTTTGTTCATTCTCTGCAAGACAGACAGCGGTAACTACGTTTAATGCGAATTATTTTTTGTCCTTTATTTTAATATAAAAAACTCAAAGGCCTGCAAAAGGACCTGGAAAAGAGAAAAGGGGTTACATTGCGGAGAAGTTAAAAAGAAATTATCTGTCTCCAGGAAAAGAAAGCATGCACTAATTTTCAGGCGCCTTCTTGGCTGATGTGAATTCAGATTTCACTATCAGAATTTCACAAGGAATTATAGTCCTGACGGTAAACGTCACACTCACAGCATTTTATAAGCAATTTAAATATAACAACGGTGCGGGGAGACTCGTCTCACGACCCGTGCAGCTAACGGAAAACAGATATTGAGGCAATATTAAAAGTGTGCCAACTGAAAATGTCAAATAACCCATTCAAATTAAATAGGCAAGATTTTAGCAAAACTGTGTCACATTTTTTCTCTTTAACAGTAGTTGTATTGGAGTTGTATTTTTTAACTTACAAGTGCAACACCTTCGTAATCAAATCCCGGAAACTTCCCGGAAGTTACCGGAAACGCGTTGCACTTATCTAAATATGAATATGTAAAATAGTCGTCAACGAAATTTAATATTCGTTTACTCGCACAACGTTTGGCGAATAAATTACTTTACACAGACTTTATGAGAAGGGTTAAAAAAAAAACTAAAATTTCGTACGTTTACCTATGTACGAGGGGCGTTCAAAATATTCTCGGTATTGATACGTTACAACCTCTTTTATATATATATTTGTTACTGGCCGCTAAGATTCATCCATTGACATTAAAAAAAAGTAAAATTGGAACCGAGATGTTCTTTTGTTTTTCTGCAATTGCCGAACAAACATGAACACCATGAGCGAATTAACAATTTTAACGAAATTAGAGCACCGATCCGTCATAAAATTCTTGACAAAACAGGGTAAAAATCAAAAAACCATAAAAGAGGAAATGGATTGTGTTTACCGTGAGTCTGCTCCTTCTTTATCTACTATTCAAAAATGGTCAAGCGAATTTAAGCGTGGAAGGGAGAGTATTGAAGATGACCCTAGACCTGGCCGGCCTGTAGTGGCTACCTCACAAGAAAATATTGATAAAGTGGAAAAACTTATATTGGAAGACGGCCGAGTGAAGGTAAAATCTATAGCTCAAGTAACCAATCTCTCTATTGGTACCGTACATGACATTATACATGACCATCTTAATATGTCAAAAGTAAGTGCAAGATGAGTTCCGCGAATGCTGACGCTTCTTCAAAAGGATATGCGTGTGGCTTGCTGTTCAGATTTTATCGACCTGTGTGGTGAAAATCCCGATGAGATGCTGCAAAAAATAGTTACTGGAGATGAAACCTGGGTTCATCATTATGACCCAGAGAGCAAACAGGAGTCCATGCAGTGGCACATTAAGGGTTCAGCTCATCCCAAGAAGTTCAAGGTAATCCCGTCAGCTGGCAAGGTCATGGCCACAATATTTTGGGATTGTGAAGGAGTTTTGCTTATCGATTATAAAGAAAAAGGTGTAAATATCACAGGGCAGTACTACGCTAACGTTATACGTCAATTAAGAGATGCGATCAAAGAAAAGAGGCGAGGAAAGTTAACCAAAGGTGTTCTGCTTCTGCATGACAACGCCCCTGTCCATACTGCTCATATTGCCAAGGCAGCTATTGTTGAATGTGGGTTTGAAACTGTTACTCATCCACCCTATAGTCCGGACTTAGCCCCAAGCGACTTCTTTTTATTTCCCAATCTTAAAAAGGATCTGCGTGGAAATAAATTTTCTGACGATGAAGCGTTGAAGACGGCCGTGGAGGAGCATTTTTACACCAAAGATAAAAAATATTTTTATGAGGGATTAAAAAAAATAATTGATCGATCTTATAAGTGTATGAACATAGGGGGGGAGTATATTGAAAAATAAAAATATCAAACTTTTCGTACTTGTTTGTTTTTATCCACATACCGAGAATATTTTGAACGCCCCTCGTATGCATACCTAAGTAGTCCAGTTGTTAAAATGCTTAGAAGCCCCTAGCATGTACTAATGAGAAATACACTTTTCTTAAGTAAGACAAGAATTCGGACCTTTGTCAAAAATTTCAAATAAGTTATTCAATTCAATTCGTTTATTTTGCAAGTAGGCATAGGACAAAAAGAGATGTATTCTGCACTTTTACACGTCAATTTTTACAATATTGATATAAAACAAGATCATTTTATAGTACATATTGGTGAATCTGGAGCAGTACATGATAACCATTATTTGGAAAGAGAAACAATAAAATAACAAAATTATAAATACAGAATAACGCTTACCATTATAGCTGCTGCAGATAGGCATTGTCACACTATAAGCTAAGACAGACACAATTATAAGCATATAAATGTCAATGTCGGTTAAATTTTTAATGAAGTTATTCTGTGGAATTCAAATATTATAAAAACCACAACATGAAGTAGAAGAAATAATCTGGGTCGGATCCATTACTTAGCTTTACGCAGTGAAAGTTGGTGACACAGGAATTCCAGCAAAATTTTTGCACCACTTACTGAAAGAATTGGGCCTAAGCAGGTCTGCAGGAGATACATTTATGGAACGAGCTTCCAAGACGGCATTAATGAAATCATACAGTATTTGGTTGGCTAAGAAGAGGAGCAGAATGATGGATGGTGAGCGTCTTGTTCGCGCAAAAAAGGAGGACTCCTTGGAAACACAATCGTTTTCACTTATTTAAAAGCACATAGTATATCTAAAAGATATAACGTTTATTTTTATATAATTAAAACTTCTTAAAAATAATAATTAAAATGAATATAAATTAAACCTAATAAAAAACTAAATTATAAGTAAAAAATGTCCTCCAGCGACGACCCTGAAGATAGGAGAAGTAGATAGTCCTAAGAAGACTGGCAACATTTCCTCTCTGTGTAACTAGGCTAATACGGTGGAAAAAATAATTGCAAGCTTTCCTGTCTCCAGACTTTTCGTTAGCCGTTTGGACAACTCCTTGGCCAGACGCTTGGCTGAGTGTCCCCATGGGCCCATCGCCGCGCAAATATGTAACCTGTACTGAGGTTGGCGTATCTGCGCCTCACTTTCGACCCTGACAGGTCCCTGGTGTGGGATGTGACATGTGGAGACACATTAGCCCCATTACACATCAAAGCAACCTCGTCAAGCGCAGGAAGTGCGGTGGTTTCTGTCGAGAACCTAAAGCTGCGCAAATACGCCAACCTCGGTACATGGTATGAATTTGCGCTGTTTGGGGTCGAGAATATCGACTATCCTGGGACTATCGTATTGAATAACTTTCGTCCGTTGACGTCGTCTTAAGGCATTCGTCTACGCCACGTACAACTGTCAATAGTGATAGAAATACTTCTAAAAGTTCTTCCTGGTATATCGTAATAATCGTCGCGATGAAGCGAATGTGCGTTCTTGGGCATTCCGCCTATCTTTTGACATTTCTGACAGACTTAATCGTTCTTAGACGATTCGTTCTTGGACGATTGAGCAGTCCTCTTTCTTTTCCAGTCATTCTTCGCCTCTTTCCTTTCCACAAACGATGGACCTGGTACGATAAATCCATGGAAAGCTTAGAAATTTGTCCCTTTTTCACCACAGTTCCTGAATCCGTCGGCCAGCGTAATGAGGCAAGATCCCCCAGATATGTTTTGGAAAGCCCAGCAGTGAATCTTTACAGCCTATGACCTAAAATAGTGACAACATATTTATATATATATATATATATATATATAAGTCCTTATATTTCTGTCCGTGGTAATATAAATTGCAAATGAAATTATGTCATAATTTTAGCATAACAAAAATTACAGTTGAAATTAAACAGTTTCGTCAAATACGAATTATTTCAGAAAAAACGATTGACATAATTGTTTTAATACTGGCATGAATAATGCATGATAATGTTAGGTACTATAATGAATTACGAATAATTACATTTTGATATATATATTTTTAATATTTTCAATTGAAGTATTTTAATTAATTAAATTAAATAATAAATTTAATTAATTACATTAAATAATTAAATAAATTGTAATAAAGTCAAATGTATCAGTTTTATTCTGAAGGCAGTGAAGTTGTCCAGGCCCGGATGCCTAACGGGCCTGGGTTGGGGATAGGGACATTCCCCCGTTTTCCTCGGCAGGATCTCAGCCGGTAACCACCCGCCGGTAATTCATGCCCTTATAGGTTAGGACGTCGTTACTAGTATAACAGTAGTAACGTGTGGCTCACGAACCCCGAATAGATTCGACTGCTTCAGCTCGTCTCCAGGAGTACTTCCCTAAGAAGTGGTCTCCATTTGTGGTTGACCATTGTAAAGGTCAGCCGTCAGCTTGTACAAACGACGCTATTTTTATCTTTAATCGTTACAAATACAAAAAATACAGATACCTTGTTTTGGTACAACTCAGCCTAAACTACTAAGGATATGGTACAGAATACATAAGTCCTAAACAATATACTAAATTAAGATTAAAGTATATAGGTAGGTATTAAAAGTTACAGAAAACATTTTTTGAAATAATACAAGTAAGTAAGAACTAACCTAACTGACTTAACTAGGTAACTAAACTTAATACAAAATTTAAATAATAAAAAACAAGTACAAAGTTATGTACAAAAGTAAATCAACATGAATCAAAGCTAACTTACCACAACTTATAACAAACTTTGTTTATAATATGACTTAAAAACAATGAGAATATAAAATTTACGAAACAAAACTAACTTGTTGAATTGTCATTGTTAATAAATTGACAAAAATAATTAATACAGACACTTGCCAACTTTATAGGCCTATATCCACAACAAATAAAATGTGTTAGATGTGTTTCTCACTTGGTAAAATATATAAATTGAAGCTTAAAAATTTTATTGCCAAATATTTTGCCTCTCTTTGGAGCGGCGTCATCAGTGACAGGGACTGAAGGTCTTTGTCATAAATTTTGAAAAAGTAATTTTATTTCTTTTAGCAATGGTAAAGGCAATGCACTATACAGTTTTGTATTTATTTTTTAGAAAAATATCATCATCACCTCGCGCATCATGGAAAACATCATCAGTATGTTATGTCCATTGTTGGTTCGATATTAATAAATTTACAAAACAAGTTAGACAAAACCTAATGCATTACATTCAGACCAGGGCTATAGTATGCACCAAGCTGCCATATAAAAGAGCTTTCCCATGTTTTTAAATCAATAGACCGAATAGTTTTAGGAAAACTCTTTAATACTCTTACTGTGAAACAATTGTTAAAGGTAGTGTTATGTATACGCGCATGGGTGGGCAGAGGTAAAATATTGGCGAAATATTAGGCAATAAAATTTTTAAGCTTCAATTTATATATTTTACCAAGTAGGCCTATATCCAGTAATGCAGGTCGAGGATTCTGTGTTCTATCCTAGTGGACGACAAGCCTTAGCGTATTTTTTTCTCCGATAGTACAGTTAGTAAAACGTGGTCTATCTCATCGAAGTGTAATTTTTCCGGCACATTATCTATGAAACCACGTCCGAGTTTGAAACGAGCTCATATCGTAAAAGTTTAAAATATTCGAATTTTATTTATTCAAACTTCCTGAGGAACCTACGTAAGCGGTTTATTGCGACTTAAATGCTACACGACATATCTGAAATAATTTAACTTTTTACAACTAAAATGTGCTCCCTTCGCTCTACTCACAACAATCAGCTCTCAATTCCTCTTCATTCCAGCAGATATTCAGATTCTCCTATTATTTCTGCAGCTAGCCAATGGCTACCTTTTTCAATCAGACAGGCTCCGTCTTTAAATATATTCACACATTTATTTAATATTTCCACATCTTGACAAAGATCATTATTATATAAGCATTTATTATTTTTTTTTTTTCTTACTCTGCACCCATTAATAATTTATCATTCTCACAAAAGTCAGCTGATAGAGAATGTCATTTGGTACTATGCTCGCCAATGTACAATATTTCTTATAGTCTGAGAGATATTGTTTTACATGATGTCCAAATTCCATGAATACTCGTAACAACAAGAAACAGAACTCCACCAAAAACAAGGTTGTTAATGTGTGGTGTTGAATTTCTTAGGTTAGTATGATTTATTATTTTGATACTTGATATAAATATTCTTCTCAGATATTTCTCGAGTTTGGTACGCTAGAGACATCGACGAGCTTGCCACTTGTCATGATTGGCCTATAGTATAGTTGGCTAAATGTGAATCCGCTTCTTCATAAGCGTGGTTTCTGACTACCCCGGAAGGGAAACTGTCGTGATATGATACTTTACTTTTTTGTCTGATCTCAGCCTCATATGTACCAATAAAATTTGGTATTAATAATTAATTTTACATCTGATTTTTTTTTTAACAAAACGAAGCTATAATCACCCACGTAGGACGCTGTGTAGGTGAGAAACATACCCGCGCCTGAGACACTTTATGCGCATGTCTGGGGTATATCTTATAACTTTCTATATTCTTTTAGCACTCGAGAATAACGAGGAAGCTAAAATGATAAGACCTGGATGAAAGAATTTTACATAGGCATTTTAAGTTAAGTACCATCACAAGCGTAATTCATTGAAGGGTGGCCCAAAGAAGAACTTCACTGAAACATATAAATATATAATATTATAATTTATTTAGTTGTTTCTTTATTTTAGTTTTATTGTCATTAAAATTGACATCAGATCCTCGCGAACCCGTCTGGCCAGCTCGTGTAGACTAAATTCTCCAGATATATGTTCTAGAAGGCCCACCTGCAACAGTGTAGGTCTAGGACGCTGTGTTCTAATGAAATTACTCGTATATACCTGGGCAGTGTTTTCACTGAGGATGGGAAGTATGATAGGGATGCTGAAAGAACAGTGAACGCGGAAAATAGTGTTAACGGTGCCCTGGGATCACTGATAGCAAGTCAAAATGTCAGTGACAAAGCTCGACTCGCCATACACAATGCCATGTTGGTGCCAACACTTATGTATGGAAGCGAGACGTGGATATATCAAAATACGTGGACGGGCGTGAAAAAGAGCAAAAATTAATAAATTATAATAGTGGACTGTATGAAGGGGCTGGACGCTCACACGCACTTACTTGTATTCGCTGCAGGTGGTCTTGGGCTTTCCTTGGGTCGCCAGGTTGCTGCTGGCCGCGGGCAGGCTTCTTTTCTCGCAATTTCGAAATTGCGAGCGGTTGATGTCTCTTCTTCAAATTCTGTGCAAGCAATGACCTTGGCACATTTTCACTGACGCTTCTGACAGCTGGGTCGCGTTCAATAATGTTCACTTTCTTCCCATGCGCAAGGTGCGTTCGGAAAGATCTCGCAGGTTTTAGAACGAGATAGGCACACCCTTCCGCTAGTGCGTATGAGAGGGATAAAGGATGGGTATGGCGATATACAAATTAATAGACAATAAATAGACAACCTTAAAGTTGTTTTTAAATATGATAAGGCGCAAACATCCCCCCGGCCTTAAAGGGTCGCCTTTAAAAATAAATGGTGAAAATTACGCAATTAGAAACTGATGGCTTCCTAAAATCAATCTTGCATATAGTCACCTGACCATACCCCTTAAGTGTACCTAGCTACCTAATAGCAATAGGAAAGAAAAACAAATATTCAACCTAACATTAAGTGTAAGAAAATAGTAAGTATAAGCACAAATAAAATCTTAACATTACATCGAAAAGTAAAATAATAATAATAAAACTAATAAGTGATTATTTAAAGACTGACCAACACCTATTGGGTCGGCAGCGGGCAAAGCCGCACAACAGGGCGCACTAGCATCCCGGTTGCAGTCTTCACTGTCACTACTCTGTTAGCGACAAATGTTTGCCATCTATTTGGCTCGGTATTAAGCCAGCAAAGCGTTACCTTAGAATCGGTAAACGCATAAAGTGCGGTAATACTATATCGAGGAATAAAAGTATCATGAACACGGCGTAATAGCTTTGACATTAGTTCAGCAGCACAAAGCTCTAGCCTAGCGATAGACACAGACTTGACGGGCGAAACCTTTGACTTTGCACATACCAATGTTACTAATACGTTACTGTCAATCGTGACATGCATATAGACGACAGCTCCGTACGCTCGCTCGCTCGCGTCGGAGAATCCTAGCAAACGAACGGTACAGTTTTGCTGTACACCTAAAAAACGCGGTATTATAAATTTATTTAATTGCGGTAACTCCAAACAAAATTGGCTCCATAATTTACGTATACTAGGCGGGGGGGCATCGCCCCAGTCTATTTTTAACATCCACAATTCCTTGATAAGAAGCTTTGCATATAAAATAACTGAAGCAACGAATCCCATCAGATCCCATAAGCGCGCGACAGTGGATAATATTATCCTTTTACTGCATTTATCGCTAGGAGGGACTTTGATACTTAATTCAAAATAATCGCTTGACTTTGACCATAATAGACCTAATACTTTATGGTCTATGGACTTATCAAACTCGAACTGTTCGAATTTATGCGATGCGGGTACGTCCTTTAATATTGACGGTGAATTACTCGACCATTTCAAGAGATCGAATTGTCCGCGCTTAAACATTTCTATCAGTTCGCGAGCAGTTTGAGAAGCTAGAGACTCGGATTCAATGCTACACGCCATATCAGCCATATACAAGAAGCTACTTGCCACGTCGCGTGCGTTTGGAAACATATCGCCATCGTCCTTAATTAATTGTTGGACTGTGCGTAAGGCATGGTATGGACTAGACCTTACTCCAAAACACACGGTTTTAAACTGGTAAACCTTTATTGGATCATCAATTTTAAATCTGTACAAAATACGTTGAAAGCGACGGTCGCTATTCTGAACGTTGATTTGTAAAAACATTTGCTTACAATCAGCTGTCAATACAAATTGAAATAATCGAAAATTTAAAATTATTGTAAATAAATCACCTTGTAAATTAGGGCCACTATGAAGAATGTCATTTAGTGAAACCCCTGATGTGGTTTTACAGCTAGCGTCTAAAACTGAGCGAATCTTTGTTGTAGTTTTGTCTAAGCGAAAAACTGCATGATGCGGTATAATATAAGCGGGATTATTATCATTTAATTCTGAAAGCGGTACAGGACTTAAAAAACCTTTAGTATTATAATCATTGATGACATCATTATAAGCGGTGCGGAACGTCGGTACTGACTCTAATTTCTTCTCCAAACATAAAAAACGCTTATAAGCAATGTCATAAGAATCGCCAAGTAAAAATTTATCTGAACAAAACGGTAATGCAACCGTATACCGACCACTGTCTTTAACTCGAACGGTGGTCGTGCGGTAATGGTGCTCACACTCAATCTCGCCGACTGAGTGTTTCTGAGCTGCGGAGACTGGCGATTCATCAATTTCCCAAAACCGTTTGAGCAACGTATTGATAGGGTCTAGCGAAGCGTCATCAGCTTGAGTCGCAAAACATTGAGTCGAAGCTGATCCTTGACGATCTTGAAGAACAGGAACTGAACCCATTATAACATAACCCAAAACAGTTTGTATAGCGGGAGGTGCGGATATATTATTATTCCCAATAACACCTGGGAGTAGTAAATGCGGAAACAAAGCGGCTCCAATGAGGGCATCAATTGGACCGGGTACACCAAACGATTCATCTGCGAGCGGTAATCCTTCTAAGAAGGGTAAAGCGGATATATCCACTAATGTGGTAGGTAAATTTTCAGTAATTTTATCAACTACTAATGACACAATATTATATTTTACTTTAGTATTAAATCTTGAAGAAAATTGGTAGGATATAGAACCCTGAACCATTTTCTCTGTTCCCCCGATACCCTTTACCTTTAAATTATTTGAACTGATTAACTTGTTAAGCCCCAATCGAACACAACAACTATAAGTTATAAAATTGCCCTGAGATGCACTATCCAAAAGGCACCGTACCTTATGTTCCGTTCCGTTAGAATCTCTAACCAAAACAACGGCAGTAGCTAATAAAATAGTAGTGGGCACTTTACATTGCGGGTTTTGTATGTGAGATTGGGCAGCGTTAGCACAAGAACGAGCAATGGACGTTGCACAAAATGAAATGTTCGCTGACTCGGACCTGGAACAGCTGGCAGCAGGATCAGTCGAGGTAGAAGGGGTTGGCTCCATAGCCTTAGGCAAAGTGGCAGCGTTTACTAAATTATCAGGACCCGCTGGTTCCTTATTAAAATGTAGTAAGGAGTGATGTTTGCCTTTGCACGTTTTACAAATTTGTTTAGAATGACAGGTAAAAGTTTTATGTTTAATACTTAGGCAATTAATACATCCCTTTAAATCCTTAACGTGATTGTATCGATCAACGGGTTTTAGTTCTGTAAACGCAGGACACAAATACAAATGTTCATGCACAATATTGTCGCACAAACATTTATGTGGTTTGGAGACGGAGACAAATGTTTGTTGTTGCGGTATTTTGAGCGGTTTATCATTATACGGACGAACACCTTTCTTAGCGACATAATGCTGAGAACTAGACATAGTATTTTGTAATATTCGCATCTGATCCTTGACAAAATAAACTAAATCACTAAATGAGGGTATCTGAACGGTTCTCTGACTCATTTCAAATGCCTGAGTGGTGTCAGAATCTAGTAATTTAAGAGCGATGCTCAAAAATATAAAGTCTTCTAGTTCCCGTATATCTAGTTTTTTAAGAGAGTTAACCGATGCTACATATTTATTCAAAAAAGATTCAAAATTCGCTATTGACGGTGAAGTAAAAGGTTTTTGTTCGAATATTTGATTTAAATATGAAGCGGCAAGTAGCCGTTTATCTTCATACTTATCCTTAAGACTTTTTAATATTAATAGGTAGTTTTCTGCAGAAGGCAGGGTTCCAGCAAATGCGAGTTGCGCTTTACTCGAGAGCTTTCCCATCAAATAATACAACTTTTCTGAATCGTTGAGTGATGCATTATCATGAACCGTAGCCTTAAAGCTGGCATAAAATATTGGCCATGTTTTAATATCACCATCAAATGATAAAAGTTCAATTGGGGGTAGTCTGGTTTGTTGCCGGGAAAAATCTCCATGTTTTTCACTTTTTACCGATGATTGCGAGGACAACAATGATGTATATCTATATTTAATACGGCAAAACAGCTCTTCAAATGATGACCATGACTGGTCATCAATAAGCGCACCCGGTTTTATTTTAAGCGACAATAAATTAAATTCATCTATAACCTTGTGGAACTCTGTGCGGATTTCGTCCAAATTTACACATGAGGAAACAAATACTTCCCTCGACGCTTCGTCATCAACATTCTTTGAATGATTATATATTGATTGAATGCGAGAAAACAATGAATTACGCTTAGACAATGCAACTTGTAGTTTAATTTCATTGTCAGACATCTTGGTACAAATTATCCTATTATTTTATAAAATATTGTAACTTTTATGTGTTTATAAGCTGTGCGGGTGAGTATTACAACATACAAATAACTATTCAGACCTATAAAACAACAATTAAGCTAACAGTAAGCGGGTTTATAACAGGTGGGTACCAAAACTTTTTTCACAAAAAAATGGTTTTTCCCTTTTTTATATATATTTGTACCTAATAACAATAGTAAGCCAAATAACCCAATACCCAAATGACCTAAATGCAAGATTGATTCCTGTAACACAAAAGTTTGACAAGAAATGTAAAGTTTTGCGGCGCGGGTTTACGAAATATCGTATAAAATTTACAGGAATTATCATATAAATACAATAGACTACACATATACCTATAAGGATAGGAAATAGGCAGGAATTGATAGGAAAACCGGCTCGTAAGAGGCCAAATGGACGGGCGTGAAAAAGAGCAAAAATTAATAAATTATAATAGTGGACTGTATGAAGGGGCTGGACGCTCACACGCACTTACTTGTATTCGCTGCAGGTGGTCTTGGGCTTTCCTTGGGTCGCCAGGTTGCTGCTGGCCGCGGGCAGGCTTCTTTTCTCGCAATTTCGAAATTGCGAGCGGTTGATGTCTCTTCTTCAAATTCTGTGCAAGCAATGACCTTGGCACATTTTCACTGACGCTTCTGACAGCTGGGTCGCGTTCAATAATGTTCACTTTCTTCCCATGCGCAAGGTGCGTTCGGAAAGATCTCGCAGGTTTTAGAACGAGATAGGCACACCCTTCCGCTAGTGCGTATGAGAGGGATAAAGGATGGGTATGGCGATATACAAATTAATAGACAATAAATAGACAACCTTAAAGTTGTTTTTAAATATGATAAGGCGCAAACAATACGCATTAGAGTTATTGCAGTAGAAATGTTGTCGTTGCATCGGATATGCGCCGTCACTTTGACGGAACGCAAACGTAATGACGAAATACGAAAAAGGGTAGGTATTAAAGAAAGCATAGGGACAAAAATAAGGAATGGCTTGCTCCGATGGTTTGGGCATGTTGAAAGGGTGAGTGAAGTGAGATTGACAAACCAAATATATAATGCAAATGTTTGTGGGTAGAAGAGTTCCTGGCAGACCTTACTTACTTACCTATCACGATCAAATAAATAAATCAATAGCTAAAGGTACATTAAAAGCCATCGAAACAAAAGGGCATGTATGAATTGGTTAAGAATGTTGACAAAGCGATTGAGGTATGTTGTGATCGTGACAAGTGGCGCTCAATTGTCTCTGCCTAACCCACAGATGTATTATTATTAAATCTATAGAAAAACATTTCATCATAGCACTATCCTACAATGACCTACTGTCATGTAAGCTACACTTAAAACTCATCAAGTATCACCAATTTGTTCCGAAACCCCTATAAATATTTACTTTGGCCCGTCAGTAATACAATTACTATGCCATCAAATCTTAAACACAATTTCGGGACACCCCCACACTCGACGTCTTTAGGGTACCCACAAATTACCATAATCCCTCCATTACAGATTCATATAGGCATGCATAGATAAAAGCACAGTATGAAAATCAATACAGTAGTACAATTTCTTTTTTCGTTTTCTTAGAAATGGTGGGCGTTGCAGAGATGATAGTTTAAGGAACCATTTTTTGTTTTGCAACGATAAAACCATTTTTAGGTTTGAACTAAAACAGTCTTCGTTGAAACGGTGATGTTGGTATGACAATCGTAGGTAACAAAAGTATTTATTATTGGTATATGCCGGTACATGAGCGGTGGTGGCTCGGTTATATGAACGCTCTCCTTAAAATCCTAAAAAGTTCGGTTGAAACCCCCGGCATGTACCACCGATGAGAAATACACTTTTCTTATGTACATTTGAAATTATTTACAACACCACAATTTACGTGCCTCGGAGAGCACTTTCAGCCATCGGTGTCGGTTCCACTGATCAACTTGCGAAATCATTAATGAATTGGCCAGCTTAGCGAGTGTAGGCCAAATTCTACAGAATTTTCTGGAAGGTCCATCTCCAACAGTGGAGGTCTAGGACTCTGTGTTTATTTATTTATTTAAAACTTTTTGCACTATGTACAAAGGCGGACCTAATACTAGACATTCTAACTCGGTCAACCTTAGGGACATTACGAACATTGTATGTGTTCTAGTGGCTATGATGATGATGCGATGAAATATTACACAATTATGCCCTACTGATTTTAGGCCGATTAAGTCTGTAGAATAAACATTATATATTATTCAGGTTTCCTCCTCCCCCATTTCCCCCATATATGCCGCAATGACTAGGAAGTTATTTCATATTTGAGTTTACCCATGAAGAGAAGATCTTTTTTAAAAACACTTCGTTTTACTAAAAAAAGTAGCCGAATTCTGTTTATTTTAGCGCAAACGAACGGACACCTTCAATGTTAATAACCGCTATTAAAATTGTCATTTTCGTTGTAAAAAACGTAATTTTGACGTAAGCTCGGCTATACTCGACTAAGAGATAAAACAGTAAATAACGCATAGAAAAAACGGTATTCACTATTTAAAAAAAAAATGCGTTTGTAAAAACAGAATAAGGCCAAATTACTTTTCAATTATTTCCATATTGGATTTGAAAGGACGAAAAATTCAAAGGGAATTGAACAGGCCCTCAATCAATGTACAGCCGAAGGATAATTTGATAACAATAGAAAACTTATGCCGACAATGGTCCCAGGATTGAGACAGGCCCCAACCTTTTCTCCTAATCACCCCCATTATCCATCTATCTACGAGTATACTTACTGATATTGTAAATCAGAAAGAAGCTTTGTCTGTATGTATGTTGGTCTTTCGTGCTGGTTCCACTAATTTATAATAATCGACTTAACTGTGACAGAAGGATTATATTCACAAAATAGACAACTGTCCTGACATTACTTTAATAAACAAAGCAGCATATTGAGCGACATTATTCATATGGATATGCAGATGGACGAATTCGTGCGTCGTCTGTCGGCTGGCATGTTCGCACACGCAGAGACGACAGATTTGATAAACCAGCAGCCCTATTCTGTTACATAAACGCAAACATAATGTAATCCGTTAACTATATTATATATATCATGCTATTAAAGTTGATATTTGCACGGACGCTGTCAACGTCGAGCGCTTATAGAGTTCAGAATTAAATAATATTTTGTAATTATGACGTAAATAATGAAATCCATTAATAACGTTTGCGCTTAAGTAACAGAATAGAGCTGCTGACCCCTCTCCGTCCGCTGTATGCCAGACAATGCTACGCTCGACACCTGCTACCAATCACGGTGTCATAAAAGCAGCATCGCCGCCCGCTAGGCTCATTTACTTAACCTTTAATTGCAACCCTGTCCGGAGTTACAGTAAGCGAATGCAACTTCTGTAAGAAGGTAAATACCTTGACACAGACTGTCCACTCCACCTGGAGCTGTTAGAAGACCAGTTAGTAGTAGTAGCATATTGAGACCTCCAAGTCCTCTGACTGCCAACCTAAGGACCCCCTGATCCAGTTGTCGCTTACTTCATCCCCAACTCCACCTCTATGGCTCTACCGCAGACCCCTACCCTGCAGGTTTTGCTTTGAATGCGGAACGTATTTTTTTAACGCAGCGAACGAGTGTCTTTACTTGTAGTCATGATTTAGACTTATATGTAAAGGTACACAGGGCCAACAGTGAAGGGAGACTGTAATAGGATTTTAGTCCGTAGGCGCCTTGAGCTCACCTTAATATTTAGTAGATATAGCCGTACCTAACACAACTACACATACATAAAAAAAACCAAATACATTGCTTCTATGCAGGAATGCGCTCTCTTGCAAGAGACCTTGCAGAGCTTAAATCCCAACTAAAAATTGAAAAAGTAACGATTGTGCCTATATTAGTATCTACGTCAGGAGTAATACCCAAAACATTACATGACAACCCCAAGACTATCAAATTAGATCAATACAAACAATGCCGTATAGTCAAGAAGTTAATTGAACTTATGTACCGACGTAACACAACACCCTGCGGCCAGAAATATTTTTTCAAGAATATTTTAAATTGGTCCGACTGCAGAAGAATGCGATAGACCTTAAAAGCCGTGTCCCGCCATTGTGAGACCAGCTCAGTGATTTCGTCGACCGATTCGGACTCTCCTCGTCGTGTGACCCTATGACCAAATGAAGGTTTTTCAACGACTTAATTGCACGAACGAAACCAGGGCCATCAGCTAGTACTTCATAATTTTCACTTCAATTTGACATAAAATTCGATTAAAATCAATTTGATTAAGAGACATTTTGTGGAAGGCATAATAATTATTAAATCTCTTTTGGATAAATCGTAATATTTGCGATTATAAACCTTAACAAACGTAATGAATAGAAAAAAAAAACAGATTTTTGTAAAAAAAATATATTTCTATCTAGGACCCCTTTATTTTTATATAAATATCACCAATCACCAGTACAAGCTTACAATATTAGTTCTCCTTGAAATTAGAAATTGGCATTTGACATGATTGCAAATGGAGCATACTTTCAACGAGAACAACAAATAGGTGGTAGGCGGAGTGATGATGGTAATTTGCCCAGTCTGCCGGGGCGGGGAAGTATCCACCGTTCGTGCCGATAAACACAGTAACGTGTATCCACACGTTTCGGTATCAGGCTCTAATTGCCGTCATTCCAAGTCAAGCCGGCATACTCGTAGTGTTAGGAACTGATGTCAGTCATAAGTGCCTGATTCCAGTTTAACATTCACGGACCTCGTGCGCCACTTACCATCAGGTAGGCGCAAGGTCTTTTACCTACAATCGGAGCATGCCTTTCCTTATTTTTTTGTATTTATTTATTTGAAAACAGACGGTCACAAAAACATTTCATTTCAACAAATTATATAATGTACATACATTAAAGCAAAACTTTATAATATTAACAAGTGGTAGAACAATACAAAAATACATATGTATATAACAAAAAAAAAACCATGGTAAAACTACTTAAAGTAATCTGATAATTGTACCTTTAAAGCCGACTCATTGACCAAGCTAGAATATCAGAGTCCTGCACATAACATAGCTGGTATACATTCATTCATACCTACTTGTCATCGCGGAAGCGGTCCGCCAAATATATCCGACGTAATGACCACATTTCTACTGCGTTAACTCTACTCTCATGCGTTTTCTGATATATCCACGATTCGCTTCCATACATCAGTATTGGTACCAATATGGCATTATGTATGGCGAGCCGTGCTTTGTCACTGACATTTCGACTGCCGATCTGTGACCCAGATGTATTAAACATATAGACTATATATATTATATATATTGATGGCTGTGGGTCACATGTCGTGCTCAGACGGTAACGTCATATTTCCCATGTGAATCCCAAGGGTTCCAAGGAATATCTCTGGCAATTTCTATTAAAATCGGTTAAGTAGTTTAGTCGTAAAGGTGAGACAAACAGACAAGTAAAAGTGTATTTTCTATAATATTGTATGGATAAATAATGTTGCTATTTTTTTTTTGTTGAAATAACAACAACCCTAATTTTCCATTTCAAAAGAAAAAAGGGCATATTTTTGAAAAAAGGAACAATATTACCACTCTTTCCCGACTTAAACCGGAAACTAGAAGTTCCGGCTTCGGAAAATACCGGAAACCAACGAGATCTTCATGGAGCCAATGGATTCCATTTTGTTTTTATACCTGATATTAAACTTGTATACTTTGTTATAAAAATTTGCAATTTCTTATATTTTATGTCATTTTGGTGAGCCCATAAATACCTCAACCTGAACTACAAAGTATATAGCCCATAGATCAGTTGATTAGTTTAGGTGTGCAAAATTTGAAAATATATCACGACAGCTCTAGTAAAGGACTTGATTGATACGAAAACTACATATTGTATTTTCTAAATAATTAATTGCACAGTATCAATAAAAGTATTCAATACAAATATTTTCAAGTAGTACAATAATAGCCCAAAATTAATGATGTCATTTGACACTATCAATGGGGCACAACTAGCAGTAAAATTTTGCGGTTTTCCCACGTTATTAACTTCTAGATACCGACGTGTTTCGGCGATTGCCGCGTACTATTCCAAACCATCAAATTCTGCAAATCTGGAATTTGATTATAACCATTAACTCATAAAAAGAAAGAATATATTACGACAGACATGTTGTATGGGATAGATCCCTTTGCCTTTCCTATCATCTCAGTCATCATCCATTTGGGAGACTGGAAGAACAAAAAAGCATTCGCTAACAGTAACTGTAGAGCCCGCATTAAAAACCTCTACACAACAGGACCTAGTAAATACAAAGATTCGTTTTAAATGGCGCTATTCTTGTTCTCTTTATTTTATACTTTATTGCACAAAGACAGAGGCGGGCTGTAATCCCGCAAGAGATTTTATCATAGCCAATCACTGGGACAACTTTAAACAATTTACTGGAAAATCGGTGCTGAAATATACACCTTTACGCCAGATCCCTTGCTGGGTAGGCAGAGAGAATTGAGCGCTACGTGACACGATCACGACATACCTCTTTCGCTTCGTCGATATTCATCAACCTCTTAATGCATGCTTTTTGTTACAAATTCTTTTAATTATTATAAGATGACGTCTTTTTTATTATTATTATTTGTTTTTTACATTTATAAATTATCTGACATATGTAAATAATTTCTATACATCATAATTATTAAGTATCTAGAATGTAAACTGACACGGCCTCTTTACAGCCACACGATCTTATTTAAGTAGTTTTTAAGTTAGTTAGTTTTACTTGCTTGTAGCAATAATGTTGTGCATAGCATACATAAATATGGATTATTGCCTGTTTACGGTCCAACCATTATTACCACTTTGATTAGTACATATGTTATGATAATTGTATTGATTTAATTAGTTCTGACTGTATCCAAGTTGTTTTGAGAGAACCAATGGAAATAAATTATTTTGATTTGATTTTGATTGATTTTGATTGGAAATTCAGCCAGTGTTTTATTTTTTTGATCATGACATGTAAGTATCGATCGGCCAGGGCCTCTTTTACGTACAACTTTCACATTATATGTATACATGGCTTCGCTCATCCTTTCAACATGCCCAAACCACTGTAGCATGCCTTTCCTTATTATTGTCCCTATGCTTTCTTTTATACCTACCATTTGCTTATTTCGATATTACGTATGCGGTCCGCTAAAGTAAAGTAATGTATCATCACGACCGTTTCCCTTTCAGGGTGGTCAGAAACCACGCTTATAAATAAGCGGATTCACATTTAGCCAACTTTACTATAGGCTAATCATGACAAGTGGCAAGCTCGTCGATGTCTCCTAAAGTGACGCCGCAAATCCGACGCAATGATATACGCGATTTGGCGGTTATTTGCCTGATGTTAGGAGGCAAATAGTTCCACAAATTTGTCGCTACATCGACAAACGAGTTTGAAATGCAATTAGAGTCCAGTGATACTGTTGACTTTTAACTTACCCTTTGGGCATTATCATAAGAGAGACAACGTATTGTAAAATTAAAAAAAAAATTTCAAGTTTTTGTATATAATCGTAGTAGGTATTTAAGATTCTATTGTTACTAACACTTTATGGCTATGTCTGAAATAATTAATAATAATATTATTAAAATTACAAGAATAGGCCTTTGAAGCTAGATTTGTTTCGACTAAGCTCAGATTAAAACGTCTGACTGTAGTCTTCTCAGTTGAAATGAAAAGGACGACTTAGAACGTAACATGGCCTGAATTATTATTTAATATAATATAAAATAAATCTTGGAATCAGCTGCCAGTTAATATTCGCCAAGCTCCGAATAGATGTATTTAAAAAAAAAACTAGTGTATGCTCACTACATGCAAGACCGAGGTTCGTAATTTTCCATGTTCCTCCTTTTGTTTTAGTTTAGTCTTAATCAGACTGTGATTTATCATTAGTAGGTATAGTATTGTGTATATATTATATTGTATTGTTAGTATGTAATTATGTACTCGATTAATTAATATTTAATTTATTTGTAATATTTCTCGAGTTTTGTACGCTGGAGACATCGACGAGCTTGCCACTTGTCATGATTGGCCTATAGTAAAGTTAGCTAAATGTGAATCCGCTTATTTATAAGCGAGGTTTTTGACCACCCCGAAAGGTCGTGATGATGATACTATACTGATACTATGTAATTATTAATAAGTATGTATATGTTATCTGCATTAAAACTGTTCAAGTTTATTTGGTATTGCACCTACCTTATGTACTTACTGCTCTCGTTGTCCCGAAGGTTTGATCGTCATAGAATATCTAGCGGTATTAGGTCCACCTTTGTACTTTGTGCAATTAAGTTTAAATAAATAAATAAAAAATAAGAGTTAGCGGTGGTGGCTCGGTTGTAAGAACGCTTAACATAACACCCTAAAAAGGTGGGTTCAAAATAATGTATTTTATTTCATTTATTTTATATAGTTAGAAAAACTTACAGCGAAACAATACTTAAATATAAAGAAAAAAGATAAAGTAAGAAAGGGCTAATAACAAGTTTTCACAGAAATAGATATTGAAACATAGATAAAACTAAACACTGAGTAGACTATTACAAAAAGAATGAGATTATATGAGGCAGAATACGACAAAATAACAATAGAAATAGAACACTTATAGAAATCGGCTTAATGCATTTGTAAAGTAGTCCAGAGTCAAGCCACATCGCATGTACAAGAAATACACTTTTCTTAGGTACATTTGTCATAGATTTAACAAATATTATGATCTCACAGAAGACATGAACAGGTTCAAGACTCAGCTTTACGCAGTGGAAGTTGGTGCGAGAGGAGTTTCAGAAAATCTTTGCACCAACTGAAAGAATTAGGCCTATGCAGATCTGCCGTCAATATATTTATGGAAAGAGCTTCCAAGACGGCATTAACGGAATCATACAGTATTTGGTTGGGTGGGGAGAGGAGTAGAATGGTGGATGGTGAGCGTATTATTGCGCAATAATGTAAAGAAGGAGGCCTCCTTTTCAACCCAGCCTATTATTGGTCGCAAGCTCGAGACACCATTCTTCTCATCTCTTACTCACACACGATGGACCCGGCACCCACACGGTGAATCCATGGAATTCTGATAAATTTTCCTTCCACCATAATGAAGACGTCTAAGATTTAAATATGTTTTTATCTACTTATGATTGCCTCCATGGTCTAGCTGTAGATTTAGAAGTCGAGGTACCGAGTTCTATTCCTGGTTATTATTTAATTTATGTGTGGTATTTATTAAGTCTAGTACTCGTACAGTTACGTTCTCAGTGTGTAAGTGACGTTAGCTTTAGTGCCCAGAGAGATGGCTGCATGTATAGGGCTGCCATAAGCAAAGAGCTGACAACTTTTATCAAATGTAAATACCATTTTCCAGGAAACTATTTCTATAAGTATTTTACCGGTATATCTGGCTTGCTTAGAAAAATACCGCATAGAAATCGGTACAAGCCCACTTTTCGCATACCAATGGCGAGCACTAACTACAGACAAAATACATTTTTAATTAGAGCTTGTAATACTCTTAATGCATTCATTGATGAAACTGATGTTGTGGTTGGTGGTGGCAGTGAGAAATGCGTTTAACTTAATGTTCTTTAAACGATAATAGTTTTTGTTATTGTACAGTTATTAGTTTGTAGATGCTTTCATCGTTCATAATATGTATTATTCTAACACTACTAGTGAAAACTTGTAAATGACTTTCTGTTTCTATTTTTGTATCTATACTTGTGAATTAAATGTCAATAGTTTTCCTTAATAAATAAATAAATAAAAATAAAATAGAACGATTATTACTGTTTAAGCACATGCTGTCTTGTACAAAGGACATCATCCAATTTAGTCTATTTTTGTACTACTTGTGCCGTGTATATTGATAAAAGAGAATGTATATAGTAATTTCGATATTGCTATATATTACTGTACAATTAAGTTATTTGGAAAATAAAATATGTAGTTTTAATTAGTGATAGTAAAGGTTTTTTCCTCACCAACCTGTCTGGCCAGCGTGGCGAGTGTAGGCCAAATTCTACAGATATAGTTATGTTCTAAAAGGCCCATCTCGAACAGTTGAGGTCTAGGACGCTGTGTTCTAGGGGCCGTAAAGTGAAAAATTATTAATGTAGTGTAAAGATTTCTGCTATATTTTTTTAAATTCATTACAAAATAATAAAAGTTAAAAAAAGCGTTTTCAAGGCGTTGTCAAAACCGCTCGTCAACACCTCGGGAGACAAAAGGGCTGGGCAATATTTGGGCCAAAGGATCAGTATTGCCATTCAACGTGGCAATGCTGCCAGTATCCTTGGCACTTTGCCCATTGGCAGCGATTTGGAGCATATTTTTTATTTACCTATAATAATTTTTATTTTGTTTTTTCTTCATATTAGTTTTTAGTTATATTTTTATTTATTAATTAGGTTTATTTTTATTAATAGTCATTTATGTTTTAAAATGTAAGTTTTTATTTTTTTTTATCATTGTACCTTATTTCCTTTGAATAAAAAAGTAAAGATTACATTATTCAAAATCTAATTTAGCTATAGATGTTTGTGATACCTGGTCAGTGGCATGTCCAAATGTTTCGGTTCCAAATTTACCAAAAATCCAACGATTATGCGACTCAAACTGGTAACCGCTCTGGTAATATTCTCGGCATATGCCGAGAGGCTTTAAGTTTGACCTTGTACTGAACTATTAAGTTTTTAAATGCAAAAATAATACAAAAAAATATATGATGTTTTTTCTGTCACAAAGCTTAATGTTATGATCGAAATGCAAATTTAATATCAAAAAGCAATGATATTAATTCAATAGGTACGATGTACTGTCTCCATAAATCCTTTAAGGATTAACGTAACAATCCGGATTTATATGGACGCGACAAGAATTTCAATTTGGATATATTTTAGTACTGGTTTTTTGCTATTTCGGTACCGACATGTCCAAAAAGAAGGAGGGTTTTTGCCCGGAATATTTTCCTATTTTGGAATATTATTTTCGGCCAGCGATGGGATCGGTGGATTAATAAATAACTGAAAATCGTTTCGATTTCATTTTGTATATGTATTTGCTATTTTAGACAAAATGAAGGATTTAAACACAGTAAAGTTGTTTCAAGCGTTGTAATTTTTATATAAATATCACCATGGCAAGCTTACAATATTAGTTCTCCTTAGAAGTAAAAAATGGCATTTGACATCATTGCAAATACTTTCAACGAGAACAACAAATAGGTGGTACTATATGGTAATTTGCGCAGTCTGCCGGGGCAGGAAAGTATCCACCGTTCGCGCTGATAAACCCATTAAAGTGTATCCACACGTTTCGGGATCAGGCTCGAATTGCCTTCATGACCAGTCAAGCCGGCAAAGTGTGTTGCTAACATTTTAGTTTCAGTTTTAGACGTAGGACTTCAGTGGTTCAGATGGTTATATCACGGTGGAAGGCAAGCATGAGGAAAAGCAGGATCAGCATGGCTACGTGTCACGGCAATTCATGCGCCGTTACGCGCTTCCAGAAGGCACCAGCCCCGACACTGTCGAGTCTAAGCTCTCGTCCGACGGGGTTCTCAGCATCATCGCACCCAAGAAACCAGCTCTAGCCCACAAGCACCACCGCGCAGTTCCCGTACAGCAATACGGCCCCGTTCGAAAGGAGATCAAGGATCAAACTAACGACGCCCACGAAGCTAAACCAAAGCCCAAAAAGTAGAACGTCGAATCCAATACAAAGAAAATTTTATGTTGATCGTAATGTTTTATTTCAGACTGTTTTTTTTTGGCTGTTTAATAACACTTGGTTCACATTGTCCTTACTAATGTAAACTTGATTGTGTACTACCTCACGTTATATTTGTTTTAAATAAATATTTCTTTTTTGTTTTAAGTCGTGGTCCCGACTCTAGTACTTGTTGTTATTTTTTTTATGCTTGTTTAAATGATCAAACCGAGTTAGTCGTTTTTACAAAAAAAACCGATGCTCTTGTTGTAGCTAGCTATGTTACATCTATATGATTGCCATTACGCGATTAATCAATATAAATTGCTATTTGTTTTAAAGCCGATATTATTGTCAATATTAGTTCGAAATTGCTCGATCTCTCGGCCCTACCATTAAGAAAGCAGCGCGGGTAGTGCAAATAGTGATCCAAGTCGATAAACAAGCGAAGCCGGTGTTTGCTTTCGATTTAACTCCGGGTTTGCGGAGACTATAAGCTACTAAGGGCTCGCTATTTCAACGACATTTAAGCATTTAATGAGAAACACACAGCTGCTTAAAATAATAACGCCTTAATATAATAGAATAGTAGCGCGGTGGTAGCTCGGTTGTAGGTTTCCTTAAATTCCAACAAAGGTCGGTTCGAACCCCCGGCATGTACCAATGAGAAATACACTTTTCAAAGTCAAAGTCAAAATATCTTTATTCACGTAAACCTATTTGTGACACGTCATTATTTAAATTATTTTGAATGATTCAACTCCTGTTAGCAGAAGACTAGCAGCTTAGCAAATTCCAGTGACCTGTTAATGTTTAATCTGACTGAGAAAGGAATCTGCAAGGAAAACTCAGCTATATCAGATTTACAAATGAAACAAATACAGAATTACGCAACAACAGTAAAAAAATAATTATCTTTCGAATTTACCCATGGCACAGTGACACAAGGTATATAAGAATTAAGATAAGATACTTGCCGCAACCCGAAAGCCGACAAAACGCACAAGCTCTGCTAATTTATGAATAATAAATTCAACGTGTTTCACCAGCAACCAAGAAGCCCATAAAAGCTAACAAAGCAACACCCGATCACGGACGTAACGCATGTGCCAGCCATCCCCCCGCTCAACCAGGCATTTTTGTCACAAATGAAAAAACATTTAATATATATATATAAGCCTTGCCTTAAAGTCGATGTATAACATATTTTTTTTAACTTTCGCGCACATTCATAATAGTTTTTTTATAATTTTAACGGGTCTTTACGCGATTTGGTCACGTGGTCACGAGTCGACCCGTGACGGCCAATGCAACGTCGGGAGAAATATATCTCTAAGGTAAATCGCGTAAAGTACTATATACTTACCTAGTTTCGTATTTGTGTATATATATATATATATATATATTTATGTATTTAAGTAGTAGTATGTAACGATTATTATGTATTGTATGTAAATTGTATATTTATAATAATGCACCCCGCAAATCCTCTACCACACTCCCAAAGGTTACCTGTTATAAAATGCCGAAAGGCATTAAGTTCGCCCGTTTACGCGGCGAACGAGTGCCTTCACTCCGTAGCCATGACTCAGACTTAGCTGTAAAGGCACACAGGGCCAACAGTGAGATAGAGACGGTTTATAGGATTTTAGTCCGTAGGCGCCCTGGGGCTTCACTAGGAAGCTTCACGGATGAGTCGGGCATGCGACCCCCACCCGCGTTGGCCCTTCAGGCAGGGGGCATATCATTGATGATTTATTGATTCACCGTCTATAATAAAAAAATAATAATAATAATAAGTTCGCCCTTGTACATTACTTTTAAGTTTTTAGTGCAATAAAGAGTTTATAAATAAATAAAGTCCCGTTAAAATTATAAAAACTTATTTTTTTTGTTCATCTACTCATAAGCTAGTTTGTTCATTTGACAGTGTGTTATTAAAACGAACACTAAGTCCACCAACACCAACAATATATAGCTTTAATCATTATATAATGATAACATCAATAAACAAATCGTGTTGTATTACCAAACGGGGAATCGAACCTTTACGCACCGGGGACAGGTATTAAAAAGTTGTAGAATAACTTTTGGGTCCACATTAATCAATTAGCGTCGAACCCCGTGTCGTCGAGGTGACAACACTCCCGGGACTGTAATAACCCTGCTTAAAATTACTGGACAAATTTAATAGTAATTGTTATGTACCATGTCGAGCTCTTTCAGGAAGAATGGTAACCGCCAAATATATATATATATATATATTTAAAGGTTTTATTTTAAATTTCTGTTTGAAATTATAAACAATGAATTAAAAACTCCTTATCATAAATAAAATTAGAAACAAAACCGAATTTAAATATATATATATACTTATATATATATATTATTTATTATACAGACCACGACATGTGAAGTCGCGCCCACCTCTATATAGCAAGATACGTTGGTAGAAATAATTGCCAGCCCTCCTATCTCTAGATTTCTCAGTCAGCAGTTTGGACAACTCAGCCAGGCGCATGGTTGAGGGTTCCCGTGGACCCGTCGCATAGTCTCAAAAAAAGTTTTTCTGGAAAAGGCCTGATATGGCACCTTATAGAACTGACTCCTGACACCTCCACGGGTTGACGAGGGTCTGATAATATAAATTATAGAGGAGGTAAACGAAATGAAAAAAATGGAGTAATACTTGCTCATCAAATGAAATGGCAAGACAAACATACACGTTTATAATATTAGTATGAATCGACACCACAAATCAAATCAAATCAAATCATTTATTTCCTTAGGTTAGTACACAACACTTGGATATTGTCAATACATATATTTTTATACAATAAAGCTTGGCTGGACCGAATCTAACAGCAATATAATTTATAATAAATAAAACATTGTTGCCATAAGCGAGGATTTTGTACTTATTTATCACTAGATACTTAAAATTTAATTCGTGGCTGTAAAAAGGCCGTGTCAGCTTATAATCTAATAACATTTATGTCCTTAAATATAAATTCGTGGCTGTAAAATGGCCGTGTCTGCTTACAATCTAGTAATAATAATATTTATGTCCAAAAATATAGATTCGTGGCTGTAAAATGAACGTGTCAGATTACAATCTAGTAATAATAATATTTATGTCCATAAATATAGATTCGTGGCTGTAAAATGGCCGTGTCAGTTTCCACACTGTATTTACTGTAGACACTGTATTTATAGCCGATTTTTACTACAAAAGCATTGCGAACATTTTAATTCTCCAACTGCAAACTGAATGCCCTACAATATAATTCTCTCCTTTATAGAGAAGTACCTGGAACACTGCCACAGCGTGCCTATTGTCCTAACACGATTGTTCTAAATTAGACGCTACCAACAATACGCATTGACCATACAAAACATACCACTGTACTTAGACACAAACAATGGCCGGTCCGATAAAATTATTTATTTATTTAAAAACTTAATTACACTATATACAAAGGCGAACTTAATGCCGGCATTCTCTGACAGCCAAACCTTTAGGACAATAATATTTATCAAGTAATAATTTGTAAACAATAACAACAAATACATAAAAATAATACTTATAATCACATAAAACTACATATACAAATACGTAAATAAGTTATATATTACAGATATATATACAATAAATTCAATATAAAACTACTCATGTGATAAAGAAAGTGAGACAAAGTAGAAAGAAGGAAGTCAAAATAATTTTAATTAACTACATAACACAAATATAAATATCATGTTCGAATCCTGGTCGGGACACAATAATTTATTAGTGTGAAT
The DNA here is from genome assembly GCA_910589645.1 of Tinea semifulvella. Taxonomy (NCBI): domain Eukaryota; kingdom Metazoa; phylum Arthropoda; class Insecta; order Lepidoptera; family Tineidae; genus Tinea; species Tinea semifulvella. The sequence continues at coordinate 1,130,838 of OU342600.1, forward strand.
TTATTTGATTAAGATAGAAAATTAATCGGCAATTAAAATCATTAAATAATAATTGACGAACTTGCCACTACTAAATGTGAATTCGCTTATTTAAAGCGTAGTTTCTGGCCACCCCGGATCGTGACACAATAAAACTTGCACTTTAGAGAAAGAGCGTTTTGTTAATTATTTAATCAGATACTCTTGTCTTTTTACATATATGTCAATGGTACGGACCATACGAAACAAGCACTACTATGAACTCATATGATTATGTTTGGACTGATTTATTAGGTATCTAAAGTATAACAGTATTAACGCTACTAAAAAAATAAATAATAACAAATAAATAAAGAATAATAAGAGCGGTGGTGGCTAATTTGTAAGAACGCTTTCCTTAACATCTTAAAACAGTGGGTTAGAACCCCGGCATGTACCAATGAGGAATACACTTGCCTTACGTACATTTTTTATAGATTTACAATAGCCGTTGGCTCCGTCCACCAATACCAACTTGTGGAATTGTTAATAAATTATCTTTAAATAATTGACATTAGACCCTCGCTAACCCATCTGGACAGCGTGGCGTGTGTAGGCCAAATTCTCCAGAAATTTGGAAGACCCATCTTCACCAGGGTAGGTCTAGGACTCTGTGTTCGTGGGGCTGTGTGTTTTTATTTTTTTATTTATTTAAAAACTTTATTATTTTGTTAACAAAAGGCGTATGTAATGCCGATTGGCATTCTCTTACCATCAACCTTCGGGACATTGTATCAATTATGGTAGGTTTATAAAACAAACATAAAATAAAGAATATTTAAATAATTTTGATGTTAATTTAAATAACGTACTTATAACTAAATAAAAAAATACATAATTTAATTGTTTAGGCTCTAAGCCATAGTTAAATAAAATAAAAATGTCATTGTTGTTGTCTGTGCCATCAATTGTCATCTGTCTTGTCAATATATGTCAATGAGAAAAAGTCGAATTAAGACGTCGTTCTGTTTTAAAATGTTTTGTTTAATTTCGCAATTGAAAAGCAAGAAAGTATCCTGATATCCTCGTGCCGTGCATGTAGGCAGACGCATCACACGCAGCGCGCCTACATTTGGACCTTCAGAGCCGCCATCCATACGAAAAAACTGGCGATCATTGTGACTACCACGAGGCAAGACTTTTATCGTTATTCATCTGTAGCAAGACGTCGATGCGAAACTCGGTACGACCGACCGTTCCACTATTTCTTCCCATTTCTTCTTGTGTTTAATACCGTGCTTAAAACTGATTTCAGTAAACCGGTTAGCTTTGCCGTCGACCGACCGGTGGCCGTCGCAGGCTGCCGTCCGCGTCCATACGTAAGTACTCCCGCTTCTCACCGGCCAAAAAATGTCGCTAGACCCCATCAAAACTCCCACCATTAGATCCCCTACTAATAGTATTAGTGATGACTTTAGTGAGAAATTGATTCGAGAGTTAGTTAAAAAGCGTGGGATCATGAAAGGCAGGCTCACCAAATTCACCAATTATCTAAATCAGTTTAATGTTAAAGAAGGGTTAGTGCCACAGAATAAAATAGATTTAAAATTGCGCATACAGGGCGCTGCCAGCTTGTTTGCAGAGTTTAACAGTCTTCAAACTAAACTCGAAGAAAATGTTCGGGATAATGAAATAGATGATCAGCTTAATCAAAGGGAGCAGTTTGAGGACTGTTACTATGGCACACTCGCCATGGCAGAGTCAATTCTCAACAGTAATCCTGACCCACAAGGTTGTTTCCAAAACAGAATGAAGTCGGTCCAGTTACCTATTATTAGTATGCCTACCTTTGATGGCTCATTTGAACATTGGTTAGAGTTTAGGGATACGTTTATATCGCTTGTGCATAATGTGACCGACATTAGCAATATTCAAAAATACCACTATTTAAAATCGTCATTAAAAGGTAGTGCTGAGTCAGTTATTGACTCTGTTGAGTTTTCGGCCGACAACTACATCATAGCTTGGGAGCTACTACTTAGCAGATATAATAACAGTAGGTTGTTAATACACAATCACGTTAAGGCGTTGTTCACGTTACAATTAATAACTAAAGAGTCATCTTCGTTAATACGCAAACTCATTGACACACTATTAAAGAATCTACGCGCATTAAAAATCTTAGGGGAACCCACAGAGCAATGGGACACCCTGATTATTTATATTATAGTTTCTAAGCTAGATAAAACCACCGAGCGAGAGTGGGAGCAATATAAAGTTTTACTATCATCAACGGACAAGCTTACGGTTGATGATATAATTAAATTTCTTAAAAACAGGGCAGATATGCTAGAAACATTGCATTTATCACACAGCAAAGATTATGAACCTAAAAAACAAACAAAATCATTTAGTAACATGTCACAGTGCAATGTCTCGTCCGGTCAACAACCTGAACGTAAAGCTAAGTTTAAAAGATCATGTATTATGTGTAAGGCGAATCATCCTCTTTATTCATGTCAGCAATTTCTTAGTACTGACTTAGAATCTAAATTAAAACTAATTAAAGATAACAAATTGTGCGAAAACTGTTTACGTTCAGGGCATTCACTGGATAACTGCCATTTCGGCCCTTGCAGAAAGTGTAACAAAAAACACAATTCATTAATTCACAATGACAGCACCGGAGACGCATCTGTCACTCTTCACACTACATGTGACGATGCCCCTGCGGCCTGCGCTCCCCTCTCCTCGGACGTGGCCATCCCGCTCAGTAATAGCGACATCTCAGCTGCCAATGTGAGCAAGGCACTCGCACAGACCCAAAACCATCACTATACGCAAAATGGTTGTGTGCAGTCTGTGCTATTGTCTACTGCCATTGTTGAGATAGTCGACTCCAATGGTTATTTTCATCGTGTTCGGGCATTGCTGGACAGCGGGAGCCAGCGATGTTTTATAACTAAATCATTATGTAATCTACTAGGCACGCAATTAATACAGTCCACTCACAAAATTAGAGGCGTAGGTGAAAATGTGATACAGTGTACTGAAACCTGTGTCATAAAGTTAAAGTCGCACATCAATACATACACTCTTAACATACAATGTTTGGTGTTACAGCAAATCACGTCGTCGCTGCCGGCCGTATGCGAATCTCGCGTGCAGTTCTGCATTCCAGAAGGAATACAGCTGGCAGACCCATATTTCTTGGATTCCAAAACAATTGATATATTAATAGGCGCAGATCAGTTTTGGAATCTATTAAATGAAGGTAAATTAAGGCTACGCAATGGCCCATTTTTACAAAGTACAAAGTTAGGCTGGATTATATCAGGTCCTATACATTCCAATTCGCACAGGAATAAGACCATCCAGTGTAATTTATCTCAATCATTAGACGCACAATTGAGAAAGTTCTGGGAACTTGAGGAGGTTGCTCAGGTGTGGGATACGCACACAGATGAGGAGCGTGCATGTGAAGACCATTTCGTTCAGACTACTACGCGCAATGCTGACGGAAGGTTTTGTGTACGTATTCCTTATAAACAATCACCCGACACCTTGGGAGAATCATTCTATCAAGCAGAACGTCGCTTTTTAGCACTGGAAAAGCGATTACAGCGCTCGCCTGAATATAAAAGGCTGTATAGTAATTTTATTAAAGAGTACGAAAGTCTAGGTCATATGTCACGCGTGGTCACCTATGGCTCTCCACATTATTTTATGCCGCACCATGGCGTATTCCGCGAGCACAGCACGACGACCAAGCTGCGTGTTGTGTTCGACGCTAGCGCCGCCACTAGTTCCAGGGTTTCGTTTAACGACATCCAACTAGTGGGTCCACCGATACAGGGTGATCTAATCGACATCCTTCTACGCTTTAGGCAGCATCGGTACGTAGCCTGTGGAGATATCGAGAAAATGTATCGGCAATGTTTAGTGGCTGAGGAGCAACGTGATTTACAGCTGATCGTCTGGCGTGATGAGCCCTCGCAGCCACTTAGTATTTTTAGACTGAACACTGTCACATACGGAACTGCTTCCGCACCATTTTTAAGCGTGAGATGTTTAAAACAGTTAGGTCTGGAAAGTGATGATCCCAGCATTCAGAGAATCATTAGTCGTGATTTCTACGTCGATGATATGATTACAGGCCTGGATGATAAACAAGATTTGCTAAAATTGTGTAACCAAGTTGCAAATACATTGCAGCGTGGATGTTTCCCTTTGCGCAAGTGGATATACAATTTTAGTTGCAATAATTCAGAGACCAAGTTATCTGACGTTTCTGTAAGTTTTATACTGAACGAAAACGCAAACACTAAAACCCTTGGGTTAGGTTGGTATCATTTATCGGATGAATTTCATTTTAATACACAATACAATGATTCTGACCACCCTGTAACTAAGCGGTCAATACTGTCAAATGTTTCACAAATATTTGACCCGCTAGGGCTGCTTAGTCCTAGTATAATGCAAGCCAAAGTTCTAATGCAAAAATTATGGCTGTTGAAATTAGATTGGGACGACGAGCTGCCCTGTGACGTCACGCGAGCCTGGAACCAGTTTGCGTCTTCTCTGCCTATCCTCAACAGCATCAGAGTTCCGCGACACGTCGTAGGACTGGACCCGGCATATATGGAACTACACGTGTTTACTGACGCCTCGCAAACGGCATACGGTAGTTGCATATACGTACGTACGGTAAGCCTTGGCGACACGGTGACTGTACGGTTACTGTGTTCGAAAGGCAAGGTCACACCCCTAAAGCCAGTTAGCATACCCCGCTTGGAACTTTGTGGGGCGCTACTCGGCGCTCGGCTATACAGTAAAGTGCGTGACTCCCTAAATTGTCAATTCGATAATGTCATGTTTTGGACGGACTCAACAATAGTGCTGGGTTGGCTAAAAATGGCACCCACTTTATTGAAAACGTTCGTTCAAAATAGAATCGCAGAGATACATGAATTGACAAAGGAACATCCATGGCGTCATGTAAGGGGTAACACGAATCCAGCCGACTTGGTATCGCGAGGGGTTGGATTGCGTGATCTCTCTCTATCCTCTCTGTGGTGGAAGGGACCAGATTTCCTACACGACATAAATTTTAAATGTAAAAACGTTCCTAATTACACCTGTACACAAATAAACGATCAATTACCCGAATTAAAGACAAGTGTCATCGCATTAGTTGCCGATAAACGGAGTGAATCCTCTCAGTTTCCTTTTACTCGCTTTTCACAATTCAATCGCATAAGACACGCCGCAGCATACTTGTTACGTTTTATTCACAATACACGCAATAAAAATAATAAGCGTACAGGCTGTATAAGTGTGAGCGAGTTGGAGGAAGCTGAGAAGATGTTAGTTAGGTCATGTCAGATCGAGTCATTTCCTGACGAATATAAGTTATTATCTCAAAATAATATGTTAAAGAATAAGCACTATTTAGCTAGGTTTAATTTGTTTATGGATAGCTGTGGTATTCTGCGTGTCGGCGGTCGTATTGATAATACGTCCGACTTTGACTTTTATAAAAAACATCCTATAATAGTTTCTTCTAAACATCACTTTGCAGAGCTACTGTTTCGTCACGAGCACACGCAGCTGCTACACGCCGCTCCGCAGGCTTTGCTGTTTCACCTGCGCGAAGCGTGGTGGCCGATAGGTGGTAGGAACTTAGCCAGAAAGGTAGTGCACAATTGTATAGTATGTAAACGCATAAGGGGCAAAACATTGTCGCCCATAATGGGTAATTTGCCCAAAGAAAGAATCACACAGACTCATCCGTTCGTTCGTAGTGGCGTAGATTACGCCGGGCCAGTGCTCATATTGAAACGGAAGGGTAGGGGTGCGAAAACTACAAAGGCGTACATTTGTCTGTTTATATGTTTTGTTACCCGGGCAATACATTTGGAGCTCGTTAGTGACCTCTCAACCGAGGCGTACCTGCTAGCCTTAAAACGTTTTATATCTCGGCGGGGTAGGCCTCTTGAGATATTTTCTGATAATGGTCGCAACTTTGTGGGTCTTAAAAATGAGTTTGCCGATTTTTTATTAAAATGTAGTCCTAATATAAAAGAATACGCATCCACACAACAGATTAAGTTTAGTTTCATTCCCCCATATTCTCCTCATTTTGGTGGCCTGTGGGAAGCGGGGGTAAAGTCTTGTAAGTACCACTTACGCCGTGTAGTGGGAAACGCGCACCTTACATTCGAGGAATTAAGCACGGTGTTAGCTCAAGTAGAAGCTGTCCTAAATTCCCGTCCCTTGACCCCCCTCTCCGCAGATCCTGACGATTTCCTTCCTCTCAGTCCCGCTCACTTCCTGATCGGTCGTTCGCTGACCGTACCCGCCACTGCCGATGTCATGGAGACGCCTACACATCGTCTTACTCGCTGGCAGAGGTTGGAGCAGATCCGCCAGCACTTTTGGTCTCGCTGGGCCAGAGAATACATTTCCGAGCTGCAGGTGCGATCAAAGTGGAGGGAGAACACTGCAGACCTACAACCCGATACAATGGTCATCATCAAAGAAGCCAATTTGCCACCGCTAAAGTGGCATCTCGGACGAGTGGTGAAGACGATACCTGGAAGAGACGGTGTCTCCAGGGTTGCAGATGTACGCACAGCATCAGGCGTCGTGAGGCGAGCTTACACCAAGATATGTCCACTTGTCGAGGCATAACCAGCGCAGAAACGTAGAAAGCTAGTGCTTTCAAGGCCCCGGGCATGTTTAGGCTCTAAGCCATAGTTAAATAAAATAAAAATGTCATTGTTGTTGTCTGTGCCATCAATTGTCATCTGTCTTGTCAATATATGTCAATGAGAAAAAGTCGAATTAAAACGTCGTTCTGTTTTAAAATGTTTTGTTTAATTTCGCAATTGAAAAGCAAGAAAGTATCCTGATATCCTCGTGCCGTGCATGTAGGCAGACGCATCACACGCAGCGCGCCTACATTAATACTTAAACTAGATAATAATAATACATACACTACATAAATAATACATATACAATACATACATAAACTACTTAAACGTATATACATAACAGAAACTAATATTTATATTATACAACTACATTACAATCAAAATACAAATGATGATGAAATAAAATATATGTTAGGTACTTATACCATAAATACACTTCCTGTCAAGTTTTGGAAAAAGTAACTGCTGACAAAAGTCTTCAGCCAGGGCGTCCTCTTTATAGTGTAGAGATGTGCACACTGACAGTAGGTTTGGTCCACAAATTCAAGTTCGCTCAGCGAGCTATGGAGAGAGCTATCATTGATATTTTTCAGATGTATATATAGAATTCGAAACGTTGATATTCGTCAGAGAACGACACAATAAAACTATACGAGTACTTACATAAATTAATAATACAGTGCATTCCCATCCTCATTAAACATTGTTTTACTGTAACCAGCCTCTCGGCAACCGTGTGTTGCAATAGCAACTATTAACACTATTCGTTTGTATGTCTCGTTATTAAAACTATGCATATAATTAAATTGTTACTTTATATCCAAACACAGCACACCTTCGGCGAGAGTAAATATTGAAACAAAAACCTATCTGAACGAATTGTGGCAACAACAAGCCTAAATTGTCAAACTACAAAATTTGCAAGCAAAATTGGGCAAATGGTTCTAGAGAGAGACCATGTACGGGACGACGTAGAGTAGGACGACCTAAAGAAGGTCTGGCGGGGGTTGTTGAGGGAAGCCTACATCCAGCAGTGTAGAGACACAGTCTAATGATAAACTGCTGTTGTTACATTTGATATTTACAATGAACGCTAAAAATAAACTCACTTAACCCTATATGAGATTGATTGCGTAAATTTCTCTTCTCTTAAAAAAATTTATAAATTTGAAGTCGTGTGAAGTACAATTTGGATGTACATGTAAAAGCTACGTAGTCGGTAGAGCAGAATATTTAATTAAATACCCTCAATTATTTATTTTATCCAATATATTCGCTTACATTTTATTTGTACGGAAGACTATGAATGCTTGTAGGTACAGTTTTATTCATGTCTATTGGCTTCTAATTTCCCTTGTTTTAATGTATTTATATTTATTTAAATATAATGTATTATATACGTCCAATTATATGTATTGTATGTAGTATAGTTATGTTTGTATGTAAGTACTATTAGTATGTAGTATATATGTATATTATTGATAATGACTTTGCCTTTGTATGTATGTATGACAATGCCTTTTTACAGCAGCTATAATTTATGTGACATCTTAATAATGTTTTAGCTTATAGTATGACAATGCCGCTTTACAGCAGCTATAATCCTTGATGTATTCATTTTATAATTGTGTATGTCTTAGTTTATAATATGACAATGCCTATTTACAGCAGCTATAATTTTAAGATTATAATTATGTATATTTGGGTTGTAATGTGCTGCTCCAAATACAAGCTATTTCCCAGAAAATAAGCTTTTCGCTATATTAATTAATTTTTTGACATGTAAAAGCGCAGAATACATTATATTTATTGTCCTATGCCTACTTACAAAAACAAATAAACTAAACTAAACTAAACTAAACTAAACTAAACTAAACTAAACTAAACTAAACTAAACTAAACTAAACTAAACTAAACTAAACTAAACTAAACTAAACTAAACTAAACTAAACTAAACTAAACTAAACTAAACTAAACTAAACTAAACTAAACTAAACTAAACTAAACTAAACTAAACTAAACTAAACTAAACTAAACTAAACTAAACTAAACTAAACTAAACTAAACTAAACTAAACTAAACTAAACTAAACTAAACTAAACTAAACCAAACCAAACCAAACCAAACCAAAACCAAAGTAAACTAAACTAATAATTATAGTTCTTATTTTATAATGATCAGTCTTAAATACGTCTTCGCACCTACTCCTTGATCTTAGTTAAACCTTTATTCCCAAAGGTTGGCTGTCAGAGAATGTCTAGCGGCATTAAGCCTGCTTCTTGTACATAGTACAATTAAGTTGTAAATAAATAAATATTATCTCTTTCCGAGCGAGAGGATCTGCTGTGCACGCAGACGCACACCCGGCGCGCTAGAACCATATTAATACGTTAATTCGCGTTTTAAGCAATTCTCTCAACCACTACCTCTTTAGACTTAGTGTATTGTAAAGGCCTAGTGACCATCAGTGATCTCTGGAAGAAGCTTACCTGACAGACGACTATCGAAGGTGCCTTTTTGCTCATTCTTTTATATCCTCTTTGAAAATACACTATCTATCATCTTTGATATTTAATAATATTTAACTGCCTCCGTGGTCTAACGATTAAGTCCATGGATTTAGACTCGGAGATACCGGGTTCGATTCCTGGTCGGGACACAAAATTATTTATCAATGTAAATAAATACATTAATTAATATTTAATTTATTTCTGGGATTTCTCGAGTTTGGTACGCTGGAGACATCGACGAGCTTACCACTTGTCATGATTGGCCTATAGTAACGTTGGCTGAATGTGAATCCGCTTATTTATAAGCGTGGTTTCTGACCACCCCGAAAGGGAAACGGTCGTGATGATACTTTACTTTACTTTATCATCTTTACAGCCCGTAGAACACAGAGTCCCAAGCTTCTACAGCTGGAGATAAAAAATCCAGAACATATTTCTGGAGGATTAAGCCTTCTCTCGCTAATTTGCAAACGATTTTCAGGTTGGTGTCACTACTCACGGGAACGGTGGTGTTGTAAATCTATGACAAATGTACGTAAGAAAAGTGCATTTCTCATTGGTACATGCCGGGGTCAGAAACGTGACCTTGAAAGTCAGGATTGAAGGCAATCGTTCTAACCCAACCTTATTATTATTGACACCAAAAAAAATGCAAAGTCAATTAAAGTCATCAGCTCAATTACATTATAATTTAGCACTGTCGTACTTTACGTATGCAAAAATTGCGTTAATAATTACTGCTTTAAAATTCAGTTATATGTTCTACCCAAACATTGCAAAATTAAAAAGATAACAAACCAAAAATCCATAAAAAATAATTGTTTTACAATCCTACGGATAAAGCCCAAACGGAAACTGTCACTGCCAAATTGTTTAGAATTGATATTCGTGTAAAAATCGAAAAACCATTGAGATTAAATATTTAATAAAAGGTAGAGCTTTGATTGTTATTTTTATACTATATGTTTGTTACACAATGTTTAACAATAATAGACATACTTCATATTATTACATAAAAAATATTTATTTATATTGAAGTATATATTTGTAAAATATGGAGAGATAACAACATATCCAGGAAGCCAAAATCCACATTGTCAGAACGCTCATATTCTCCATATTCTTGTACGGTTCAGAGACGTGGACTATAAAAGCCGCAGATAGGGCAAGAATTGATGCGTTTGAGATTTGAGCACTTACGTTTCCGTGCTCGAAGAGCTCAAACTTGCTAAGGTGCTTGCTTTCTGCCGTCTGCTTTACCCTAATTCTGCAATATTTTGGCCACATTGCTAGAAGAGGCGCCGACAATCTGGAAAAACTCCTAGTAGCCTGAAAAGTAGACGGTAAAAGAACAAGAGGAAGGTCCAAACGATGGTCTAGTCAAGTGACTGACCACCTAAACATCCCAGTACACCAAGCCATCCACTGCGCTGAGGACCGCAGCCACTGGAAACGGCTAGGGGATGGACTGCGACGGAGTGACGATCCCCAACAGTGGGGTACCGACTAAGGAGGAGGATATATTTATATACAAACAGTATAAAAGAATTACAATATAAATTAAAACTACTTAAAAGTAAAAAATTAAATAAATATAAACTAAACCTAATAAAAATAAACTATAAGTAAAAAATGTCCTCTAGAGACGACCCTTCAGGGATAGTCCTAAGAAGACTGGCAACATTTCCCCTCTGTATAGCTAAGCTAATACGTTGGCAGAAATAATTGCCAGCTTTCCTGTCTCCAGACTTTTCCGTTAGCCGTTTGGATAACTTGACCAACATTGTCTCGACCCCAAACGGCGCAAATTCGTAACCTGTACTGAGGTTGGCGGCCGCACTTCCCGCGCTTGACGAGGTCGCCTGGATGTGTTATGGGGCTAATGTGTCTACACATGTCGCATTCCACACTAGGGACCTGCCAAATTTCCACGGCCCAACGGTCATGCCGTCGGGTCTTTTGCCATCACTCCGCGCAATCCCTGGGGGTTCTAGGATCGCGGGTACTCCAGCAGTGACAAAAGCCCTTCGTTACATAAAATAAATATTAATACTACTTATGGATAGGGATATAAGTCCCGTCGGCGTGAAATGGTGGCTGCATTTCCTCGCTGAATTGCAATACTGATTCTTTGGGCGAGAAAGAATCAGCATATCATTAACTGCATTTACTTTGCTCGTCTTGAAGAAGAACGTGTTTTACACTTTAGTATGATCCAGGGGCCTAATTCTGGCGCTTTCGACTTGCGTGTCGGTTCGAAATATTGAAACCTATTGATTACTGGATTCCACGATGAAGATAGCTTATAACACCCATCTCGATGAAAAATATATCTATAAATTAAATATGTCCTCGAGAGACGTCCCAACAGAGAAAGTCCCAAGAAGGCTGGTAACATATGCTAGCTAATATGTTGGCAGAAGTAATTGCCACCCTTCTTGTCTTCAGAATTTACCGACAGCCGTTTGGACAGCTCCTTGGCTGGCTTGGTTTCCATGCTCCCATAGTCTCGACCCCAAACGGCGCAAACTCGTAACCTCATAATAGTATTACAAGCAAAATGTAGAGTAGATGAATCTATGTAGTCGCTAGTCCTTCAAGCGAATTTTGCAAAACGTTAGCTTAAGGAGTATTAAAAACTATGGCCAGTTACAACAAAATGAAGTATCGGTAATTGTAACGATTAAAGTTAAAAATGGCGTCGAATATAGGTATAAGTTTAGTCGCATCTCGTACAATCGACGCGAGTTTTATCGTTAATCGTTATAGTTACAGTAACTTAGTTTTAGTACAACCCAGCCTAAGATTAAAGTAACGAGAACATACACAGTTGTCAGTTAATTTGCAACGCTAAGCATTAACAATTTTGAGTTTTAGCGAACCCTCACGTTTTCATATAGCGTCTTTCAGCTTAGCGCGCCTGTAATTTGGCGGTTTTCTGAACGCGAGCCGAAGCCAGCAATCAGCCAGCCAGTCGCTCGCGGGCTGTCCTCAACGTTAGTTGTGTGTCGCGTTGCTCTGTGAATAAAATAAAAAAAACAGTTTTAGTAGGCGTATAACGTATACTATTTTTAAAAAGCCATTTTTTTCTTGTGTTGTGACATAGTGAATGTGAGAAAGTGTGTGTTTGTGTGAATTATTTTTGTGACAGGAGTTTTTTGGACCGTGCTCCGAGATGCGAGAACTGTTTTAAATAAAAAGGTTTGTCGCTTAATTTTTCTAAATTAATTATACATTTACATAAATAATTTATTAAATATTTGCCTAACTGGTCTAGCGGTTACGACCGTAGACGCAGAGCTGCAGGGTTCGATTCCTGTTCGAGAACACAAGAAATATTTAATTTAAGTATTTGTGCCTAAAGACATCAATAGGTACCTACTAATATTATAAATGTAAATGAAGATTTTTCTGTCACATCGCAATGTACTCGCAACCTATGGTCACTTGGGTATGGTTAAGAAAAAAAAATGGTAAAAGTAAAGTATCATTACGACCGTATCTATTACGGGGTGGTCAGAAATAAAAGAGAAAAACTAAAGTGCAATATTTTTTTTTAGTTTTTGTGTTATACAGGTATATCATGTAGTAATTAAAAAAAAAAAAATATTAGTTGAAGCATAAGTAATAAGAAATATATCAACTAAATAAATAAAAACTAAATAACATTTTAATTGGATTATATATTTTCCACCTGAAGGTTTTTCGCTGATCAATATAATACACGGGCAACGCCGGGTCAAACAGCTAGTTAAATGTATAAAAGTCTTTGTTTGTGTCATAATATAAATAGTAAAGTTAGCTAAAATATAAATCGGCTCCTTAAAAGAAAGGCGATTTATTTTTTATTTTATGATTTATTTATTTCAAACTTTATTGCACAAAACATACAAAGGCGTGACATAATGTCCATCGCTAGGTCATTCCAAAGCCTGCAATCGACTTGGACAGTGTGATGTGATGAGAGGGGATAGCAAATATACGTAAGTAAGTTAAATAGATAGTTAAGTAAGTAGGTATAAAAAAATAAATAATGAAATTCATTGTAAATAATATTATGGAACGAGTTGTAGGTATGTATTTAGTTAGCGAAACAGTTGTACAAATGTTAATTGATGAGAGTAGGTATGACTAGAATACAACCAAATGTTTTTTTTCCAAAATAATACTTTTTCTAACCTATCAGAATTTATTTACAAAATTAATTTAATAGTTGTAGGTATAGTTTTATGGTCTTATTAAAAAAATAATTAAATATATTTTATTTCAGGCATCTAGAAACCCATAGTTAATTTATAACAATAATTCTAATTTAATAAATAAATGTACTTATATTATTATTAAAGAAAGCATAGGGACAAAAATAAGGAAAGGTATGCTCCGATGGTTCGGGCATGTTAAAAGAATGAGTGAAGAGAGATTGACGAACCAGATATATAATGCGAAAGTTGTGGGTAAAAGAGGCCCTGGCAGACCAAGACTTACCTATCACGATCAAATAAATAAAACAATAGCTGAAGGTGCATTAAAAAGCCATCAAAATAAAAGGGCATGTATGAAAAGGTTGATGAATGTCGAAGAAGCGAAAGAGGTATGTCGTGATCGTGTCAAGTGGCGCTCAATTGTCTCTGCCTACCCCGCAAGGGATTTGGCGTGAACTCGTATGTATGTATGTATATTTTACAAGGTCAAACGACCTTTAATTATGTCGTTATCTGATTGTCTCAGTCGGTCCACAAAAGACGCGTGCCGCTTGCGGAGTATGGCAAAAAAGTCGTCGACTCTGTCAAATGCCTTCTGTTTACCTAAAGCTACTTTTTCTACGATATGCAGTGCTGGCATTATTGTTATATATTATTTCCAAACCACGCTTATAAGCGGATTCACATTTAGCCTATCATGACAAGTGGCGAGCTTGTCGATGTTTCTATCGTACCAAATCCGAAAAATGTTACAAAAAAATAAATGATTTATTGTGTGCCGACCAGGAATCGAATCCGGTACCCCCGCGTCAAATCCACGGTTTTAATTTTTAATTAATTAATATATCTGATCGTTTTTTTATTAATCGTCTGATGTCCAAAAATATCACCAATATCCAAAAAATCATGCTGACATGCTCAATTTGGGTAAAAGCCCCTAATAAAATATGATAAAAAACCAAATAAAAATTACCAGAAATCGAACCTGGTATTTCAACTTCTAGCCACGACCTTCTAAATACCCTCATTAGCAATTCAAAAGTCATCGAAAGGTTTAATAACAGATTAACAATAAAATTATAATATTAACCTTACGCATTATGAATATTAATTAATTTGATATAAGGTAGTTGGGAAATAAACCATCCATCTGGCATGCTATTCAATATAACATTAGGTACTTAGGCATCCATTAATTTTATTTTAAGTTTGCCGACGCGGGCAAAATTGAGGACCTCGCTACACCCAAAGTGTTTTTTAATTATAAAATGCAATTAGTACAGATGTTTGAATGGTTTTTTATTTATTAGTAATAAAAATAATAATCGTTTATTTCCAATAAAATCCTATGTACATGTTTTTCTATTGGGGACCCACACTAGGAAGGCCGGTATTGTGGGGTCTCTATTACACTAAATCTAAAATTTACATAAATTATAAATTAAATCACATTGTTCAACAAAAATCCACAGCATCACGGTACAGGTAATCAGGGTAGGGTACAATTTAAATGGGGCCAATATTGAATTAAAACTATGTTAACAATTCGTTTACGTTTATGTGGCCAAATATGTCAATTTAATTAAGCTACGACAAAAAATAAACATAAACTAAAATATAACAAAACCTAAACATTCGTATTCGTAATTCGCCATCGTATTTTATCGGAAAAGTTCGTATTTAATTGTTTCTAGGGTGGTTGTAACATCTCTATATTATACAACATTTTTAATTTTGACACTAATTAATAAACTTTCATATCAAGAAAATGTCACTATTAATTTAATACAATGATTGACACTCCGGGTATCGTCCTATTCCTATTGAGACCCGAGTTTTCCTGTGGAAATACAATATGAACTATATCTGTAAATAAAGTAAAATCACGACCTTTCGAGGTGGTCAGAAACCACACTTATAAATAAGCGGATTCACATTTAGCCAACTTTACTATAGGCCAATCATGACAAGTGGCAAGCTCGTCGATGTCTCCAGCGTACCAAACTCGGAAAATATCACAAATAAATTAAATATTAACTAAATGTATTTATTTACATTAATAAATAATTTAGTGTCCCGACCAGGAATCGAACCCGGTACCTCCGAGTCTAAATCCACGGACTTAACCTCAGACCACTAGTAACCTAATATCACGGATATCATGGACAGAGTTCAGAACCAACAATTTCACCCTGGAGGAACTGAGAATAAGACAGAACCTTTCCTCAATCCTACAGTCACGCATTTTCACTTTGTTTGAACACGTGTCGCAGCGTGGAGAAAAAAAAAATATATCCATTGAGGGCCTGGTAGTTCAGGGAAAAGTTAATAACAAGAGGATGGTTTGACCAAACCTATAAATTCGTAGGATGGAATTCAAATTTACCGCTTAATGCATTCGAAGTGTCACTTGCATACACGCTTACCAATTTAATAATAATAATAATCTAGAATGTTCCATTTCCCTATTCCCTTCTCGCTCTTTCTCCTATCCGTTCCGCTATACCCTTTTCCCTCATACTCACGAAGACGACCGAGAGCCGCTGAAGACCGCCATTAGTTTTCGTCGAAACTATTATAATTGTGGTGACTCGTGCCCTGGGTCTGTGTTTGTGTTCCTAGCAGTTTAAACAATCGGTTTCCCGGCTGATTGAGCCGAAAAACCCCGAGACTTCTGGACTGCTCTCGCGTCTGTACATCATCATCGCTGTGCGTACCTTTCTCTTCCTCCTTTCTTGGATACCTTCCCTCTCTCCGCTTTTAGATATTATTTATTGTCATAGGGAATCGTGTATGCAAGAGTTGGCTCTAGAAGACATTATTTATTTAATTCTGGTGGCCAGCCAGCCATCCTAATACAGTCCACTTATTCGCCAGACCAGAGGATGGTAGGTCTTCGATGAGATGGACTAGTGGTGATGGCTTGTTAAGCGTGCCATTGACACTCAAGTGACGACCACGACCACTCTGCTAAGAGTGTAGCGACTAAGAAGAAGAACCTGATAGACTACGAAAGCAGTTGTTAACTATGAGTTGTATTAATAATTAATTGGCACATTAGCGAGTTACACATGAATCAAATCGCCTAAATTAATATCTCAAGTCAGATATTAACACATAAATTGATAATTAGGTGACCTGATTAAAGCTACTGCGATTTGAGTGGCGAGGGGAAAGTTCTGCCAATCACAACTCTAAGAGAGATACCGCGTTGAGTACAAAATTTCATAAAAAAATGGATTTTTGGCGTTTCGTCAAATCAAAATTTTAAAGGTATAACTGGAGTCCTTGAATATGTGAATAAAAATAATGAATAAGCTTTAATTGTTCTTGTCGGCTAAATGCGAATCCCCTCAAGGTAATACGGTCGTGATGATACTGTTTTATAAACTAAATAATTTTATGAATATGAATAATTTATGGTTTAGATAATTGACACTTTTGCAATAAATTAATAATTTACAATTTTAAATATTTATTAATAAAAAATAATACAAAATATGCCTATCGGTCTCTTTCCTTCCACCTTGCCAGTAACAAAAAGTTTCTCCAGGTTATCCCCTCCTTTTCTGGCAATGTGTCCTAAGTATTGGAGTATCCGACGAAGGCATATGGTGGATAGCCTAGTCGATATGTCTAGTTAGTTTAAAATCGATACGGTAACAGGTAACAATACATAATTATGTGTGTTATGATAGCATTATTGCCATAAGCAAGGTAATTATAACTTAATAACTACTTAATATAAGATCGTGGCTGTAAATAGGCCGTGTCACCTAAATATAAATTCGTGGCTGTAAAATGGCCGAATCAGCTTACATACCAACTTGTGGAATCGTTAATAAATTGACATTAAAAATTGACATCGTATCCTCGCCAAACCGTCTGGCCAACGTGACATATGTAGGCCAAATTCTCCAGATATATGTTTTGGAAGGCCCATCTCCAATAGTGGAGGACGCTGTGTTCTAGAAATGAAATGAAATGAAATGAAATGAAATGAAATGAAATGAAATGAAATGAAATGAAATGAAATGAAATGAAATGAAATGAAATGAAATGAAATGAAATGAAATGAAATGAAATTATTTATTTGCATTGAACACATGGTAATAGTAAATATTAATAGTAAGTTAGTTCTGCACATTCAGCCATTTCTGGCACACAAATTTTGTTAAACATTATTTACAATGTTAAAATCTTATTATTATATTTATAATATTAGTCACACTTATTACATACAGATTATTATTAAAACATATTGTACAGGTAATTGTTATAATACACATAAAAATACTTAAAATTTGTGGTTGTAATATTCACTTAGCGAATAGAAGAATAGGGGCTGTAATGTAATGATTATATGTTATGTGTTAGTCTTCCCAAAAGTTTATAAATAATGCTTTGACCTGGTCAAACTTTGATCCTCTTGTTATCTAACTTTCGTCAGTACTTCTCAAGGGATTGGTAGTGAGAGTTATGGCTTCAACAATTGAAGTAATTTACAGATGGTGTATTTTGATAGCGAAGCCCTCAAACACAATTTAATTAAGCGTGATACGTGTAATGTAATACACTAGTCAACAGTTTACATACGAAATGTACCTATTTCAACATACTCGTTATACATACATACATATCTATTATACCGTTTGCACTTGTACTAGTAAGTACTTGCGATATTTATTTTTGTCATGCCTTTATTTTTTAAAGTAATAAACATTTATTCGAATAAAATATTTTGTAAGTTAACATGTTGTTGACTTGCTTAATTAAATAAATATCTTCTGGACTGGGCATGACGGCAATTCGAGCCTGATCCCGAAACGTGTGGACACACTTTACTGGGTTTACCGGCGCGAACGGTGGATACTTCCCCGCCCCGGCAGACTGGGCAAACAACCACCATTAGTTCGCCTACCACCCGAACATATATTAGATAAATAATAATAAATAAATCAGAAAGAGAAACTAGTTGAGCCAGCAATAACAGAATTAAATCCACGTAAAAATCTAAGTGTAATATTACTGTCCCATATCAAAGTCTAGCTGTCATTTGATAATTGTCTGCCTGTCAAACGAACGTGTATGCCGTGTGATATGATACAGTAGGGTAAGAAAGAGGCGATCAATAAAACGTATACTTAATCAAACTATCCAGTGGTGAAGAGAGAAGACAAATTTCTTATCATTTCATGGATTCGCCTTGCGGGTGACTGATCTATCGTGTGTGGGTAAGAGATGAGGAGAATGGTGTCTCGGGCTTGCGACCGACAATAAGCTGAGGAGGCATCCTTTTTTTTTTTGTATTTTATTGCGCAACAAGACGCGCACCATCCACCATTCTACTCCCCCCCTCCTAACCCAACCAAATTATTATTTTCAATTAGTTTTATTTGTAAAAAAACAAACCTTCTTTTTACCTTTATTTTTTACTTTAAAACTTTCGTTTAACCTGGAACTAAAAGTCCTAATCACACGCTGGAGCATCGACCTAGGAATAAATTTTATATCGTCTGTGATTTTTTGTAGCATCCTTTTTTTTTTGATGGTAAATGGCACGCAGGGTCCATGAATGTTAGCAACTGGAATCAGACCCTTATGTCCGACATCAGTCCCTAACACTATGCCGGCTTGACTAGATGCCTTCACTTGAAGGACTCCAGGTTATAGGAAAGTGAAAACACAGAGGCTGGAAGAACATTCCACATCTTTACAAATTGGGTGGTAAAGGGTTGTAGACTCTACTCTTTAAGCACAGGAAAAAAATCAGCAGGAGTTAGGTCTGGGCTCCGGGGTTACTGTCTCCTCGGCGACTTATTACTCTGTCAATAATTCGTGAAGGGCAGCTAACAAGTCATTTATAACATGTGAAGTGGATCCATCTTGCTAGAAAAATGTGTTGCAATTGTATTGTTTGCAAACGGTTGGTTTTTAGAAATTAAGTTTAATAATTAATACCCACATCCACAACCCTAAAAATCCCCTATACCTTTAGACTCGTTTTTAGTTCCTTGGAGACAGCCACAATCTTCCTCTTCGGTCTACTGAAAACAGTCAACTCAAGATCCCTCCTCACACTTCCAGCAGATATTCAGATTCTTTCATAGTCTCCGCTGCTCGTGAGTGGAACAAACTTCCTCTGGTCATCAGTCGGGCGCCGTCAATAAATATATTTAAAAATCTCCTCATTGCCCATTTCTTAAATAAACAAAATAATCCGACTACCTGATAACTATTTCTGTCTCTTTTTATTTGTTGTGTAAATTATACGTATTTTTCCTTCATTTTGTTATGTATTCTTACATAAATTTAGTTTAATGTATGTATGTTTAATTATTATATATTTTTATTGGTATTTGTGTATTAGTATGTAAATTATTATTATGTATGTTAAGTATTTATTTTTATTTTTAATGCACCCGCAATCGTCTACCACATTCCCAAAGGTTAGATAGTATAAAATGCCGAGAGGCATTAAGTTCGCCTTGTACTCAACTGTTAAGTTTTTAAGTGCAATAAAGAATTTATAAATGAAAATAAAATACATATTTTATTTATTATCAAATAAACCGTATTTAAATTAATTTTGATGTCTTTTTTATATTAAAAAAAACATTCATCATTATTTAAATAATTCTTTGCGGTTATTGTTAATTATTGTCTTGTGTTATTAATTTCTTAGGAATATGCTTTACCTTAATGTGGTTGTGCTTAAACCGTGACAAGATGTTAAATTTCATAAAAGAGGCAAGTATATTTGACATTTTTATTCGTACATCAGGTTATCATGTTGTGGCGTGTCCGGTGGTCGTCCCTTCCTTAGAAGGTTATTGCAGTGGTGGCACGTGTGACGGGTCCCGGTCCGCACCCTAAGGACCTGGTTGAGCGGGGGGACCTCTGCCGAACACGTTCAATTTAGCCGAGGTTTTTGCGTTTTGTCGACTTTCGGGTTGCACATGGGCATGTGATCTATCTTAATTCTGACTTGCCCGGTGAGTTATTGCAGGTATTGTAATCTCATAGGTTCTGATAACTAAATTTAAAAGGTTATTAATTGATCGTTGTGGTGCAGCTCTGTATATGTTTTATTTTGTAAATCTGATATAGCTGAGTTTTCCTTGCAGATTCCTTTCTCAGTCAGATTAAACATTAACAGGTCACTGGAATCTGCTAAGCTGCAAGCTTGACGAAGATTTCTATGCACATTACAACAAGACTTATAAAGTATAGAGGCGATATGATTGATTAAAAACTAACACACATACATACATGAAAGAAATAATTTAGGTACTTGTTATTCTAGAGCTTTCATATCTCAAACTTTTAGTGGTTATCAAAATCTCTACATAAAAATAAATCTTAAGAGAGAGAGAAAATACAATATATCCATTCCATTTGCTCGCAAATACATAATAGTAGGTACCTTATTTTATCATAAGTTTGATTAATTTATTAGTTCTTAAAAGTAAAAAGTCCCAGAACAATTAAATCAGAATTAAGGGATGGGAATTGAGACATTGCTTAATGTAAAAAATGTTTTCTTAGCTGATGAAAAAGTATAGATTGACATTTATAGATTGCTCTGCTAAAAGGTTACTTATTGGGCCACTTTGCTGCTTAGTCTTCTACTACCAGGAGTAAAATCATTTAGTACAGTACAGCCTCTAGAACACAGTGTCCTAGACCTCCACTGCTAGAGATGGACCTTCCAGAACATATATCTGGAGAATTTGGTCTACACTCGCCACGCTGGCGAAGAATCATTCAAAATAATTAAATTAATGACGTTTCATAAATGCCTGTAATAGGTTAAGGTGAATAAAGATATTTTGACTTTGACTTTGATTGAATAATATTTGCAGTTGTGGCTCGGTTCTAAGAACGCTTTTCTTAAAATGCCAAAAAGGTTAGATTTACATCATAAATAATATATATATATATATATATTTTTAAAGGATTCAATATAATTTGTAACATAACATGTATGGGAGATTGTCTAAAATATTTTTTTCACAATTATTCCCATCGATGTATATACTTAGATAGGCTATCACTGATATAAAAACGTTCCCGCAAAACCAATCGAAGTCATGTAGCTGCACCAACAGTCGCGAGTTAGCAAGCGTAGAGCGCGCTTACCTAATAATAATATTGAGTGAAACTAGTCTTTTAGTATGCATTGCGAAAGAATTTCCGATAAATATTGCATGTGACATTATCATGGCTTGAGAATTTATCCCCAAAGTTGGTAGGTACACGTCGCAAGCGGCACGTTTTTGGACTGCGTTTTGTATCTTTAGACATCGATGATTATTCCATTCAATTTGTTTTACGATGTGACTTTAGTTCCACTTTGTAGGTAATGTAGAATACCGTACGGAGACAATAACTAATGTGGGATCGGAAAAGAACATAACGTATGTAAAAAAAACAATCACCCCAAATTTCATGTTATTATTTTAAAACAATAAATAATTAAAATAAATGTTGATGTATATTTTAAACGTCACATATAACATAAAATTGTTAGGCGTGTCATAGATAAAGTGACAGGTTGAAACATTTCATATTTTTTGTAAAATTCATTTTTCTTTTGTTTCTCTCGTCAAGCTGTCTGTCATCTTTGACTGTATGTGTCCTGTTCGAAAATGATGATATATATATGGTACAGTCACATTACTATTTTTATAGTTTTCTTTAAGCACTTATTTTCTTGATATTACGGACAGTCCAAATTAATATGTATATGTTACTGTAAAAGTTCTAACTGTGGTGTATTCTAAGATTTACCAACTGTTTTAGTTATAATTTAATTTTAATTTCATATATATGAAAAATAAAGCTAAAAACGAAATTATTACTGAAAATAAAAAATAAAAGAATAAATTATATTTAAAATACAATCATGTTTATTCGATAAAATATTTACAAAATATAAGTTAAATAATAATTACAAACTTACTAAATTTTACTTAAATAAAATTAAACACATATATGCTAAACTTCACGCCAAATCCCTAGCGGGGTAGGCAGAGACAATTGAGCGCCACTTGTCACGATCACGACATACTATATTGTACCTCTTTCGCTTCTTCAACATTTATCAACCTCTTCATACATGCCCTTTTGTTTCGATTTTAATGCACCTTCAGCTTTTATTTCAGTTATTTCATCGTGATAGGTGAATCTTGGTCTACCAGGACCTCTATTAACCACAACTTTCGCATAATATATCTGGTTCGTCAATCTCTCTTGATGCATCCTTTCAACATGCCCGAACCATCAAAGCCTTGCCTTCCTTATTTTTGCCCCTATGCTTTCTTTCATACCTACAATTTTGCGGATTATATAAAATAACTGCCTCTGTGGCCTAGCGGTTAAGTCCATGAATTTAGACTCGGAGGTACCGGGTTCGGCGTCGGGACACAAACATATTTATTAATGTAAATAATTACATTTAATTAATATTTAATTTATTTGTGATATTTCTCGATCTTGGTACGCTGGAGACATCGACGAGCTTGCCACTTGTCATTTATTTATTTATTTATTTAAATTCTTTAATGCACTTAAAAATAGTACAGAGGCGAGCTATAATGCCAGTAGGCATTCTTTACCAGCTAACCTTGGGGATCGAGTAAGGTGATAGGCAGTATGAAAAAAAGTCATGATTGGCCTCTAGTAAAGTTGACTAAATGTGAATCCGCTTATTTATAAGCGTGGTGTCTGACCACCCCAAAAGGAAAACGGTCGTGATGATACTTTACTTTTATATAAAAAAGTAGGGTTTTTTTCAAAACCAACCTGCTACTGTACCCATAGTGATGTTAATGACATAGAATGACAATGGCGTGTTACCGTAACGAAAGACGCAAGCATACGACCTTCGCCAATGATGTAAAAAAATACACACAAATTTGAACGCTCCGCTCCATTCATACAACACTTGACAGTTTCATACAAATCTATATCGTTTACATGTCGCACAATACCACGTATAATGGACATTCATAGCAAAAGAACCGTACATTAAGGCTGAGTTGCACCTATGGTAGAACAAAGACTGAAATACTAAAAACTGTGGTCAATAAAATACACACACATATCTTCACGCCAGTCCCTTGCGGGGTAGGCAGAGACAATTGAGCGCCATTTGACACGATCACCACATACCTCTTTCGCTTCGTCGACATTCATTAACCTCTTCATACATGCCCTTTGATTACGAAGACTTTTTAAGTCAGTGTTATATTTATTTGATCGTGATATGTGAGTCTGTCAGGGCCTCTTTCACTCACAACTTTCGCATTATATGTATAGCACCAGTAGTCAGCGAGCAGGAATTCTCCAACAGCTAACTTATGCTGGTCTATCTACACAGTCCTAGAACTCCACTGTCTTTAAAAAATCTGGAGAATTCGTCCTACACTCGCCTCTGCTGCCCAGACGGGCAAGGTTTGATGACATTTTTTTATGACAATTTATTAACGATTCCACAAGTTTGTATTAATGGAACCGGGTGGTGAATGACAAATTTCTAAGCATTCCATAGATTCACCATATTAACAAAGCCAGCACACATCTTTAAAACTTACATTAAAAAAAATCTTAATACAAAAGTCATATTATACAGTTGATGAATATCATCAGGACAAAAAGGCTTGGTCATTTTAGTTGTTTTACTATAATTTTATATACAAGTATATATATTTTATTTTGACATTTATATTTATATATTTTTTTTTAGCTTATAAGTTTAGTATGTAGTATGACAACGCCCGTATACAGCTGCAAAATACATTTATGACATTATATATACATTCAGAATGTATATAAAGTTGTTTGGTGGATTGATGTGTCTGTTTTGTCTTAATTTATATTGTTAAAATAAATAATTGTTATTGTATTGACGTGTAAAAGTGCCTAAAGTAGGCCTACTTACTGAATAAATTAATACTTACTAATACTTACTTACACCGTGCGGGTGCCGGGTCCATCGTGTGTGGGTAAGAGATGAGAAGAATGGTGTCTCGGGCTTGCGACAATAGGCTGGTTTGAAAAGGAGTCCTTTTTATTTTATTGTGCGACAATACGCTCACCATCCACTATTCTGTTCCTCTCCCTACCCAACCAAATACTGTATGATTCTGTTAATGCCGTATTGGAAGGTCTTCTCATAAATGTATTAACGGCAGACCTGCTTAGGCCCAATTCTTTCGAACTCCACTACGTAAAGCTGAGCCTTGAACCCGTTACTGATTATTTACAATGTAAATCTAAGTGTATAATATTTTAAGTTTCATTTAAAACAGAGGTGATTAATGTGTAAATAAAGGACTTAACCGTGCTCTCCGAACGTTAATAAATAAAAAAAAAACTAATTTATCTATGAATGAGTTGTCGTCCAAGTCCATTACATAAGCAGTACATTTGTATAGTCGATTACAATATTTTATACTAGCGGTTAGAACCGGCTTTGCCCGTGTGAACAGATCGTTTCAAATTCCATTGCGACTCTCACAACCTTTTATTTTGTTTTTTCTATAATAACATACTTAAAATCCCACCCCACTCTTCCAGCAGATATTTAGATTCCTTTACAGTAACTCCAGCGCGCCTGTAGAACAAGCTTTCTTTAATTGTCAATCAGGCACCGTACCTTAATATATTTATATATATGTATAATTTAAGTACCTATATCTTAGTTTATGTATGATATGATTATGTATGTACATTATGTATATGTATATACCGCCTATGTACAACTTTTATGTGTTATTATTGTTTATATTATTATGTATTAGTAATAATTTATTCTTAAATATCAAATGTCTTCGTAACTAGCTTATAACAGATCTCAATTCAAAGGATAGTTGGTAGAAAATGCATTTACGGCGTTAAGCTCGCCTATGAACTCCCTTTTTTGTTTTTATACAATAAATAATTTATTATTATTATTAATAATATCCAATCCGTTCCTGGTTTCAAAATAATATATATATATATATATATATACCATTATTTTTGTATTTTTTGCACTAAGTATCATATGTGACATCGTGCTCACCTGATAGTAAGCTGTACGCGAGGACTAAGAATTGGAGCAACTGACTGACGCCAGCCACTGACGGCCGACATCAGTCCCTTTATCAGCCCCATTATCCCGGCCTGGGAGAGTATTCCACATCTTCAGCGTGCCGCAGTTGTAGAGTGCAATTGAAATAGGTTCAGTGAATATCTCTACTTAAAAAAAAAACATTTTGCACACATAAACTATATATAAAATGTTTTTTTTTTCTACCTAAATAAATAATAAAATGAATAAATATTTCCAGACAGGTCACACAGCGCCATCTAGTTTCCGTGGTAAGCTACGAGGCTTGTGTTACGGAAACTAGATGGTTGATAAACTACATATTATACTTTTTTTTTTGTAAATATATACATATAAACACACAGACCGAGACAAATTATACAATGTACAACTTGCCCCCGGTGGGAATCAAACCCACGACCTCCCGAGTTCACGACAACGTTTGTTACCACTAGACCACGGAGGCGGTAAATTGTAATCTTGTTGGAATAATTTAAGCGTAGTGTGAAAAAGCATCTAGTCAAGCCGGCATAGTGTTAGAGACTGATGTCAGTCATGATTGTCTGACTTCAGTTGCTAACATTCATGGACCATGCGCGCCACTTACCATCAGGTGGGCGCAAGGTCACATGTAGTGCTAGTATAAAAACAAAAACTTTGATCCTTTCGGGATGGTTAGAAACCGCGATTTAATGAAACGGATTTACATTTAGCCAAAACGATCTAATCGACGAGCTTGCCACTTGCCATGATTGGCCTATAGTAAAGTTGGCTAAATGTGTACCAGCTTCTTTATAACCGTGGTTTCTGACCACCCCGGAAGAGAAATGGTCGTTATAATGCTTTACTTTTACTAAAATTTGTTTAGTACTTTTTGCGTGAAAGAGCAACAAACATGCATCCATTTATTTTTACAAACTTTCGCGTTTATAATATCAGTAGAACTACACAATGCGATCGTAAAACAAAATCACACGCTCCGAACAAAATCACCGGAAAATCATTATTATTTTTACGATGTTAAGATAATGAGTACTTAGCATCGACTTCATTTTTCTGTGTACTAGTTTTACGTACCTACATGCTGGGGTTCGATCCGCACTTTTTATTTTTTATTTTTAATGATAACGTTCTTACAAACAAGCTATCACCGTTCTGTCTTTCATAGATTTACAACACCACCTATCCCGTGCCTCGTGCACGTTAATCCGCCGGTTCCGGTTCCTTTAATGAATTGTCATACTTCCGAACGGATTAACGTGCTCTCCGAAGTGTTGTAAATATTTTTCTTATTATTTATTTGTCACTGAACGTTCCCACTGAAATTTGGTTAAGTCCATGATTACATAAATTTCTCCATTTTAAGTGCCTCCGTGGTCTAGCAGTTAAAGACTCGGAGCTACCGGGTTTGATTCCTGGTCGGGACACAAAAATATGTATTAATGTAAATAAATACTTTTAATTAATATTTAATTTATTTGTGATATTTCTCGAGTTTGGTACGCTGGAGACATCTACGAGCTTGCCACTTGTCATGATTGGCCTATAGTAAAGTTGGCTAAATGTGAATCCGATTATTTATAAGCGTGGTTTCTGACACCCTAAAAGCGAAACTGTCGTGATGATACTTTACTTTCTTTTCTACATTACATGTTACAATATTTAATTATCTATACCGTGCCTGAAATGTGTTATGTTAAAAGCGCTCTTAGACAACTAAATACTGTATGACTCCGTTAATGCCGTCTTGGAAGCTCGTTCCATAAATGTATTGACGGCAGACATGCTTAGGCCCAATTCTTTTAGTAAGTAAGTGGTGCAAAGATTTTGCTGGAACTCCTCTTGCACCAACTTCCACTGCGTAAAGCTGAGCCTTGAACCCGTTCCTGATCATTTCTTCTGTGAGATCATAATATTAGTATATCTCCAAAACTATAAAAATCTTCGAAACAAAAAATGGGATGTGCGAACGAGAGAGATGCAAAACGAGGTATAATAGAGATTGATATATATAGGCCATATGAATATATCTATTTTAATGTGTGTTTTTAATTTATTCTAATTATTATGTAGTTATATGTGTATGTATGTATTATGTATATATGAGTATATGTAGGTTTATATATGATGTATATTAAGTAGTATATGTATTTGATATTAGGTTAAGTATTAGTTATAGCAAAAACTGTCTCTTTTAACTCTTATTTTTGCACCGTCTCATATTTCTATTTGATATTTCCTTTGTCCCCAAGGTCGACTGTCAGAGAATGCCTGCATTAAGCTTCGCCTTTTGTACATTGTGCAATAAAGTTTTTAAATAAAAATAAAATAAAATATGACGTTACTGTCTGAGGACTTGTGACCACAAAGTTACTTGAAGGTTTTTTTCTCGAGTACCCAAGTATAAAACAGTTTGACTAGTTCATTACAGCCCCTAGAACACAGCGTCCTAGATCTCCACTGGTGGAGATGGGCCTTCCAGAACACATATCTGGAGAATTTGGCGTTGAGATTGGCAAGGATCTCATGTCAATTTTTAATGAAATTTTCCAACACGAGTTGGTACGAGTATTAATGGAACCGGGACTGACGGGTTAAAGTGCTCTCCGAGGCACGGGAACGATGGTGAAGAGAGGAGACAAATTTCTAAGAATTCCATGGATTCACCGTGCGGGTGCCGGGTCCATCGTGTGTGGGTAAGAGAGGAATGGTGTCGACTGACAGGCTGGTTTAAACTTTTTTTATTTTATTGCACGAATACGCTGCAGTCGTAAGAAAAGTGTATTTCTCATTGGTACATGCCGGGGGGGTTTGAACCGACCTTTGATTTGTTTCACTAGTAATGAAGACTATAAAAGAGGTGAAAAATGAGAATACCGTGCGTTTAAAAGCCTACATATTCAAAGCACCTGTGTCGTTCGGTACAATATTTACGCAAGTGTTTAACCCTTTAACAAATAAAGGGTTTTTCCGAGGCAATTTGGCATGAGTAATGAACGCTGGGATTATTATAAATAATATTTATGATGGTGTTGTAAGTTTATGACAAATGTACTCAAGAAAAGTTAAAAAAAAACCCAACAACTGTAAGTATGTATATATTAAGCATTATAAGTATATTTGTGTTTAGCATATTAAAATTATTTACTAGTAAGAATAATTTTATTCGAAGGAAGGTACAAAGATTTAAAAAAAAACTAAATTATTAATTAAACAAAATCCTAATTTAACCTACTAAAATAATAATAATACATAGAAAATAAAAAATAAATACTTACAAAAAAAAATAGCTCCTCCAAATCGCTGTCTTGTGGTGTGCCCAATACTACTACTACTAGTAACTACAATTTACTAGTAAGTAGTTTTAGTAGTATTTAAATTTCTCCCTTATATGTTATTTTATTTGCGCGAACCTTCCACATACAATGTTCGTAATGTCCCTAAGGTAGACCGGGTAAGAATGTCTAGCGGCATTAGGTCCGCATCTGCATAAAGTTTTAAATAAAAACGGGTTGGAACCCACCTATGTAGAATATTATCAAAACCGTTCTTACCAAACTGCCAACGCTCCTAATATAATATAATTAAATAAAATTACTTTTTTCAAAATTAATGACAAAGACCTTCAGTCACTGTCACTGATGACGCCGCTCCAAAGAGAGGCGAAATATTTGGCAAAAAATATTTTAAGCTTCAATTTATATATTTTACCAAGTAAGAAACACATCTAACACATTTTATTTGTTGCAGATAATATAATATAATATAATATAATATAATATAATATAATATAATATAATATAATATAATATAATATAATATAATATAATATAATATAATATAATATAATATAATATAATATAATATAATATACTAGAATCATTAATCATTAATCAACAAAAAAAGATTAGCTAACCCTTATAATATTCAAACTATACGTTATATATACTATAGAATCATATTTATACTTCTACATTATATTAATATAAATAAATAAATATTTCCAGACAGGTCACACAGCGCCATCTAATTTCCGTGGTAAGCTACGAGGCTTGTGTTACGGAAACTAGATGGTTGATAAACTACATATTATATATTTTTTTTTGTAAATATATACATATTATACATATAAACACCCAGACCGAGACAAATTATGCAATGTACAACTTGCCCCCGGTGGGAATCGAACCCACGACCTCCCGAGTTCACGGCAACGTTTGTTACCACTAGACCACGAAGGCTATATAAATACTATATACATATCATTCATATTGAATTAAAATAACAAACACTCCTGACTTCTGCACTTATTATGCTTAACTTTAAGCGGCTCCCCCAATACAGTAAAAGTAAAGTAAAGTATCATCACGACCGTTTCCCTTTCGGGGTGGTCAGAAACCACGCTTATACATAAGCGGATTCACATTTAGCCAACTTTACTATGGGCCAATCATGACAAGTGGCAAGCTCGTCGATGTCTCCAGCGTACCAAACTCGAGAAATATCACAAATAAATTAAATATTCATTAAATGTCTTTATTTACATTAATAAATATTTTTGTGTCCCGACCAGGAATCGAACCCGGTATCTCCGAGTCTTGGTCCACGGACTTAACCGCTAGACCACGGAGGCAGTTACAGTCCCCCAATACAGGTTTAACCAAACTTAAAGGGGAATCCAGAAAATGTACTACTTATTTACCTTTGTATTTAAAGATTATTACATACATACATACATATCTTCACGCCAGATCCCTTGCGGGGTAGGCAGAGACAATTGAGCGCCATTTGACACGATCACGACATACTTCTTTGGCTTCGTCGACATTCATTAACCTCTTCATACATGCCCTTTGGTTACGAAGACTTTTTAATGCACCTTCAGTCAGTGTTTATTATTATTATTATTAAAAAAAAGAAACAACTCAACTTGTTTGTTAAATAATAGTTTCATTTCTGTTTATTCAAGTCGATCGCAAATTGTTGTGGCCATAACATTGAAACACTCGAATGATAATGATGAATACATTTATATTAATAGCTGCCGGTCTCCCAGACTAAAGTGACTCGCGATAGGTTAAAAATACTTCAAATAAAGTAACGCGATATTTCTAGACACAGCTGCGATCGGATCGTTCCACCTTTGTCCGGCTATATATTGTTTTCTTTTCATAAATTCAATTTTTTTTGGCATTTATATAGTTTCATAGGCCATGTTTCCAATTGTCATAGTTTCAGGCCTATGCCGCGTTAATATACAGGTATCGGCAGATAAAAAGAGCGCTGGATAGCTGTGCAGCAGACATAAAGAAAAGTTCATATATGTTTTAAATTAGGTAATATAATAGTAAACAAATATATATGTTTAATCTTAGTCCATAAAACAGGATGCTTAATTATTCGACAGGCACTATATTTGAAAAACTAGCGATTTATCACTTTCTTAAAAAACAATACTAAGGCTGGGTATTGTAACAATCGCAGTTGACCTTCAAAAATAAAACTGGTACGTTCGACGCCATTTTTAACTTTAATTGTAACGATTACAGAGACTTAATGCTCATACTCACAGCCTTTCACTTCGTTCTTCCCATAACCTACTTAAAATCCCTCCCCATTCTTCCAGCAGATATTCAGATTCCTTTACAGTATCTGCAGCTCGCCAGTGGAACAGACTTCCTTTAATTATCAGACAGGCACCATCTCTTAAAATATTTAAAGATAAGCTATACACATACTTATTTCACAAGCAGAATAAGTCGCCATTACTCACTTATTATATATACGTATATGTATGTATTTTATATTTAGTTATATATTTATTTGTTTATGTAGAACATTTATTTATATATAAGTACTATATGTTTGTAATTAATGTGTGTTTTATATAGTAATAAATAATTTCAACTATATTTTTCTCCTGCTGCACCCGCTTATTACATATCTCAGTCACAAATGTTAGTTGGTAGAAAATGCATTTACGGCATTAAGCTCGCCTATGTACCTGCACTTGTATTGGTTTTGTAGAATAAAGAATTTATTATTATTATTATACTCAGTTATATCTGATATAAAACATATACAGAATTGTACAACAACGATCACATTTCCTTTTAAAATCAGCTATAAGTACCTATGAGATTACAATACCTGGTTCAGCGGTACCCTACCAGGTACGTCAGCATTACGATGGACTACTTGCCCATGTGCAACCCGAATGCGGACGAAACGCGAAAACCTCTGCTTATTTAAAAACAATAAATTTAACGACCCAGACCAACACAGCAGCTCCCGATTATGGACGTAAAGCATGGTGCAAGCCATCCCCCCTTAGGGTGCGAACCGCGACCCGACACACAATCCACCACTGCAATAACCTTTTAAGAAAGGGACGACCACCGGACACATCACACCATGAGTACCTGAACACCTACAACGACCTTCGTGACACGCACAAGCATAAACATAACAAATACTTCCTAGGTATCCACATGTTGCCGAGCAATTCTGTTAACTTTAATAGCGGTTGCCATTGAAAGATCTCAAATAAACAAAATGTCGTTATAACAAATGAACAAAGTATCGTGGATTAATTTTAATATATACATTTTTAATTTGGAGTCCAAGCGCAAAAAAGTTTTTAAAAGACATACCACCATTGTCGTCTCCTCCGGTGACAAGAGGGCTGGCTCTTTCTTCGCCCAACGAATCAGTATTGCAATTCAGTGGGGAAATGCAGCCAGCGTTCTTGCCACCATTCCACGCGGACAGGACTTATCCCTATCCTTAGTATTAATATTAATTTTATTTTATATTGTGTAAATATTTTTTACGAATATTGTATTTTTTTTAATAAATTTCCTTTTTTAATTTTATATATCATTACAGTCCCTAGAACACAGCATCCTAGATCTCCACTGTTACTTCCAGAACACATATCTGGAGAATTTGGCCTACACTCGCCACGCTGGCCAGACGGGTTGGCGAGAATCTTATGTCAATTTTTTATGACAATTTATTAACCATTCCAACAGTTGGTATTAGTGGAACCGTGACCGACGGCTTAACGTGCTCTCCTAGGCACGGAACGGCAGGGAAAGGCAGGGAACGGTGGTGTTGTAAATCTATGACAAATGCAAGTAAAAATAAGTGTATTTCTTATTGGTACATGCCGGGGTTCGAACCCACCTCTTACGATGTTAAGCAAGGCGTTCTTACAACCGAGCCACCACCGCTTTTTTATATATATTATTTGGCAATTATTTCTGCCAACGTATACCTCGCTATACAGAGGGAAAACGTTGCCAGTCCTCTTGGGACTATCTGATCACTTGAGGTATTTTTTTATTTATATTTTTTTTTTACACTCACGACCTTGAGTCTATCTAATGGTAAATGGTGTGCCAAGATCCATGTATGTTAGCAACTGGAATAAAACACTCATGACTGACATCAGTCCCTAACACTATGCTGTCTTACTGGGCATGATGATAAATCATAACGTTAAAAATAGATAATTTAGTTGCTATTACTACGTGTTTATCTCGAACGGACGTGCCTCATTCATTCAAATAAAATTGATAAATTTGTCACTACATATGATAAAATAAATTAATAATCATTCGGCACATGTTGTCATCATGTTCTAGTAGTTATTGACATAGATTTAGGTTAAGTTGCACCAAAAATTAAGTTTAATCGTTACATTAACGTTAAAGTAAAAATGGCGACAAATATATTAGTTTTATTTAGAAAGGCATTCCGCCATATGCATTACCTGAGCACGAACCAGATAATAATAATAACATTTTAAAAATGAATAGTGTATTCGAAAGTAATATTAACTAAATATAAAATTTATATTAATACTACGGACATGGACAATGGACATCTACGCCGCGTCGCACTTTAGAGGGACAGCGCATAAAGCGGGGGCCGCGGCGGAAAATGCGGAGTCCGGCAAGCGGCGCAGTAAAACATATTTGTGCCAATGGCGTACCCAGGTAGGGGCAGGGGGAGGCAGCTAAAATAAAAAAAATAGAAGATAAAATAAACGTCAATTTTCCCGGCAAGTGGGAATTAAAAACGCGTTACCCACTCTGCGCAAAGTGACTTTGTTGGAAACATAACATCTTTTCAGTCAGATATTTTGATTTAATATTTTTTATCTATAATTAAATATTTAACATTCTACAACATTCGATATAGTATACTGTTAGCGACGCAATATAATTTAAATCTCCCACGAAACCGGCGCATCTCGTACATATCCTGGGTACGCCCTTGATTTGTGCCGTTTGCTGTGAAAACTATGTGCCAATGGAGTCCAAGCGCTAAAATGTTTTTAATAGATATAACGCCGCGTCTTATTGTTTCCTCCTGTGACAAGAGGGCTGGCTCTTTCTTCGTTTAGAGAATCAGTATGCAATTCATCGGGGAAATGCAGCCAGCGTTTGTGCCATCATTCCCAGCGGACAGGACACATATTCATATCCTTCGTAATAAAATTAGATAAAAAAAAAGTGAAGTATCATCACGAACGTCAGAAACCACGCTTATAAATAAGTTGATTCACATTTAGCCAACTTTACTATAAGCCAATCATGACAAGTGGCAAGCTCGTCGATGTCTCCAGCGTACCAAACTCGAGAAATATCACAAATAAATTAAATATATCAAAACAAATACATTTACATAAATAAATATTTTTGGGTCCCGACCAGGAATCGAACTCGG
Organism: Tinea semifulvella; assembly: GCA_910589645.1. Lineage (NCBI taxonomy): Eukaryota > Metazoa > Arthropoda > Insecta > Lepidoptera > Tineidae > Tinea > Tinea semifulvella. Next base: position 1,165,057 of record OU342600.1, read on the forward strand.
TACCTCCGAGTCTAAATCCACGGACTTAACCGCTAGACCACGGAGGCAGTTAATTTTATATTTAGTACTTATATATATTTTTTTTTCAAATATATTTATTACTTATAAGTAAATAAATAAAAATAATACATATTCAAAGTAGTTTGTCTTGTAGAGTACCTAAATAATGTTATGAATTAGAATAAAATACGGCAAATAATAATCCACAGCCCTTTGTACACTCCTGGGCAAAGTTACGGCAACAGTCTATTTGTTACTTTTTGAGAGATTTAGGGCGTCTTGCACAGATATTAAGCACAAATAATTAAGTACCAAAAATACATTCGAGAAACTGGCTGTTAAAGATATCTGATAAGCTATAAATGACGCTATTACTAGAGGCCTAATTCTGGCGTTTTCGACTTGCGTGTCGGTTCGAATTATTCGAATGAAAAGCGACAGATCTCCATAGAGAACTGTCAGTTTCATTCGAGCAAATAGAGCGGACATGCATGTAAAAGGCGCGAGAATCGGGACCTAGGTAAAAAAGGTTTCAGCAAGAGTCTATCGAGGTCTTGCTATCATTTCGGTGGTCTTGCAAAAAAGCATGAACAAGACAAAGATTTAGTACACTACCCACAATTTATACCAACTAAATAAATAACAGCAAATAAATAAAGTTCCGTTCCTCTAAGCTTGTTGGGAGGTTTGGTCGTATATTAAAAAGGGTCGATTTCAAGGCAAAGAGGGGAATCACCGAGATCCGAGTATCTTAAAAGGAAATCCATTCGCCAAGAGAGATGACTTTAAAATGTAAATCCGAAAGAAACATTATTTTTCCTCTCAAGCCTAGAACTGCCGCGCTCGGGTCTTATAAGCCCCGACACCTTACTCCGGACGTACGAAAAATTAAACTTGCAGACTAGAAGTGTTTATTAGATCGTAAAACTTAATAGTCGTCCCATCAGAGATAGACCCAAGAAGACTGGCAACATATTCCCTCTGTATTGCGAGGCTAATACGTAATCGTTTGCAGTTGTGGCTGCAAGGCTTTGGAATGACCTACCAACGGAAGTTAAAGATGCTCCAAACAGAGCTATATTTAAAAGATTAGTTTACAGACACTTTTTGGGTTCATAATTTTCATAAAATTTTCATTGATTGTTGCTTATTATTATCCTACATCATCGGTTATCATAAAGTACGTAGTACCTAATTTATGTTTATGTAGTATATAAATAGTATAACTTATTTATGTAGTTTATATATGTATGTATGAATTCGTATGTAATTTTATTAATAAATATTTATTATAATCAATAAATAATATTCTATAGACGTATATTTTTAATATATTTAATTTTAATTGATATATTGCACCTACCTCACATAAATGTTCTCGTTGTCCCGAAGGTCTGACAGGCAGAGAATGTCAAGCGACATTATGTCACGCCTTTGTATATTTATGTGCAATAAAGTTTTAAATAAAATAAATAAATAAATAATAATAACGTCACAATAGTACCAATAGTCCTGTCATCTACAGGTGTCATCCGTAGAAACCTCCAGCAATCACTTCAATTACTATACTGATTCCCACACACATACATTTCATTACAGAAAGCCACAATATAACACATGCAGAATCTTTAGGAAATTCCTACAAACAGAACCAGATCACAATTCAAACTTATAAACACCCACTTTCATAAATAATGGCTAAAAAACCGAGAGTACAATACATAAACCAAAAATAATAATAAAAATGTTTATTGACTTCAAAACCTAGATACATCCAGTAAATACGGGGATCCTTGTACTATTTTTTCTATTAGGTATTGTTTATTTGTAAGTTATCTTAATTGTATGATATAATGTATTAGTAAAACGTTATGTGTATGTATTATTAGTATTTAGTTTATTATAGTATTTATTATTGTAGTTTAGATAATATTGTATATTTATTACGTAATCATATTTCTCAAATTGCACCTACCTTACGTCTTTATTGTTCTAGTGTGCCTAAGGTTGGCTGTCAGAGAATGTCTAGCGACATTAAGTCCGCCCCTTGTATATATTGTGCAATAAAGTTTTAATTAATAAATAAAATAAATAAAACCATGTCCCAGGAGGTTCTGTGATACAGGGAGCTCCAATCTTGCTTAAAATTATTGTCAGCCTTCCAGACCTTTCCAACATCCGGTTTGACAACTCCTTGGCCAGGCGCTTAGCTGAGAGTCCTCATAGGCCTGTACCAAGGTTAGCGTCTCTGTGCAACTTGAAGTTCCCAGCTGAAACCGCCGTTCTTCCCGCGCCTGACGAGGTTCCACATACAATTTGTTAATACTACATATTTTGGTGTATCAAAACGTGAATTGTTTAAAAAAGTAATTCGAATTTTCGTCTAATCTATGTTAATCTGTCCGAATATAGATTTGAATATTCGGAATTGAGGAGTAGACGCCTTGGCTTAAAATTTTTATTTAGACATATGAAGCGACATGAGATTTGATAAGGATTTAGTAGGGCTTGTTCCAGTTAGGTTTGACGAATTTGTCCAATTAATCCGGTAGTACAGGGTTTGAATTTTCTATACCAGCAGTGATTTTCAAACTTTTTTGACGCATCCGAAAGTTGGAACGATCCCATGAAATTGATTATACTATATCGATCACTTTATTAAAAAAAAAACTACTAGCACGACATGTGACCTTGCTCCCACCTGATGGTAAGTGGCGCGCATGGTATGTGAATGTTAGCAACTGGAATCAGACACTCATGTCCGACATCAGTCTCTAACACTATGCCGACTTGACTAGATGCCTTTTCACACTTCGCTTGAAGGACTCCAGGTTATAGGAAAGTGGAAACACAATTAGTGGGTCTACAGATTCAAGGTTATGGAGCGAGCTATGGAGATAGCTATCCCTGGTGTTTCAGTGATGTATTGTAATTCGAAAAGTTGATATTCGTTAGAAAACTATAGTTAAAGGATTAAGTGGCAATGTGCCGGATACATCTTCCAAATAACGATGGGGCAAACGGATTCTAAAGTGAAGATCACGTACAGGACGACCCCCCCCCCCCCACCAGATGAACGATTGATCTTGTGCAGTGCCTTAGAGGTGGCCAACGTTCATTTTTTTATACTTAGCACGACATGTCACCCCATGCCCTCCTGACGGTTGCCGTACGCGAGGTCCAAGAATGGGAACAACTGCACGCCAGAGCTAAAGAAAGAAGCCAGCACTGAACCGAAAAAGTTAATGAAGTGAAATGCATTACTAACCTAAAACCTAAAAATTCACACGTAAATAATATTGTTTTTGGTTGTACAAGTAAACAGCTTCTATTTTGTTATTGTTATTTTTCTTTGAATTTGGACATCATGTAAAATATTGTACAACAATATCTTTCAGACTTCACTGTTAATAGTTTTATACATATTTTACAACGCAAATGTGGAATTAATAATAAAACAATTTAAAGCAAATGTTTGACAACAGCCATGTTAAAAAATTGACACTGTCACAATAACAATAACTGCCTCCGTGGTCTAGCGGTTAAGTCCGTGGATTTAAGACTCGGAGGTACCGGGTTCAATTCCTGGTCGAGAGACAAAACTATTTATTAATGTAAATAAATACATTTAATTAATATTTAATTTATTTGGAGCTTGCCACTTGTCATGATTGGCCTACAGTAAAGTTGGCTAAATGTGAATCCGCTTATTTATAAGCGTGGTTTCTGACCACCCCGAAAGGGAAACGGTCGTGATGATACTTTACTTTACTCTGTCACAATAGTGATGCCATTAGAAAGTTTTTTTAAGTTATTTAGAATAAATCGATTTTCTTTTATTAGCCAGACTCTACCTTCATGTCGGCCTATTTATTATCACAGAAACTGTTAAAATAGAAATAGCCCTAAAAAAGGAACATTCGCAGTATTTTGAGCGTAATGTATGAGTTATGAAAAGATGTAGGCGTTGTCTCGAGCTCAGAATAAATATGTTTAAGAATTTACTAAGCGATTCGTAAACATTTCATCTGGGACTAATAGATTCTTGTTTCACGTACGATTAGGTTGTTTAAGGGTACGCAGGGCCTTTGGGAGGTGACATTTAAGTGAAAAGGGTTGATACTATAATTTAGCTCATTTATGATTGCATCCGAGATCATTAGATTAAAATAATGTTGAATAGGTCAAGTTATTAGTATAAGATAAAATTTTTGCATGCCTCTCGCTTACACAATCCAATATTTACAAAGATTTTGAAGTCGTGAGTGTACTTTTGGAAAATATAGTGTAATTGTCAAAAGAACAAATGAAAAAATCGCGATATCCACCGTTATTTATCACTGCACTTATAACTGCCTCCGTGGTCTAGCGGTTAAGTCCGTGGATTAAGACTCGATGAGCTTGCCACTTGTCATGATTGGCCTATAGTAAAGTTGGCTAAATGTGAATCCGCTTATTTATTAGCGTGGTTTCTGACCACCCCGAAAGTGAAACGGTCGTGATGATACTTTACAATTTATCACTAAAGGCTGGGGGCAAGAGACGATATATAGAGAGAAAGAACTACGTTAGTGAAAGTTCGCGCGATCGTCGACCTCTTCCTACCTATTTGATTAGGCTCAGTATGAGTTGCGATATTTTTAGGATAACTTCTCTGCACCGTAACTTAAGATTTAATTACTGAATAATTAAAATAAAAAATACGTGGTTCTTTATATTTATTGTAGATTTTAATATAAAAATATTTGTCATTTAATAAATTCCACGCAGTATAATAATCATAGATTTTTAGTAAAATAGAGGAAAATCGTTATAAATGTTTTTGCTATTTACCTCAGTCTAAAATGAGGTATATAAAAAAGTGAAAATATTTATGTCCAAAATATCCGTAATTTTCTTTCTTAGAAAGATAGACTAGTACATTTCTTAAAAGTATAATACACTCAGACATTAAATAAATCCACAGCTGTCATTTACAAAATAATATTAACATTTAAACTTAACAATTAACACCTAGCCAATTGCGAAAAACATTATTATGGCTATATACACAATATGACCAATAGCACAAACGGGATTATAAATAAAAAAAACTTAAAAAAAACGGAAAAGTCTGGAGACAGGAAAGCTGGCAATTATTTCTGCCAACGTATTAGCCTCGCTATACAGAGGGGAAAAGTTGCCAGTCTTCTCAGGGTCGTCTCTAGAGGACATTTTTTACTTATAGTTTATTTTTTATTAGGTTTAGTTTATATTTATTTTATTTTTTACTTTTAAGAAGTTTTAGTCATTTAAATAAATAAATAAATACAGTATTTACATATACGTATAGTTATGATAAAAAACTATTTAAAAAAGAGGACTTTTTGGCTTTGAGCGCGCATGCTTGCTCTCCATAGGCCATGCTCTTCTTCTCACGAGAACGGTGTGTTGCAAATTTATGAAAATGGTATGAATGAAAGAAAAGTGTATTTCTAATTGGTGTACATGGGGTCGAACCGTGGCTTTTTTATAGAACGGAAGCATTTTAAAAACTAGAGCACACCGTTCTAGTTTCAGATAATGAAAATTGTGGTTCTTGACTACCTCGCAAGGGATTACGCCGTAATAATGCCGTCTCATAATATTAATTCACAAAAGAGTTGTTTAAAGTTGACCGTTTTAAATCGCCTCATGACCGCGTCGTTTTATCAAAGCGGACAAACAATATAGGTCAGCAAGTACACTTATGTATAAATGACCGGCCATTGAATTGTAGAATTTAAGCGAGCGGATAACAAACATCGTGTTTTCTCATTATTGGTCGTGATGTCATCGTTACTGGTGTGCGTTTTGATGATAACACTCCACCAGTTCTTGTCTTCAGCGGCATGGACGCTAGTGTTGGTTGCGGAGCATATGTGGTCCGACCAGCGTACAGGGTTTTAGCCTCACGGTCCTTGCCAGTAACATAAAGTTTTTACAGGTTATCTTCTGCCTTTCTGGCAAATAACTACAAACTTACTATATCAAATATCTATATTCCATTAAAAAATATTTATTTCGGACCAATAACTTAACTAAATAACAATCTATATTTATTATTATTAGGTACGCACAACAGAAATGGATACAAAATTTTTTTTAAATTTCAAATCTTTACAATACAGTTCCAGTACCATCTCCAAAAGCATGTGCACACAGCATGCAATTATGAAACATTTACATATATTTAAATATAAAAATACAATACCTACAGTGAGTAGTTCATAAATATTAATTTAGTTTGCTCGCCGTCCACAGCATATTACTCCTTGCCAAAGGCCAAAAAAATATTCCACTATAGAGAGTTTTAGTTATTAGTTGTACATACATAAAGTCAAATAAATATTAAAACTCACAGAAAAACATATTAAGAACGGATTTAAGTCTCGGCTTCGCGCAGTGGAAATTGGTGCGAGAGGAATTCCTGTAATATCTTTGCATCACTTACTGAAAGAATTGGGCCTAAGCAAAGGACTCATACAGTATTTAATTGGGTAGGGAGAGAAGCAGAATTGTGGATGGTGAGCGTCTTGTTGCGCAATAAAAAAGGAAGCCAAGCCAGCCTATAGTCTAAAAGATAATTTCTTTCCGTTTGTAAGAACGCATTCCTTAAAAAATTAAAAAGGTCGCTTGTCGAATTCCGACATGCACCAATTATATAATACACTTTTCTTACGTACATTTGTCATAGATTTACAACACCACCGTTTCTGTGCTTCGCAGAGCTCTGGCTTTAACGAATAACTAGTACGTATGCCCAGTAATTGTATCTAGGTCATTGCGCCTATTCTTCTGATGCATGATGCATAAAAATGTCGCTTTTCAACTAACAACAAGGTAGATTTTTACAAAGTTCGCCCAGATAAGGGGAAATACCTACGCCAATCGGCGTTGATCATTCCTACTAGTAGTGCCGATTCCGATTGTCTAATTATTTACGAATGAAACGTGAGAATTGAATATTTCTAAAGACGACAACAGCAAGTCGAACAAATAATTTATGATCTTACAGAAGAAATGATTAGGAATGCATTCAAGACTCAGCTCAGCAGCTTGAATGTTGATGAGAGAGGAATATGGTACATGTTATTTTTTTTTAAACTTACAGATTCGCCTTAAAATCTACTTTTAAATATCACGTTTGAATTTTCGCTCGGAGACGCTGCAGTTGCAAAGTATGACGTCACGTAATAGTAAATAAACAACTAATTTACGACACTAACATAACTATTTGCTTAATTATAAAGGTAGGTTCCAATTTTTCATGTGTCTTTTACTTTGTGCTAAAAACAACTTTATTAAGCAGATATACTTGTGTGACAGTTTACAATATTTATTTATTTAGGAAATCTTACAGCTAATTTATTCATATATAAGAGAAAATAGTAATACGATAAAGCCAATAATAAGAGTTCGCTGACAGATACAATAAAAGTAAGCAAAGAAAACAATGATAATAAATTTAAAAATAAAAATGAATACAATAGTACAAGAATTACGAAGGAATAGGCATTACATCAATAACAGAATAACTACAACAGAAATAAACATACATATATACCCACACACATACACATAGGCATACATAAACTTGAAAATATAAAACTATTCTAATCCCTCGAAGTACTCACCTGCCATCACCCGTATTTACTATTAAGTGACGTCACTCACGCTGATGTAATTTTTTAATGACAATTTATTAACGTTTCACATCTTGGTATTAGTGGAACTGGAATTGACGACTTACCGTGTTCTCCAAGGCACGGGAAACAGTGGCGTTATAAATAAATGACAAATGGGCGTAATAAGAGTGTATTTCTCATTGGTACATGGTTCGATAAGTACATCCAGGGTTCAACCCGACAGTTTTTAGATTTTTTTTTATTATCAAGGAAAATCGTTCTTACAACCGAGCCACCACTGCTGAAGCCAAATTATTTTCTTTAAAGTGTGTTGCCTGGAAATGAGGGTAGAAGGTATACAGGATCCAGAAAGACCCACGTACAGGGTGGTTCGGACTTCTCTAACTCTTTTTCCCAAAGACTCCAGCGACGCCGCTTCTTCTTTTTTGATGTGAACACTCTTTGCACAACACCAGGAATAGGAAGGTCACTAGCAAACCTCACACTTGCTAAAATAGGGCTTGCATGAAGAGCTACAGGTTTGCATAAAACGACACTATACAGAGGGGACATCTACATTGACATTTACAGACTACAGCATTCACCGTTGGACTCTAATCAACAACGACTGTCAAAAAAAACAATGGCACTGACACACAGTTAAAAGTGTTGCCAGATATAAAAGTTTGCCCTTAAAATTGGGAAACTATAGTTGAGAGTGAACACACACTATTTGGTTGGTTGTAAAGTTTAGTTCTTTCACTCACTCTTTTTAGGCTCGGGCGTGGATTGACCCACAAACTCGTTTAGTATTTTCATCTGCCTTCCCATCCGTCATTCCTAACGTTTCGTGTCGCTCTCTCAGCTTAGTTGAGAGTGCACCATGCCGGGAAAAGTACGTGAGGCGACATAATAAGCTTCATGCATCTAGATGCAGGTATAAGTCATAATTTGGACCACGTTACCCCTTGAAGACTCGTAACTGATGCCGCCATGTATACTTAAATTTTGGGTAATTAGTGGATAGGATTAGACTTGAGTATTTCCAGCGTCACTAATGGCTGCCATTCGTCAGTGTATTCAAAACTAAGATCACTCATTAATTAGGTAAATGTCGTCTGGTAAAGCAAATTACTTGGATAAATTGACTTGCATGTAACTGGGCTTTCGATATTAATGTCCCAAGACAATTGTAAAAAAAAACCCTTAAACCTACTTAATTGGTCACTGGAATCTGCTAACCTGCCTGTCTTTTACTAACAGCCTACTCTTATAGACCGCCTCCGTGGTCTAGTGGTAACAAACATTGCCGTGAACTCGGGAGGTCGTGGGTTCGATTCCCGGCGGGGGCAAGTTCTACATTGTATAAAAAAAAGGATGATATGTAGTTTATCAACCATCTAGTTTCCGTAACACAAGCCTCGTAGCTTACCACGGAAATTAGATGGTGCTGTGTGACCTGTCTGGAAATATTTATTTATTTATTATGGCCATATTTATTTATTGAATTTGAATTTGAACAATGGCGTGTCACAAATCCCTGTAATAAATTTACGTGAATAAATAAATTTTGGCTTTGACTGACTACAGCTCTACAAACGAACTTATTAATTTTACATATTATTATATATTAGTAATTATACAAATAATCTAGATTTTTTCAAATTGTTGTATGTATGTCTTTTTACACCAGCAGTCTGTGGGTGAGATACTCTAATCGGGCCTACAACGCTCTGCGCAGCCAATACAATAATATCTTTAGAATGCTGATGGGACTGCCTCGACGCAGCAGTGCATCGGGCATTTTTGCGGAGGCGCGTGTGGATGGATTTCCGGCCATAATCCGCAAAAAGGCAGCGTCGATACTGCGGAGAGTAAGAGACAGTGACAACAGCATTCTGAGGATGATATCGTCGCGCTTTGACAGCGCTTTTGTTAAGCGCTGGATTGGAGTTGTAACTGGGAATGTGTAAATTAAATATGTACAGCATTTGCGTAGCTTAAATCCCTACAGATATTTACGAAACAATATTAATTAAATTAAGTACTAAGTATTGTTATTATTATTTTTAATTAATGTGTATAACTACTAACATAGTTCTAAGTTGGAATGTTACTAATAACTATGGAATTAATTCTGAAATAAATAATTTATTATTATTATTATTATAACATATTTGCTTGCCAAAACTTGGGAAATGTACCTACTAAAGTTTACTTTCTTCTTCTTAGTCTAATCTATGTAAATTGACACAGCTTCCTTACAGCCTCTTATTGTTATTATAAATAATATTATGACATTAATTTATTTATTTATTAATACAACATTACATGGCTTAACAGTAAAGCCCAACTTACCATGCAGTCAATCTTATAATTAATACATACATTTTAATTAAAAATGGATTGTCAGTGTACCTATATTTAGATTTATATTATGATTATAATTTTAGGTAAGTTAACTTTAAGACCTGTAAGGAGGTAGTCTTCAGAACAGAAGTTCTTCCACAAATTATGTTATAATATTATTATTTATTTGCTAGTATAAAAAAATAAAAAAAAACAAGTTTCAGTCAAAACCAATTGTAAATTAATCGGTATTGACGCCGCGATAAATCGTCAGATATAGCCGAGGATATTGTTGTGTTGTGTGTCACGATTTATAAAAACTTTTAAAGAGACAATTGGGTAGGTTTATATCTACCGCCTATTATGTATGACGTGCAGCTCCAGTCGAACTGTGACCACGGCCAATGCAACTATCTATTTCTTAACTTTTTCTTTAACTTAACTATTTCTATCTAATCAATATTTAATATATATTTATCTTAATTAAATGTATCTTATTTCATTTATTTTATATAAAAAAAAATATTATATCTACTTAACATAAAAAATATTATTATCATTCCTTATTTTTTTTTATATAGACAGTGAATCGATAAATCATCAATCATACGCCCCCAGCCTGAAGAGCCACCGCGGGAGGACGCATGCCCGACTCACCGTTAAGGTTAAGACCCCAAAGCGCCTACGGACTAAAACCCTATAAACCGTCTCTCTCTCACTGTTGGCCCTGCGTGCCTTAACAGCTAAGTCTGAGTCGTGGCTACGGAGTGAAGGCACTCGTTCGCCGCGTATCATTCCTTAAAGTTCATTCAACATCTATTTATTAAATCATAGTTTCTTAGGTGTATAAATATATCGAATCATACTCATTCTGCACACAATGAATACTGCTTCCTGGAACATACGAGTAGGTACCCTTCGTTCGGGTTGCAGGGTTTTACAAATACTGGAGGATAGTTTACGTCACTCTATGATCTGCGTTTAATATTTGTCTTTATAAAATGTATTTGTATATATTAGTATGTAAATAAGTATTTATTCACTAGTATATATTGAAGTCTAATATTTTTCTATTAGTTTTGATAGCACCTGCCTTATCTCGTCGTAACTGCTTTAGTTGTCCCAAAGGTTTGATCAGTCGGCATTAGGTCCGCCTTTGTACTTTGTGCAATAAAGTTTATAATAAATAAATAAAAAATGTGAACTTGAACTTCATGACTTCGAATAAATTTATTTTTATTTTATTTTTTAACTTAACCGAAACGTCGTCGGGAGAAGTATGTTAGAGACATTTAAATCATAAACACTATAACCAATCTGTGAAATACAAAAATTGAAGGCAAAAAGTCACGTGACGTGAGTATTTAAAATCATTAATTATCCTAATTAGTTTTCAGATGTAGTTATTGCAAACTTGAACCGTGTGACCTCCAATTTACAAAGCCTTTGCGCCGAATGACAGAATAATTATCGCGCCACTGTTCTAGAATTACTGTCGTAAAAATATATATTAAAATAATTTTCCAGAACTGAAAGAAACTTCTCGCTAATTGCATGGTAACAAAACAATATAGTCCGTCAATACCATAGATCTATAAACCTGATAGATGCGACAATGGGATCTGTTATATAAATAACAAAACAATATAGTCCGTCAATACCATAGATCTATAAACCTGATAGATGCGACAACGGGATCTGTTATATAAATAACAAAACAATATAGTCCGTCAATACCATAGATCTATAAACCTGATAGATGCGACAACGGGATCTGTTATATAAATAACAAAACAATATAGTCCGTCAATACCATAGATCTATAAACCTGATAGATGCGACAACGGGATCTGTTATATAAATAACAAAACAATATAGTCCGTCAATACCATAGATCTATAAACCTGATAGATGCGACAACGGGATCTGTTATATAAATAACAAAACAATATAGTCCGTCAATACCATAGATCTATAAACCTGATAGATGCGACAACGGGATCTGTTATATAAATAACAAAACAATATAGTCCGTCAATACCATAGATCTATAAACCTGATAGATGCGACAACGGGATCTGTTATATAAATAACAAAACAATATAGTCCGTCAATACCATAGATCTATAAACCTGATAGATGCGACAACGGGATCTGTTATATAAATAACAGCGCTCAGTGGTACAAGTAGTCTATTACTTATATAAGGATGAATGAAGAGAGATTGACAAACCAGACATATCTATATATATCCCATTATAGTTATCATATAGTAGGTATATAATATTTATGTATATTCATAGAACGTATGTATGTAGTTTCATTTGCATGTATTTGTGTATGTATTTTTTATGTAAATAAGTATTTATTCACTAAGATATATTGAAGTCTAATGTTTTCTATTAGTTTTGATAGCATCTGCCTTATCTTGTAACTGCTTTAGTTGTCCCAAAGGTTTGACCAGTATAGAATGTCTAGCGGCATTAGGTCCGCCTTTGTACTTTATGCAATAAAGTTTATAATAATAATTTATAATAATAATGTCATAATACAATTTTTTTATGTACTGTCAGTTTTAGCCCGAATTTAGCATTTTTATTAATTTTATTATATATTTAATTTAGTATACCCGAGGATACGTCAAAATTTCTAATTTAAGATTGACACTTTTTTTACTTTTTATTATTATTAAAAATCCAAAAATATCGCAGTTTGAACCTCGACATATGTACTTACAGAGGACAAATACACTTTTCTTATGTAGATATATTTGTCATAAATTTGCATTACCACCGTTTCCTCGGAGATCGAGTTAAACCGCCGGTCTCAGATCAACTTCTAAAATCGTTATTAAATTGTTGAAATAGCAAGGCCTATCTCCAGACTAGGACTTTGTGTCCTAGGGGCTGGGATGATGATTCTAATAACTGGATCATCATCATCACTACAGCCCCTAGAACACAGCGTCCTAGACCTCCACTCTTGGAGATGGGCCTTCCAGAACATATATCTGGAGAATTTGGCCTACACTCGCCACGCTGGCCAGACGGCTTGGCGAGTGACAATTTAATAACTTAAACTTAAATTTATTAACGATTCTACAAGTTGGTATTAGTGGAATCGGAACCGACGGCTTAACGTGCTCTTCGAGGCACGGGAACGGTAGTGTTTTAAATCTTTGACAAATGTTCGTAAGAAAAATGTATTTCTCATTGGTACATGCCGGGTGGGTTTGAACCGACCTTTGTAGGATTTAAGGAACGCGTTCTTACAACCGAGCCACCACCGCGCCTTGATCACAACAGATTAACTGATTCAGAACCTTGTTTTCCATCTTTTAACCACCCCAAAAGGGTTAAGGGTCGCAAAGATAAGGTTAATTAAAACAATAAATCTATTACTGTTAACGCATAAATGAATTGTCGGCAGAAATTACACGGTTCATAATAATGTTACGTTATTCATTCACGCAATATTTAGGCTTTGAACATATAAGATGTTCGCGAACTGTTTGCGTATCATAATATTTATGCGTATATATATGCGCTTATATAAATTTAATAATATTTTTATTTTATTTCATAAGTACAACAGTTTCATAATGATACACTTTGTTAGTACTTAAGGCTATTTCTTAGTTGTACAAAGGGTGTATTAAAGTAGACTTTCTAACTCCACACAAAGCTACTTGTGTTATGGGAGTTGGCTTATTATTCTAGTTTATAAATTATTATTTTATTATGCATTTATAATTATATATATTGTTAACTTTCGGGCCGTGGGGACCAAGTGCACAGGATTTTTTTAAGGCGTTGTCAAAATAGCTCGTCAACACCTCGGAAGATAAGAGGGTGGGCCATTCAACGAGGTAATGCTTACTTCAATGTATACGTCAGTATACTTGGCACTTTGCCCATTGGTAGCGATCTGGAGCATTTGTTATTTATTATATTTTAAATTTTAATTGTTAAGAAGTTTTTTAAAATTATAAATAATAGTATGGATAATAATAACGTTGCGGTTCTATTAATGTTTGTTTACATAATTTATAAGTTTACCTTAAGCCTTTAGTTCCAAAACTTCAATTTTACCGTATGATTGCAAACATTTAAAATTAAACTAATGTGTATAAGGCACGCAATTTGTTTTACATGAAATGAACGAATTTAGATTTTAATCTTTATAACGTGCCCGGTGTTTGTGAAATTTAATGTCGATAGGATTATTGTCATTGTTCAAAAATGTGTTGTACTTAGGAGACATTGAATATACCGTGTTATTTCGTATGATCTTACTTTAGACTAATATGTGATTCTATTGATAAAATAAGGAAAGGCATGCTACGATGGTTCGGGCATGTTGAATGGATGAGCGAAGAAAGAGGTATATAATGCGAAAGTTGTGGGTAAAAGAGGCCTTGGCAGACCTGGCAAGAGTGTATTGGTTTGCGTGAGAATCTAGTAAAGGCGCGCGTGTTATATTATAAAATCTTTGGAATTAACCATTGTGGCGTTGAGGAAATGTCCATGAATGTGGGTGTTAAGAAGTTCTTTGCTATATAAATTGGCAACTGAAGTATAAACACAGTAACCAGGTGGGGCTGTCATTTAGGGAGAACCTGATTCATACGTTGTCCCCCTTCCTTTGAATATATTACTGCAGGAGCGATGATGATATTTTGTGCCAGCTTTAGGCTGTTTATCCACCAGAGATGCGCAAGAAAAATATCTACCAGTAATATCACTTCATGATGTGACAAAGAAGTGAAACTTACCTAGTGATTGTTCATAATTTCACTCGCAGAAGACAATATTCTAAGCATTCCATGGATTCACCGTGCGGGTGCCGGGTCCATCGTGTGTGGGTAAGAGATGAGAAGAATGGTGTCTCGGGCTTGCGACCGACAATAGGCTGGTTTAAGAAAGGAAGGCCTCCCTTTTTATTTTATTGTGCGATAATACGCTCACCATCCACCATTCTACTTCTCTCCCTACCCAACCAAATACTGTATGATTCCGTTAATGCCGTCTTGGAAGCTCGTTCCATAAATGTATAGGCAATTTTAATGACCGAAAATTATTTTAAAAACCAGTTCTCACATATGTCAAAATCAGGATTTTTATTTATTTAAAACTTTATTGCACCAATTGTCCCATGAACGACTTTACTTGGGCCATGGTTTCGCTGTCAATCTGTTTTGTAGGTCTGGGAACCCGCAAAATTTTAAGTGTAGCACTGATAGCGTTTCTGTCGTCTGCACATAGGACTGTCAAGGTCTACGGAAGAATTATAAACCATATATTTGGGTTCTGTAGAGCCATTAGCCATCTCACATCCAGGCAACCTCGTCCAGTGCGGTGGTTTCTGTTGAGAACGTCAAGCTGTGCAAATACGCCAACACGCGTACAGGTTACGAGTGTGCGCCGTTTGGACTATAGGGACCCTCAGCCAAGTCCAAACGGCCGACGGAGAAATCTGAAGACAAGAAAGCTGACATCATTTCGGCCAACATGCCTTGCTAAACAGAGGGGAAATGTTGGGACTTCTTGGGACTATCTCTGATGGGACGTCTCTTGAGGACATTTATTATTTATAGTTTATTTTTTTATAGGTTTTAGTTTATAATTAATTTATTTTATTTAAGTAGGTAGTTTGTAATTATTATTTTATATTTTGTAAATTTTTTTTACGAATAAAATATCTTATTTAAATGATTTAAGTTTTGTTAATTTTAGTTTAAAAAGTTATACGTTTTTTGTTACGTCAAGAGCGGTGGTCGTAAGTCCCAGTTCCACTAATATTGACTTGTCTAATCGTTAATAAATTGTCATTGCGTGTGTATGCCAATATATCTTCTGGAATGCCCACATCCAACAGTGGAGTTTTAGGACTTGGTGTTCTAGGGAATGTGATGAGATACATTACTTTTGATTTTTTACCTCTGGTAGATAACCAGCCCAACGTTCAAAAGGGAGGATGGAATGAAAGTTTTTGTATGTAGGTTTATGTAGGTACAATATGTGCCGCATAGCTTTTGTCGGCTCCTACATTCAAACAGACGACATGAAGTATGTTGCTGATACTCTAGTTTTTATCTTATGTTTTTAAAAATGTTAAAAGCCTTAATGTAAAAAATATTAATACAGATCGTAATTTGTCGGCGACGAATTGGCTTTTTACAATATTTACGAAAAACATAATTTTGAAAGTCTCCAACCTGTATAGCGAGATTTCCCTCGCCAACCTGTCTGGCCAGCGTGGCAAGTGTAGGCCAAATTCTCCAGATTTATGTGCTGGAAGGCCCATTTCCGACAGTCGAGGTCTTGGACTCTGTAATGATCTGATGATGGCGAGATTTATTGTATTTGTTATTATTGTTTCAGGATTTTGGTAAACAGACAATCAAGATAAGCAGTTTCGGAAGTAAGTATATATAATTAGATGAATACTACAGTCAAAATTTCTTTATTCACGTAAACCTATTACAGGCATTTGTGACACGTCATTATTTAAATTATTTTGAATGATTTTACTTCTAGTAGAAGACAAAACATCAAAGAGGTCCAAAGAGTGCTGTTAGCAGACGACCAGCAGCTTATCAGATTTCATAGAAACACACAGTTAAGATGTTAATGTTTGTTAAGGTTGTGACTATTAAAATCCGGTTCGAAGGACCAATTTTTGAGTATGGCCCTTCAATAAAACTCAATTCTAATTAGTTCTATTACTTTGTGTAATAGTAGTAGACCAACAATTTATCTCGCATTCAAACGGAGCTCTCTTTCTACACATCCCTCTTTCATTTGTGACTAGTGATTGAAGGAAAGAGAGAAAGAAAAATATTTTATTTGTCACAATAACAAAAAAAGTAAACTTAAAATTAAAAGTGTGAGGTGACAAATAGGGAATCAGCTCAGCATTGAGCTGCGACGCTTTAAGAGTCACAGCGCTGATTTTCAGCTAATCCCTTAATATACCTACAAGCATAAATGTGTCGAGGCTCTGGTAAAGAACTAAAAACGATGCCACAAGAACAGCATTATCTTCACTCCATGTACATGTTCATGTACGTGAAATGTATGTGAAAAGGCCCTAATGCGTGTATCTTTGAAGTTTATTCGTAATTAACTAAACGCACGTCAACTGTACGTCAAAACTCGACTGTTTTCAAGTTTTCAATATTGGAAACATCAAAAAGACCGACCGGGATCAATATTGAAGAACCCCTTTCAACTTAAGACAGGCTACCTCGCTCCGGACACCGACACAACTTTCGTCTTAACTTTATGATTTTAATATCTACTTAAGTTGGCTAGTTAAGACGATGTTTGCTTCAATAATCATTTCTTTAACCACATTTCCTCCCCATTCCTCAACCGAACCACGAGCACCACCATCCCTACGCGTAAAGCATGCCATAGACGTTCAAGTAATTTGATGTGTGGTAAAATTTAATCATATTTAATGTGTAATAATTTAGGCTTGAAGAAATAATAATTTTCGTTTTTTTTTTATGATCAAGCAGTTTGATAAAATAAAATGATGTGCCAATATGTGTATTATAATAATATTCAATTCTTTATTACACAAAATAAGTGTCCAAATGCGAAAATTTTCTAACAATATTATATATTAATGGACAATAATATTTATTCCTTTGCAACACTAGAAGCAAATACCAAAATTTCAGCTGGCTGCTGTCACACGGTAAAACTGTATCAATAATATTCGATAACTTTGCGGGCTGTCAAATTTCGTCGCTAGATATTTTGTGAAAATCAGAAGCGATAATCTATAATCAGACTGTTTATAGATTATCGCATTCAGCGTTCGCGATGCCATTTTCAACAAGATTACGAAGGTGTTGTCGTCACTGGCGGCGGCGCAACGTAAAATAAACTGAATAGACGTAGATCGTAATCCAAGGCTGTGACGTCGTTTAACACTATACGTTTTCGACAACCGTGAACATATTTTGAAAAGTGACCACGCGATTTGATTTCTTGGAAGGCTCGTCAATGGCTACCTTAAATGGCTAAGTTAGCAATCGTTATGAAATGTTGAGACTCCTGCCCCTGGACATGTACCTACGCATCCGAGACTTACTGCCAACAGTCAAAGACAGTTAAGCTATCCTGTGCCAACCCTAAAATATTAAGACCGGCTGCACACGTTGGCACCAATGTTGTTCACAATGCGATTTGGTCAAAACATACGAAACGAGAAGTCTTCATGATTATTGGACGTGGTGGTTTTAAAGGAATATCATCCATCCCCAATAAGTCATCTCAACTTAGGAAAAAAATACAATACGTGCAAATTGTTTGTGACGCCACAAAGCGTGATGAATAAAAAAAACTTACTCAACAAAATAATAAGTCCATAAACGAAATTTCAAAAGTACGTATTGTTAAAATTTTAACCTAAAAGTTATCACTGTCTTAAAAAGTTAGTGATTAACAAGCAACAAAAACACCGAATTGCTATTTCACAAACAACATGCAGGAATATCAGCCACATAATCGCCCTGGAAGACCGAGACTCACCTATCACGACCAATTAAAAGTCTACGAAACAAATGGGCAGCTCGAAATGTCGATGAATCTATGTATTGACCGTGACAAATGGCGTTCAATTACCTCTGCCTACCCCGCAAGTGAGCTGGCGTAAATATATGTATTTCTTTATGGATGTATAATCGTCATGGTCGTTTCTTTCTGTTTTCAGCATCAAATATAAACTTAAATTTAGTAAAATCGTTTCAATTTCAAATTCAATCGAGCAATTTTTATTTCTATGTCTTCATTGGATTGAATATAATAAAAATATATTTGTAAGTATTAGTATAAATTAATATTTTATAATACTTCTCATATCCTTCATTTATTTATTTTTTTGCACTCTGTCTGAAATTGGTTACATTTCACAAAGGTTAGCTGGTAGAAGATGCTTTAAGGCATAAAGCTCGCCTATGAGCTTAGTTTTAAGTTATTTAACTTTGTGCAATAAAGATTTATTATTATTATTATTATTAACGGGACGGAATTGTATAAAAGCCAACATGTGGACGCCTCACCGAATTCACCGACCAACGTTTGAACCAGCGTTGGTTGCAACGTGTGGAGCCGGTCTAAGGCTAACTTTTGAACGGGTTCCTGTAAAGTCCGAACTTTCCGAAGTTGGTTTAAATCGAAATAGGGTAAATACTATATCTATTAATACTTGGAAAGTTACTAAATAATTATTTACCCAAGTACACAAGTGCGGGCCTAGCTGTGGATGAAGATGGGCTTTCCAGAACATCATCATTATAACAGAACACAGAGTCTCACACCCGTATTCAAACAAGCTCGTCGAGCGTACCAAACTCGAGAAAAATCACAAATAAATTGAATATTAATTGAATGTAGGTATTTATTTACATTAATAAATATTTTTGTGTCCCGACCAGGGATGGAACCCGGTACCTCCGAGTCTAAATCCACGGACTTAACCGCTAGACCACATAGGCAGAACCCGCATCAGTGCCTATGTATACGAGTATCTACAGCTATAACCACTAGGCCAAAAAAACATGTGTCTAACTCCGGACAGGCATTAAATTAGTTTTTGAGGATTATGTCGTTGGAAAACCAGCTGCTGTGAAATCTGAAAGGTTTTTGCCCGTGAATTGCCGCGACTAAAAAGCGTCCGTCGTTATAGCTCAACTTCTATCTGTATTATTTCATTTTTATATATTTTTTAATAGGTTAATTAGTTTTCTTTGTGCTAGCCAACCCGTGTCGAGTGTAGGCCATATTCTCCAGATTATTTCTAGGAGGCCTTTACATTCGTAAAGTACCATCAATAATTAGTGTTAAAAATTTGCTTGCCAAACACTTTCACAAAAAGCAAGACGAATCTACATAACTTTACTATTGTATGTATTATTTGTATAATTTATACATAAATATAATAAAGAGTTTATCTATCTATCTATCTAAGGCCAATCTCCAACAGTGGAGTTCTAGGATTCTGTGTCCCAGGGGCTGTGATGATGTGGCTTTGCCTATGAGTCTATGTACGAGGTGAAGAGAAGTTTTCCCAAAAACATCGCCACTCGTACAAAGTCTAATCAAGTAGACAGCGAAATTATTTTTATCTTTAAAAAAGTTACCTCTTTTATTTCAAAAAGGGATTCCACCAATGACACCTGGGCTCCGATACTCGCGCCTTCGACATGTATGTAGGCTCGCTCGATTTTCTCGAATGAAACTGACAGTTTGGAGATCTGTCACTTTTCATTCGAATATCTCGAACCGACACGCAACTCGAATTAAAATATTTGCACTTTTTTCACTTACACGTAGTATATATATAATATACAAATTAATGCTCTAGAAATGTGGTCTTGGCAGGGAATGCTGGGCATATCATGAACGGATTTCCAAACCGACAAATCCATACTGGATCAGCCTTTCCTAGTCTTTACAATAGCGCATTTTCACTAAAACGTGAAAACGTGACACGGTGGTGTGGAGAAATATCAGATGGCAAGAAGATGCGTGGTAGGTTTCCGATGAGATGGACCGAGAGGAGTGGCGACGGCTTATTAAGCGTGCCACTAGCATTCAAGTGGCGACCACGACACTCTACCGTGAAAGAGTGTAGAGACTAAGAAGAATATATATATATATACGAATAGATAGAGATACTTACTTGGTAAATCTAGATTTAAATACATCTATAAAAAACCTGAAAATGTATAGTTTGTCGGCCTACACCACTATTCTGATGCACACTACAAAAACCAGCGTGAAAAGTTACGCGCTCTTATTCGTATAGTGCTTTCAAGCACGACCTAGTTTTTTCCTAAA
The DNA here is from genome assembly GCA_910589645.1 of Tinea semifulvella. Classification (NCBI taxonomy): domain Eukaryota; kingdom Metazoa; phylum Arthropoda; class Insecta; order Lepidoptera; family Tineidae; genus Tinea; species Tinea semifulvella. The sequence continues at coordinate 1,185,908 of OU342600.1, forward strand.
AAATGTTAACAATTTTTATTCCACCCCTTTATTATTCTCGCAAAGAAAACTTTAAATTTTTATAATTCTTTTAAAAGTAGAATAATTATTTCTTGCTGCAAAATTTAATATTTAAGTGTTAGACATTTTAGACTTTAATATCATATATTAAATAGCTGGCAATTATTTCTGATAACGTATTAACGTCGCTATATAGAGGGGAAATGTTGCCAGTCTTTTTGGGACTATCCCTGAAGGGTCGTGTCGTGTAGCGATTAAGAAGAAGAAGAAACCTAATAAACTATATTCATCCAAGAAGACTGGCAACATGTATAGCGAGGCTAATACGTCGACAGAAATAATTGTTGGCTTTCCTGTTTTCAGACTTTTCCGTTAGCCGTTTGGACAACTCCTTGGCTGGACGCTTGTCTATTCCTCACATTTAATAAATTATCTACTGAATTAAAATGTTGACCAAAAGTCCACTCTCAATACAAAGACAGGCACATTTAAATAACCTAAGTTAATCAACTAAGAATGTGGTCGAAAACCTACCTTTACTATGCTCATCATGATAATTGGCAAGCTCGTCGATGTTTCTGCGTCTAAATATACATAGTTCTATTAACCGCTCGATCGCGGAATCAGCTTTTTGACTTTACTATTAACTAATAAGAAAAGAAGAATGATCTTCCACTATAACTTGAGCAGAGAGTGCGAACCCTGGCATATACCAATAAGAATCCATAAAATATAAAAATAAATAAATAAAAATCTCTCCATTATTAACTAGACGTCATATCACAGTCTTGCTGAAGCTTTTTAAAATTAATAATTCTAAATTGTTTATTTTCTTGAGATACATAATTGTTTGACTAATTAATAAATTTGCACCACTGTGCTCTGTTTTAAAGCGTACAAATATTATATAATCTTAAATTACCTAACAACAAATATTTAAACATATATATATAAGGGACATGTCACAAGTTTTATAAAATGTCATTTAAGTAAGAACTGTCTCCGTGGTCTAGCGGTTAAGTCCGTGGATTTATACACGGAGGTACCGGGTTCGATTCCTGGTCGGGACATAAAAATATTTATTAATGTAAATAAATACACTTAATTAATTTGTGATATTTCTCGAGTTTGGTACGCTGGAGACATCGACGAGCTTGACACTTGTCATGATTGGCCTATAGTAAAGTTGGCTAAATGTGAATACGCTTATAAGCGTGGTTTCTGACCACCCCGAAAGGGAGACGGTCGTGATGATACTTTACTTTATATTGCACCAATATGATCCTTCCAAGTTAATCTATTATGTATTATGAGTCCAAGGATTTTTTTCTAGGAGTAAATTTCTTAAATTATTTCATCGTCATATTTAATGTCAAGGTCCATTTGGCTTTTGTCGTTGTCTAAAGTTCATAATAATATATATGTAAATATCTAATAATATTCTAGATTATCCCGAACCTTTGGTGCGGATTAATTTTAGAGTCATGTAATGTAACCCGCAGTAGGGATTTGTTTTTCATATCGACGCGCAGAACAAGATATACAGGTTCTTCTTCTTCTTACGATGCCATCTCCTATCGGAGGTCGGCTATCATTAAGGCGATTTTGATTCTGTTGGCCGCTGTCCGGAACAAGGATCTGGTGCTCATCCCGAGCCTTGTATCTTGCCTTGCATGACGAGCTGCAGCAAGCTATACTTTTTATTGCGCATGATGTGTTCCAAATACTCCAACTTCGCATACAGGTAACTACATTGTTAATAGGTCTTGCAGTTACTACAATGAACTGTGTCCAGCTCACCCAGGTGCCATTGATTTGTTTCTCAACAGATGTGCCACATTTAAATCCAATCTTTATAAGTTAGTCTAAAGCAATAGTCTGATGAACCTTATTTTGGGTGCGCTTGTTTTGTTACTTTGGAAAACGGGGTGTACACAGCATTGATGGATTATTTTTTTAATGCTGTCCCCATTTTATCTGCTCTCCTTTCTAAAATGTCCTATTATGAATGTCCGCGAAAGTTTAATAACCAAGCTTTTTTTAATAAAAAGTAAAGTAGAAATATAAAAAAAGAACGTGCCTAATCCATTACATATTTTATGAGACAATCACAAGACGGCTGTAATAGGAATCCTGCAGTGAACGCTGTAATTCGTTTTGTAATACCGCTGCTTCTAAGTGTGGAATTAAAGAAAGGTCGGCCTTAGATACAATTTTCTGCGATCAGGTGTGTTTTATAGAGAGAAATACTTATAAATACGAGTACCATGGATTTAGTAAAAAGTCAGAACAATATTTTTAATTATAAGGCACGAACAGTGCTAGCAACAATACATTCTTTGATTTAAATTCAAAACTAATACAGAAGTTAGATGCAGCTAATATTTTTTATTTTATTTAGTCTCGATATACAGGATTTGATTCATGGGACACAATAATATTTGTGATATTTCTTAAGTCTAGTACGCTAGAGACATCGACGAGTTTGCCACTTGTCATGATGGGCCTACATGAAATGTGAATTCGCTCGAAAGCGTGGTTTCTGACCAGCCCGCAAGGGATACGGTCGTCATTATAGTTTATTTTTTAGTGATTGTAAAAAAAATATCCTGAAAAACACGAAAAGTGTGGCAAAGTCATCGTCAAGACAAAATAACAAAACGTAAAACAAGATTGAAGTTCGTTATTTATTAAAGAATCTGAAGACTAATTCTTGTCTGAAACGATAAGACTTAAATCTACAATCCTTGCCCAAAGAATCAGTATAGCGATTCAGCGAGAAATGCAACCAGCCTTAGTGCTACCTTTCAACACGGACGTAATTGGTATCCTAGTACAAGTTACGTAGAAAAGCGACATTTACCGATCTGTTATTCGAATGAAACCCACTTCATAATATAATAAAATACTATAGCAGATCAGTGAAGCCCACTCTTCTATTTATCTTAAATCAAATCAAATCAAAATAATATTTTTCTGTATGGTTAGCACGTAAGTGATATTGTCAATACATACAAGCTAAGAAATAAAAAAAACAAATAAAAATATTACCATTGACCATGGCTGGACCGAACCGAACATCAATACAATAATTATAACTAAAACATTGTTGCCACTTACTTAGGCTATAGTAGGTATTAATTTAAGTTTATATTTTGTAAATTCTATTTGAATATTTAATTTTTAATATTAGTAATTAAAATTAAAGTTGTATAAAAGCTTATGTATGTATATCTGTTTGTCCGTCTTCCACGTCCTATAATACTGGACCGATTTTAAAGTTTTTTTTTAGAAATGTTCCTATCAATATGGGCAGATTGCATGATCATGACATGTACATACAACTGGAACTAGAATAAGCAATCTATAAAATAAATATTTTTTAATCTCGTATGACGTCATCATTTGACCACAACATAAAAAAAAACTTTATTGAAAAATAAAACATTATTTATACTGTTAATTTAAATAATATTATATAGGGTGGTAATATTATTATTATTATTATATTAATCATATATATAGCATCATTAGGTTAACCGGCTAAATGCCGAGATTCTTTAAGAATTCACAACATTAACAATACACTTAGGTGTGTGGACGCATCCAATCGTGTGTGAGCGAATGCCTCTGCTACCTAAACCTGTCAGTAGCATATTCCAACGCACATACCCAGGATCTCAGACTTAAGTGCTGTTTAAAATAGCAACATCAAGAGCCGAAATCCTACAGAATGAAATGTAGAAGAAAATAGAAGAAAGGTCTATATAAAGAGAAAAAACGATTTTAAAGAAAAGGTAAAAATAAATATTATCTGCAACAAATAAAGTGTGTTAGATGTGTTTCTTACTTGGTAAAATATATAAATTGAAGCTATAAAATTTTATTGCCAAATATTTCTCCTCTCTTTGGAGCGGCGTCATCAGTGACGTCGTCAATATTTGGCAATAAAATTTTATAGCTTCAATTTATATATTTTACCAAGTAAAAATAAATATTTTAAAGTAAAGAATTGTGATTTGTTTGTGATCCCTATCTTCTGAAAAAGTTGTCTGTATATCAGGACATACTTGCGGCTGTACGAACAGGGAAGTTCTCACGTTTTCACCGTCAAGATCTCAATAATAAATGCATAATGATACATACCTCATTCAGGCACTTTTGGTGCTGAACTCCGTAACTGGTAAAACAGCGCTTGTCTTACGAACCCAGGTGGTCTAGGTTCGTCTATTTCAGCTCTCCTCCAGGAGCACTTCTCTAGAAAATAGACTCACGTTGGGTGACCGTACACAAGTCGGAGCGATATTCTGGAGATGCTTGAAGTGCCCGTTGTCGGCCCGTTAGAACATCTATAGTCTGGCCGACGACAAATTCGTCAATAGTAGGCATCTCTAGATCTTAAGATGATGCCCGTCTGACGCAGTGTAGGTAAGACAAGAATAGCGCACCTTGTCAGCAATTCCAAGTATATCTTTAACGAGAATCAGTCGGTCGATTTAAGCGACAAAAGAGGCGTCTCGTGTTAATAAATTAAGCAGCGAATTTAGTTTAATTTGAGAAATTATTTAGCAAACGAAGACAAACTGTTACGACTTCAAATTCATCGCAATCTGCTTCGTAATCAACTAACGTATTTCATTTCATTTATTTCATTTAATTATCACCTGGGGACCGTCTGAAACACTTGGTTAAATCAATTTACACAAACAAATATAATACTCTATAACTTATATTAGTTACCTACAGTTAACGAGCTAACACAATCACAATGGTCGGAAAGCATAATGGTTCCTAGATGCCCGAAATAAAATACATTTTTTTTTATTTTTTATTATGTATACAGTTTTTTAATATAGTAATTTAATAATACAAAACAACAAAAACCAGAAACAGCCAAAATTATTAATATAATTATGGAATGGATGAGCCATACTGAATATAACTAACCAAATCAAATACAAAAATCGAAATAAAATTTTAACTAAATTTAAACTTTATTGTTATTATATAAGACAACAACGTGACAAACAAGTCGTGAAGCTAAGATAGCAACCTATATCCTTCGGAGTACGCTACTGGTTTACGTTAATGGTTGAAAAGCCAAAACAGTAAAATCAATATAATCTGGTGGTAAGCAGTACGACTACGAGAGGTCCAACTGACGCCAGCCACTAACAAACGACATCAGTCTCCACAACAATGCTGGCCTGATGCAACATGGTTCTTTTTTAAACTTCGCTCGTAGGTTATAGGAGTGGGGAAACAGACTGGCTGGGAGATCGTTCTAGCGTGCGACAGATAGCGTAGGGATAGTGTCTATGGCATGTGGATGCATATTTTGGCCTGTGCGTTTGGTTCGGTTGAGCAATAGAGAAAAAGGGATGAGGTTATGGAGGTCGTCGGAACATTCACCATGGTATATCTTATAGAACAAGCTCAGAGAGGCAACGTCGCGGCGAAGTTATATGAGCGCCCATGATGTTGCTACGCTTTGAGTCAGCGCTCCAAAATTTATCCCGTGAAGAAAATTTTGTAGCTTCATATTTTTTAGGATATGAAGGGTGATGCAGTCGAAAGAAAGACGCATTAAAACTATCGTTATTGTAACTTTCATATACCTAATTTAACATCCAGAGATGCTTTTGAAGGCGTATACATAACCAAATGGATTGCCTCATAGCGGTTTCAATAATGTCACTTTTGAATCAGTTCTTATATAAAGCAATTGCTTTGAAAAACCAAATCTTCATTCATCAAAGGTACGACTATTCATCAATTGAATTCCGAGAAACATTATGAAATTGGTTGACGTTCTATGAACTTGGAAATGTTTATTATTTGGTCGTTTCTTGGAAACTCAACATAATTTAAGATTTGTGTAAATATTTATGGTTCGCAATGGTGACTTTGAAACAGAGAAGTTTCAATCAGTTTAACAAGTCAGTTTCACTAGAATTCTTATAATTTGCAAAGTTTATTCATTGTGTACATTTCTGTTTATTGTATTATCATCAACCTGTCTCTTCGCTGCTGGATATAGGCTTTTCTCAACGCTCACCATTGCACCCAATATTTTATTTCGTTACTCTTATCTAATCTCCAGCGATTTTCAATTGTTAATCTTGTCATTTTACTCTGACTCTTTCTGTTTAGTTGAAGCAATGGTGCGCAGTTTTTTGTAGAAGAGACAATTTGGAAACCATCGCCATCATTCTTAATAAATACATAAATACGTAATTATAACCAAAAAAAATAGGAGGAATCGGAGAAATAGGGTGAAGTCAAAGTATAAAAAATAAATTACTTAAGCTAATAATGATGATATTTATAATAATCATGACTACTTTTCAAGACCTTAAATCGATCTTACGATTTAGAATGTTCTATTTTTATTGTTGATTTGTCTTATTCTGCCTTTTTACTGTCTTATCATTATTTTTGTAATAGTCCACTCAGTGTTTAGTATTTATCTACATATGTTTTAATATCTATTTCTGTGTGAACTTGAAATTAGCCCTTACTTACTTTTTTATGTATTTTATTTAACTTTTTTTTTGCACCAAAACTTAAAATTAGGTATATAGGCGAGTTTAATGCCTGTTAGGCATTTTCTGACAACTAACCTTTGGGATGGTGAGAGATTATGGGCAGGGTGCAATATATATATATATATATATATATAATAATAATACAAATAAACATACATAAATATACTGTGTGCCAATATTTAATGTGTACTAGTGTGCTCCTGCTTAACAAGAAACAAGTTAGTGACTAATTGTTTAAAAACGTTGACAGATGGTGTCCGTCTAAATGGTAGCTTGTTTTACTGGCGGGCTGCGTGTAGGTATTGTTTAGCTGTAATTTTTTTAAATTGTATAAAAAAAAGATGAAATATTGTTCAAACGTTGACTGGACTTCAGAGATTATTTCAATATAAATAAAACTCCCGGTTGTAAAAACCCTTCCTTGAAATCAAAAAAAGTCGCAGTTACACCCCTGGCATGGCATCGGTCACGGTTCCACTAATATCAATTTGCGAATCGTTAATAAATTGTTCTGTCTGGCAAAATTTCTCAGTAGTCTCTGTTCAAGAAGATGCGTGTCTCCATTGAAATGGATTGAGCTGGTCAATACTGCAATGTATCACACTTTGACATATTTATGTAGTTTATTCAAATTTAAAATAAGGTTGAAATTGGCACCCCACATATTATACTGTCTCACTCTCCCAAAGGTTAGCTGGTAGAAAAAGCCGAAATGGCTTTGTACATACTTTTAAGTTAAAGTGCAATAAAGTATTTTAATAATAATAATAATGAGTGCACCACGTGTATCGTTGCGTTTTAGACCAGAAAAGATTTCGAAACGAATTCCGATTCCGTCGATTTCCCCTTACCGTTGTATGGTGAAGTTTGTACAAAGTTTTTGAGATCTCAGCGTTAAGTACAAGAGCGGTCATTGCTTAAACTCGAAGATATGCCCCCAACAATTAATTAACAATTAAACTAATATTTTGATTATACAGAATAAATTAACAGGCGCGTTTCAAAGGGAATTGAATGAATGAACAATCACGGAAGCGGTGTAAATTAATTAGAGTGCCAGGCTGAAGTTTCCGCGAGCCTCTATTGTTCGGATACCACAGCTTTATTTTTGTTTAATGATTGTCGAAATTGCAAATCACTCATCAAGCCTGTTGACTGTTTAACTTTTGCAAAATTACAGCTTTCCGAGCAAGAATATAAACAAGAGAAATATTAAATCGGTAACTAGCATAGGTTGGTGCTTCTAGATGACTTTATTCTTCTTAATCGGAGGTCAGTCATCATCATTACCATTTCTTGTTCAAATCTGTCCGAAACAAGGTACGACTGAAAATAAAATATGACCTTTTTAAACTTTCGCGCATATTCATAATAGTTTTTTTAAATAATTTTAACGGGTCTTTACGCGATTTACCTTAGAGACATATTTCTCCCGACGTTTCAGCCAAGTTGCATTGGCCGTGGTCACGGGTCGACTGAAGCTATGCGGTGTAGTCTCGTACATACTGGGCGGCAGATGTAAACCTACCCACTTATCACTTTTAAAAGTTTTTAGAAATCACGACACACGACACTTACAATATCCTTGGCGACACCGGGCGATTTTTCCCGGCGTCGAAACCTATTGATTACTGGATTCCACGATGAAGATAGCTTATAACCCCCCTCTCGATTGAAATTTTTGTGTTTCTTTATTTCGATCGCTTCACGTACTATTCTAGGGTAATAGTGCCGATCGGTGGAAAGTATCTTTGGGTCATGCAGCTCAATCCAATGGTTTGTGCCACTATCCATTAGGTGTTCTGCTATTGCTGACTTGTTTAATTGGCAGTTTTTTACAGCTGCTATATGTTCCTTGACCCTCTCAGCTATTGTGCGCTTAGTTTGGCCAATATATGAACTCCCACAGCTGCAGTCCACTTTATACACGCCAGGCGTTTGGAAAGGAATGACATCCTTTGGGGTGCGTACGTGTTTTGCTACTTTGGAGAATGGGGTGTACACAGCATTGATAGATAACTTTTTGAAAGCTGTACCAATTTTATCCGTTACTCCTTTCACATATGGTAAGAACGCGGGCAGCCGATTGACCTGTGGATATCTCTCCTTGTTTTTCTGTCGCAGCAACCTCGGACCCACACCATATCCATTGCGTTTTAGCACTGTTTTAACATGTGACAATTCCTGTTCCAAATGTTTTGGGTCACAGAGATCATAAGCCCTGTTGATCAATGAGGTCACAACAGATCTCAGGTGGCATGGATAATGATGTGAAGTGGCGTGTAGATATCGGTCTGTGTGCGTTGGTTTTCGATATACAGTGTGAGCCAGCGAGCCATCAGGTCTCACCATCACTTTTACATCCAAAAAAGCTAACTGCCTATCTTTCTCCATTTCATATGTAATCAATTCCAGTAATCAATAGGTTTCGACGCCGGGAAAAATCGCCCGGTGTCGCCAAGGATATTGTAAGTGTCGTGTGTCGTGATTTCTAAAAACTTTTAAAAGTGATAAGTGGGTAGGTTTACATCTGCCGCCCAGTATGTACGAGACTACACCGCATAGCTTCAGTCGACCCGTGACCACGGCCAATGCAACTTGGCTGAAACGTCGGGAGAAATATGTCTCTAAGGTAAATCGCGTAAAGACCCGTTAAAATTATTTAAAAAAACTAAAATATGACCTGTTTGAGACCTTCCACACTCAGACGTTTATTGACTACAGAGTACTGTGATGAGCATATTGAGTAGATGTCCATTAAAATGTTGAAATATTACTTTATTATTATTTTAAATTATTTATTTGATCCTTGTTTTATTTTTTTAATTTTATATATTACTTATTGTTTCATTTATATTTCTTGTCAAAATTTGTAAAGTGTTGTTTGAGTACCTACTTATTATTACTAACAATTGTTGTTGCACTTATTTACTTTTATTATATTGTATGATTCTTAAGTTGTAAAACAGGATCAGTATACAAATGCAACATTTATTTTATATCTCATTGTTATTGTACTGATTTTGTTGGTTCTTTTATTTTCATTATAGCTAACAGTGAAAATTTGTAAGGCTTTAAGATGACATATATATTTTTTTTGCATACATAATATTGTAAAGGCTGTAAACTTTCCCACGAATAAATAAATAAATAAAAAAGAAAAAAATGTTGTTAATAATTAATTCAGTACTAAAAGTTTGACTAAGCTACGTTTAACAAAATGTGTGTGGTGACAAATAGGAAATCAGCTCAGTATAAGCTACAGCTTAAGCTTAGCTGCAGCACTCATTATCGGCTGATGCCTATTCTGAGATGGTCACAGTCGCTGAGGCAATAATATGGTGAATACGGGTAATTGAAGATTGCGAACCATGATTTTATAAAAAAATTAAATGTTACCTTTTTCAAAACTATCATTGCCTAAATAAGGATTAAAACAAACGTAACTAAATAGATTACAAAACTAATTATAAATATGACATAATAAATAAAAAGCCCTACTTACAAAACCTAATTTAAATATAAATCGTATCCGCGCGGCATGGTGGCAAGAACGCTGGCCGCATTTCCTTGCTGAATCGCTATGCTGATTCTCTGGGCGAGGAAAGAACCAGCCCTCCTGTTACCAGAGCACAATTAGACGAGGGGTGATGTTTTTGATGAAAAATGTTTTAGCGCTTGGCCTACGGCCTAAATTATAAAGAATACTTAACTAAAAGTAAAATTAACTAAGGTCTTACCACCTAAAGCGCTCGCCGCATTTCCTAGTTTTATTTTAGGTAGTTATGGCATCCCAGTTCTTTCACAAATTTGTGGGTATTAAGAGAATATATCCCCATTGTTTCAACCCAAGTTTCAAGGAAAAAGGAGATGGGTCGAAAAATTTTTAAAAAAATTTTTTGCACCTATTGGTTCAAAACATTCATATGCGTCAATGCAATAAGGAGATGAATCTATACACTGTACAGTTTATTTTACACCCCTATGTATATAAAAAGGCTAGTCGTAACATTAAAATGTATAAATAAGTAAAAAGAGTTCAGTCGAGTTATTTCAGGATCGCGCTTTTACCGCCAATAATTCAGTTATGCATAGTGAGATGAGTGGACTCGTACCTAAAGTATACGACTAATGAAATTGAACATTTACTAATTACAATTTTCTAATTATAAAAATGAGTTGCATTCTTAATTTGCCTCTAGTGAAAAGTTCAAGTTTTGTACTTATCCCCTTTTTCCTAGACACCACAGATATGTTATGCGATTTTTAGATTCAGCTGTATGAGCAGGCCTTTTTTAGGCTAGAGGAAATGTGGCAAGCAGCAAAGGTATCCCAGACAAGACACCTTCTCTCACTCTAGGTATAAGAGACATACCGTTCGGCCTTATACCATCACTACGTATAAACCGGATGGTATTTTAGCGAACCATAAAACTTCTCTTTATAAAATGCTGACACTGACACAGCCTTTTTACAGTCACGAATTCAATTTTAAGTATCTAGTTGTAAATAAGAACAAAATCCTGGCTTATGGCAACAATGTTTTATTTATTATAATTGTATTGCTGTTAGATTCGGTCCTGCCATGGCTGCTGATAGTATATTTTTTTATAAACATACATATGAGTATGTATATAACAAATAAAATAAAATAACGTTTATTGGATCATAATCAAATAATTTCAGTTAGTGAGCACTGCCTTCTGGAATTATTTTTGAAATTGGGCTCCAGAAGGCAGTTTTCCTATTTTGACACAATAAACGTAAACACGTAAACACAATAACGTAAAAGTACTTACATAAATTAATAATACAGTGCATTTGCATCCTCATTAAACATTGTTTTACTGTAACTGTGTGCTTAAAGGCTTAAAGCCTGGCTTGGTGTCTAGAGAATCTGCCTACGCTCTTTTGACAACTAAGCCCGTGCAGACCCATTTTATTAACTTGGCAACTTCACCTGCATATGTAAGGTTGACATATCTTTTAACCATAGCGTAATGAAACTGCTATTTTTAAACTGTTTTTGTCCAGGAGTGTAGCAAGAGGAGCGTGAAGCCATGCACCAGCTTCCTTCTGGTTAGATGGATATACTTATATTTGTCAACTTATGTTTGTCTTTATGTTATATATTATACATATACTTATTAACAAACAGAATAAATCGCTATACCTTACTATATATATGTATATACGAGTATATATTTATTTGTTTATTTATGATGTAATAATAATAATAATATGTTTAATTACCAATATACCTACAAAATACAATCTACACTTCGTCATGATCGTAGAACAGTGTCGGATTTAAAAAAATACCCATAATTTTGCATATATATTTATATATAGTTTTATATTGTTTGTGGTCTGTAATTTATAGTGCAAATATTAGAAAGGGTTCCAAAATGAAATCTAGAAGGTTTGCACTTATTATGAGACTTAAAAAGTGACAAAAAAACAGTCGAAATGACAGTTGAATGGCCGCCATGAAAATTTTAAATATAACAGATCCGTCACTGTTCTACGATCATGACGACTTATTCCAAACAAATATTTATCAAATAGTAAGTATACTGCAACAAATTATCAATGTGATTAGTAGTGGACACAAGGCACTTTCATGCCTGACCAACTATGGGACCATGCAGTCGAATTACCAATAATAGTTTACAAAAAGAAAAATACAAATAAAAATTAAAAATTAAAATCTAAGTAAAAAAGCATAAGAAATATAAACAAATTGTTGTGTTCTTCAAATCAACGGATGGTTCTTAAAAAATGTTCTGTATCTTGATAGTCCCATGTCAGCAACAGTCCCGAGAGTCTGGACCTAGCTTCGCGGACACTGGCGTCCTTGAGACTACACATACCATACGCACTACTACACATACGCTTGTTGTAAATGTTTATCTATGTATATTGTGTTGCATATAATATGTACTATATGTATGTTTTTAATATGTGTTTTATATAGTAATAAATAATTTTAACTATCTTTAATCTTCGTAACCTTCTGCACCCGCTTATATCAGATCTCAGTGACAAAGGTTAGTAGTTAGAAATTTACGGCATTAAGCTCGCCTATGCACCTGCACTTGTTTTGGTTTTGTACAATTTATTATTACTGGACCTAAAAGCTTAATAGTTTTAACGTAATTTGTTGGTTTTACGACCAAATTAATAAAACAATAGCTGAAGGTGCGTTGAAAAGCCATCGAAACAAAAGGGCATGTATGAAGAGGTTGATGAATGTCGAAGAAGCGAAAGAGGTATGTCGTGACCGTGACAAGTGGCGCTCAATTGTCTCTGCCTACCCCGCAAGGGATTTGGCGTGAAGATATGTATGTATGTATGTGTTGGTTTATTTATAATGCACTCCTCGGGAATCCCATTTTGTTGAGCACCTCTTCTCTCTCCCTTATTTATTGACTGCTTCACGTTAATGCCGATTCTTTTATGAGAACCAATTAGCGGATCTATTCTTGATACTCACACGGTAAACGTTCTAGATTATATATTTTTTTAAATTTATATTTTTTTATTTATACAGTAGAAATTAGTTACAATAGTGAAATATTCGAATATTAAATTACTTGATGTATACAAAATTGACACTACATATTTCCAATTGTATTGCACGTTGGAACCCGAACCAGGAATTTTTGTCTTGTGTTTTGGGCTCCAGCTACCCTAGTATTCCAGTTATTTTTTTCACCTGAATTTAACAATTAACGTATTCTTTAATTCGTGAAGTATAAAACAAAAATTTTAAAGCTTTAATCTTTATATATAATAATATTTACCATTTAAAATAATAATAAAAATATTTTTGATAAAACTTTAAGCTAAAACTATTCTAATCTTATTGTAAATGCATGCAAAAGCAATAAAAATAATAAATAAAATAATAATTACAATAAAATAAATAATAAATAAAATAAAATTGCCGTCGCCACATGTTAAAATTACGATAAATAAATGGTAACAATATTGTGGGTCAGCCTAGATTGTGATATATAACTTACGAGTATTATAAAAAACTACCTCCGTGGTCTAGCGGTTAAGTCCGTGGATTTAGACTCGGATGTGAGTAAATACATTTAATTAATATTTAATTTATTTGTGATATTTCTCGAGTTTAGTACGCTAGAGACATCGACGAGCTTGCCACTTGTCATGCCTATAGTAAAGTTGGCTAAATGTGAATCAGCTTATTTATAAGCATGGTTTCTGACTACCCTGAAAGGGAAACGGTCGTGATAATACTTTACTTAAAGGCATTTATTTACATTAATAAATATTTTTGTGTCCCGACCAGGAATCGAACCCGGTAACTCCCAGTCTAAATCCACGGACTTAACCGGCAGAACTATTTTCCGACATATTGTTTCTTAGGAAAAGTTGTTTTTATCTATGAATACAATCACATATTTAGTCTAACGTTAGACCATACAAAGTCACCCAGTATATATATATAGAGTTTTAGTTATATGATAGATGGACATACTCGTATATACAAAGGTTTTTTTTTGATACTTTTCG